>OZ007556.1:194379064-195579064 GCA_963931855.1 Philhelius festivus | reverse complement strand
CAATTTAATCGTGATTTGAAACAAAAATAACCGATGAGTGATAAAATTAATATTAAAAATTTCAACTCTTGTTCTAAAAATAATGTTTATTACTGTGGCTGAATAATCGTTACGAAAGAAATTAGCATCCGCATGTATGTATGTATGTACTTGTACATAGATGATGGTTTAAATTTCTGTAAATACCTCTTGATGCAAAAGTAGTTGCCTTCGGAAGATTATCTACAAAGATTTTATGATCAACCTTCAAAATGACATCAGTAAACTGGGCCTGACACTCGTCGACATTATTTTCGGACAAGCTTAGAGAAGTTTCGTGGCATAAGGCTAGTTGATTCCAGTCTTTAAAAGCAAAAGCATTTATTTGGAGCAGTTTTTTTCAAAATTATTTTATGAAGGTATGAATCACTTTTTTTCATTACTTTGGTAATAAAGTCCGTGTTTGAGTTTAAATTTTGTATGTATGTACATATATAGTGGTCATAACTGACACTACATATATAGCAAAGTTAGGTGTTGAGTTTGGTAAACGGAATATTCTCTGAAAGAAGTTCCTTTGCACGCTTTCGAAAACTTCGAAGTGTGTAAATCCGAACACTTGTACACCGTATGACATGCATGCGTCGCTTTCAAGAATTTGAATTTAGTCGTTAAATCAATATGTTAGTTGAATACAAATTTCGGCCATAATATATTTAGGGCCGGCTTGGTATCGTTACTTTTTTCTTTGGAATGCTAAAGAAAGCTAAAATTGTGGGTGAGAAGTATCATCAATTTCTCGCTTTGTAGAAAGATATAACATTCCGCCACATATTTGCATGAATATCCCAAAAAGATGCGATCTTTAAGTAAATTGAACATTGGAATTGAAAATGTAACAATCATTGGAATGTTTCTGAGTACCAAATAATGTGCTGCAAGTGGTTTAGAAAACCTTTTTTAAGTAAAATAAAGATTTACAAAAATTTCCATCAAAAACTTATTCTGTCATTTTTCAATGTTTAAGAAAATTATGAAACGTTTTTTATAAGAACATTTTTTTAAATATTTGTTTGAAATGAAGATTGTTTGTATAATAAGTTAGAGGACTCGAAACTGTTTCAATCATCGAAAAGAAGGCGATATGTATAAAAATTTTAACCTTTTTTTTTTAGAATTACTTAGTTTATCAGGTTTATTTCTTCTCTTTCTGCATCAAATTCGTTAGATAATTTTATCAGCTTTGCAGAAAATTTCTCCCATTGACAGCTACGTTTCTACGGTGATAAAATTATCTGGTTTCTGAGGTTTATTCGGCTGGTCCGCCTTTACATGAATACCCCTAGTGAATGCGCATGTAAGCATGCTTCTGCTTTTGGTTCTTTCTAGCAAATTCAAAATAGATTTTCAACTTTCATTTAGTACTTAACAAACGATTTCAGAAGCATTCCAAGTGCTTTCGGACATCCAAGGCTATAACGCTGTGATGAAATTGCGAGCGTCAAAAGTAAAAGCCTAGTTTATTTATCTTCTTAAAAAAATATAGATGATGAGAGAGTAACCCAGTGGAAGGAGTTCCAAGTGTATCAGTGAAAAAGCTGAATCGTTTTTAAACAAAAATATCACCAAGCAAATGGAAAATCACCGTGAAGTAAACACCATATCGGCCATTCCCTTGAATAATTTGATGAATTTGACACACTTGATTTTCAAATGGAGGTCTTGAAAATTATAAAGTTCATCGGGAAGCGGAAACATATTGTACTTTTATTTATTTATATGTATAATTTACAATTAAAATATGTATATGTAGTTATTTTGAAGAAGATCTTGTTATGGCAGACTTAGAAAATAACTTGTAAATAAGTCATGGTTGGTAGTATCGTAAATGTAAATGTAAAGGTAAAGGTAAGAAAGTTCCATATTGCGCTACAATATTCAACGATAGTATAATTTCGTAAAAATTGAACCTTTACTAACAGCGATGACCATATACATTGTATTTGGGAGATACGAACTTATTTGTGCTTCGCAATAAAGATGAGTATGTTCTTAGACGATAAATGGTTTTGGTTACCATATACTGGTACTCGTCTTTTGGGATTGAATCGCCTGTCATTGGTTATCTCGTTGTTCCTTAAAAAAGCAAGAATTTTCTCCGGTTATGATGTCATAGCCGAATACTTTTCTATGTTTTACTCCTCTAAGTTGAGCAGCTTTAAACATAAAACTAACAAACACACAAACAGATATTACGCTTGATTCTACCATCAGAACCGGAATTCTTCGCCACGATTGAGTAATCTCCATCAAGACTTACCAATCCTTCCAACTCAAATTGTAACAACAAATGTAAATTAAATAGGAAATTAATCAATCTTAATTGAATACATACAAGAAGCTGGACTTTGATCGCAAGCTTACTTAAACATAAATCAAATAAATTTGGGTTGCTTCCACTGCGTTCATTTGTAACGGGGTAAAAGGATAAGGACACGTGGATAGGATATGTATCGTCAACAATCTATTCATTTTATTTACATAAAAGTAAGGGCAAAGATCTAAATAGGTTCCATAGAATCCCTCATAAATGCATTTTGAAGTTGAAAATGATCTTTTAGCTTCAGATGTAAATTAATCAAATCTAAAGTACCAAGTTCGAAAATTATTCATCGGTCTTCTCAAACTCCGGAAGAACAATTTTGTGTTGATAGGGTGCGCCCTATGGAACCTAACGTTACATTCAAAATAACATTTATGAAATTAGAAGCACCAAATATATAAATTACATTTCAGTTATTTAAATTGAATTATGAATTAAGTTAATTTTATTCAACAGATATTGATCTTTCAATTGATGGAGGTCTCACTTTAGCTTTGGCATTTTGGACAAGAGCCCTCATACTTCTTGACATGGGCAATGGCGAATCAGCTCTTAGTGATCTCAAGTTAGCAGCAAATTATGGCGTTGAGTCTAAATCAAGTGTTGACTACTATCTGAAAATGGCCAAAGCATATGCATGTGTGTGAGCACAATCATCTGTTACTAATTTTTATTAAGCGATCTTTCATGTTTTTTCTAAGGTATGGGTGAACCTGCACGAGTTGAGATTTCCCTGAAGATAGCTGAGAAACTCGCTCCAGCTGGTACAAACAAAATCGATGTATGTCGTCAGGAAATTGCTAATATTAAGATGATCACGCCGAAGAAAACTTATCCTAATAAGCCCAATCCAACTGGAGGTGAAAATCCGAATTTGCTTGGTACCTCAAATCTTCTGAAATTGGTTGAGAGTTCCGATAAGGGAAAGTTCTTTGTTGCAAGTAATGAATTGCAAACCGGCGATGTCGTGCTATCTGAAGATCCTATAGCAGCTTGTTTGCTGCCAAGTTTCTTTGGAAGTCACTGTCATAATTGCTTTGAGAGGTACGAGTACATACGTACATAAGTACATACTTTAGCAAACCCAATTCACTTCCAATTATTTCCAGACTGATCACACCTGTTCCTTGCTTAAACTGTTCGGGAATTGCATTTTGTTCGGCACAGTGCATGGGAGAAGCGTGTTCCTCGTACCATAGGTTTGAGTGTGCTTTTATGGATTTGTTTATTGGTAAGTAAAATACAAAAACGTGTACGATGGAATTTGATTCAAATGGAAAAATTTCAGGATCTGGAATGTCTATTTTGTGTTACATTGCCCTACGTATTTTCACACAGGCTAGATCTGGAGTTGAGCAAGGATTGAATGTAGCCAATAATTTGATTGAGAATCTCTGTGCTCACGTAGAGTCCCGACAAGCCGATGACTTCTTGCAAAGAAGTTTGATGGCTGGATTTCTAATGCGATGTTTGCAGAAAGCAAATTACTTTGGACATCGGAAGACCGAAGGTGTCAATCCCACAGCTTTGGAATTAAAAGTTGCAACAGCTCTATTGGGACTTCTACAAGTTCTACAATTTAACGCACACGAGATTTATGAAACACTTGTCACCGATGAACATCGTTTTGATGGATCCAAAGTGATTTATGTCGGTGCTGGTCTTTATCCAGCTGGATCTTATTTCAATCATGAATGTTGGCCAACCGTAGCGAGATATTTTGTTGGAAAGCGAATTGTTTTAGCCGCCACACGACCTCACAAGCAAAATCAAATCGTAGCCGAAAACTATGGGCCGGTATTTACAAAAATGAATCTAAAAGAGCGTCAACGAGCCCTTCGTGGACGCTATTTGTTCGATTGTAGTTGTGATTGTTGCAAAGAGAACTGGCCCACATTGCAGAAACTGGACAAGCAGGTTAGATTTTGGTGTCCTTCGGGAACTTGCGGAACAGTGTTGCGCTTCCCTAGGGATCTAGCCAAAGACGTGCGATGTGCTAGATGTCGAAAGAATGTTTCTTTGAAAGAAAGTATTGTCAAGTTAATCAAAGTCGAGGAGATGTACAGAGAAGCTGCGAATGCTATGAAGGTTTGTAAATTTTTTTCAAAGAGTATTTTTAATTTATAAAATTCCATCGCCCTACAGAATCAAGACACAGAAAGTGCGATAGAGCTGTTTAAGGAGGCTATCGATCAATTCCATGAAATAGCCGTTTTGCCTCACAAGGATACTTTGATTGCCCAAGACTCATTGAGGACGTGTTTAGCCAGTACGGGAACAACTTTCAAGAAATAATATTTTTTTGTTTGCTTTGAATTGAGTGAATAGAATTTTTCTCTTACAAAATATGTACATAGTTGGATTTTCATTTATTAATATTTTAACAAGCTAGGAAGTTTGCACAAATTTCTTATGATGGCTTAGCCATGAAAACTAACTGAAAAAAACGACCACACGATCTATTCAATGTTTTGTAATTACCTAACGCTTGATTAAGACACTTATGAAAAAAAAAATAATAAATTAGTCACGTTTTCAATTAAAAACTGATGGTTTGCGATAAAAAAATCTGTTTTTATTAAAATAGTACACTGCGGCGTATACGCACTATTTTTTCTTTAATCATATGTAGGAAGAAATGGGACCACTGGCAGTCTAGCCATGTGGCCCTATTAGCAATGAGCTGCGCCATTTTGATACCATAACTCGAATGAACCTGTGCATGGAATTGATATGAGAAATTGTGGACATTCTCACGGAGAGTCATCCAGTTTGGATTAAGTTCAAAAATAACAAAGGTTCTAGTAGGCTTTGATGTCTCTTGTTGTGAATTTGCTTTTGCACAATCATCCAAAAATTGGATCACTCACTCAACCGGACCACCACAATCATCCAACACCATATTTACTGCGCCAAGTTAGGAAGCTTGTTGACTGGTTCTAAAACAGTATATCCAATCCGATTGAGTGATCATCCGGCCCAAAACACCATAAAGTTCCGCCAAACTCCTCAGTCCGCTAGCTCGGAATCTAAATAATCAAACGGAGAGCACGGCACAAAAGTAACCAAACTTCGTCCTAGAGCCATTTTGTCGCGTTAAGAAAAGTTCGTCAATGTTGTTAAAAAAGGACCTTCCTAATGATTCTGCTCTAAATTTGGCCAGAGTAGGGAATTTGGAGAGGAAATGGAGGACTGTCTCCTTTTCCCGCTGGTCTCCACAGCTATAACAGTGAGTGTTGTGAGGAATGCCTTACTTCGCTGGATTGCTCTCCTATTGGCCAGTGTCTGCTAAAGGTAGCTACGGTCTAGGCTATGGCTTGCCTGTGGGGGAGTTGAAAAGATCTCTATCAATCAACTCCTTAATATTGCTGTGGCCGTAAGGTTTGGCAATCCGAGTTTTTGATTCCTTTAGTCTTAATGCACTGCAAGATACTAGATACTAATTGTGTAAATCAAGTGGTAAATGGGAATGATCTTAGAGCACCTGTGGTGCCAACGCTAGCAGTTCTTTGTACCTTCTTCAGACAATCGAACCATACGTGAGAATTGGTCGCACGACGATGTACGTGTGTCCACAAAATTATCTTAGATTGAAAACCAAACGTTTTACTAAAGGTTTTACTACATTCGTATAAATCTATGTAAGCCTTCTTAACCCTTTCTTCAGTATTCAGTTTTAAATTCAACTTAGGGTCTAGAATAACACATAGATATTTTGCACTGAGAGAGAAAAAGTGTTTGGCCGTTGAGTCGGGGTAGAGCGACGGGCTGTATCTTAGTTTTGGTACTAAATAGCATCACTTCAGTTTTGCTTTGGTTAACACCCAATAAACAACTTGTGGCCCAGTTACCAACTTTCTTTAAAACCATTCCTGTGATTTCACTTAACACAGGGGTGATCTTTCTTGACACTATTAGTACCAAGTCATCTGCATACGAAACTGACTTTACTCCACATCTTTCCAACTTAACGAGGATTTTATTCATGACTAGAAGCCATAGAAGATGGGACAGAACTCCGCCCTGGGGTGTACCTCTACTAACCTACTTTGTCAAGTTTATATTACTTAACATTCTTAGAATCCTTGAATCCATGAATATAATCCAGTCCTTGATGTATTCTTCTACACCAAACTCGATGAGTCCCTTCAATATCTAAGAAGGTATTGAGGGTATGCTATCTAAGTGTAATAGTTTTTTCAATTGTTGAGAGTTTTCAAGAGGACATCCGTTAAGAATGTCTTTAATATAGATTTTGAGAATACGCTCCAAGGTTTTAAGCATAAAAGAAGTCAGACTAATTGGCCGGTAATCCTTCCCGGATTCATGGGCCCACCGACTTTCGGGATATAAAAATACTCTTACTTGTCTCCAGGACCCGAGTGGGTACATTGTTAAAAAAAAGCATAATTTGAAAATTATTTCCAGCCATGGAAATAATCCATAGCATAATTGGCGAATTTCGACAGATGGCGATACTAGTATTAAAATATTGTAACACAAAAATTACTGCACAAACACAAAAGAATATAATTCTTAATTATGTACAGTGATAAAAATGAATAAATGTACATACTTATGTAGTACATACCTACTTCCGTTATTTATTTTTATTTTTCATTAATTCCTTCTTAGGTTAGTGTTTCCTTTTTTCCCTATATCCTTGTGTTTCTCTACAAATATAAAATCAATTTGGTGGTGCCAAACTTGGTAGAGAACCAGGACCTAGTAACTTATAACTCGAAGTTATTCCTGTGTGCATGTTACCAGGAATGGACGACACCCACAATTCTCTGCCGGGACCGATAACGACTAAGATGAGAATTGCTTTTCATGACAAGACATACTTCCGAAGATATTTTCATTTCCTCCAAGTGTGACTTTATTCAAGCTAGAAATTAAAAAATAATTTTGCTAAACGAAAAAATTTATTTGACCATTTATTTATAACATTATAATATAATCGAAGATTTATATTTGATTTTATTTTGCATATAAGGTATTGAAAATTAAATCACAACTGGCTTTATTTTATTTTTGTATGAGTTGTAACAATAATTTATTATAATTGTGTAAAAAAGTTAGAATTATTTTGGGAAATTCATGGAGAAAAATAAGTACATTAACTTTTCAAAACACATTTATCTATATTTATTTTTTTACATATTCAAATGCAGTATAGTTATGTTTGTCATAAATATTATATTCAAAATAGTTTTACAAGTTTCATAGTTTTAATTTTTTTTTCTTCGTCAAAAAAACAACCATTGAAACTATTTTCTTAAATATTATTGACAAAAAATTTGAATAAGGACTATCTAAGAACAATACAATTTAATATTATTTTTTTATTATTTTTTTTTTTTTCATTAACATACATAGTTTGATTTAGTTTTTTTATCATTTAAACTTGAAGTCAATAAAATAAATAATGTTAGACTTTTATGGTGAAGGAAAAATTCGATTTATTTTGATATTTGCATATTTGAAATATATTTTTGTTTATTTGATTATGAATTGGGTAACTTCGTACTGAAGAAATGATTTTACATGCTTATATTTCCATGTGGAAAATAAATATGTAAACCAACATATTTCCCTTCATCTCACGAACTGGCACATTTGTTAATTTTGTCTTCACATTTTACAGAAAAGCTTTTAAGGTCTTGAATTTTTAATATTTCTTTTGTAGTTTTGTATTCATTGAAACGTTAAAAAAATAACCAAAACTTAAACCATTCTTGAGATGAGGGAAGAAATCTTCACCAATATTCAAAAGGAAGAAATGAATGTTAGTAAATAAATCAAAATTATTATAAATTTCTTAAATCAAAATACCTTTACGTAAAATTACGTTTCACAATGTTGTTTAACCAGCAGTAAAACGGTTGCACATTGGTAAAACCTCAAAAAAAAAAGTGCCCGTTAGAGTTTGAATTTTGTCAATTTTAGTTTATTTTTTCTTCAAATAAGAGTTGTAAAACTTGTAATTTGAAGACCAGCAAGAAGATTCCAATGCACAACCGTCAATTTGTTATATACAAGGGATACTAAAGTAGACAAAAATATCACAATTGTTTTTGCCGATGATACTGTTATACTATTGCCCGATGAAATGCGTGTATAAAATTCAATACAAAACCTAAAAAAATAAAAGGAACTAAACTTGAAAATAGACAAATGAACTGGTTGCTGGGAAACAAATTTCACCTATCTTTAAAGAACAAAATAATGTACATGTACAAGTACATGTAAACAAGTTTGGATGCAGGGCATCCGGCATGAAATAAGGAAACTATCCACACTCAAAAAACATGTAATTCGTGGAATAATAAGAGGAACCCTATGAGGTTATCATGTTTTAAAATCTATGGGAAAGTATTAAAACTTTAAACTTCCCCCAATGCGATTTAAATGTTATAAAGAAAAATCGATCAATATAGCTGCAATAGATTGGTTCTAATGTCTAGATATTTTTAGTGAAGAAGAGGAAGAGAACCACACTGCTAGGTATCCATTACTACCAGGTGACTTTTGAAGATTTCCGAATACAGAAACAAAAAACGTTTGCTAAAAAAATCGACATGGTTCAATCAAATGATCCTGTTTTAAAATAAAAATTTAATTGAAAAGGAAGGCTTTATAATTTGCGTTTATTAATTTGAAATTTCTCTGAAATCAATATGTTAGAAAACATCTCACAGTTAAGTTAATGGCCGTTTTTAAAAACCTCAAATCAACGTCAATTTGTTAGTCAAAAAATCGTTCTGTATGCACAAAATCTGTTTGATCAACGTCAGTCGGTTTTCTTGCAAACGCATTTGACGTTTAAGAATACGCTTTGTGGCTTATCAGTTGGGGTATTTAAGATCCGGTATAACTAAAATTTTCTTATACTCCAATAACAAAATATACTGATTTAGCCCCCCCCCCCTAATATTTTTGCCGTCAACTCGATTTTTTTTACTGCAGAGTTGTGATTAAATTATTTCATCAAACATATGACTTAAGCAAACGGTGTTATCGAAAATAAAGCCTTAACATACGAATCTTGTTTTGGCTACATCTTAGAATTGCATTTTTGACGCAAATGACCTTTTTGAAAATGAACAATTTTAAAATGGAAGAAAGTTTTAAGTGTTCAAAATATCTTAAAAATCATAAGTCGAAACGATGCGTTTGTGAATTAACACGAACTCTAGTTTCTAAGCAAGTTAAAATGATCATATCAGTCATACTACTACAAAATGCATGTTCCATTTCTACAGGCAAATAATGAAGACCTTTAGTCCACAATAAGTATTGTCTTACTTAATAAATTAACTAAATTACTCGTAGTGAGAAGTAGTGTAGTGTTTGTAGTGTTTTAAGTGAGTAATAAATCTATGAGCCACAAAAAAGAGGAAATCCATTATAATACTTGAGAACCTCAGGAAATATAAAACTATTTGACTTCAATAAAAAATACGTAAACTAAGTTTAAACAGTTTTGAACATCCTAGTACTCTGTCATATTAACCAAATTTTAAAAACAAAATCACAGCAAAAAACTCCAAAATAAAGAAAAATAAAAACAGTGTTTAATAATTTCTCATTTCTGCACGTCAAAATATTTATTCATATCATTCATCGTTCTAAGTTTAAATAAAGCATCTTATTTTCATGACATCTTATTTAATTTTTGATTTTAATAAAACACAAGGGATATGAAAATGCTTTTTTGCTAAAGTTAAAACAAAAAAAAAAAAACTCATAAACTAAAAACTAATTCTTGTCAACATAATCATTTTCTAGTAAATTAATTATTCTTTTGTATGTTTAAGACGATAATAATAAATTTAATAAATTATTATCATAAACTTAATTTAAATGTTTTTTTTTATACACAATTGATTTAATATTAATGTATAAATACCTACTTAATGAGAATACATTAAAGTAAAAGTTTGTCACTTAGTGGCAACTAATAAAAATAGCAAAACAATTACATTTTGTTTAGCCACCAAATGATTCATACTCTTTTGTTTTTACTCTCCCAGCACATATATTATAATATAGTTCTTAATATTACAATTTGGGGTCAGATATTTAAAGAAATTCATTCCTTATTCTTTTGTTTGTGTTGAAAAGAAAAAAATAAATTAATACAAAATATAAATAGTTAATTATTTAATAAAAATTTGGTTAGACCAACTTCAGTTTTTAGAATATTTTTCTTTCGTTAAAAAGGCATGAATTATTTGTATATCTATACGCATCTAAATATTTGTATGTGTAGTTTTCATTTTTAGCATTTAAGGTCAGGAAGAATAATTATTATTTTTATAACCTAACATCTTTAACTCGAATAATTTGAGTTTATTTTTGTTTGTTTTGTTAAATTAAGACTTTTTGGACCGTATGAATAAAAATAAGAACGCTGTCGATATTGCTATTGTATATTCTTTGTTATTTAGTCTTAACGATATTTTGTTTTCGAGATATTTTTAAAAATTATATTACTCGAAAATATGTGTGTATGTTTTCATTCTTAAAATTTCCAGAGCTCAATAATTATCTAGAACGTGCTTTTTTATTCATACTGGCCTTTATCTAGCAAGTAAGCCTCAGTTTTATTTTTTTTAAGGAATAGGGTGAAGTGCCTTAAGCAATGGACGTTTATATCGAACATTGCACTGTCAAATGCATTTTCAAAAGAAAAAAAAAAAACATTTTATTTTTACTTTTAAGTTTTATTCTAAAAGAAAAGTCAAAAAAATGTATTTTTTCTTTGTTATATCTCAGGTGTCGTTTTTTTTTTTTTTTGTTTCTGTTTCTGCTTGTTTTGTTTTTTTCTTTCTTTTTTATATAATTATTATTTTGTTTAGTTTTCTAAAATAAAATTGCTACTATATTAATAAAAATAAATAATCATAGTATCACTTAGGGTTTTTTCTTTAAAGCTAGAGAGCATTATTGTGGTGTGATTAAATCACGTCATATTGACACCTAATGCTCGACTTGTGTACTCGTACACGACATAACTAATAGATACAGCTGGCAGGACTTTGATGAAATTTGGCGTTATACCGCGATAGAGACCAAAAACTCCTTCAGTTCGAAGAATCCGTTTGAAGACGTCCAGCATATTGTCATCAGTGGTTTTGATTGATGCAGCTACAGTCGAATCAATCGATATGGCTTTGCTTTTGCTTACGACTATAAAGAAAAGAATCAATGAAGTTTGAGAATAATAGGTCTGTGTTTGATTGAAAATTCATACCTTGGGCTTGTAGTCGTGTTCTAACTAATGCCAATGGATAGGAACACACCTGACCCAGTGTACTAGATGCACTTCCACACGCTAAAAGTACCATAAAATTTGGCTGCTCATTATCGGCGTTATTGTGTGTGCTAAGGTATTTTTTCTTCAGTGTTTCATAGACGGCTAAATCAATGCCAGCATATGGTATGATGCCCAGCATATTTGGAATGTAGCCGCGATAGAAGCTGCGCAAACCTTCTCGGAGGTAGATTTTCTTAGCCGCATCAGCTATACCATTGTATTGGCCGGTTTTTCGAAGTGCCAGGCGAGTTTTTAATACTTCCATGGGATATATGACTGTTTGGCTTATACCTCCTGCGCATGCACCAGCAAGAAACCTTTCACTTATGGTCATTTGTCGCTTTTCATCGCCGCGTATTAGCCGTTTAATTTTTTCATAGGCAGCAAATTTGAGAGCTGATTCGGGGGCAATTTTGAGAACATTGATGCCATTACCTCGCCACATGCTACGAGTACCGCCTTCTTGGAGCATGTATCTTAAGCTATCTGAGATTTTTGCTTTGTATGTTTGGACCTGGAAATAAAAACAAAAAAGAATAGCATTAGATTTTGTATAAGTTAAATTCATATTAATTTTTTTTAAGGTAAGTTATTAGATCGGAGTTCTTGTATTGCAAGGTGGTAATGGAATGTTATATAACACCATGTTAATGTTGTCCATGAAAAATATCGTCCATCAACTTGGTCATAAATTGACGAATAATCGTTATCGACTGTTAAGAGTTTGAGGATCTTGGTTAACATCACCAAAACGCTAAATAACTCGTCGGCGAATGGAAAGCGATTTAAAATTGATTTTTTGTTTGTCATTGTATCGGAGTTATTTAGAGTCTGTGTCACCATTTATATACAATGGTGGGTCATATAGTGTTTTCTTTTTAAATCATAGGTTACTTTGACACTGACATCTGTTTCCGCTCGAAATCTTGACAGAAAGTCAGTATCATACCTCTGCGGAACGAAATGAGTCTCTTTACGCTTGAACAACGATGGGAAATATTGAAAACTTATTTCCAAAGTAAGTGCTGAGTAGCCCAAATAGAGCTTTTTTTTAAAAGTCGTTTTACCCGAAATGAAGCACCCACCGAGACTGCTGTACGCAATTTTATGCAAAAGGTTCGTGAGACTGGTATGCTAGTGGCGAACACTCATTGTCCCAGTCTTACGGTCATATTATTTTTGTTTTATAATTTTGCACAAACTAAAGGAATTATGACTACCGCTAAGAGTGCACAGTGCGAAAAGAGAAAATTGAATTGAAAACGAGATACCGAATCTCAAAGTGGGGGAAATATTCAGTCACACATTCGTGTAGTGTGGCTAAAGAAATAATCTCCGATGTTAACAGTACGCCAGAAGATGGGCTCAAGGATGAACTGAGGGGCATTCCCTATAGTGTGAGTATTACGGTTAAATTGTTAAAAGGGTGGTATGCAACTGGCTATTTCACTAGAACACTGTTTGCAAAAATAACGGTAAGATACAGAAAGATAAAAAATGTTACGGTTGTGCTCGAGAGATTCAAATGATTCTGTTATAGTTACGAGTATAGTTCTATCAATTATCATTTTTGGATTCTATCCAAGAGAACCAAGTGAGTTATTGGAGCACCTGTCCTGGAATTGTACTCGAGCTTCGGGTGAATATAGAGCTTATAGATTACAGCCAGATCAAAAGGGATGAACAATTTCTTGCAATGTCAAAGGAAATCTTAAGACTTAGCAGCTTTTTGGCGTCGTCGAATAAGTGGTGATTCCACGCAAGGTTGTCTGTGATGCACGTACCGAGAACGGAAAGCTGTTCGGTTTCTTTAACGCAAGTGCCGCTCATGGACATCGAAATGGGGTTGAGTTTCGCGTTAACGACAAGATATAGGATAGAGTGCTATTTGAGTGCTATCGAGATCAGAATTTAATGAGCTTACATTGGAAGGACAAGGAATTGAATCTAGAAACGATTATAAGAAGCTGATAGTGCTGTCGTCAGCAAAACAATTGGATTGATTAATTAAAAGTTTTAAAAAAAAGATCATTGATGAATAAGAGAAATAGAGTCAGAGATAAAACGGAGCCCTGTGGCACACCAGTATTTATTTTATGAATTGCAGACTTAAAACCGTCCGTCGGAAGGTTGTTTCTAATTCAAATAAGAAAAGATTCATCAATACCAAACGGACGATAAGAGAACTCGATGTGCAATCTTACTTTCTATATTTATTTATTTAAATTAAGGAATACAAGATTAATGTTCTAACCAATAATGTCATTAAAGGCGTCAGATACTATTACTTCCAAGTTTTCGAATCGAAATTGATGAGAGAGAGCAACTACTTTATTAAAAACTAATGAATAACAAGTCACAATACACAGTCTACGAGAATATTTATTTTCAACACACCCAAACTCTACAAACTAAACATAAAATTCAATCATGTTGATTATAACAAGAAAACAAATGTTTTTTTTTTTAATATATCTCCCATTCTATCTCTGTCAAATTAAATAGAAATTACCTCTCACGTTGCCTTAAGAGAAGAAATAAAACGAATCGCTAACTTATCCTCTGGCCTCGTATTTCTGTTCCCACTTAAACTAAGTAATAACATAATAGCATTATTTTACCTGCAAAAATACTTTTATCCTATCTAAAGGAGCTGTACAAGTCCGCGAAACAGCTCCAGCTATTCCACCAGCCGCTAGATGTCGCCACCACATCCCACTTTGCATTTCACTTTGTGTAAAGTCATCAGGTACATTCATATCTTCGCCAATATCGAGGTACTGTAAAGAATTAAGAGAAAAGCAAAATTAAATTAAAATCTTAATTTTAAATATAATTATTTAAAAAGTGAATTACAATACTATGTATTAATATTATAGCTACATAGGTACACAAGCAAAGTTATATAAAAAAAAATTACATGAAGTTCGGCATCGTCAACAGCTGGCAAGGGTAGCATCATTTTCGTTGTGTTTCTATTTTGTATCAATTGATTTGTTGTTCAAAAAATAAAATAAAAATACTTTTAAATTTTTTTTATGAAACTAAAACATTCAAGCGTGCTTGAAGCTCTGAACTTAGAACTGGTGCTTCCTTGGTACAATATTTATGAAAAGCACAACATTTCGGTGAAAAAAGTGTCGTCGGTCGACGATATTCTCTCCTCTCTCTGTGCTCATTGATTTGGCACATCAGCGTCAACCTCAACAGCAATAGCAGCAAATTAAATTATAAATAATTTTACATTGCCAAGTGTATATCAATCGCTTTTTTAGAGAGGGTTGTAGTTTTCGCATTATAATAAACTTGAACTGAACTAAAAAAAAACACAAAAGCAAACGTTCCTCTCTAGGCGTGCGCTCTTTATAAGGAAGTAAAATAATTTTTTTTTATTTAGTTGCTCGTAGCACGCAATTTGACGCTAATAAAATAAATATAAACAAAAATAAGAGAAGGTTCATAAAAAAAAAATAAAGAGAAGAAATATTAACAATGCGAGGCTTGCCAATTGCATAATTATTTTGCCTCCATAGCTAGACGCACAAACATACATATGTACATACTCTACATTGCATGGTGTCGTAGCACAAACAAAAAGAAACTATTAAACACATGCAGTGCATGATGACTGTGTAGAATGCAACAGAATGGTGTTAATGGTGATGCAATGGGGTTGCATGATAGGGGGTTGCCATTGTTCATTTGGCAAGATAACTACACTGAACGTTATGATTAAATATTTAGTCATTGCGGAATACAAAAGTAAAGAGATCACTTAATATGTAAGTTGCGACTTAGAATTACTAAGTGTTAATTTTACTTATAGAAAAAGCTTAAAGATTTCCAAAGAAACTCTCCAATTACAGCAATTTTTGGGTACAGGATTTGCTTAACATTAAATTTTATACCCAAACTTGTCCAAACCTTGCAGAATCTGGGCCAGATTGCCTTTTAAGCTTATAGTGCTTAGTAAGTCATCCCATTGTTATTCTGAGGTTAGGAAAAACACAGCCTGAAATTCGCTGAAAACGAATAAATAGCCTAAAGAATTTTTTATACATAAGAGAGAGAGTTTCAACCATTTGCAAATTTCACTATTTATTTGGAAATTTTCTACATGCAACGAAACACTTGAATTTCGACTAGATTGAGACTGAATTGAAAAACGTTTCCAACTAGTCATATGCAACTTATGTATGTATCGGTTTGAAAACGGGTTTCAGTTACACGGTTAAGTTCATTTTTGACATAAGATACCCACCTCAATATATGTATTTGGCTTGTATTTTTTGATCTCATTATGACATTTGGTTGAGCTGAAATCTGTTATTTTGACACAAAATTACTGTATAGGGGAACAACTTTGGACTGAAATTCACACAAATGTACAGAAAATCATGGAAATTTGAATGCAAAGAATGGATATATAGTTTTGAAAAATATCAAATTATCAAATATGAATACCCACAACATACAGAACAGCTTTTGGAAGTTTTGAAAGTTTCTAAAGATTCCATGGTCCTAAAATGGCCGTTTTGACACTTTTTTCGATCATTTATTCGAAAACACAATGACAACCAAACAAACTAAAAATCAAGGAGTGCTCGTCTATTTTTTGTAAGATAGTTAAATTCCATAAGAACAAATTAATAGAAAATTAAAAATAGTGGATTAATGGTAATAGTAAAAAAATAGGATATGTTGCCTTGAGGCAGAACTAAGCAAACAGCTGGAAGTATTTTCATCAAAAGCTGTCTGCTGATGCGAAAGTATAAACCACACAACGATAAAATATAAAAGAACGATTTTGTTTTGAAAGAGCAGATAGTTTTTGAGAAGTCACGAATCTACAGATGTCACAGAATTTATTGACACAAACAGTCATTGTGTGCGAAAAAATGACGTTTATTTTTTCAATTAATCGCACCTCGGCTTTTTGGGTTCGTTTGTTTTTTTTTTGCAATAAGTGAAACTCTTCATGGATATTTCTGTGCTGTGTTTTATAATGTATTTCGTTATATTGTCGCTACGGTTTATTTCGTTACGCATCAGCAGTGCACTAGGTAAAACTTATCAGCTCGTTACATTGCCGAATTTTCAAGTCCGTGATTACAACATAGGTCCAATATTGATACATTTTAAATACTTGCATGTATTTTATATCCAGTCTAATATGAGTTAGTGCAGACTTAGGAATAATTTCAAACTATCAAGCATACACACGAATTGAGCTTTAATGCTAAATGTTTTTTTGATCATTTTGGTGATTTTCTTATGCTTAACACAATTCTCATCAAAACACTCATATTAAAAGCATGTTTTATTGAAAGCTATGCAAAGCAATGTGAACAAAATGTCACAAGATAAATTGTTTGCATGAACAACTCATATGTATTTGACCGAAGAAAAAAAGACATTGGTAGCAATTATGTCACATTTTTCCTGACTGGATTGCTACGTCTCAACTAACTACACAATGCTTAACTCCAGAACTATTATGGTTATTTTGGTTGATTTTTCGGCTTGCCATTTTTGCAATAGTTGATATTTTTCTTAATCTCTAATCTATCTATGTACATATGTACAAAAATTTTATAACTTTAAGTAAAATCCAAAAAAATCAGCCATAAATACTCGTAAACGCATCAAACTATCTGTGTGAGGTTATTTGACGAAAAGTAAATTTATTATCACGTGAACACATTGCGTATTTTTTCGAACTGTCTGCAAAAAAAAAAGATCTAAAAATAAAAATTCTTTCCTTTATTTATTTTGTTTAATTTAATTTCAAGGCTGCTTTTTTGCAATTGGTTATGGTATATACTACAAGCTATAACAGATATCTAGATGTAACTCGTAGACTGCATAAAAGAAAATCCTTTTTCTTACGTTATGAAGCTACATAATTAATTGGATTTCAAATCTTTTTTGTTCAACTTAAAAAAAAAGAAGACGTTTCAATAAGATTATACAACAGTCTTTGTCGATTGTTGAACTTTTCTTCAAAATAAAAGCGTGTGTAAAAAGTTGCTATAAAAGATCAACAATTGCATTTTCCGTGAACTTGAGCTGGGGTCGCGCCTCGCGTGTGCCATTGTAATTAACAATTTGAAGTTCAAGGCGGACATAATGTACATCTACATAAGAGGGCGAGTTGATGGTTATGGGCATTGTGCTGTTTGTAAGAGTAATACGATGAATGCGGAAAAAGAAAAATATAAGTTTCTAAGATTGATTTTTGTTTTGAATAAGTATTGCTGTTAGTTTATTTCTTTGGTAAGTCTAGTTTGTCTTTTAAAGATAGTAAAACTGACAGCTGACAGCTGAAGAAGACCAGGTCGAGTAAAATTAACTACTAACAATTTGGACTTCTTCGATTTAGTTTCAAACATTTACAAGTATTCTTAAAAATTTAATAAGGTTAAGTTGCTTGATGTTTTTAAAATTCTTTAGACGAACTATAATATTAGGGTAAAGTCGGGTAATGTGGACCACTCGGCTAATATGGACCACCAGTTTTTCTCGCCTTACACAAATGCAATCGAGCAGACTATTGGTTGCGATTGTGCGTGACCTGCTTAAACTTAACTCAGTATAGTTTGAGTAGTCGGGAGTAACGCGTCACTAAGTTGTCCGGATTAAAAGAAAATCCAAGGCATTGATTTTTTTTTTTCGTAGGTGTTTCTCCTTTTTTCTATAGTTAAAAATATAGTTTGTTCTCCTTTTATTATTTAAATATAAGAAGTGAATATTTATTTTAAGGTTTTTATTTATAAAACTATTGTAAACAATCTCATTTTGTTGTAAAATAGCTTTTTCTCCAAACATTATGTTGCGGGTAATATGGACCGCGGGAAGAAAGGAGTATTTGGACTAGTGGTCCACATTACCCGCCATTTCAATATAAGAAATTTCGGGTCTGGATGAGGATGAATGATCGACCGTTGATGATATTGATATATGTGAATTGTTTGGCAAGGCATATGTCAGAGTCCGAACTGGATAAATAGCCGTCAATGCATTGAAGACGAGGTGGTCCATATTACCCTCCACTTTTCTTTTGTTACGTTTTAGAGTTACTTAACTTTTTGTTTTTTGTTATTTTTTTATTAATTGAATTTATTTTTTTGTTGCTACTTTTTTAATCAGAATTAACTGATGTATTTTTTCTTCAAATATCTTTAAAAAAAACTTACACCGTTTGTGTTTTATTAACAAAAATATGATTGGTGGTCCATATTACCCGACTTTACTCTAATACAAACATACTGAGGTTTTTGGTAATTATCTTACCGAAGAAATTTTTGTTTTTTGTCAAATGTTTGAAAGTCGTGAGACATACATTACATATGTACATAAGTGAAAATCAAACTATAATCGAATTTATTTGAACAAAGTTTAAGTGTTTTAGGGAATTTTATAGCATGAATCACGAATGTTTGAATGATGTTTTGTATTTATTTTAACCAAAAAAAGAATCTTGCAGGTCAATCACAATTGTGAAGTTCTTCTGGGAGAACATGGTTCAATTTAGGCCACAAAAAATTATTTATTATCGCTCTGTAGCGCTCGTCATTGACGGTGACCGCCTTACCAATGTCGTTTTCGAAAAAGTACGGACCAATAACGCCACCGGCCCAAAATCCAAACGGTAACTTTTAGATGATGCACTGTCACTCGTTTGGGTTGGTTTCGTCCCGACGGCAATTTTACTAGTTAACACAACCATTCATCCAAATAATTGGCGCTTCCGTCTCTAAATATGATTTTTTTTGCACACATTGACGGACCGCGGCGAAATTCTCGGCCGATCTAGCGTTGTTTTGACGTACGATTGTTATTGATTATCGTCTGAAATTTGGCCACAAAACTTTGAAGAGTAGACTGTAAAGGGCCACCAAGTCAACCGTAAAATGTGAGCAACGCACGTAATCTTAGCACAAACGAAAACTCATTTTAATAATAAATCCAAATGATTGTAGGTACATGCTGTTCAATAATTTCACTTGCTGTGGTGATTTGGCATCAGTAACTGAATAACAAACAAAAGATTTGACAGATGTCACCAAAGCAACCAAATATGGCTGCCAAAATCTACTCGTGCTAATCGAATTACAATTACGTATGTATATTTTTTATTCTATTCAATTTATTTCTTTTAAATTCCACGTTTTATTGAAATTAAATTTTATTATAATTTGATTAGTATTTATTGGAAATATTAATCATAGTATTTATTGAAAATCTTAATCAAGTCGAGTACAGCACAGATTTTTTCAATACTCTTGAATTCAAAATAAAATAACGAACATAAGAAGATTTAATTAATGAGAATATCAGCTAATTCAGCTCTATTGACGTTAATGTTCAAAGTCCAAGTGAAAACTAGCTTTATTTTTGAAATCACCATCCATAAAATAAGTAATATGAACCAATTTTGTTTTTAAAGAAACGCATTGTGTCGTTCAGAAATTGTACGTTATAGAAATTATTTCACAATATTAGAATAAGTATTTCATCATACATATTTTTATAAGTGATTGTTATAACTCCAAAAACCTAGCAGAAACCAGTTTATCTCGATTTCCGGTTAAATGACAAAGCAAACCGTTTTAATTGATACGTACAAATGATAAGAAAATTCTTATGAATTTTGTGAAAGGAATAGAAATAAAATTGTCACGATTATCTATGCTAATATCTCATTTATTGAGATAAACTTTGAGAAACTGGCAGTCATCTGTCAAAAAAAAGTTTGCTTATAAAACAAAAAAACAATTTTTTGCTGCAATATAATTTTCCAATGAAAGTAAATAGGTAACGGTCTTAGACGTTAACTCATATGATTTCAAGAAAATTTAAATTTCTTTTTTAAAATTTAACACATTTTATGTGTCTACAATTTCTATATAATAGTTCAATTAAAGATAGCCGCCACCTTTCAAGCTGATATATTTGTAAGGTTTATTATTGAACATAGCCTTGGAAAATTTTAACTTCGCAGATTTGTCGTAGCATTCATAGTCTGTGCTGTTACGATTGTAAAATATTAATTGATTGTTATCAATCAAAAAATGTATTAAAATTTTTGTGCCAATTTATAAATATTCACTATTGCATACTGTGAATATGACACAGATTTCAATGATTGCGAATAGAAATTGGATTTGACATTTCAATTTTCGACATTTGTATTTATTATATTTCACTTTTTATTTCTATTTTAAATCAATATTAATAAACTTCATATGAATTTGCAATTGTCTAAAAATTTTGATAAATATCAATTTTTTTGACAACGATATTAAAACCAAATTTGTTCAGTAGGACTATTCACAATAGATCTCAAATATAATATAAATTCACAACATATCAAACATGTTGATGATTGACAACATTTTTTTATAAAAAACCCCAAGTATCGTATTGATAATAGTGACAGTTGTTTCATATTTAATGTCAGAATTTTTTAAGAAAAAATCTTGATTCGAAGACGAAAATGACGTCTGTCAACTATTTCTGTTTTCATGCTACTGCACTTACCAGTATTTGTCTTCTATTTGTATCTCTTCAGTTTAAGCAAAAATATAAAATAGAGAACATATGCCTTATCAACAGATTCTTTACAAAAGATTACGCGATATGTTTCTCACTGTAATTTAAAAACAAAAAAGAACGAAAAACTAAATTTTCCAATGTTGAAGAAAATTTTCCACAATGAACAACAAATAATTTATAACAATGAATCAGCGCTTATAATAAAAAATAAAAGCAAACTAATTCAAGTCTCATTTTCAAAGCCTGCATGAATTTATTTACAAAAGACTTCTCTAACCAAATAATAACAAATGAACAGTCTCGATCGCTTAAATTATTCAATTTACTATGAGAATATGCGCTGCGCCCGCTGTAGCTGGTCATAACTATTAGTAAACTATTGTCATTCACATGTGTTACGTGGTGCAGGTTCAGTTTCAGAGGTACAAGTATTATTTCACAGAAAGTCAGACATCAATATAACTTTACGCTTATTAGTTATTACCATTTATTTACACTTAAATCATGCACCCTTTTAGTTGTTGTAAAAAAAAAATTCTTTGCGATGAATAAAGTTAAATAACATGTCATCTCAAGTGTGTGATTTTGAACTCTTCATGATATGTTTGCTCGGTACAACTTACACAAGGCTAAGTTTAATCGACCATTTATGGTTAATAATAAATAAATTATTTTGTTTACAATGAAAATCGTATGAGCATTTGAAGAAAATAATTAAGATCCAATGTTGATTGTGACTTTCCACTACACCATAAGGATGGGTTTATGGATGAGATCCATGGAGTATTGAACGAAAATGGACACGTTCAATGAGAAATGAGTTCAATTTTCCGGTTTATTATTGGTTGAATATAAAAAAAAACTGCCGTACTTAAACGTCATATCAGAAACAAAAAAAATTCTTAAATAATAAGCAGATATTACGCTCATCACCTAATAATATCTATGATTGATAAGATTTTGACAGATGTCATTGAAAAAAAATGTTAGTATTAAATTGAATCAATTGACATTTCCAGAAAAATTCAAAGCCAAGCATAGCACTCCTCTATGTGACTACTTATCACGTTAGTAGGTTTCATCTTATAGTTTTGTGTCATTAAGGCCACATCACACTAACTACGAATGGATTTGTGAATTCGTTTCTGAACGAAACTATATTTTGTAAATTAATTTCTCAATTCAAAATAGAGACGTTCATTTGTTTGCAATACATGTGCATAGGTACTTATGGGCACATTATAAATTTCGATTTTGTAATCGAAACTGTGTCTCTCGCTCTGTGTTCAATTTGAAAGTATATTGTTTGAGTCATTACAGCTACACAAAAAGCAAACTTAAATGATTTGAATCAGTGACCAAATGAATAAATTAAATAAAAGATGCCTATACTCCAGTTTGATGACGGATATGAATCATGAAGTACGTAACTAGTCCGTTATACGAGGAGTGATATAGAATAATAAAATCATGATACATATAATGCTTAATTATCATGCAAATGAAATATGATACTGGTTTAACGAACGCTTAGTAACATCATTTCTCTCAAATTCTTGTAGGTCTTGCTAAAACTGGTACAATGAAGTATTTAAATAAGCGAGTCCGCTGCAAAGTCGATCTAACTAGATGAGAACGTGGAATAAAGTGAATGTTGAGTGGGTGCAGTTTCAAACACATATAAAAATGCATGTTCATGGAAAAAATTTCAAGTAGAAGATTCAAACTCTTTATGGTAGAAACAGTCTTAAAAATTTACATATATTATTTCGACATTTTTCCATTACATTATTTTAAGTAAAACTTGGAAAAACTAAAAAAGTGAATAAAATGTCTATGCGTTCATATTTATTCAATTTAAGCGTTGGTAGTCATAATAAAATTTAATGACATTCGATGCATCAGTGCGTCTCATTTTACACTTTTCTACAATTAAACAAAGCGCCATCTAAACTCTCAACATTTCAACAATTTAAATTCACTTTATGTTCAACCTGATTGCTGATCTTAATTTGTTGCGTGTTAAATATTGCTAATTGCTTGCTTTTCACATTGTCAAAAAACACGGCTAATATCCACATATGAATATTTACATACATACATAATTACATACATTTGTTCAAAGATATGCAACAGATGCCTAATACTTTGTGTTTCAAATGAAATGTTATTCTGTGTTTTAACAATGGGTATAGCATGTCATTGTAAGAGAAAATAAAAAGATTCGACTCCGGTTAAGAATATTACGTTCCAATAAAAAAATGATTATTTGTAGAAGACATCACTTTTATATGCATAGAATTAATTAATAACCCAAATCAATAATTCACAATGGGAAAATTTCACTTAGTTTTTTGTTTTGTTTCTCTACGGCAGTTTTCTGAACTAACCGAACTTCCGATACCAGAAATTAGTTTTAAAGAAGCGAAGTTCTGTCAAAATAAAACAAATTTCACCTAAGGTGAAAGCTTGTTATTAATCAGTTTTAATATTTGCAGTTGGTTTATTTTTCGGAAAAAAATCTTTTTTTAAACAAACAAATTAAAAAGAACTACCGGGAAAATGACAAAAAACCAGGGAATGAAAAACATGTAATGTCAAATTTAAAAAGTGTGTTCGATTTAGTATCGAACAGAGTAAAATTTTAATTTTAGTCGAAGAAGTTTGTTTCAGTTAAAAAGAGTTTTCGTTTGAGCGGTTTGAGCGAGTTTTAGTTATGGAAGTAGTTTGTTTGAAAAATGCTTAAAATAAGCGCCTTAATAAATGTCTTATTCGGCGTTTTTCTTTTTTAGTTCAGAGAAGAGCCTGACTTGTCAAAAAATAAATTGTGTTTCTTTTTTAGTTCAGAGCTGGAATATGTGTTTTTTTTTCGTTCTGAGCATGTTCTGAGCGTGTTCAAAGTGTGTTCTATGAGCTGAGAATAAAATGCTTAACACAAGTATTTGACAGATGGAAATAAAAAAAAAGTTGACAACTAAGTGTTCAGGTGTGTTTCAAAAACAACTCAGTTCAGAGGTATTGTTCATAGTTAACCGATTTTATTCTTTCAGTTTACTTATAAATTTTATATTTACGAAAATTTCAACCCACTTAATTTTTAAGCAGAAATGAAAACATTTTATATAAAAACTTTATCGATGCCGATGTTTATCTAAAGTTTGTGTTCAGAAATAATTTTTTTGTTTGCTTTCTTTTTAAAAGTTTTGAAATATTTTGTTAGTTGTATGTACATATGTATTTATATTTTTAAAATGCTGCTATTTCGACACAATATTCAAATGTACATCAGCAAGTTATACCATCCTTAATTGCATGCAAATTGGCAAACATTCAAATTTAAGCTTGTTTCTCGGACGTAAAATAAATTAACCTAATAACTTACAAAAAAAAAAACCTGAATATCATAAAGAAATTACTACACTTTAGTATTTGCTTCATTCATAAGAAAAAATAACCCTGAAGTCAAATCGTCACCTGAGTTCTATCTTGTTCAAAGTCCATTTTGGAAAATGTTGGGAAAACGATTTTCTAACTTCAGAAGCAAAATTTTTACTTAAATTTGAAAGGAAATACTGTGGAGTTTTTTTCTCCATTAAACTCAATAATTTTTGTTTGCAAAATGATTTATAAATCTAGGTTTTATTAAATCCTGAAATAGTTAAAAAATAAAATCAAGTGGGATGTCATTTTGGATATTGAACAACGTTGTATGGGCTGTAAACAAGTTGATTAAATTGGTGGATATTGAACAAAAAAGCTAAATATTGAACAAAATAGAAGCACTTAATAATTAAATCATTGAAACTACGAAAATACTATGAAAATAGAACAAAAAGTTCTAACTCATTCTTTGAGTTAAGCACTAGAACATAATGGGTGATCAGAAAAAATATTGCTGCTGCTCGGTAGGTAATGAAATTCAAAATTTCTTAAACATTTTTTTGAATTCACTTTTTACCCTTCTTTTTTCAAATAAATACATTATTTATTTTACATACAATTTTTAATTTAAATTTTGTTATTGTTTTAAACAAACTGGCGCAAAATTTTAATTAAATTAGTACGACGCTAAAGCTGTTTTAGTATGATACTAAAATCGTCGAATACCTATATTATTTTTTTAGTATCGTGCTATTTACAAAGGTCACACAAGGACTTAGTTCTTTGCACGAACTTTCATTGTTTTAGGTGCAATTTATTAAGGAAATTGCCTTAGCACGATAATAGTTAGAAAATTGTAAGAATCAAGAATGAGTTAGTAAACTACTTTAAAGTTAGCAAATCGTTAAGAATTATCATACTAATACCTTAATAAAAGGCTGTTTAAAATTTTGCGCCACTGAGTTTTATTGTAATTGGTTTCTTATTATTTTTTCATAAAAATCGTTGTTTAAACCTAGTTTCATACTAAAACAGATTTAACATCGTAATAATTCAACTAAAATTTTGTGCCATTATGATTTTATTTGTAATGCATTGAAAGAAGATCAGGGGCCTGTTGCTCAGATCATACACATCGACATCATACATTTTATACAACATACAACATTTTTATACAACATACACATCATTCTGTTTCTCAGATTTCTTTGGAAGTGTTGTATGGCATTTGTTTTGTTGTATGATGTGTATGATTCTGACATTTCATTATTATTTGAGTGTGAGGTTAATATAAATCTCAATTTTTGGTGAAGACGTGTTGGAACTAGTTGAAATTAATATACGTGTCAGATGACGCCCTAAAATAATAAAAGAACCTGTTAATTTCAATCTTAAAGATCCATATTTTGTTAAAAAATTTAGATTGCCAAACATTTTTAGTGGAAAAATTGGGAAGATCAATTGTGCGTTCAACTAATTGCAACGAAGCCTTGTCACCTTTGCAACAATTATTGTTAACCCTCCATTAGCTTGGAAATGGAATCCATTATCCTGAAATCGGCATAATGCAAGCCCATAAGACAACCCCAATCAAACTACTCGTATCTCTCTCTATGCCCTACAGGCTCTACCATGTTTTGTGAATGTCGAGCCAGAGAACTTCTCAAATAAATTTTGTTTCCCCAGCTTTGACTGATGAAAACAATGTTGCTACATGTTACATGCAGCAGCCACTTTACAACAGAATTTTGTGCTGTATTAAATGTATGATCATTTATAGGTAAATTTGTTGTATGATGTAAATGACACATTTCTGAGAAACAGAATCATACAACATTCCAATATTTCCAGTGTAATCTTCAGTCATACATTGTTGTATGACAGTGGATCATACAACAAAATTGAGAAACAGAAATCATACAGCAGAACTGTCAATATCATACAATGTATGATGTGTATGATCTGAGAAACAGGCCCCAGATTGTCCATATTGTATTTGTCTACATTTTCTTGAAATTACTTTAGCTACTTTCTTTCACTTTGGTTCCGATCTTATCACAAATTTGGAATAAAACTGTCCTTTTTCAGAATCTTTTAAGCTAGGCGCGCAAATTCAATTTTTAGTTTCGCAACTGCTTGGGTCGAGCAAATAAACAGTTTGTGTTTTGACACAAACTAAACGATTGCCTAAAATGAGTTCGCTGTTTTGTGTAACATATAATTATATGTTTTCTAAAAGCAACCAAACAGTTGTGCAACTAAAAATTGAATGTGCGCGCCTAGCCTAAAGGTCCAAAATGAATCAAATATTTTCACACGTTCATCATAAGAAAATTTGGTGAAACAATTATGACTGCAACTAACGTTGCAAGCGAATGTCATTTGAATATTGCTTACCACCTTGACCCATCTGTTTTTGTATATTTTGTTTCAACAAAAATGGTTTTCGATTTTTTTTACTCGACCTAGGGCTTCTTTTGGTGTAAAGCATGTAGTTTGCTTAGATGGAACGGAACCTTCTGCTGGTACTACATTTTCCAATGAAGGTACTGAAATGACTTCTTCAGATAAAGGAGCTATATTAGAATTCTGAAATATCAGATCCTGGATGAGCTGGATTTATCATACTCGTACTGTAAGCGACAAATATTGTATTCAAAAACTGTCTAAAGATAAAAGGGTTTCTCAAAATACCTTAAAAGCGTTTGAAGATTACGTTCCAACTTTTCGCTTACATCACATTGTGCTTACAGCTTTCAATGTTATATCAGTATTAATTTTGTGTGGTACATTACAGTGCAGTGATATTGAACAAAAATGCGGTTTTCCGTGCGCATAACTTTTCTAATAGGATTTTGTTCAAAAACATACAAAACTAAATGGATTAGATATGGATATTGAACAACAAAGAAATACATGGTAGTTTTTTTTAAAGTTAATATAAAATTGTTCAATTTCATATAAAAACAAAAAGCAGTGGTTGATTGAATAAAAAAGACACTCAAAATATTTAATAAAGTGGTTTATTGAACAAAATAGTTCTTCATAACTTAAAAACTAAAAGAGATAGAAAAAAATGGAGTACGCCATTCGAAAGAGCATGTTCGATTTATAAAAACTGCATTTCTAACTCAATTTCGCCAAAAATGGTCTTTTGAACAAGATAGAACTCAGGCGACGAAATGACTATTCGATGAATCATGCAAGTTCATAGTAAATTAGAAATCGAGTGGCCGATAAAATATATGTATGCATATGCATGTATGTATAATTCCAACGAAACCTATCTATCAACTCTTGAGACACGCGTATGAATATTTGTTATCGCATGAAATAAAATACCACCAACTTTATAGATTATTATTTGCCAAACTACGATCGGCATAGTATATCTTTTACATAAACTCACACAGACTAGACAAATTTATCATTATATTTGAACTTATTGTTGTGAAAAAACCCTCTCTAAACAAAAGAGTTCAGTGTTGTCAGTCAAAGATACTTTTATATTGAAGCTTGTGTAAATAATCGCTGTTGCTAAGTGCGAAACGTAAGACAAAAAAAAACGCTTTTAGCTCCATAAAAACCAACAAGAATAGGCAGTTTTTAAGGGAGCTCGCACATGGCATTCCATCAGGTTCTCTTTCATGTAAAAAAATAAAAAAAAAAAAAACAACAAGAATTTAAGAGAGCCATAGACTGGGAGATCAAGCACGAGCGGAAAAACCACACTGAATTTTTGAACTTCTTTCCTGCCGAGAGATAAAACTGATGAGTAATCAACAAATAATACATACATTCATACTCGTAGATACTTAGAAGTAAACTCAAAAAACAAAAAAAGGATATTTACCCTCGACATCATGTCCCGGAATATGATGACAAAGTCTTCCAACATATCCCCGGCCAGAGCCATCTGATGGATATTGTGGTAGTCCACTTGCATATTTATGTTGTTGCTTTTTAACATTTTTTTGTTTGATATTTAATAATTATTATTCACAAAATAAAAATCACCAAAATGTTCAATCACAGTTCAGTTCAGACTTTTTTTGGTCCAATTTTATTAGAAATTTTCACATAAATTATTTATTTTTTTTTATTTGTTTAAATAATTAAAAATGCATAGCAGCATTGCAAGTAATAGTTTCGTATTATGTATTTTACTTTTCAAGTCTTACAGCAAAGACTTTCACTTTTTATTTCTATTTATTGGAGCACAGTCCAATTAACAAAAAAAAAAACCGTTTGAAAAAAAATTTCAAATATTTTCGCCTTCTTTTGACCGAAAATAAAAGCACTTTTTTTATTACGAAAACGTTATTATTCCGGGAGGGGGGGCGCTTTTCACACACTAAGGATAACAGTTCCTGATTGGTAATGAAAATTTCCAACTGTATCCGTTGTAGCGTTTTGAATTCGCCGCCGTTCGATCGTCTACTACTCGAGACAGTGACTGTATTGATACTGAATTCCAAATGGCCAAGCCAAACCACCGTCACTTGAAGACTGCACCAAGCGCGATACTATTTACTGACGCAATCCGATGTGATTACGAACGTTTAAGCGGTTGGAGGGGTTGTTTTGGCACCCTGTTCTAAGCTCTCATCAGTTATATAGATACATTTTGTTATTAGAGGGACTTTGATCATTGGCATGTGGGAGTGGGTATTGTATGTAACTATAGGACAAGTGACAAGAGAGCGTTATCAGAGCAACTCTGCTATTACATTCTGCGCGCCGGTGAGTTGCTATTAGTACAGTGGGTTATTTTATAATAAAATATGGGACTGGTTTCAAATTTTTGTTTCTGTTAGTTTAAGAAAAAATAAAAAAATATATATAAAAATCGTTGTGGGTGAGGCTTGATAGCAATAATTGCATGATATAATAATTGTTTTTTTTTTTTTAAGAAATTTAGTTTTAGAATTTATTTGTTATTTCATAAATATCAAATTAAAAATTTTATGCTTAGAAAAGTTATGAATTTACTAAATTGAGGTCACAAAAAGCCTTCGATATTTTTGGTTAAAAAGACACAATTTAAAATATGTCAATAACTGCGGTTATTTTTTTCTCATAGCTCATAAAATACTTTGAACTATTAAATATGGGATGAAAAAACAGAAATATTTTCAAGTGGGTGTGGCAGTGGTAATTCCTTAAAATATCATTTACCATCTTTGCAAGTTTGATTATGCTCTGTTAATTGCTCAGATTTTATCGCCTTCATACCTTAAAGTCAAAAAAAATCTCAAAAAGGAGAATTGCAAAAAAAATCCAAAAAAAAAAATACAAGATTTTATTCGAAAAAGTACGATATTGAAAGTCTTTTAGTATAATACTAACATTTTATTAAAGTTCAAATTATCGATGAACTATTTTATCATTTAAGTACTGCGCTAACGTCATATGATTCTTTGACATTTTCAAATTCAAAAAGTTTTGTTTATTTCAACGAACTTTCATTGATTTAGGTGTGTTAAAAAGCAATTTATTTAAAAAAAACTGCCTTAGAAAATGTTTAAAATTTGGAAAAAATGTTTAAGCTGCTTTAAAGTAAGCAAATTTTTAAGTAGAATCTTTGTATATAAAACTTATAGTACTCTCATGAAGACGAACGATTGGGGCGACATCTTAAACATAGCGATAGTACTTGTTAAATTTTTCTCTGCTTAATTTAATAATAAAATATTCTCTTTTTTATTACTTGTTTTGTATCTTATCCTATTCTTTACTGTAAAATCGTACGCTAATTTCAGCGCCACCACCAGGATAGCGTTGTTACCACAACATCACGTTCCATGATAATACTATAAGTTATATATACATACATACCTATACCTTAACAATAGACTTAAAAATTTTGCACTATTATCTTTAAGGTTTCCTTAAAACAGAATTCGTATTTGTATCAATTTTGACAATGATATGACGTTTTTTTTTACTTTGATTTTGACAGTAGGAGAAAAATAATTATGATGATTCCTCATGTCAATAATTATTATTTTAAATTTCATTTAAATCTGGCAAGTTGTTCAGTATTTTTTGGAGTTTTTTGAACCGTACAGTGGTACCAAACCTATGATTTTAGGAAAATCTCAAAGTTATCTAAAGTAAATTTTGTGGTATTACCCTCTGAATCGAATGGTACTGCCCGTTTTATAAGAAGAGTGAAGTATTAAGAAATTAACAAAAACCTAAAGATTAGTTATTAGTTCTTAGAAGAAGAAAAATAGGATTGAACAAATTTTAAATTAATTTTGAAAGAGAAGAGTAGTAATTTTAAATGCCGTTTTAAGTCTGGTAGAAAAAAATTATTTTAACTGGAAATATTATCTATCTCATGTTTTAGATGATATTAATCTATAATTCTATATTCACTTAACCCAAGAATATGGCTATAAAATTCTTACAGGACGGTTTAGGGTTTTATAAACCTAGGCCTTTTTCGAAAACATCAAATTTACGTCCGTTAAATTGTCATTTTTCCAAATATGCAATCTCCCTGCTTGCACAAAATCTGTTTGATCTATGTTCGTCAATTTTCTTGCAAACCCATTTGACGTTTAAGGATATGCTCTCTGGCTTGTCAATATTCGATTTTTTTACTGCAGAGTTGCGCCGCAAATGATGTTAACGAACATATGATTTTTGCAAACTGCATTATCGAAAATAATGATTGTGCATACAATTTAATTTTTGAACATTTAGAACATCTTGCAATTGCATTTTCGACGCAAATGACGTTTTCGAAAATGGCCATAGATATGAAAACACTGGCCAAGTCCAAGGACGGAAGGTAAACAACTTTTTATATACAACAGTACATCGCCGCTATTTGTGAGAGTGTGTAGGAGAGCCCGAGGCGGAAATGAACACGGCTTTCCGCTGATATCAACTGGCAAGTTTTGAGTCGGAACTTTGTGCTACATCCGTACAAAATAATTGAACTTACCTATGAACTGAAAGAAAATGACTGTAGATAACACCGAACTTTCGCTGACTGACTTCTGGAGCAGATAAAAGCGGATTGCAGAACAAAAAATCATCTTCACTTTTTTAGAAAATGCAATTGGTTGGTTTTCGGACGATGTTGATCCACACGAGGTTCAAGTCGCAATAAATATGCATGTCACTATTTGGTGTTGATTTATGACAGCCTGAAAACGATCAACGGAGAGCCTCACCGATTGGTGATAACCAATTTTTGTTTGCGATTTCGACATCGTTACACTTTTTATTGCGGGGTTTGCTTAAGTAGTTAGTCACAGGACCAGGACCAGTGCTTTCAAAGTCAACATAACCCGTACGCGTATTGCCAAACTGTATATCAGTACAGAGCTCCGACGCTCTATAATAGACTACAGAATGCTCATTCAAATTAAGAGCATACTATATACTGTGTCAGATCAAAAGCAGATTTTTCTGTGTTGGTATACATTTTGCTCAGGAAACTAAGAGCAAAGTACCTGTGATTACAGAGCCATCGTTCACGTTGGTATAGTTATTGTGTGTGGTGAGTTCTGGGTTGGTATACATTTTGCTTAGGAAACTAAGAGCAAAGTACCTGTGATTACAGAGCCATCGTTCACGTTGGTATAGTTATTGTGTGTGGTGAGTTCTGGGTTGGTATATATTTTGCTCAGGAAACTAAGAGCAAAGTACCTGTGATTACAGAGCCATCGTTCACGTTGGTGTGGTTATTGTGTGTGGTGTGTGGTGCCGTGACATAAGGCCAAGTGACAAAAGGCCAAATTTGTTTGTGACTTAAGGCCAAACATAAAATGTTTTGTCTTGAGCAACAGTACCTTGGGTGGCCCGCTTCGCGGGTTTTCAGGATTTTAAATCCCTTTTCGGGGCTCACACCCGCTCACGCAACTCCGTTGCTCCGCTTAGGGTATGTTCAGTCGCCAGGCAGGCGCCTGTAGCAACAGTTTTCCTGAGCAGCAGTACATAACTGTTAGTTGTTTACTCCAATTAATGTAAAATACAAAACTGTTGCTACAGGCGCCTGCCTGGCGACTGAACATACCCTAAGCGGAGCAACGGAGTTGCGTGAGCGGGTGTGAGCCCCGAAAAGGAAGTTAAAATCCTGAAAACCCGCGAAGCGGGCCACCCAAGGTACTGTTGCTCAAGACAAAACATTTTATGTTTGGCCTTTTGTCACTTGGCCTTATGTCACGGCACCACACACCACACATAATAACCACACCAACGTGAACGATGGCTCTGTAATCACAGGTACTTTGCTCTTAGTTTCCTAAGCAAAATGTATACCAACCCAGAACTCACCACACACAATAACTATACCAACGTGAACGATGGCTCTGTAATCGCAGGTACATTGCTCGATCTGAACTAGCATATAGTTTGCTTCAGCTTTTTTAATATTTTACAAGCAAACTGCATGTGACCACAGAGCGCTCTGTGGTAGCATACAGTTTGCTCTACAATACTTTCAAATTCGGTGAGCAGAAAATGGCTGAGCACAGACTATGGAGATCTGTGCTGATATACAGTTTGGCAATACGCAACCCGTACCATTGGTCATATTCAGCCTGATTTATAAACTACTGTCATCAAAAATTGAATGTCTCAGATTTCTACGAGTACCATTTCTGTTTGTATGAACTTTGCCAGACTTTTGACCAAAACTGATAGAAATTGCTGGTTTTGGCCAATTTCACTTAAGTTTATAGGAGGAACTGTAGGATGAGCAAGCTCATTCATTTTTAAGTGGGGGCACAATAGAGCTCTAGGTCGCAGTACAATAACCCCCAAATACAAATTCATTCATTCATTCATTGTGAATTTCATTTAGTAGGAATTAATGTCTTATTTAATGATAATCTACTCCACTGTTCGTTGGGTTGATAATTTAAATTTTATATTTCAAATATAAATAGGTAATCGTTTGTGCATGTTCTATGTGTTCTCGCTCTCTTTATACTAAGTATGTGTGAGTTTTTGAGTAACTAAGATTTTTGCTTTTTCATTTTCCTTTTCTTTTTTTTTTGAGGCAGAATAAAAATTTGCACACCAAACTAGAAGAAACTAGAATGATAATAATTGGCGATACTCGCTTGTCGGTTCTAGAAGCGCTTATGTAACGCTCGCATTTAAGAAGAGTGTGATAAATAGCCAACAATAGATAAATGGGCTAAACGAAAATACATATATAATTTTTTGTGTGTGTCGACTTGCGACTGAAAAGAATATCACGGGACGAATTCGTAAACAAAATAAATAAGAATATTTTGTTTGCTTATGAAATTGAAAGAGTAACGAACGATCGCATATCATGCCGATCTTGATGGATGGGGTCGAGGGTTTATTAGATGTCTGCCTACAAATATTTAATTTCCGATGACTTGTTTTGAAATCTATAAACTGTCGGCCATAAATATATTGCCAAGAGTTCTCGCTTATAGCGCATGAACAGAAGTCTTTAAGTATCTTAATTACTACCTCAACAGATGCAGTATTGTATAGTTTTAAGGGGTGTTGCTAAAAATGTCTTGATTTAAAGAAATCTAAATTGGTGACGCGGCGGACGCTTTCAAAGGTTCACTTGAAGGACAAAATAATAAGAGGTAATTTGTATATCGATTGGATTTGTTGGTAATTAAATTGATCGAGTATTTCTTTATACTTAGGTGTGCATTGTATAATGTTGGCGCCCCTGCTAACTTTGAGGGAATCTTTGAATATTTGAGCAAGAGAATTTATTCGACTTAATATTTGGAAACATGTGATGGGCAGTTAGTCATTTTATGTTAATAGGGACTATCTATCCTTCAAAATCATGCATCTGTAATAATTTTAAATTGGAGATAATAATAATTAAACGTGATTTTACAAACTGAATTTATTTATATTTCTGCGTTTGAGACAACTTTCCAGACAAAGTAAAAAATTAATTAAAAAAACTGCCTATTTCACTAGAACATTGTTTATAAAAAAAAGGTAAAATAATGAAAGACAAAAAACATTGCGGCAGTGCTCGGGATCATCGTTTTTACCATTTTTAAAGCTCATTTTTGGTTTCTATCCAAGGGACTCAAGTACGTTATTGAAGGAAGGTGGACCTTTAAGGACACATAGAGGATTGAGAGATGTTCGGTTTCTTCTATGCAAGTGCCACTCATGGACAGTGGCATAGGGGACGGGTTCGATTTTCCCAACAAAATACAATATTGAGTTTTCGAAGCATTAAATTTTCGGAAGTACCCCTTGGTATAATGTTTAGTGCGTTGGACTGTCATGCAGAAGGTCTCCATTCGCAGCCACTGCAAAAAAGGGGTGTATTGCCTTTAGCGAGGAATTGATAAATCCTCCAAGAATATCTCTTTGCGTGAAAAGTACTGCTCATTAAACTTTCCGAATCGGCAAAAACTTATAGGTCCCGTCCATTTCTGGTAACACATACACAGGAATGGTTGAGAGTTGTAAGTCACCTTCCTATTTTTTTTGTTTTTTAAATTCTACTTGTTTTATGGTTCCCCATTTCACAATGCTATCAAGATCGAAATTTAAAAGCTTACCATACACATTCCGTCCTAAATCCACATCCGAGAAACAAGGACATGAATCTGGAAAAGAATATGGGAAGCTGAGAGTACTGTCGTCACCTAAACAATATAATGGATTAGAAGTTTCATTCAAAAGATCATTGATGAATATGAGAAAGAAAATCGGAGACAATACGGAGCCCTGTGGCACTCCAGCATTTATTTTATGAATTTCAGACATAAGAAAGATTTATTCGGCTTGATGCCAAATTCTATGAAAAGTTTTTTGAAATATCATGTGCAATATTCTTACGTTCTTCAATCGCTAATCGAGATAAAATTTTTCATTCTGAAAAGAATTTAATTTGTAGTCATATCTGGAGTGTCCACGTAACTATCGAGGAAGTATAATAACCAGTTAAAGTTCCTAGAGAAATTATTGAGACAGTTCCAGTTGGCTTTCTCGTATTGCCAAACGGTTCTCTTGGGAATTTTGTCTCTTACTGGAATTACGAGAAATTTGCAGATATGATACAAAGGTTTGATGTGCATAGAGGCGATAATACACTGAAAGTGTATTTATCAGGGTCGGAGGTAAGAAACAAATCTAGGCGTTGGAGGATTGGCCTGCAACGTCGGAAATTCGAATAGATTCGAGAACGAGGCGAGTCAAGTTGCTTAACTCAAAAAAAAATCGACATACTTTCCTTCGAATTTTGTCTGACCAGAAAAGCGCAGCCATGAAGAATTGTGTACATTGAAATCGCCCATAACAAAGATTTCTCTGTGCGGATAATGAAAAACAATTCTTTGGATAGAGTCGGACAGCACATCAAATTCATCGAAGAAGTCGAGTTACTATTCAAACTTGGACTGCGAAAAATAGAACACGTATGAATAATACGCTTATAAAAGGTGAAATCACATGAAATTTAAATTTGTATTTAAACAAATGCCATATTGTGGTGGAAGCTGATAAGCAACGTCAACATCATTTCGTACATAAACGTTGCAAAAAACTTTGGAATAATGTCACGTCGATACAGGAGCTGTAAACTGTTCAATACAGGCATTTTAGAGAAATTTACATTGTCATTCTACTTATTCTTTAAAAAAATCTCGATATTATTACTATACGCTGACAATTCGAACTAAAAGTTAAACATGTGCCAAAACAATTGTAGGAGAAAAACCGATTTAAGTGCTTTCCGATGATAGTTCCTCGACACAAGTAATCTGTATATGTCAAAATATAATTCATCAACTATTTGTTACCACAAATTTTTAAATTCTACCTAAAAATAGAACAAAGAAACAACAAGAATAAAACTGAAGTGTCATACTTTCGCACATCATTAAAAACTAGAGTATTTATTATTTAAATGAAAAGAAATTCACAGAAATCCGTAGTTGTAGAACCAAATAAATTTAACGTTGCGTTGTTTACATGGCGCTTCCAATTTGATTGAACGATGAACATGTCTAAAAAAAAACTTCAATTTGCAGTTAAAAAAGCAGAGAGAAAAAGGAGTGAACAAAATCCCTCCTGTCAAAGATTTGAAGAGATTTTTTTGTCATTGATCTTTACACTTCACACTTGTGGTGTTTTTTTTAATATAAAATACCAAAAACTCTACGATTTTGTTTCATTATATGAAAGGTACAAAAGGTTAGAAGAGAAATTGTCAAAAGCAGTCTCACAAACTATATGTTCGTAACAGCCGTCCACAATGAACCATGTCTTGTTCATGAACATCTCTTAAAAAATCAAGTGAAGGAAGAAAAATCCATGTCCCCATAAACATCGTGTTCAAAAATCTTGTCTTTTCAACAAGACATGAGCGCTGTTCAAATGTTGAAGTTGAAGTTTCCATACGTATAGGTTTTTTGTATATGGAGTGGTTAATTATGTGGAGCAGATGTGTGACGTTCGTGTGATGTTTGAACAGGGATGTAAGAAAAGCTTGAACTACTTTTCAATCTTTTCTCAATCATGCGTTGAGTTGAAATGAGTTTCGTTTGACTTGGATTGAAAAGTTTGAATGTGTACAAAGTATGCACTTTTGTTTTGATAGCTATGATAACTATTTTGTTGTTTTCATTTCATTTTATTTGTTTTTTTTTTTTGTAAGATATTTGCCATGATGCTGAAATTATATTTTTCGAGGGATTTCAATTTTAAAGGTGGAAATATAGTTCCAGAGGGCCACTAAACTGATCATACAAAAATATGCGTAGAACAAGAAAATCTTATGATGCGCTCATGCCAAAATTGCCAGTTGCTCTTTTTCGCCCAGTTCAGTTCAATTTTGCTTTGGAATACGAAAAGCACTTCCGAGCAAACATGAACAAATATAATCCCAGAAATTCATTGAAATGACGTTAACCAATTGATTTCTCTGATTCGATAACTAAAACATGCCATCTTTGTTTCAAATAAATTCGATGGTTACCAACAAGAATAAACATTGACACACTCGAATAAGTTTCTGAAAATTGAGCGGTCAATTTGCACTTTAACTTAAACTACACAAATCTCTAAATAAATATTCCAACTAAAATTCACTCAAAAAACGTCAAACACTTCAAATGAATCGGATCAGACTAAAGCCGATGTTTTTCCATTTGATGTGTCAAAATTAAATACATGCATATCTTATTTATTAAGTTTTATGTATGAATTAAAAAAAAAATACAAAATTTATTTCAGCTTTGAATGGAACATTCATAATTTAGTAAATCTAAAGTGTGTTATCTTACTTCCCTAGTCCATAGATTAAAAGTGAACTTTGTCAAAAAATATATTGATTGTATATTTTAGACGTGAAGCTACTAGGTGGTATACCTACACATTTCGCGCAGATTATTTCTATTAAGCTTCGTTGATAACCAACATGGGTAAACTGATCAAAATAAGCTATACTAATATACCGGGGGCATGGCATTTTTAAGTCTGTCATTGTTTTATAGAAACCATTAAGTACATACATATACATACATATGTACATATGTACTTTCGCAGTAAATTCATTCTATTGACTTTTCTGTCTAGACAAATGTGGTTGCAAATAAAAAAATAAAATACAAATATAGAACGTCAAAAATTTAACTCAGACGTTTAAAAGGAACTCTCGATAAATAATACAGTTAAAGTGTTAACTACTCGTATTGCGTATTCAGAGAGTATAAGAATTAATCTTTTGTGTTTATCAAATAAAGATTAAAGTTCTGCAAACGGAAAAATAAATAGTGCTAATCATGAGTTTATATAAATTTGACTGAGAATTGCCAAATGGGGCTAGGTTTGTTCGAAATGCTCAGCTAAGTTTAATAGTTTTGCCTTCATAAAATTGCGCAAGTCGTATCTACCGCCATAGATGGTATTTTCCAAGTCTTCTCGCAAAAAGGAAACGGTCTGATGTTCATTCTTGGACATTGAGGTTCCCTTTAACAATATTCTGCCATGCTGAAAACAAAACACTGTAGGGAAAATCATACGCAACACTTTTACTAGATGGATAAAAGAAATGGTAAACACAAGAACGGCGGCGTAACCATAGACAGAAAATTTAGAAAATTGCCCCAAATGAGAGACTGTCCTCAGGAAGGAGTACTATCACCTGTGGAGTCTTGTTGTGGATAAATCTTAAGTTTCAATTCTCAAAGCATACGCTGCATCGACTTTTCTGCAGACATTGATATAACAGCCTTGGCAAAGTTTTAAGAAACTATCTGTGATATAATCCAAAGAGAACTAACAATGACTAGGCATCTATCAGTAGAATTAAACATTGACTTTAACCAGGTCATCGAAAAAAAGAAAAGTTTGTAGCAACCACACTAGACTAGTCCAGAAAAATGGCCGCATACTTTAAATCTAAAACTAAACAATAATATGTATGCATATTTTTCTCAAAATCTTTGGATTCTGCGAAAATGAGTATTATAATTTTTCTTTTGTGTAGAATTACAAAAGCTATAATTTTTACTTTATTTTTTTGTTTAAGCTAATAATTTCCAAGTAATTTTTAAAAAATTGAAATTCAACCTCTCCCCAAAAAAACTTTAGCCCCTGTCCAAATTCAGCGTATTGTTTTTAAGAAATGCTTGAAACAAATAAACGCCCCAACAAAATTCAGCTTTGTCGCAATTTTTTCGAATTGAAAGTCTAATTTTCCTGGGCTAGTACCTATAAAATCAAGTTTCTGCGACCCGGTAGTACATTTTATTTTAATATTAATATACATTTTTTAACCTTCGATATAACCTCACTAATACCAGACATTCCATAATTACAATTAGGGGTGCATGTTTCTAACCATCTCATCTTAAAAAAAAACATTAAGCTTGCCATTAAGGAAAGACTCATTCGATATTTGTTTATTGAAAAAAAAAATAGATTGAACTCACATTTGATGGAATCGAAATTCTTCTGGCAGTATCGATAAGTATACAGTAAAGAATACAAATGGACTTAGTCCTACGGACAAACAAGACTTCTGTCATTCCAATGGACCTTTTGAATTTACTTTGCATCTTATTTCCTTGAACTCTTAAAGGCGATGGTTATTTTGTTTGTTAGCAAGATCCAATTTTGTTTTCTTTTTCAATTTTCAATTTCGTGTTTAAAGTATTGACTTCCACTGTTTATCATTTACTCAATCAAAATCACCGGAAATATGACACTTGAGATAATATTCTTTAATAACGAACTCAGCTTAATAAATACGAAAGAAAACACACACACTTTAAGCACACTCTGGAACAAGTGCTTTATCCAAAGTTGCACGCCCGATCAACTGACTTTTTTGCACATTTAATCTTTGCAAATATTAAAAAAACCAACAGAGAATCAAATCACATCATCAATTCAATTAAATTGATTCGAGAGTCAACTGAAAAACCGACTCAAACTGGCCGGCACGAGTCATAATAAATGTTTAATCCATCCCTCACACCGAAACATTACATCGATAGCTGTTTACATAGACTCTATCAATCTTGATTCCACGCGCATGTTAGCACAATGCTCCAACTTAACGCTCCTCGTGATAAGAAGTAAGTATGGAAAACTTCAAGTTCGCAATTTAAAAAAACTGGTATAATATTATAACTAATTAATCTAGTACGCTAGCCTATGGATTGTTATCTATTCCTCATCGGAAGAATAAAGAATAAGAATATGCAATAAATATCGTAGTGAGTTTGAGGAAACGGCGATAGTTTACTTTAGCCACGTAGGTTTTTTTTTTAATTAGACAGACAGAAGGGGTCTAAAGTATAGATTAAAATTTAATCACACATTAAAAGCTTATTTAGTAAACTTTTCTAGTACAACAAAGGATGTATAATAACATTAATGTGTCATTACAAAATATTATAATTTTACATGCGATCGATTCATTGTTTTATAATTGATGTTTATAGAACAATAAATTAATTATTTGCCACTTATGTAATAGGATATTGGAAAGGGAGACCTGTGTAAGTGATAAAGGGTGTTTTTTTAACCCAATAGAAATTAAAAATGATCTAGATCACATCAAAAATAAAATGAATGATTGTGTCAAAGTCATATGGTCTTGTGGCTGTGTTTTGTAACATAAATGTACTCGTAACAAGATGTTGAAGATGTATGTCAATGGTTTAATAATATAATGATAAGAGAATAATTAAAAAAAGACAAAAGTATCTACTAAAAAAAAAAAACAGATTTTTTCTTTGCTTATAAAAAATTGTTTTTAAATTTGTAAATTCAATATTCTTTGAACTATTTAGAACAACCAAATTATAAAATTATAACACAACAGAATTATAAAAGAAAGGAAATTTTTTACCAAAAAACCCGGGCACGAGTATTATTTTAATAATCAAAACTGTTGAAAAATAAAAAATAAAATCATTGTATGAAAGCTACCCATTCTAATACCCCGGTTACAAGAGTAGATTGAGGAATCGAATCGAATCCGGATTGAGATTTCGATCCAGGTATATTGGAGAGATCGAATTGAAATGGAATCGAAATGACAATCTGGGTTTTAATTGTGTGCGTGCGGTGTTGTGAGCATCATCTCTCTTTAAAAATGGCGTCAATAAGAGAAAAAATTATTTGCTTACATTTTGCAAATTATATTAATTCGATTCTTCTATTATTTTCAACATGATAGTTGTTTCTTCGTGTTCCCAGGTATTTCGTTTTGCCATTATTGCAACAACACAATTTTCCGAAAAAAAAATTCACAAAAGGATATAGTTTTGAAACAAAACAAAGCTTGGAAACAATAAAGCCGAAAATAACAAACCCATCTGAAATCAAACAACACATTACACATACCATGTTCTTACACTGTTGTTGTACACACACTCGATTCCTCAATTCAGGTATACAAACATATTTTCGATTCGATTCAGCTCGTTTAGTGGGATCGGATCGAGAAATCCTATTTCAATCCGATCCAGGTATACACGGAGCTATGTAAATCCTGATTCAATTCCGATTCAATTCTCCATATAAACGTAGTATGAGTTGGGGATAATAGAAAAATTGTATTTCTCAGTTGGGAAATACTTAAGAATAATCTGCACTAAAGACAATTCTTTCGGCCAGCACTTTCGACCATTCCTGTGTACGTGTAAGGTACAAGCTGTGTAGAGGGAAGTGGAGAGTGAGCAAAAGCAAAGAGCAAAGAGCAATGATCAAAGGGAAAAATCAAACACACGATAATCAACACTTCGTCGCTTCGTGATTTCATTTTTTTTCTGCCGAATCCGAACAGCTGAAATGAGATGCACTCTATCATGAATACTCTCATACGATTTGTCATTTGAAAAGAAAAATATTTAATGTGGAATTGGCTGACAATCGGTCTCATTCTTCCGGCGTTACAGGCCAACGATTTTACAGAGAGTATTACTCCAAGAATTCCAGGGCTTCAGTGCACGATTAAGCTTCTGTCATTCGTTAACTATTGAATGAGTGTATTGGGGCGTATCGTATAAAGTTTTTACTGACTGGCCAAAGTGAAGTGTAGTACTATAAATTCGTGGAGAAATATTCTCCGATGCTATTTTTTTTATTTAATTCATTCTAAAATAATTTTATTTAATATTTTGCAAAAAAAATGTGTTTACTACCAACAAAATAACTTGCTTACATATACACTCGTCTGACATTTAACTACTCACTCGTCTGCCTGGAATTTATCGTATGAAGATAATGTTAAATTCGATACTCGATATCATGCTGGATATTTCAAACAGTACAAGTAATTCGGCAACGTCTCTCTCTTTTACTGATGCATTAATTATTATTATTGGACCCCAAAGAAAGGGCGTTATAAAAAGCCATTAATGTTTGACGATGATTTCAGTCATATGGTCTCCAAAATTTAATGTAAGTCGATTTTCTTTATAAATAAAAAATACAATTTCTGTATGAAGATTTCGATCTCTCGCCAGATTTTGCGTTCTTTTACACCAAAAAAATTGATTTTTCTTTGACAGGGATCAAAATTTCCAAATCCTTATTTGAAGAAAGATTTACACTTTACTTGCACACATACCAAACAACAAATTAAACGAAAAATTTTCGATCCGGGATCGAAATCCCTATTGTGTAAGGGAAATCGAAATTAAATAATAAACACTTTGCTAGTTTATTAATTCAAAACTTAAATTTTTTTTGTCAGCACTTTTGCCTATATAAGCCACTGTGTGATTGTGGAGCGGTAGTTTAAAGATCGCAATTTAATTACATCATACAAAATCACAGGAAGATAATTAAAAGTCTACAATTTAACATGATAATACTGTTGATAATAATAGTTTGTTGAGGAGTTATTTTCATAACTTACCTATATTCAACAAAAAAAAAAGTTAAGAAAAAAATTACGTATTCGCCCGAGTGAACGATGCAGAGAAAGAACTTGTTAAGTGTGGTTGTGCAATATATAAGCTCTAGTGTTATTCATTATTTACTTATATTGAAGTTTTATAATGTACCTATGTATTCCTTGAATATGAAATGGCAACTTGTTGGTTAGAGACGATCTTATAAGATCTTTGGGTTTTTTCACACAACATAGGTATTAAGGGGCCAGTTTTGAATTTGAAAAAAAAAAAATCGAACTTGAGATTTCGATCAAAATTGACATTGCGATGATAGAGAACACGAAAAAAGTGAGTCCGGCAATTCCATCGGTCTGTACATTCGGTACTTAAGGGTCTTAGGTGATTCCTTAGAAGATAAATTGAATTTTTTTTAGCTCCAAAACTGACGGTACCTGCCTTACAGCCGTTATGCAAAATCTTATTCATCTCAAAAAACGCTTCTAACAAAATAAATTGCACGAACTTATCTTTTGTAAGACTAAAAATTTCAAAATTGAATGTTATTAGAGTAAAACTGTTCATAAGCTTAAAATTCATTTTTTAAATGACTAAGACAACGCCTTTAGTAGTTGGAGCTAAAAACAGGATGCAATGTGATTCAAGCAAATATTAGTTTATGCAACAACAAAAATTATAAGTGGTTTCTTAAAACAATAAGCTCTTATATAAAAAATTGATTTTTTTTTCAAAATTTCAAAATATTATTTTTTTTTAATTTTTGAAATGCAATGTTTTCCAAACTTTTTAGAAGCTTCTTAATAAAAAATATCATTCAAAATTTCATGAAAAAAAATGGATCTATGGTAGGTACAGTCAGTAATATCTTAATTTCAATTTTTACTTGCGATATATGTAGGTAATATAGGGCAAGTTCTGCATTTCGAAAAAAAATCGAACTCGAAATTTTGATCAAAGTTGACATAACGATGATAGCGAACACGAATAAAGTGGGTCCGACAATTCCGTCTGTCTGTCTGTATGTCTGTACCTCGATCTAGAGCCTAAGCCACTGGACCTATTTTCTTCAAACTCGGTACTTAAGGGTCTTCGGTGATTCCCTAGAGGAGAAATGTAATTTTTTTGTTTTAGCTCTAAAACTAACGGTACCCACCATACACCCGAAATGCATAGTCTTATTTATCTCGAAAACGTTTTCGAGAAAAATACGATTTTCTAAAACCATTTTTTAACATTTGTATGGTGGGTACCGTTATTTGTAGGTAAAATTATTGTTTTTTTTTTCACATTTTGTAGATTATATTATATGTATATAAAATTGTTGAAACTTTTATTTATCAAGTTTAAATAAAATCAAGCCTTAAGTTTTCGAAATATTGAGTTATAAAAAAAAATGGAACAGACAGAATTTCGACACCTACTTTGTCAACTTTGATCAAAATTTCGAATTCGATTCTTTTTACGAATGCATAACTTGCATTTTAGTACCAATAAGTCCAAAAATGTATATCATTAAATACAAACAATTTGCCTATCAATTTTTTTTTTATACAAATTTTAAGGAAAATTTAGTACACAAAAAAATGTTTCAGTATGTCTGTACATATGTCTGTACCTCTTCCTACAGCCTTAACCATTAGACCTATTTTGTTCAAACTCGGTAATGAAGTTTCTTCGGTGATTCCCTAGTGAGCCATAAGGCAAATCTTGTTTATCACGAAAACGACTCTGACGATTTTGATAAAAAAAATTAGTTTTGCTAATATGGGTATAGGCTACATTATGGTCAAAAAAAAATTTTAGGAAAAAATGATATTAATGGAACCTGTCATAGAACTGCTTTTGTGATGTTCAACTCTCTCATTAACGGCTCTAACGATTTTGACCAACATTTTTGAACGGGAGCTTTAAATTGAAAAGAAATATTTTATATACAAAAATTCGAAAAAATACTTTTTGGGTTTTTTGAGCAAAAATTCCAAATTTAAGCATCAATTATATTACCCATCTTTCAGATCTACCTACTTATTGCTGTCTTTGCAACCTCTCCGAGAGAAAAAACGTTATGAACTTCCTTGGAAGTATTTTCTGTTCTCAAGTAAATTCGAAGAAATTGTTAAAGTAGCGACTAAAAATCAGAAGAAAAATTATCAAGGTCGTTTACACAAAAAAAAAACGATTATACTCCGCTTGAATTATATGATATCTTATTGACATAGAGTATTTCCATTTTCTTGAAGTCAAGTACTTTACCTAGAAATACCTAGAGTTAAAAAAAGTATCGTCAGTCGTGGTGAATCACGCTGTTACCATTTTCATTTCACTCACTCTAAAGGGTAAGCATTGGTCTTGCTTTAAATAAAATCGTATTTAATATTAATGCAGAAGTCCACAGAAGTGGTTTAAGTAATATAAATTTGTTTTTTCAAAACGGTTTTGATTAAATTTCTAAAATTTGATTTTTAAAAGTGATTGAAATAGTTTTTCGTTTCAAGTTGTTGTTAAAAAAAAATTGAATTCCAGAAATAGGGTTTTGACGGTTTTGTGGTATTCTCGTATTTATGGTTGATGACTTGACCGATTTTGTTTACATTTTATTTTCCATTAAAACAATATTGCATTTTAAAATTTTACATCTAATTTTTTATTAACAAAAAAAATAATTTCGACTTTTTTTAAACTTCCTCTCAATACATTATTGAGCCATTATCATACACCTTGACTATCTAGACACATTATGACTTTGAACCAAATAATCAAGTTCGTGTAATCGAGTCGTGGATTTTATTTTTACTGTAAACCATCAGCTTGGTAGCACAACCTGCCATGCTCTTCGTTAATCACAAATTAAATATAAAAAGTAAGTGAATGTAAGGAGTTATATTCAGAGAAAAGAAGTGGAAGTGGAAAGACTGGAATTGTTGCCTTACGGAGTAGAAATGAAAAGTAACTTTTGTCAAACTTGCTTGTCTCTGCTTATGACTCTCAGGGAGGCTTGGCTGTTTCATGAAACACAGTTTCGAGAAGAAAATATCATAATTTCTTTTATTAATTAAAATTAGCTTTCACTATTTTTTAAATTTGCCTCTCAACAGTAGTCGTTTGTCGACAGGCCCCCTAGCACTGTTGTAATGATTATTTTGGAATCTTTAAAATGATTATTTGCCCTCAATTCAATTATCCAAAAGTGCAACTATAAGTGGAGGCCAAATAGACAGATATGTAAGTGTGTATAAATAAATACTATTTAATACGTACTTAGATGTATGTATAACAAATGGGGGGCTCGTTCGAGTTAGAGGCAGTTGATTGGTTATCTATTTATTAGCTTCGTTAGCACACCAACAAGAAGCGATCGTGACGTCAATGTGGTGATAGTTGAATAATTCCACTCTACGATAATACGGACAAATAAATAATATTTGTGGTCATAAATAAGTGTGAAAACGTTGAAATATCGCATTAGTACTTCCCTCGAGCTTCTCTTATCAGGAAAAATAAGTTTTTAATGACTTTTTGCGCATGAATCGGTTTTGATAGTACAAAGAGCACAGACAATCGAACAAGGTCAGACAGTGGGAATAATAAGTTCACACAAACAAAGTTATTTATGATGACAACAATAATAGTCTATTGTTGAATTGGAAATATTTTACGGGTAAGCACATAAATGTGGATATCAATATAGTTATTAGTGAATTTATTCCTTTGGAAAAATGACAGTTTTTTTTAGATACAAATTTCATTTAACTCTTCAACACAAATGATAATATTATTCTATCACTTGATTCATCGAAAAAAAAAAAACAATATCTGAGCCTAAAATAATGCAATGGTTTTCATTGGTTTTGCAAGAAAAATTCCATTTTTGGAGCTAAGAGGGCATTTTCGCTAAATACAAAGAAAGAATAGTGACTTTCATACTAATTGGCTACTCATTTGAGAGATAATTTCATAGCCAAAAAGATGGAACATACAAATTTCGCTCTGAAATAGTCCATTTTCACGTAATCGTGTCCAAAATCTGCCATTATGTTTGTCTCAAAAATAACGACAAGTCCAAGTGACGTTTAATGACAGTATATTATTTTGCTAGTTTTCTGGCAAACATTTGGGCAATCGTGTAAATGATCCAAAACCTTACATTATGTTTGTCATACAAATAATAATAAGAGTAAATGACGTGAAATGTCACTAATACACAAACACCGTTCCAACATTTTCCAGAGATAATGAGAATATTCAATAAAGAATGAACTTGCTCATCCTTACCGACATAATTCCAGAATAACCAAGTGTCACAATTTTATTTCATTATATTATTTTGCCAGTTTTCTGGTTGAAATTATGGGATTAAGTCACTCGTGTAAAAGCCGCATATAATATCCTATCCAACATGCTATGTGAATGTCTTTAAACGTTCTGTAAAAAATTAGTCGGCATGTACTAGTGTGGCTTCCTGCGCGGCAGATCAAATATTCACATTGAAGCAAATCCTGGACAAGACTAACGAATTTCAAGTCGAGCCTCACAATCTATTTATCGACTTCAAAACCGCATACATCAGGAGCTCTATATGACAATGGCCGGTCTCGGGATTCCGGGATCCCGGGAAAACTGATCCAACTGCGTCACGTGACATTGGAAAATACACTATGCAATGTGCAACTAAGGTGTAAGTTCTCTGAACTATTCCAAACAAACACAAGCATAGTAGATGCTCTATTATGTGATTTCTTCAATCTTCAGATTGTCAAAGAGCAAGAGCAGGCGTTAACACCGAGGATACTATATTCAACAAATTTGTCCAACTGTTGGGATATACTGACGATATCGACATCATTGGCCGTTTCCAACGTTTTGTAATAGAGTCCTTCACGACTGTTGAAGATCAGGCAAGATTTGTTGGTCTAGAAGTAAATGGGGACAAGTCCCTTTATGCTATCAACAAACAAACTAACATCTGTCCACCGATTAGAGAAAAACGTTACTATTGATAGCAAAAAATTCGAGGTAGTTAAGGAGTTCATCTACCTCGAAGTTAATATTAACTCCACGAACGACATCTAAATGAAGATCTGACGAATAATTACCCTAAAAAAACCGCTGCTACTTCGGTTTAGTAAAACAAATTGGTTCAAAACTACCCGTTAGAAAAAGCACACGCTCTACAAAACCCTTAAACTGCCGGTCCTGATTTACGGGGCAGATTGCTACACTATAAGCAGAAAGGGAGATATGATACTGGGCTCTTTCGAAAGAAAAATTCTTCGTAGGATACTTGGTCCCGTTTGAGAGGAGGGGGAATGGAGGAGCAGATATTACCGCGAACTCTATCTGTTGTACCAAGATGTGGATGTATAGTCTAGAAAGCCAAAACACGTCGACTACATTGGCTCGGCCACATTGAGCGAATGGACAACAATGCTTCAGCTAAGAGAGTCTTCGAATTCCAGCCATGAGGACTGAGGTTCTTCGCGACAAGGAAGACCGAACCTCCGGTCTAAAGCCATCGCGGATGCGAGAGCGCTTGGAATAATGTTTCGGTATCGCAGAGGGTGAAAAGCTGCCGTATCTCAGGATCACGGATCGGTAGCCTGTTAAGCAAGTAAGTAATTAAATGTTGCATTAAGTTTTTTTCCTCTTCATTTTAAAAAACGACACAACCCAACAAATCACATTTTTCAACCGTGAAAAAGCATATTAAATAAAACTTTGAGTCTATGTTATTATTAATACGTGAACATGACCTATTTCCGTCCTTTTTTAACTGACTAACAACATATTTTCATAATTTGAAACATAGACCGTCCTCTAAAACAATTTGCATGTTAATTATGTTGCAGTTAAAGCAGGTGAAAATAGGTAACATGAATCAGGAGTTTTCCCATCACAAGGCAACTACATACATTTATATAGAGAAACAAGAGAAACCAAAGTGTACATGTGGGTATTTTTTTTTCTGCTTCTCTGGAGTATGTCTATGTACGTGCCAGTTTTGTGCATGTTCATGTTAAGCTTTAACTTTTGTTTGTCGAATTTCGGTCACTGGCGATTCTAGTTTTATATTAATATATGTCCTGCACTATACAAGTAAAAAATACATACATAACAAAAATTGAGTTAGAGCTTAGTTTTTCGCTGATAGTGTTTGTATATGTACAAAATTGCGTTGTGAAGTTGAAAAGTTCATTTATTGAGTTCTTTTTTTTTCGACGGCCGGCGGTACCCACTGTCGAACAGAATGCCCAAAATCTAGGTGTCAATTCAGCGGGAAAAGATCTAGGTATTTTGCTGTGGCGAGTTCAGGTAACGACCAAACTGTCAAAAGTGACATGAGATTTCATATCTTTTTCTTTTGTTGTCGTTTGTCGATTCGCGTGTTGCATGTTTTTGTTTATGTTTGCAATCAAATGTTTGTTGCACTCATCGTCTCATCAGAGGAAATATTAGGCGTTTTTCTTTTTTAGTTCAGTGTAGAGCCTGAGTTTTCAAAAAATAAACTGTGTTTCTTTTTTAGTTCAGAGTGTTCAGAGTTTCGAATATGTGTTTCTTTTTCGTTCTGAGCGTGTTCAGAGTACACTCTATGAGCTCAGAATAAATTAACTGAGCATACAGACAGATCTCTAATCTGAACTAAAAAAGAAAAACGCCTATTGAGTAACAATCAAAAATTGTTTTTGCTCATTTTTAAAACTAAATCAATTTAAAGATTATTTGATTCCTGCATTTAGTTGTCAACAAAACAATTCACAGCCCTTGAGTTTTTTTTTTGTAAACCGAAAGCCACAGTTTTTTGACAACTGGGTAAAGTTGAACGAACGAACCTAAGGTTGAATCGAGCTTCAAGCTCTCCCCAATTCTTAATTAAATGACTGACAAATTACATCAAAAATCAAATATCACAAATGACTGACAATTTACATCAAAAATCAAATATCACAAATCGAGTGAAAATACCACGTATCATAATTTTTAACATCTACTCTAGCTGTAGTTTCGGTTGCATCGCCAGATCTAGTTGCAGCACCCTACTGTGTTCAGTTAGAAAAATTTCGAAATTATTTGCAGATAAACAAAAATTATGTTTGATACTTCGAAGAAAAAACATTACTTTTTCATTCAGACAAAATCAAGGCTATAATGAAAGGGGACGGTAATTCCCAGCCATTTTCGCGGCAGAACACCATTTTTACAGACATAAACCTAGTCGATTTTCGATCCTCTTTTATCGATTCTAACTTAATGAATTTTAACCCGATTAACTGTATATTACTTAAAAGATATATTAATATATTAGCTTAACAGATAATAATACGTATGCCCACAAAATAACAAAAAACACACATTTTGGGCATATCTCGAAAACGCTTCTTTGGAAGAAATAAATCTCACTTTACATTTACTCAAAATTAGTTAGAAAAAATGTTTTAGACGGTATTTAAAATCGTGTGTAAATGGCCTACAAGATTTAGATGAATTGTTTGAATTTATTTATTTACACAACTTGAAATTATAAAATTTTGTTTTTATCAGTATGACATACACAGAGGTCAAAAAAGTGTATACCATAATTTAGCTATTTTTAGATTGAAACAATTTAAAATAATATAAGATTTGGCAAAATTATTTATTGTTGTTTAACAAACATTGTTGTTTTTGTTGTTTATTATAAAGCTAAACAATTAAAATCTGAGGATATAATGAGAATGATGAATTTATGAATGCACATTCAGATCAAAACTACATGTAACACTTAAGCTTGTTTTTGTAACTAAAAGAAAACTCTACAACATTTAAAATGTCTTGTATGAATTTGTGTTTCCAATACCTTCAGGTCATCCTCTGACAATCATGATGATGTCAGTTTTAATATATTCTTGATTTTTATGCCATAATACAAACAAACAAAAAAAAATATTAATTTATAAAAAACATTGATGATAGAATATTATATTGATACGATTAACGAAAGTGAGTAATAAAAATTTGATGGTTAGATAAATTGTATATAGTTTCACAAATAAATAGATAGTTAGGTTGCAATACATTAAGTTTGGGTTATTATTACCAAAACTATCTACTTTTATAATTTTCTTTCTTAATACAAAAGTCATGCATTGACTAAGCAAAGAAAAGAACGTAAATAAATACCGTTTGAGGATCAATTTTTAACCATTAACTATTCTATTTCATAACATAATCTCATCCGAATCCCGATGCCAAGCAAAGGCTATTTCTGAAATGTCAGTTTGATCGTCATTTTTTTGATGCAAAAATTGTTATCTTTTCGATCAACGTCAGTCAATTTTCCTGCAAGCTCATTTGACGTATACGAATAAGCTGACTGCAGAATTGCGCCGCAAATTATGTTATGGAACATATGACTTTAGGAAACTCCGTTATCGAAAATAATACTTTTGTACAAAACTTTCGTTTTGGGTTTTCGAAAATTTGGCTTTTCCAATCGAATTTTTGACGCTAATGCCGTTTTCGAAATCAAACTAAATTTTATTTCTTTCCTGTATAATTTGTTTTAGTTCTAACTTAACGCTTTGTATTTTCATAGACCTCCTCAATTGGTTTGGTACCAAGTCTGACATGGTGTTCTTAAACATATATTCTTTTTTTCTGTGGTGGATGTTTGATTTAAATGGAGTTTTAAAATGGTGGAAATATGAGCATTTTTTCTAATGACTTCTTTAATGTGAAGTCTTGTTATTCTTTATTCGTTCAAGCCATGTTAATTTCGTTATTATGGAATGCTCTTCATCTCAGGTGTTTTTTATTCGTTCTTAGACTTTTGCCAATATTGTTGAATACTTTCATGAGTGTGTAAGTGAGGCCATTTAATAAACGTGGATTTTTCAATGAGTAAACCGACAATGCTGCCCCTATCCATGAAGGGCACTTGCATTGAGGAAACCGAACATCCCTCAGTTCTCGGTATGTGCATCACAGAATACCTTATGTGGAATTATCACATATTCGACGCCGTCAAAACGCTGCTAAGGGTTAATGTTTCCTTCGATGAAATGTGTACCCTTTTATAACCTTTTCTTCTATAATCTCTTCTATAATCGTATTTATCTACACCAACCCAAACATCTTGAAATAAACGAGTTTGAAATGTTTTTTATTTGATGCCCGGTACATCTTAAATGACTGTCTATCTAAAATAGTATTTCTTTTCTATGCGTTCGTTTCAATGCTTAGTCCAATTATTCAAACTCAAAGTTAGTTGTCTATCAACTATAACGTTAAATTTAAAATTCTCAAAACTTACAGTAGAATGCCGCCAAAATTTAATTAAACCATGAATGTCTGTTGAAGGTGCGAGGAGCAAGAAGTCTCGCCATTCATTAAAACTAATATTTAAACTACCATCTTGATCCATTCTATAGAGCGAAAAAAAAGATAATAAAAAATGTCGCATCTAGGTTATTAGCTTATGTATTTATATGAAAGTCTACAAACCTCTTTAGTAAATGCTTTGCTTCAGCTTGATCAACTTCAATACCCAAATCTTTAAATGCTGATATCAACTCTTCCAAGTCAACTTTTCCTGGAAAAAACAAAAACAAATATAGATTTATTTTCTATTTTCGGTTCAAGACAAATTTCAGCTTACCATCACGATTTTTATCCAAATGCGAAAATTGAAGCCGAAGATTTTTTTCGTGCTCGCGAACATAATGCACAAATTCAGCAAGCCCAACATCTCCACTTTGAGTTTTATCAGATTGTTTAAGAAAATTCTGAAAATTAAGATGAAGAATACATTTTAGCAACACATTTTAAGATATTCATTTGCATAACTATTTAATAAAGTTTATAATAACTTATTGAGATTTTCATTAAATTAATTACGAAATTGGTTTATGTAATGAGGGTTTTTTGATTTGACGAAGAATTCTCGGTCTTTCATAATGACTTTAGTGCGCTTCGAGAATAGGCACTAGAGTCATTGAGTTTGCGCACGGGAGATGAATTCTGCGAAGCAAAGTATATGGAATTTTTAAGAATTCTCGCATGATAGTTCATTCGTATTCAATTTTCTTAATGAAATATAAATCATACTTTTTACTCCTTGATATTTTTTTTTAATTAAAAAAATCTGTTAACTTATGGGGTTTTCCATTGGAAAATTGAGAGTTCAAGCAACAACTGATTTTTTTCACGGTGAACGGAATGCGATTGCATATAAAATTATTTTTGTCATTGTATTAATGTATTGTAAGAATTAATGATGTATTATATAAAGCTTTTTCTTCCCATGTTCCTATTAAACGAATGAAGAAATATAATAAACCTGTTTGGTACACGAAAAGTGTGTCCAGATTAAAGAATATAATGAGGAAAAGGCATAAAACGAGTAGAGTTGATACAAGTTTCCGAAGCGAGTATTTTCGTATACATGAAGAATACGATTGTCTATGTTTGGTCTTTAGAATCAAATATCAAAACTAATTCAAAATGTTTTTGGCAATATATAAATCAAGCAAAAATCTTTTGGTATTCCTACTTTAATTACTTACAAATGTATTGGTAGTAACGATCTTAATAAGATATGTAATTTGTTTGCATCATTCTTTCGTTCCAATTTTATATCGAATCCAGATCACTCTGTAATTCATTATGACATTTCTGCTATAACTGATATAGGCATCTTATATCTATTAGAAGACAAAATTTTCTCCGCGCTAGACAAATTGGAGAATAGTGTAGGTCCAATTTATCTAAACCGCTTCATATAATTTTTAACATGTATCTCGATAATGGGATTTTTGTGATGCAGTTAAAGCACATATCTCGTCTTTTCAACATGGCTTTGTTACTGAGAAATCCACAGCAACTAACCTTACATTATTTACTAACTTCTGTATAAACACATTTGAAAAAAGAAGCCAAGTTGGCGTCATAAACTGACTTTTCAAAAGCATTTGATGAAGTAAGACATAAGCTACTTTTGTTAAAGCTTAAATCTCTGGTTTTCACTCTCAGATATTCAGTTAAAGCTATCTAGTAAATCGACTTCAATTTGTTAAAATCGGACGAACTAAACTCAGGAGTTCCTCAGGGAAGTCAACTGGGTCCACTCTTGTTTTTACTTTTTATTAATGTCTTACTTAGCTTCGGTTTGGACTGTGCCTTTCATTTGCTGATGATTTTAAAATATACAGAGCAATCAATTCAATTTCGGATTGTATGCAACTCTAAGAAAATATGACTTCTTTGTTAAAATGGTGTTTGCCAAATAAGCTCGATTTTAATGTCAAAAAATGTTATATTCTCACATTTACTGGGTCCTTCAATACGATTTTATTTAACTACTGTATATCCGAGAACGTTCTTCAAAGAGTTTTTTAATCATAAGGAATTGGGAGTTGTTTACGACTCCAGAAAGGATTTCAGAATGCATGTTGATTATATTGTGTCCATGATACATATATATGTCTAAGAAAGTGTTATGTACTTGTAGACGAAATAAATAATGTAATTTTCTATCTGTGTCAATATTTAAAAAAATGAAGAAACCTTTATTAAGAATCAAGAATAAGAATTTACATCGGGAGAACATGCGGGCCAATTCATTAAATCAATAGAATTAAGTTACATCCAATAAATTGTTTGCATACTGCAATAATTTCTGGCATTGTCCACTTGGCAAATACAAGATTTTTCAACGTGAATTGCCAAAAAAGGAACCCACTTGCCTTAGAATACTTGAACATAACCGCTGCTATTCATTTTCGAAGAAGTGAATTGGATTTTGCAGACACTCCTCTCAAGAGAAAGCGCCCCACATCATCGCCGAGTCCAAATCCGCCTTTCGAAATATTATTGTTCTTTCCTTAAGTCACAACAATACGAGTGGAAATTACCTCTAAATCGCCTTTGTAGGTGAATGTAACAAAAAGGGTTAAAAAAAAACATTCAAAGAAAAAATTTAAACGTACAGAATCGATGTCCATTTTAATCTAGACGACTTCCATCCTAACGACTTTGCGTCTATCTAAAAGACGTGGAACACGATTCTTTTTATACAGGCACAAGTTTAGACTTCGCTGAATGGATCTACAAATTGTTGTTTTCGACAATTAACGGTTGAATTGCTGGCGTCACGAGCGATTATTCGTTCTTCACGGTCATTGAGCTTTCTTATTCATGCTAACTGTGCCACAGTAGTATAACTGCTACAAGCTATCCTCTAAATTTCACTAATGCTCACAGTCTCTTCATTTAGAGCCAAATTTGACATCGGATAGTTAACAACTTTATCAAAAAAAAAACTTTAATTTAAACACACAGATCTAGACACTATGTAAAAAGAGTTCGTTGTGATGTAGGTTGTAAACATAAAACACACATAATCGACCTAAAAAAGAAAATCAGTTTAAATGTAATCGAGAAATCAAACAAGGAATTGCGGTACTATTGAACTATCAAGGAAAACAAGTTAAGTCACTTGTGCATATTCCCTTTGTCTTTAAGAATCTGTTTAAATGTTGTTGAAAATTAAAGCTCTGATTGAAAAGTGGGTTATTTACATAAAACCAATATCGACACATCACTCCACACCACACCATAAGAGATAAGTGTGCTTCTGGCTTAAGTGGTGCATTTGTTAATGAACATAGAAGAAAATCAAAATTATTTTGAATCTCTTTAATGTATCAATATAACCCACCCGAACAAGGACATTGATTTGCATAAAAAAAATCAATGTTATCTGAATAAAGACTCGCTCAAGTAGGTAATATTGACAAATAACATTGATTGTTCGTTAAAAATTGTATCGCTTGGGTCCCACAAAAAGTCCGAAAAACTCCAAATGCGTTCCTTTTAAAATAATCCAATCAACTAGACTCAAAACTTAATTGGTTTTATTTTTGATTTAAAAAAAGATAAATATTTTAATAAGTATAACAAAAATAATAAAATACATAAAACCGCTCAGTCTAAAGTCCATTTAATTATAAATATCTATGACACGTTGAGTCAATTAAATTCGATAACAAAACAAAGCACACTTTTCATTTCCCCAAGTCGCAGTCAGCAGCCACCTTTTGTTTAACTCAATATTATAATAATTTAATTATGATTTAAGAATTGAGGCATATTGCATCACTTTCCGGGGATTAAGAAAATAAACCTAATGTATGTATGGTAATATCGAATCCTTTTCACTATAAATCTAAACCATACTAAATATATAATATAATGCTAAAAACAACTACTGACTCTTATGTGAGTTCAAAAAGAAGAATGAGTATCCTATTCAGATGTTTTATGTGAACCACGTCAGACTTATTTTATCGCTTCTGAGGCGCCAAGGAACTTCTCTCAGACAGTATTATGTACCTACATCTTTTTATACAAGAACATCTTAAAGGACCGGACAACACCATCCCCTACCATCAAGGTCATTGAGCAAAAAAAATGTTGATATGGCGAAAGTTCATATGCTCTACATAGTTTTGTTATATATCTATACAGGTTTTTGATTTTTTAAAATAATTTGGCTTAAATCCAATTTAAATAAATATTTATCATGCCACATAATTAAACAAATTATTATCTCAATGGTAAAAAAGAAACACAAATTAGGTATACATACATAATATGTATGTGTATGCTCTTTTTTTATATAGAATAAATTTGTAGGATAAACGACTAATGGAAACCTTAAAAGATTTCTTTCATTTATAATTACAATAACAATTAGATGATATTAATTCAACAGAAATCGTGCCATTGATTTTGAAATAGGACAAAAATAGAATAAATTTGCATTTAAAAGCCTTGTCACTTATATCACTTTTAACCCTTTAGCAAAAGAATAATTTTTGTTTCGTATGTACATACATATGTATGTACATGAACAAAGATTAGTGTACATAAACAGTATTATAGAATTTATCTTTAGCAAAAAAGAAAATAATGGAAGCTTCCTTTCCTCTAAGCTTAAGAGTGTACAACGATAGCTTTGTTTAAAAGACTTTTGAATAAATTCTCTCACCGCACCGCAGAACGACCTTTCAAAAAAATAGAAATAACTATATACAATTATGAAAATCGATTTTATGCGAAATGGAGTGTTTGGCAGAGCATTATCAATAAACGAACTGTTGAAGGCCAACGACAGATTGAAATAAGTAAAATGTTTATAAAATGACTGTCGTAATATCTACTGGTTGTTTTTTTTTATTGTATTAAACAATGATGAAATGTTTTAAGGAAACGAATAAACTCAACTTATTCTAAGGTAATATGCATTTTAAATGTATACAAATTGTCGCAAGTCTTTTAGAATTATTTGAACTACCTTGGCTACAGATAATTATCTATATAGATGTAATAAATGAAGTTTTTATAATAGAAATTGCATACATTTAAATTGTATGTATTACTGAAATAAATCAGAAATGACGATTAGACGGGTTATTCAAATATTCATCGCATTGACATTGGGCGATGTCAATCTGTTAGACCATTGCTTTGACACTCCCGCATAAAATTAAAACAAAATTTAGGATTTTGATTATTTTCGTTAGCCTTTCAATCACCCTGTCAACACAATAAGGATACGTTGACAGACTAGCCGTCGTTGGCTAATTGACATCAATGGAATCGACGAAAAAAAAAACAGAAAATGTTTTATCAGGGGTACTGCCTCTTGCGAGGAAGTGTCATATCCTCCAAAAGTTCATCTTGTTATTAAGTGTCAAGGCTAAAGTACCCATTCGAACTCAGTAGAAAACTACGTGCGCTCCATCCCTGCCGACAGGTTTTAGTTCCGTATTTCTATAATTTGTTCGAAGCTAGCGCAGCACCGTAATGTCGATTTCCTTTACACACTAGGGATTTTGATCCCTTGTCAATTTTTTTCTTTTGGTGTGCGTATTTCGTATATGTACATGTAAATCCCTCTTCAAATATGGGTTCGAAGAATTTGATCTCTGTCAAAAAAAATCATTTTTTTGATGTGAAGGAACTTAAAATCTGTCGAGATCGAAATCTTCACACAGGATGTGTAAAGGAAATCGACATACATACATAAGTTTCAATCAAACGCTATTAAGTATTGACTTTTCATTTTTGTGGTTGCATTCGAAAATTTAATCCTTATAATTTGGTTTTACATTGCTATATTCATATTTCTATTAAAAATTGATTTTTTCGGGTTATGTCATTATTTCGAAAAAAAATCTTCATCATTTACATATGTATGCATATGTACATATACTTTGGGTAGATAAATATGGCCTGAATCCATTTACCGAAACATTTTAAACTCCTTCCAATTTGTATTATAAATGATTTTCAAATAATTTTCACAATGGAAATAAATTAAACAGATTTACAAACTGACAGCTAGAAATTATTTTAGTTTTAGTACAGGGTGGACAAATTAGCCGAAAAATTTATATCGGATTTAAATCCCGGATCGGATGCGTATTTCATATATGTACATACATGTAAATTCCTCTTCAAATATGGATTTGAAGATTTTGATTCCTGTCAGAGAAAAATCGATTTTTTATGTGTGAAAGAAACAAAATCTGGCGAGGGATCAAAATTTTCACACACCTGAAGACTATATAGACCAATAAGTAATCTGCCATGTCTATCGAAAGTTTATGAAATTTTAATGCGTGATCAAATTGAGGAACATATCAAACAAAACAGTTTACTAATTTCTTTTCAATCCGGTTTCCGTAAAAACCATAGCTGTACAACTGCTATTGTAAACATTTTTGAAGAATCAAGATCTGAATTTGACAATAAAAACTTATCAATTTTATGCATGCTCGATTTTTCAAAAGCTTTTGATAATCTTGATCACCTGATGCTTATTAAAAAGCTTAAACTAAATTTCAATTTCAGCAAAACTTCACCACTTCTCGTTGCTAGCGACCTAAATAAAAGGTTTCAACAGGTTTGTACAAACTCTAAGGTGTCCCCTTTTTTGAAAGTTCTTTGTGGTGTTCTTCAGGGCTCGATATTAGGTCCACTCCTTTTTTATTTATTTATAAATGACCTTCTCGATGTTTGTCATGATGTTAGAATGGATCTGTATGCTGATGATGCTCAAATTAAATTCTCAAGACCTATTGGTATGATGGAAGACTGTGTGGCGAAAATGAATGAAGACTTGGAGCGCATATACGCATAGGCTAATGCAAACAAGTTGCAATTAAACCCTCAAAAATCTAAGGGGATAGTTATTTCCAAGGACTTTATTGACGCTTCTACTATACCAGTCCTTATTTTAAACAATTATATAGTACCTTACGTAGATGAAGTAAATAATCTTGGAATTATTATAAATCGTAAACTTTCATGCGAAAATCATATAAACTTGGTTGTCAAAAGAATTTATTATGGTTTACGCCAGCTTTATTTCTCTTCCAATTTTATACCGGTCTTAACTAAACTGCGTCTAGTTCGAGCTCTCTTTTTACCTTTCATTAATTATTGCTCAGTAGTTTATAGTAATCCCGATGCGGCTTCTTTTCGTAAGCTTGAACTTAATTCTTACTGTACTTCCCATCTTTTTTTTGGAAATAAATAAATAAAAATAAAATAAAAATTAAAACAGCAACATTATAGCAACATAAGGATAATGAAAAATAAAAAAAAAATGAAAGAAAGATAATCTGCATTTGTACTGGATATTTTTCGTTTTCCTTTTTCTGAAAAAGAAATAGACGATAAAAACTACTTGATAAGCTATATTGTATGAAAAAGCAGGTGTTTTTTCACGAGGATAAATCAGACACTAGAATCAAATGTGACCACTACTCACAGTGTGTCCATCGTCCATGTCGATGAGTTGCATGATGAATTTCCACCTACCCGCGAAAGAAAAATGTTTTCGGAATTTTATGCAAATACATATTTGCAACATAATATACATAAATGTACTTAATTTAAGAAATACTATACGACCCAAACGCAAAATAGTTGGCCTACTCATCAATTAACAAATTAACATTTTTTATGTGCCTATATTTTCTGGTCCCCAAGCAGTTGTTTTTTAATTTTTTTTGTCGATGTAATAAATTACATTTAATAAGTAAATTAGACCAAACAGAACTAAATTCGAGAAAGCACATATGGCTCTAGTTTGCATTCCCTCAAACAAAGATAGAGCATAATAGTTGGACTACTCTCTCTGGGATGCATGTTGAATGAACATTGTTGAACGCATCCAATGGAACACATCCATTTTCATTTTATCTCAATCTTAAACACATGTATCTTATGTCGATTTCCTTTTACACTAGGGATTTTAGGGATTGCGATCCCTTGTCAAATTTTGTCTTTTTAGTGTGCGTATTTCGTATACATGTAAATCCCTCTCCAAATACGGATTCGAAAGATTTGATCTCTGTCAAAAAAAAATCGATTTTTTTGGTGTGGTAAAAGTCAAAATTTGACAAGGGATCGCAATCCCTAAAATCCCTAGTGTAAAAGGAAATCGACATTATTCTTATGTATCTATCTCACTTGTGCATTTCAAATCTTCACTTCCAACGAATTTGTCGGCTGCATAGTTTGTCTTTGTACTCACGCTAAATAAAATACTTTTGTTGTAAACTTTTTCTTTTATTTCAACACGTTATCAGCACGAATTTAATTGTTGCTTGCTCTGCTGAAAAGGCTTTACTTCACCACGATGGACAAAAGTATAAATTTGCAAAAGTTTAATGGAAGGGATTACTCGCTTTGGAAGTTTCAGGTATTGGTTTATCTGCGTGCCCATGACTTGGACGGCGTTCTCGATGAATCCAAAAAGCCAACGGAGGAATTGGCTCTTGCTGCTTGGATTCAGAAAGACAAGAAGGCACAACTAATAATCACTGCGTCAATGGACTTTAACCAGCTGAAGTTTTTGGTGACAAGTGACTCTGCAGCCAAAATGTGGACCAAACTATCTTCCATTTATGAGCAGAGATCTGGAGTCTCACTCAGTACACTGCAACAAAAATTCTATGAGTATCGAAAGTCGGAAGCCGACAACATGGCCAGCCATATATCAGCCATAGAACAAATGGCCAAACAGCTTGAGGAACTGGGTGCTCCGATGGCAGAATCAGCAATAATTACAAAAGTCATCTGTAGCCTTCCATCACAATTCAACCACTTTCGGTCAGCATGGGATTCCGTAGCTCAATCGGAGCAAACACTCCAAAACTTAACCCAGCGACTAATGAAAGAGGAGATGCTTGTAATGAACAAATCAGATGAATCTCGTACAGACCAGGCCTTAGTTCATCACAACAAGAAAAAATTGTCAGTAGCAGAAAAGAAGAAGAATTCAACCTGTGGTTTTTGCAAGAAGCGTGGACATTGGTGGAAAGAATGCCGCATCAGACTGTCACAACAAAAAGACAACACACATGGTACATCGTCGGCATTGATGGCTCATTTCACAGACCGAAAGAGTACATGCTGGTACACTGATTCAGGAGCATCGAGCCACATGTGTTTCCAAAGAAGTGCGTTTAGTACTTTCCGAGCTATTGGTGAACGTCAATACCCAGTTTGCTTAGGAAATATGGAAACGGTGTATGCACAAGGAATCGGCGATGTGAAAATCAAATCAGATGTCAGTGGCAACGTGCAACTCCACACACTTACGGATGTACTTTTTGTTCCCAGCATTGGATTCAATTTATTCAGCGTCAGCTCTGCTGACATGCATGGTGCTACTACATGTTTCAAGAATGGTCGTGCGGAAGTTAAAAGAAACGGACAGATTCTTTTAGTTGGAAAACGTTGCGAATCTTCTCGGTTGTATGAGCTTTGTGTGAGCATTGTTGAACCAAATATTGCGAATGTTTCAGTCTGTCCTAGCATTGAAAGATGGCACAAGCGCCTCGGACATTTGAGCGTCGACACAATCAAGCAATCGAATCTGAGCAAACAACTCTCAATAGGCAAATCTGAAAAATTCTTTTGCAAGGGATGTGCTTTGGGAAAATCTCATCGACAGAGTTTTTTGAAGGATGAAAAATCAAGAAAGAAGGAACCAGGCGAGTTGGTTCATGCCGATCTCTGTGGACCAATGCAGATTCCTTCCCTAGGATGTTCAAAATATTTTCTGCTCATCAAAGATGATTTTTCAAACTATACTGATGTCTATTTCCTTCAAGAGAAATCTGATACTGCATCCAGGTTCGATGATTTCCTGACCAAGGCACGCGCCAGCTCCATCACTGTGAAAGCGGTTAGAACTGACAATGGTTCCGAATTTATGTGCAGGTCTTTCAAAGGTATTTTGGAAAAACATTGTGTTCATAATGAGACTTCAACACCATATACTCCGGAACAAAACGGTTTTATTGAAAGACAAAACCGAACAGTAAAGGAAACCGCTCTCTCTTTACTTTATGATTGTGGTGCCCCACAGCTGCTTTGGGCTGAAGCTGTCAATGCGTCAGTGCAGGTTCGAAATTTATGCCCAGTTCGATCAAATAATTGGAAATCGCCTTACGAATTATGGAAGAATGTGCTTCCAAGCTACAAGAGTCTTTACACTTTTGGATGCAGTGCGTTCTATCATATTCCAAAAGAAAATCGTAAGGGATTGGATGCAAAGTGTAAACATGCTGCTTTCGTGGGCTATAGCTATGAAACCAAAGGCTACAGATTGTACAATGGATCGAAAATTGTAATAGCTCGAGATGTTCGATTCAACGAAGATAAATCATTTTTCGAATGCACAAATACTAATTTAAATAAATCATCAAATCTGTGTGTATTGCCTTTCAACGTTTTTGAATTAGATGCTGTGCAAATTTCTGAAGAGAATCAACATAAAGAACACCAAGTTAAGAAGAATAGTGCTCAGGTTACATATCCGATGGATGATCCTGAAGAAGTTAACCCAGAAGATGTCACCACCCGAAGCCAAGAAAATGATTGCTATACAAATGATCGTTATCCATTGAGGAATAGAATCACAAGCAATATGTGTGCCATAGCAGCAGCCGAAGGAAGTCCAACTTATGATGAGGCTATATCAGGTAACGAAAAATCTCAATGGCTAAGGGCTATGACTGAAGAGTTAGAATCACTTCGAGGATCTAACACATATGAAGTACTTGAACGTGAAGCCTGGATGAAACCAATTCTAAGCAAATGGGTTCTCAGACGCAAGATAGATTCTGATGGTTTACTAAGTCGCTACAAGGCTAGACTGGTTGTACAAGGATGCTGTCAGAAACCTGGAATTGACTACAAGGAAACATTTGCCCCAGTGGTAAGATTTGATTCCTTACGAGTTTTATTTTCAATTGCAGCTCATAAACAACTTCACATGCGTCAATTTGATATACAAACTGCTTTCTTGTATGGTGAATTACAAGACCAAATTTATGTGATTCCACCGCCAAATATAGGACATCACAATAAAATCTGGAAATTAAATAAAAGTCTGTATGGGCTTAAGCAAGCTCCGCGAGTTTGGAATGCAAAATTTAAAGAAACTCTCAATAAGTTTAATCTTCAACAGTGCCAAGCGGACCCGTGTGTTTATTTCATGAATAGTACAGACATCTTGATTCTTGCGCTCTACGTTGATGACGGGCTTGTATTCTCATCCAGCAAAAACATTTTGGATAGTCTAATGCAGCATCTTAAATTTGATTACAAAGTCAAAGAGTTTGAAGATTCATATTTTCTCGGACTTCATATCATCTCTACAGAATCAAAACTCATCATCAATCAGAAGCAATACTGCGAACGAGTCATAAGAAATTTTAATATGGATTCTTCATCACCTGTGAGTACACCTGCTGATCCCAACATCAAGTTTGAAGCTATAAAAGAAAACAACATATCAACATTTTCATATCGAGAGGCCATTGGAAGTCTTATGTACCTCGCTGTTGCCACTAGACCAGATATTGCTTATGCAGTGAACGTTCTTAGCCAATATCTAGACAAACCATCTGCTGCACACGTAACAGGTGTCAAAAGAATTTTCAAGTACCTCAAAGGAACTATGGATTATGGAATCGAATACTCAAAAGCTTCAAAATTTACGGAGTTAACTGGATATTGCGATTCGGACTTCGCCGGTGATGTGGACACTCGCCGATCACGGACTGGACATCTTTTCATGTTGAATGGGTCATGTGTTACCTGGAGCAGTGAAAAGCAGAAATCCGTCTCGTTGTCATCCACTGAGGCTGAATATATATCAGCTTGTTCAGCAGCAAAGGAAGCGATGTGGTTGCGAACCTTTCTAAAGGAGCTTGGTTTTCTTGAGCAAAGCAGCGGTGCGACAACAATATTTTGCGACAACATGAGCAGCATCAAATTAGTTCAGAATCCCGAGTTCCATAAGAGAACTAAACATATTTCTATCAAACATCATTTCATCCGTCAGCTGCAAAATGAAAATCATATAGACATCAAATATATATCTACAAAGGAGCAGAAAGCTGACGTTCTGACGAAAGCATTACCAGCTCCAACATTTTCAAAATTTCGTTCTTCTATTGGTATTAAAATATCGAATGTGTTCACAATGAGGGAAGGTGTTGAATGAACATTGTTGAACGCATCCAATGGAACACATCCATTTTCATTTTATCTCAATCTTAAACACATGTATCTTATTCTTATGTATCTATCTCACTTGTGCATTTCAAATCTTCACTTCCAATGAATTTGTCGGCTGCATAGTTTGTCTTTGTACTCACGCTAAATAAAATACTTTTGTTGTAAACTTTTTCTTTTATTTCAACAATGCAAAATAGTTGGCCTATGAAGATTTAAATAGATTTTCAGTTAACCGTTATTAAAAAAATGACATGCACTTGTTTTGTTGTTTATTCATCTCTCGTTTTATGCAAGCCAGCAACAATTTAATGTCAACCATCGTGCGTGGCGTTGCAATATCAAGAGACCTTAGGGAATCCATAAATTAAGCCTTCGAAACGGGATTATCGAGCTATAAAATCGCAAAACAATTCAATTTACCGCGCTCATCAATTCGAAACATTATCTCAAAGTTCAAAAATAGTGGAAATGTGGAGATCGGTAAAAAACGGGACGCCCACCAATTGCAAAACCTCGAGATTGCCGAGTTTTAAAAAAAATAATAAAAGAAAATCGACGTCAAACGGCCGCTGCAATAACTGTTCAATGGAGGGAAAAAATAAAAAAAAAGTGTTTCGGTCGACACTTGCAAACGGACTATGAAAAAAATTGGATACAAATTTTATAAGGTTTGTTTTAGATTTATTTAAATTAGAGCAATTTTAATTCGTTAAAAACATAGGCCAAAGAAAAACCACTTTTAACACCTAAACAAAAGAAAAAGCGGCTAGAGTGGGCCAAACAACGTAAAAACTGGACTTTAAGTCAATGGCGGTCCGTTATTTGGAGTGATGAGTCCAGGTTTGAAGTTTGCGTGGGCGACGAACGAAAGCGAGTCATTAGAAATTCAAGAGGTTTTGCACAAAGATTGCCTTAAAAAAACGGTCAAGTTTCCAGCATCTTTAATGATATGGGGATGCATGTCGGGGCGGGGTTTGGGAAATTTGCATTTTGTAAATGGAAGTGTCAATGCTGCCAGGTACAGGGATATTCTGGAAAATGAGCTTTTCCCATCAATACCACGACTTCAAGCTAGTGATCGAGACTATATTTTCCAACAGGATGGAGCTTCTTGCCATACAGCAAGGTCTAAAATGGCGTGGTTATCTGCTGAAGCTATTCCTTTACTGGAATGGCCTTCCAGCAGTCCTGACCTTTCACCAATTGAAACTGTCTGGCATAAAATGAAACAAAAACCGCGAAAAGAACCATGCCGGACCTCTTCAAGACCTTAAAGCTAAAATCATAAATATTTGGGAATCTTTTGGCACCGAAGAATGTCAAAAATTAGTTGACACAATGCCACGACGCATAGAAGCAGTTATCAAGGCCAAAGGCGACGTAACACCATAGTAAAATAAAAATTAAGACCCATAGGCCAACTATTTTGCACTTAAAAAAATTTTTAAATCGTTATTTTATTTTGTAAGATTGCTCTATACCGTTATTTAATTGAAGTCATTTTGTTTTTGTTACTTATTCCTATTCAAAATAAATATAACTTAAGAAAAATACCAAAATATTGATTTTATTTCCGATGGAATTTAAGAATCAGAAGATTTTTGTTTTTTATCATAGGTAGTCCAACTATTTTGCGTTTGGGCTCGTATGATCTAAAATCGATAACAATCAAATGTTTGTATCATCGATGATAGGCACATTTGCATTTGAATGTGGTTCGACGTGTAGGTTAACTTTCTTGACTTTCTTTTTCATCATTCCTCTTCTTCGATTCATCTTTCAATTCGGTAACATGGTAGGTACCTATTATAAATGTGGCTCCAACACTTAACTGTTCATACCGAGCATTTTTTAAATTCATTGTGACATCATCACATAACCTACTTATTTAGATTACGTATGTATGTATGTTCATAGTTAGACCAATAAAGATAAGTGTATTTAAATGATGATTTTAAATAAATAAAAAAATAATAATGTTATAAAACCTACCTCTGCATAAACACTTGATAATCCAAATTCTTTAAGTGCATCGGAAAGGTCGTGTATATCAATCTTGCCATTGCCATCACGATCAAGGCTATTGAATAATTTCTCCAGACGTTCCTCATCCTCATGCGGCATTTCGGATGGCAGCTGTTGCTGTTGTATTTGTAGTTGCTGCTGCTGCTGCTGCAACTCAAGTTGTTGTAGTGCAATCCGGTCATTTTCAGCTACTGTCGTTAAAACACTTGTAATGGGAATCAACTTGGCATGCTGCTGCTGCAGCTGTTGTTGTTGGTTTGCTGCCTTATCAGCGGCAATTGGATTTGTTGATTGTAAGTTAACACTACTATTAGAGTTGACCATTCTTGTTTCGGAAAGTTTCTTTTGAATTCGAAGACAAGATAATTGCACAAGTCGTTCTTCTTATTAAATGTTTGGGTTGTTAGTTAAAGGTTTTTTATGTCTCCTTCGGTGATACCTCTGCGCGAAATTAGCTAACTTAATTGTCAATTGTAATTGGATTGACCGTGCCAAACTGCAACCAACACGCACAGTCGCCTTGCTAATTAGAAAAAGGCTTTATGTCCCTAAAAATAGACTGACTCAACGCACAAATATTTTTTTTTCTTTTGTAATCGTTTTCGTATCAAAAATGAAATGTTTCAAGACACATTTGTTTGTAATTAGTTTGAAACACACCGATATAACGCGGTTCAGTGAATTCGGAGAGGGTAGGGTGTTGGCGACGACGGCGATGATTACGATGACGAATTCCGAGAAATTTTGCACAGGATACTCAAGCCCAAGCAAGTAGAAATGAGGTGCCCGGAACGCGTACGAGCAGAAAAGAAGAAGCGACTGATGACACAGCAAAGTGTACAATTACTGCTGGCTGACTGCTGCAAGAAAAAATATTCAATAATTTTCCTAGTGAACGAATTCACACTTTCTAAAGTAGGAGAGTAACAATAGACTACTCTGCACCACTGGACTAGGTAAGTATGTGGATTTCACGAAAAATCAATGAAAGTGCATGCCAATTGTATAGAGAGCGGAAGACCGACCAACGACGACAATTGGACGACTACGAGAAACGAGACGACTTTATGTCTAGTCAACACTTTTTTTCTGTGAAAATTGCCGAGAAAACTTGAAACTTATCATGAGAGCTAAGATTTTTTCGGATTTCTCTCTTTGTGGATGATCTTTTGCCAGTAGTTTATTGTATATCTATCTATTGCGAATAACCGAGAGTTGGGCTTATAAAACACATGTGCTAAAGGTTTTTTTTATTTTCTCGAGACAATGGTGCGGCCGAAAAAGCAAAAAGCGTTTTTCTTTTTGCTTGTACTAACGATAACGAACCGAAGTCGAAATGCCGAAGCTGTGTTGGCTTCTCTTGTCTCTTTTGGTCCGCTGGCTTAATTTGTATTGCTCGACTGTATTGCAAAAATTTGACGTTTTCTTTTATGGATTGTTTTTTTTTTCCTAGAATTGGATAAAATGTCAAACGGAAAGTAGGTCAAAGCATCAAGTTGAGGTGAGGTATCTAACGAGACTAGTGTCGTCTGGTGGTAAATAGATATGTTAATGTGGATATTACAGTAGAAGTGATACACGAGAACACTTTTTTGTTTGGTACTTTAAAATTTTCTTCAAAAATGATAATGATGATGAACGTATCGCATGTTTGCTTTTTGGCATTATAAAATCTATAATGTGAAACAGTTGAATTTTAATAGTTTATGGAGTACCTACCCACAAAAAGTACGTACAAAACGAAAGGAATAAATATAAAGAATTCATATAATATAAATTTATGATTCCTTTCGCGTTCGTAAGTTAGGTTATTGAGGTTTGGATAATTTTCGCGGTTTCTTTTTGCTTATTTTTGGGTTATGTTTTAAGCTCAATTCATAGTTAGTTATACATTAAGCGGTTGAAATCCTTACGGGTCACAATTCAATTCAGAACTAGTAAAGATGAACTAGGAAAACTGGGCGACGCGTCATCTTTACCACTGTAAAGAATCCTTAACTTCATTCAGAAATCAGGATGGTTCATGGAGGCACCCCATACCTAAGACTTACACTAAATCCTTCCTATTACCCTTCTCATTGATACATTACTCATACCCTGGGGAGCACATTGGATCCATTGAGATCCGAGTGAGGTGATAGGGCTTGCCGCATTACCACACCACCTACACTAACCTAGCCTATATATTTCCTGATAGAAGTAAAATTACACCTTCAATTCAGTAAATAACTGTGAATAAATGTGTATATATATAAATATATGTAATACCCTTTTCCGTTAAAACTCAGGCTAAGCGGGTTGCCCAATGCTATTCAAATCATTCAGAATTTGTTTCCGAATGTTCTGCACTTATTCTTTGTCACTTTTTGAACACCCCATAGCAATATCGGGATATTTGTCCACACTGCTTACAAGAACATCAAGCTACCTCTTATTCGTTGCATTAGACCTTCGAAAACAAAAATGTTTTTACCTATCGTTTTACTATTTTAATAAACATTATAAGGGTATTCATAACCCCTTGAAAAAAAAACATATTACATTTTCCGCCCTATTCCCCGCAACTTACCCACTGAAACTTTTGAGGTAAAATGATAATAAATTTCCCAGGGAAAGAACATTCACGATAGCTACTCGTACTTCGCGAAGTAACTGAAATTCAAACCAAAAGTGGCTCTCTCTCAATTAACCGAGTTCAAATCTTGATCCGATCATAAACCACGTCTGTGCAACTGGGCCTAGGGTTTCTTTGAAATAACGTTCATGTTTCTAAAATCCCTCGAAATTTCCTCCATCTAAAAATTGAGTGAGTCAATTTTGTTTTAATAATAAACTTAATAAAAGAGGTAAATCACACATCTCACATGCGAGTGTTAGGTTTTCATGCATCCACCAGAAATGAACGAACGAAAAAGCGCTCGAGTACGAACCTCTGGGCTCTATTCGTGGTATATTGGTCCTGCATCTCATATATTCCCTTTGAAGATTTGGAATACTTTTCTTCTCTTTAAAAAAAGAAACTTAAGATTAAGGTTTTTACATTGCATACATATACATACATACATTTATTGACACAGTTCATTAATTTATTCGATTTTTTTTTATTTTACAAAGACAATTTCGTTATAATGGTCTTAATATTTTTTTTATCTTTTATTCTTTTAATCTAGGCCTTTGCATTTTTTATGTTCCACCGTCACGTTCAATTCGATTAAACTAAAAATTGGTTAAAATATGCGAATGTTCTATAAATTTTATTTAAATTTTTGCCACAAAAGATGAACATTGGATAACAGTATTTTATGGGCAATTAGAAAATAATAGTTTAATGTTTTGTTTCGATTACAATTTTTTATAAACTTAAAAAAAACTAAAGCAATTTCGGCTATCTAGTTGTTGAGTAAATTCCAAGCATCATCTTCTGCATTGTTCAATCGGTTTGCAGTTTTGGGTTTTACATTCTTAACATCCAAATCCTCGAAACCATCATCACCTTGAGATTTGTTGCTGGAAAGTTTAAGATTCTTTTTAGTTGATGTTGTTGTTGATGTTTTAATGGTGGCCTTCTTCGTTTCTGTTGTTGATTGATTTTGATAAGCATTTTGGTAACTACTTGTGTCAAAGCCTGTCCAGTCATCGCTTTCTGCTCCGTTATTGCCTGCGGTGTTTACTGCATTTTGATAGGATAAAGAAGATTGATTGGACTGCAAAGTGTCTTCATTCCAACCCCAATCAATGTCGTTAGGATTTGATTGCGAAGAAAGTTTTCCCGCTGACTGTGATCGTTGGTAACCGCCTTCGGAACGTGTTTCTTGATTAAAACCAGTGTAGCCGCCTTGTGGTGAGTTGATATTACTGCCAGCTAAATTACTCCACCCTCGTTTGCTAATGTCGGTCACCTAACAATTAAACAAATAAATATTATAAAAACTTGCCAACATTTAATTCATACAATAAAAAAAACAACACAAGACACAAAAGGAAACAAGTAAAACAAACCTTATAGGCTACATCAGACACTTGAGTGCTAACAGTTTCTAGCAAACCACCATCTCTAATCTTTAATATCAAACGAAACAAAATAAATATAAAAAATAAAATGTGAAATGGAAAGTATATCTAGCGATCATTTATAATGTTTAAGATTATAGAGTAGGAATAAAGCAATAACAAAAAGCATACAAGTTAATGTAAAATTCACAAAGTTCCAAGAATTATAAAATACTGATTGGGATTCTTAAACAATGAACAAAGTTTTTGTAAATTCATAAAAAACTTACTTTTAAAAACAAGATTTTTTTTTCAAAATTTAACATAAGATATAATACCAAAAAGGAAAAAGAAACGATAGTAAACACATTCAATGATCGCAAAAGAATATATAATCAAAGCATACCTTGCTAGATGCCACATTACCGTACGTCACAACCTTTTCTTTAGCTGTTACTGCAATTTTAGAAGCCCCAGATGATAACAAGCTCCAGCCCTTTAAAAAAAGGAGTAAAGATATATTGCATTGTACGAAAAAGAAATACCGAACAACTAAGCCAATCAGAAACTAAGACCGTGTGTCAATTGGATTGAAATCGCTTTAAATTTAATACTAAATTAAATTTTTGACACTAATGATAATTAACACACGGACTTAACCGTCAAAAATAAGAATAATCATTATATGATTTTTTTTAATTCAGTTTATGCTTTTGTACTTACCGAAACCAGCGAAGAAAGCGTTGAATCAAGAATTTCCTGTGATTGAGTCTTTGGTGGTGGATCTCGGGAATACCCAAAGCCAGCATATTTACCTCCTTGATTTGGTGGCAAATGTCTGAAAAGGACGATTTTTATTTAAATAATAATTATGTGGCAAAACCTTTTTTTATTTATTTATTTCGAAAGGCTAACCTATAAAATTTGAAAAAGGAAAAATTAAATAACATTTTCTGGAAAAATTATAGAATAAAATTAAATCGAATTGCTGATTGAAAAAAAAAGAGAAAAGTAAATAAAAGAAGAGATAATAATAAAGGGGGAAAGGAAAAGGATAAAAAGAAAAAACCGAATGGATAGAGTATAGACAAAAATTTTAAGATACTGATAAAAATAATTGTCTTAATGGGGTCTTAAAGCATGTATTGTTGTTGATTCTCTTGATATGGCGAGGCAAAGAATTCTACAGACCTGAAGCTTTAATGACAAATTGGCGCTCAGATGTTTGGGGGCGTAGCGGGGTTGAATCAGTTGGTCAGGGGCCTATTGCACTGACTAAATCGTGATTACAAGAATTTTTTTAACAATTTTGTAAAAAATCGAGATTTTTTCATTTGTAATTTATTTGTTAAACACAAATTTGTACTTGTGAATTACAAGTCACAAATTTGTTGACAATTGAATTTTTCGTTGCACAAAAAAAGGTGTAATTGTTAATTACAAGCTAAAATTTGTGAAAATCGTTCCTTTTTTGTGGGTTTCTGTTGCACCATAATAACGTGATCACAAATTTGTTTCAGTTTGTGAAAAAAATTCTACAGGTGAAAGACCGTGTGTAAATATTTCTACAAATTTGTTAACACACTCATTTGAACATGGTGCAACAAAAAATCGTATACAGGATTTGTATTTGTAGATTACAATAACAAATTTGTGGTTATATATTGTAAACTGGTGCAATAGGCCCCAGACCTGTGGTCTATTTCACCAACTTACAAATTGTAAATTACAAGTGCTTTTTTAACAAATTTATAGAAAAATGAATTAATTCTGTTTCACGAGATGATTGTTTTACAAAATTGTAGTTGTAGATTACAAAGGGAAATTTGTAAAAATTTCATTATTTTCGTTTCACCAAAACTATTTTTTTTTTTTTTGTAGTTTACAAATACAGATTTGTAAAATATAATTTTTTTTGTGTTTGTGTTTCACCAAATCAAATAACTTTACAATTTTGTTCAGTTTATGAAAATTTCTTACAATAGAAAGATGGTGTGTAGATTTGACTACAATTTGTAATTTTCAATAAGAATCTCGTTTCCAGTTGAAGAATGTCGTTACGTCGTAGGTATAGTAGCACCGATAGTGATATAAGTGACCATTTCGTGCTAAATAGACGAAGAAACATTTATCGACCGCGTATAAATTACGAAACTTCTGATACTTTTACATTCAACGAAAAGTTTAGCTTGAAACGTGTTAAGGCAGAGGAAATAACAGGACAAATTGAACCACGGATTGCAAATGAGACTGAAAAAAAAATTTCATTGACACCGATGCAGCAATTTCTTTTGCTTATTCATAGCTGTTGATGTTCTCTATCGGCCCACTTACAAATTTATGGAAAAAATTGTAGTCTACAAGTCTGGAAATTAAACGGTGAAACGGTTTTTTTTGTAATTGTAAATTACAATTTCCCCTATTTTTGTCTCTTTTCTTACAAATTTGTTGGAATTATGTTTGTAGTTGTGAAACAGAAAATCAGTTTACAAATTTGAAATTGTAGTTTACGATTACAATTTGTAAACTACAAATACAAATTTGTGATTGTAATTGTAATTTGGTGAAATAGACCACTGGCTGAATAGGCTCTCGGAATGCTCTCAAAAAGATAGGGTGATTGGGTTGTGAACAGGATATCCGAGAGCAAGGATAAAGTGCGAAACTAAAAGTTATTCTCGAGTGGCATGAAGTAAATAATTCGAAAAATTTAATACCATCTCGTTCCTCCGTAGACTAAAGATGTATCTTTTGCAGGCATAATTACAACAAAAATTTCGCAACCATAAACTAATATGAGAAGAATTAAAATTTTAGCAAGCATTGCACGCGTCTTGATCGGTGTCTATGACTGGGAGACACAGAGCATGCGTAACGTTCTGTATGCCTTACCGACTACACCGTTAATGTGCTTATCCCATGTTAGATTGCGCGTTAATGTTATTCCGAGATTTCGAGCGAAGTTCACATATTCAACAGTTGTTTAATTTTACTTGAGGGAAATAGGTTAAATCTAAATTTTTTTAGATATAACCAAGCACTTAGATTTTGATGGTTTACGGCCAGTTCATTAGTCTTAGCCCAAAGTGCTAGTTTTTCGAGGTCCTCATTCACGCGGCAAACACCATCTTCAATCAGACCAAGACCGCAGTCGAGGTACATTTGTACATCATCAGCATACATATGAATGTAACGAGCAGTTATCAATGACGGAGGGAATATCATTGGCGTAAAGCGAAAAAAATAATGGGCCAAGAAAGGATCATTGTGGAACTCCACTAGTGGTAGGGAGAAAATTGGATAATTAGTTACCTATTTCAACTGTTTGTATTCTGTCGGATAAGAAGAAGATATAATTTTACAGCTTTAGGCGAGAATGAATAAAGCTGGCGAAGTTTATCTGAAACTTTTTCGTGTGCAACTGTATCGAATGCCTTTGAAAAATCTAAGAGAACTAAAAAATGTACTTTATCTTCATCCAGTGCTTGACGAAGGTCCTCAATTACATCTAGCAAAGTGGTGACACAGCTGTGAAAAATAAATAAAATTGATTTCCTTTCTGCTTTCAGAATAATTCTTCTGATTACAAATAATAATTCTATATAAAAAAAATGTAGGTTTTAGACGTTTTTAAGTCTGCCAGAAATCTAAATAATACTTCAAAAATTAATGGTTTGATTAAAATATTATGAAACTTCTTAAATATAAAGTGGGCCAAAAATGTATTTTCTTAAAAACATCATAAACATTTTATGATTACGATAATATAAGCCTCAATCATATTATTGACTTCAATTTAAAAAAATGTCTTATTTTAACATATAAATCTGCACCATTTCGAAAACAGCTTACTAAACTAAATTAACAATAGAAATTGAAAACTTTAAATAACCCTTTTTCGGATACAGTGCTTCAGGAGAAACTCAAATACTTTTTAACATCTGTACCGGTAAATGTTTATCTAAGCCCACTGAACAATTTTTGCTTAATTTGAAGCAAATGCGAGGACCAAAATGCGACAAGTTTCTAAATGAGTGCCTAATTGATCTCAAGACATTCGAAAATACAAATCAAAAAATTAAAATTTTCATTCAGAATAGACGGTTGCAATGTGGATAAATTCGTGAAATTAAAATGCAAAGAAATTTGATCGGAAGGACACTTTTCAATGCCTCACAAAATTCGGTACTAATAGATATGAAAAAATATTTTAAGTACCCATTAACTCCCGTTCCTCAATATATGCTCTATACAAAATCTGAAGTAAATTCCTCTCTCAGTTTATGCTCTAGCTCGGTGTACACTTGGATGCACTAATAAACGCGACGGATGGTACGCCAAAAACCATTCTTTTGAACTTCTCCATCTTCGTAATTTTAGATTTACCCCATTGAGCAAGTATAAATATCTAATGGGAATTTAGAAGCACTGCCGATGTTTGCTTGTATTAAACTTTTAGGATCACAAATTGTCAGAGAAACCATCTTAGGAACAAAAACCTCCATGAGATATAATAAGGGAGGAAAAGTCAAAAAAGTTAAGCTCTAACTAAGCTCATTTTATGGTAGGCGGTAGAATAACAGACTTTACTAACGCTGAAAAGATAGCCGCGTAGAACTTAACTAGGTATTCTATAATCTCAAATGGTCTAAATCACAACTTTTTTATGCCATAAGAAGGCCAAAACCAGACCCAGATTACGATTATACAAAATTATAAATTTTGTTTACGAGGAATCAATGTTTTGTTTTTATTTTACTTTTACCCATTTAACACCAAGTATACTAGACTTCTAAAGTGTAACGTGTTTACACAACTAAAGAACCAAATTGTTCGAGTTAGCAGTGTGTTTTTTTGTTCATACGTTTTTATTTTTTACTCTCTTCTCAGATTACGTGTCAAAGTTGTCTACACGTTGAAAATAAATATTATGTAGGTATTTTTGTTTTTTTTTTTTGTTTTATCACCTATTTAAAATTGTATGATGTTCCTACGTCACTAGTACACAGCAACCAGCTGGAACTGAAACGATAATACATAAGAAGTAGATAAATACTTACTCAGGTCGCGTAGCATTCTGCTCCTGCATTTTGCTAAAGAAATCCTCCTTTTGATCTTTGAATTCCTGACTATTCAAATTCTGATAAGTCAAATTACTATCGCTATATCCTCCACCGTTCTGATAGCCACCAGTCGAGCCACCACCAGTTGATGAATGTCCTTGATTGCTAGTAAAAGAACCACTACTTTTGGAATGTGACATTGAATTACCCCCGCCTGCGTTCGAGGAAGAATTATTACTAAATCCCGAACGTGAAGGCAGACCTTTCTCAGCCTCTTTCAGATCCCAACTCTTGCCTTGAGCCAAAGTTGTAATCTTATCTCGATACAGTGCCGCTGCTTTCGAATTGTAGCGCTGTTGAATGGGCGCACTATCATTCCAATCGGATTGGTCATCGAAAAAATCTCTGGCCTTGCGATTGCCTCCAACTTTCATCTTTTCCAATTCGATGTCTTTCCACTTGTCCATTGTGACCGAGCGCACAAACGACAAATGTACTCCCAGGCCACGATGTTTGCCCGAACACTCCAAGCATATCCATATGCCGTAAGTAACCGACACCCATTGTGGATTATGGGCTCCACATTCAAAGCATTTCTGTTAAAGTTATAAAAGAGAACATCCGTGATGGATGATGAGGAGTTAGTTATGATGAAGTAGAAAAAACTAAAACTCGTTGTGATCAAGCACAGCGAATAATATTCGAAGGTCATAGGTTTTTCTTCTTTGTTTTTTTCTTTTTTTGTATACTTACACTATTTTCGTCTTGGGGTTTGAGCTCTTGCAGCACACGACGTGTTCTTGGACTTGCCATGTTTTAAAGTTGTATTCTTAAGTTTTCAGAATTTTCTCTAGGTTTTTTGTTGTTTCAGAAGCAGAATTTCGGGTTTTTTCTTTTGGTTTTATTATAAAAATGTTTCTGTTTCTGGGTATTTTTTACTTTCATAAAATACAGTCTGGCCGAAGTATTTTAGCTTTTCATTTTATTTATTGGTTGATTAAATTCGTATTGGATGGGACTTCTAATTGAATTGTCATTATTTTTCTTCAAAGCAAAAATAAAAATAAAAAAACAAATTGGTTGCAGATTTTTGTGTGAACTTTTGCAAAAATTAAATAAATTTTACTGCGGGAGTAAGACACTCTGACAAACGAACGTCAAATATAAGCCAAATTTGTTGACGTGTTCCACTAGTGAATGCTTTTGTCCGCAAGATGGAGGATAGTGCGGTAGGTAGGTTTTTGGTCTTACAATTCTTTGCTATTGTGAATTTACTTTGTAAGAAATTATTTGACATCTTCTGTATAGGTTGAGTTAAATTTGTATGATTTTCTAAATATTGTACGTTAAATTTGATTTACAATTACTTCTAAACATGGAAAAAAAAATATCTAGTATATTATTAACTGGGATTCCAGGTAAATTAATTCCATTTGAAAGGTTTTTGGTTCGTGAAAAAAAAAGTAAACTGGCTGCCGGCTGACAAGATATTTTTGTATATACACTGCAGGTTGTAAAATATAACCCATTTTTATTTTTCAATTTTAACAGGAGTCGGAAAAACAACGATTGTAAAAAATCTCATTAAAATTTTTAAAGAAAAACAAATAAAGTGTGTTGGATTTTACACTGAAGAAATACGTTCTGAAAATGGAATAAGAATTGGCTTTGATATTGTTGACGTTGATGGAAATCGTGGAATCTTAGCAAGGTATTTACCTAACCTATTTAATGGGAAAACGATTGTTAAAAGTATATTAAATTTAACGATATGTTTCAACTTTTCTTTGAAAGATGCAGTTTTAAATGGCAATAGCCGTGTTTTTTTGGAAAAGTTATTCGTAGTACAGTAGGATTTTATATGAATAACAAATACAACATCCGCAGAAGGATCACTGCCGATAAAAGGAGAAGTGAAATCCTGCTGCGGATAGAGATTTGACGTTTATTCGAGTATCGGCGGATGTTGTATTTGTTTTTCATATAAAATCCTACTGTACTAATGTGGTGATACTAGCTCTCTACAACTATTCTATTTGCTTTTTACTATTGGTGTTGCCACCCTGTTTCTAGCATAGCCCGGCATTTTGCACCTAAAATAGCAGAATCTCGATTATTTGGCATGTTTTTTAGACCAGTTTACACTAATTAGCTGTTAAACACATTAAGAAATTTGAAGATTATTTCAGCAGAAGCTTCGCTTGTGATGTTTAATTTTGTTTTACTTTTTTTATAAATTAACTTTTTGGGTTTCGCTAGGTACTGTCCGAGTGTCACAGGGCCAAAAATGGAAAACTTGTGTCATTTTTTTTAATTTGTGTGGTGCGTAGTGAAACCTGACTTAAAGCTTACATCTAGGGACACATGAAAAATTACTTTTTTCACTTTCAGCCCGACTAGTACGTATAGCATATATCATTTTTGTAAATACATTTATTTATTTATTTAATATGTACTGTTGCATAATTTAAAGCAAACTGTATAAGCTGGTCTAACATACGTAGTAAATATTTAGTACGTAAAATTCCAAGGCTTTTTATTCTTCTATGCTTGTCCCTTCTTACTCTGGGCAAATTTGCATACTAGTTTCGAAGTTCCCTTTCATCATGGCTTCACTTCATTTTATGAAACTCCTTTTTTTTCGTAGCACCGTAGATTAAAAGCTTATTTAAACAAAATATGGTTTGTACTTAATTTTTCTATAGAGAACATCCAAATGACAACGCAAAACGACCACATGTTGGAAAGTATTCTGTGTACACAAAAGATTTCGAAGACATAGCTCTCCCTGTGCTTAAAGTTGAAGCTAAAACCATTTTAATTGTTGATGAAATTGGAAAAATGGAATTGTTGAGTAAAAAATTCAAGCAACGAATCGAAGAAGTATTTGGAAAGACCATTATTCTAGCAACAATACCGATTCGACAAACGATTGATGTTGTTGAAAAAATGAAAACCGACAAAAGTTCAATAATATTGGAAATAACAAAGAAGAATCGTAATGAAATAGTTGATGAAATATTTCAAAGAGCAAACCAAATAATTATGATGTAAAAATAATTAAAAATAAAATATAAAAAGCTTTTTCTTTTATTATACATATAATTTTCGATATAACTTATATTTGTTTTTTTATTTTACATTGTGTATAAAACCTAATCTAATAATAGAAACTTAACAATTCGATAGGCGAACTCACGCTAATGACTTATCTAATTTCGCTTCTCGTACAGATCGTTTTCGGACTCGTTTGGGTGACTTTTCAAAATCCATTTCGTTAAACGTCTGTTCGGTTGCATGCCAAAGCATTTCTTGTCGTTGCACATGATCTGAGTAGCGAGTTATGAAAGTTTTATCAGGTGGTAAAAGAAGTTGCCATTTTTTCTCCGTATTTAACTTGGCTACGGATTGCAAAGTTTCTAATGCTTCTTCTGGTGGAAGTTGAGTTGCTTGGATGACTTGACGTCGATCTAGGAATTCTTGTTTGGAGAATTTGTAAAGCTGTTAAAAAAGGAAAAACAATTAATTTAAAGGTAATCAAAAAAAAATTAAAGTTAAAAAATAGCGTCTTATAAGTTTACATCAAATAAAATATTGTTGGTAAGTTGGACTTCTTTCTCTCTCTGTGAGGTTAAAATTTATAAGGAATAAATTATAAGAATAATCTGTACGCATCAGAAGGGACTTACACAGAGAAACTGTGATTTGACCAATCTACAATTAAATAAGTAACGTTTTTAATCGTTTCATCGACTTAAAGAAACTACTAAAGTGGGTATTAGGCTGGTTAAGAAGAGGTAATAGGTGTTTAAAAATCTTAGCGGAATCGTTTATTGTAAGGAATACAAATAAATTTTATACATTTTTGCCTTTGGTACAACCGACCGATAGTTTCGAAAATTTTTAATTTTAAATAAATACTGTACAATTTGTATAAAAGAGGAACAGAAAAAAGGTTTAGAATGACAAATATGTATCTGAGTAGTTCCAGAGAAAGACGGAAGTTAGACATGGTTGTATTTTCCATCCAAGTTTATTCTCACTTTTTAACGAAATATTAACTGCTTTTGGCAAATGTTATACTGTTTGCACACACTTCAGAATAGCTCCAGATTAGGAAAAACAGATTGTGTGGGTAATTGCTCAATGAAATCTAGTGAATTTCAATAAGTTGAGAGTGCCGATGTTTTAATAACTTTTGGATAAAATATATATCCGTGTGGGTTAAAACTATTTGAGTTTTGAGTTAAACATTTTTACATTTGCGTTAAACTTTTTAGATTTAGATTAAAATTATTTACGATTGCGTTAATTGAATTTGCGATTCCTTTTATATTTGTATATAAATTGCCAAAAAATCATTGGAAAAGGAAAAAAGTCAATATTATTTAAGATAAGAAGAAACTTAGATCGGTGTGAATATAACATATCTCTAAGAAAATGCAAAGCTAAGCTAACTCAGTGAAATGGAAAAAAGTCCACCAGTCAACGACGTAACAGTACCCAGGATGTAGAAAAGGTAGGTATAAAGAGAGATAGGGGGCGAATGAAAATCTAGATATGTACATAGGGTGTCATTTCATTCAGCATGATTCATGACGGCACCCTATACCCATGACTAACTTTCTGCTCAATTCTTACCTTTTCTACTATCTACCGTAGATATCGCACTGTCCTAGGACCCATCGTAGGACAATTGTGGTTTTGTGACACTCACGATTCTCAAAGGTTGCGGAAATGATCTACAAGTTCTTTGACATGGTTGATGAAATTAATTTGATTATTCATTGTCCCTTTATTATCTATATGGTTTTAAGATATCTATATTTCTATTGACAATTTCACATTTTTAACCCATAATTCCTTCCTAACTGAGTTGAGTTATCTGCTAGACTTACTAGGTAAAAATCTATGTAGGATATAATGTAGTCGCACTCACTCAAAACAAATATTAAACATGTTTCAACTTACTATGTAGTCTCTAGCACGAATCATCAAATCCGAGCAAACGCCATTAGCATTAGATAAATTTTCGGGAGGATATATGACTTCTGATTTGGCAACCCAATTACCCTTGATAAGCACACCGACTAACGCCAATGTCCGAAGCACAAGCAATGGTGTGAATTTTTCAGAATTCGTTCCATTCAAGTTCCTCTCTGAGCTAAGACATTCGTCACTATCTGTTAGAATCGACATGATATCTTCGAAAGTGAGCATGCGAGCTGGAAAGTATTTATTCTATTGAGAAAATTCTGTTTAAAAGCAAATTAAGTTATCTCACCATCTTTAAGAATCACCTTTAACTGATCAGTGAGTGGCATCGTTTTTAACTTGCTCTTACCAATCACTTTCGATGGCAGAACCGTATCGATACTCTTCTCTTGACAATTTTGAATCAACAATTTGCCGGCATACTTCTGAGCTTTCAACTCCATCGAATGACTTGTTTGCTGTTGGGTGGCAAATAACTTCTGGCGCTCCAATTCAGCAGTGGGCGATGTACGTGGATGCCAAAGGGTCTCGCACCAAGGTTCCTCGGTGCAGCGCTTCACGAAGCTGTCGTAGCTCTTGTCTTTGACTTTTTTGCTCCGATTGGCTCCGGTTTTGGAGAACTTCACTGTGACTTGCTGCAGTTCCTCATCGTCGTCTTCTTCGTTGATGGACTTTTCTTCTGCCTTAGCACGCTTGTCCTCCTTGTCGAAGTATTGGAAATTCGGACGTAGCTGCAGAATGCTTGTCAACGGCGACAAATGGACTTCTTTATCCTGCAGAATACCCACAATGTACTTCATGGCACTGTCAATGGATTTTGTGCTAACATATGATTGTTTGTCCATGATGCCATGCTTGAACGTGGGACGTTCGCCTTTAGCCTGAGTCTTGCCATCTGCCATGATGGCAAATTGCTCTCCCTTGAAACGATCATAGTATTTGGATTCTGTATTCATGGCAAAGTCCACTTTTACATCATTGCTAAAGGGTTTCACACAGCAATTCACTACATTGGCCGAATCAAAGTTTGTTATGTGGGTTTTGGTCGGGTATTGAAAGAGATACAAGTTGTCCTGCAAGTTCTTCGAAAGAAACACCGGAATCTACATAGCAAAGAATACAAATGGATTAATAGAATGAATGTAAGAAATTGATTAATATTTGCCTCTTCTACGACGTAATCTTCGTCTTCGTCCATTTTTTAAACTATTTAAAAGGATTTATTATGGAATAAAGTTAATTAAAAAAACTTTTCCTTGTTAAAGTAAAAAAGATTTTTAAACAAGAAATGCTTTGAAAATTTTTAATTTAACATGAAATGTCAGAAGCATGTGTATTATGTTTGACGTTTTGTTATTTTTTTCACTTAAGAAAAAGAATTCTCTCCATTCACAATGATGTATGAAATTAAATTATTTTATTTTTCAATTGATTTTTTTTAAGAGCAAACGACTATTCACGTGAGGGCGACCAACGAGAACGACCGACGAATAAATGAACGAATAGGATTCAAAACATTTGTAAGTCTAAATTCTATTAGTAGAAACTAATTGAAATTAATGTTAATATACTAAAAATTAATGTTAAAGCCTAGTACGCAGATCGGGAAAAATTTTGCCTCCCATACATTTTTTTTCCTGGGACAAATTTTGTCTCGGATATTTTTCCGAGCAGTACGCAGTTCGCGCGCAAAATTCATACTATTGTGAATTGCTCTACAAAATGTCTCCACTTAATTTTGCCAGGAAAAAGAATGATACAAGCATTATTTTGCGGGACAAATTTTGACAGCCACAGTATTTCCGAAAGTGATTTTTGTTAAAACTGATTTTATGTAAAAGGATGCTGAAGCCTAGTACGCAGATCGGGAAAAATTTTGTCTCCCATACATTTTTTTTCCTGGGACAAATTTTGTCTCGGATATTTTTCCGAGCAGTACGCAGTTCGCGCGCAAAATTCATACTATTGTGAATTGCTCTACAAAATGTCTCCACTAAATTTTGCCAGGAAAAAGAATGATACAAGCATTATTTTGCGGGACAAATTTTGACAGCCAAAAGTGATTTTTGCCAAAACTGGTTTTATGTGAAAGGTGCTGGTGCTTCTCTTGAAAGCATCGAGAGGAGATTCCAAAAAGGTATGAACGATTTTTGTAAGACAACCCGTTCCAGAGATATACAACAAAACACATTAAATTATTTTTTAATTCTCCAACTTTTAACTTTTGCGCGAGATTTGGAAAAGTTTCGTAGAGATTAAAATTGTAGAGATAAAATTTGTCTTGTCTCGATCTGCGTACTAGGCTTGAAGCATCAAGAGGAGATTCCAAAAAGGTATGAACGACTTTTGTAAGACAACCCGTTCCAGAGATATACTAAAAAACACATTAAATTAGATTTATTCTCTCCAACTTCAAACTTTTGCGCGAGATTTGAAAAAGTTTTGTAGAGATTAAAATTGTAGAGATAAAACTTGTCTTGTCTCGATCTGCGTACTAGGCTTTATAGAAAACAGATGAACTGTTTGGTTGAATGTCCGTGAATTTGCAGATAATTATATGTTCAATAAAATGGCGAACTTATTTTAGGCAATCGTTTAGTTTGTGTCAAAACACAAACTTTTTAGTCGCTCGAACCAAGCAGTTGCGCAACTGAAAATTGAATTTGTGCGCCTAGCCTAACTGCTAAGAGGATATTTAGTTTTGCAAATGGTATCAATAGTGTATAAGAAATATTTAAATATTTCTTGAAAAATAAACAAACACAATGAAAAACTGCACTCGGCACTATTGTCATTCAGATCCATGTTGTTATATTTTCATTTGATTTTGCGTCGGCTCACAAACAAAACTGACATATTGCCAAACATTTTTTTATTATTGATAGGATTTTCGAGATATATAATCTATAATACAAGAGGAAGTGCTTCGAAAGGTATAATGGAATAAATCGCATAGCTCATTGTTGATGGCAATGGAGATTGCAATAATGACTGGAAGATGAAGGGAAACCATACATTCCATCGTCGAGACGATAAAAGTATAACAAAACCTTATGATATAAATTTTAACAGCAAAATACCATTTTCTGAATGACAACTGAAATTGAATGGCAAGCAATTTTATGTCTTAAATATTGCCAATAAAGTCACGGTGATACACCGAGAATTATTTTCAACGGGGAACGTATTCAGCTTAAATAGTGCTGACAAAAAGTCTATCGTGAACTCTTTCATCAGCGATCAGCTTCAAAAATATGACATTTAATAGAATTTTAAAAACAAAATTGTAAACAAAGTTTTTAATAAAAGTTTGGCCTTAAAATCAGTACTTTTAGATTTCAGTATGGAAAAAGAAACCCGTCGACCTTGGAAGAAGAATTTATACGAAAATTTTGACTACGAAGACAACTACACGGATCCATCGTTTCTCAAAGACCTCCAAACAAACATAAATGTGAGATTCTACTCTCTGTCGGAAGCAATTCAAGGTGCCACAAAACTTACCAATCAGATGTCCTGTATCACCGGATTCCTCATTATATTCTACCTACTGTTCTATGAAAAAGCATGTCCAACAAACATCCTGCTGCCGAGTGGTCTTGCAACTTGCTTGGGTTACGTCCTTTGCCATGGACGTCAATTGAAATTCACCGATTTGATTGAGGATTCTAAGACTCTTCTAGCCGTTCTTATATTTGGTTATATTTTTTCGCCCTTATTGCACAAACTAACCGATGCCATCAGCACGGACACAATTTGTACAATGACAGTATTTGTGTTCATTCTTAACCTGGTTTTCCACGATTACGGCCTAGATGTTGCGATGGTATCCAAAACTGTATCATTGAATGCTGTAATCTTTGGATCAATATGTTTAGCATCACGGTTATCGTCGTCTTACAGTGCATTTGTTCTTCTTGTGCAGTCGGCTATATTCTTTGTTTTGTATCCGATTTTTACTGCCAGATATTGGAAGCCGTTGTATATGGTCCCAATTTTTATATTGTGTTGCTCCTTTTTATATGGAATCTCGACCGAGGGATTCTACATTTACGTTGTTATAATTGTATTTATAAATTTTATTTGTCCGTTGATATTTGTTCATCAACAGAAACACAAAAACAATATTCATGGACCCTGGGACGAGGCTATTGTTGATGAGGCTAATAGTATTGATAAAGAGTTGTAATATTTAATTTTAATTAAGTGTCCATATTTATTTACAGCTAATTGTTTAAAAAATAAATGAATCTGTATTAAACTTCATGCTTTTATCTTGTACAACCTGCACCCGGCAGCTTTGCTAGTTACAAAAAAATAACATATAACTTATTCCACTACATAACATACCATATTCCAGTATCATCTGTCCAGCCGTTTGAGCGTGAACAAACTTTCATGCTTTTTATTTTCACATAGTCTTATAAACATATTCGTTTCCAGATTCACATCTATGTCTTTCAAATGTGGGTTTAGGACGGAGCGTATTAAAAGTGAATTAAATTCTGATCTTGATAGCATTGTTAAATGGGGAACCATAAACCGCGTAGAATTTAATGCTCTGTCTTCTATCGTTAAAGCGCAAACCACCCTAATGTCGCTATCTATGAGCGGCACTTGCATTGAGGAAAACAGTTCTCGGTATGTTCATGACAGACCACCTTGTGTGGAATGACCACACATTCGACGTTGCCAAAAACGCTACTAAGTGTTCAGGTTTCCTTGGACGTTGCATGCAATTTGTCACTCCTTCCGATCTGGCTGTTTTTTGTCGTCTGCTTAAACAATTTAAGCATAATACTTGCGCTTAAGGGAATGCCCATCATTTTACCCTTGAGCACAACTTCGGACGTAAATTTAGAGATTTTTTTTTAGCCTTCGGTACATTGAATTACAAAATACTAATTTCCAAAGTAAAACAATTTTTTAAGCTCATACTTTCATACCTCTCTGAAAGGCGACAAGCTGTTGTTGTTGGAAATCGAGTATCAAGTTTTGTGAACCTTTTCATGGCCGTTCCTCAAGGATCGATTCTTGGCCCGTTGTTATTTTCGATGTACATTAATGATTTGCCTTCTCAAGTCGAGCATAGTTCTATTGACCTATGTATGTATGTACATAATGCTTACGATGTACAGATTCGATTTAGTTGCAAGTTAGGAATAATTGAAAATGGTGCTGTATTACTCAACAGCGATCTAAATAAAATCATGTCTTGGTCAGAAAAAAACTGCTTAAAATTGAACCCGTCAAAATGTAAATGTATAATTTTATTTATAAACAGGAGCTCGATTTAAGTTATTTCCCTTTAATACGCATCGGTAATACAAATATTCAGTATATTGGTAGAGTTAAAAACTTGGGAATCTGGTTCAATTCCACATTAAGCTGGGAATACCATATCCAAAGCATAATTTGAAAAATCTACGGTAACCTTCGGAGTTTGTCTTATTCGAATCAATTCACTCCAGAAAATATACGATTACGGCTAGAAAAAACTTTGATCATTCCGATAATCACATACGGTGCTCAAATTTTCTGTTGCCTAAGCTCTGAAAAGAAACTTAAACGTCGCTTTTAATATCATACGTTATGTTTGAAATCTCAAACGTTTTAACCATGTTTCTGAATATAAAGAAAATTTACTAGGATGTACTCTAAGCGCATACTTGAATTACATAACTTTAAAAACTCTAAAAAAAGATTCACTTTACTTACATATGTATATGACAAGTTAATTTTTTCAAATTCAAATAGATCGTTTACTTTTATTCAGCCAACACACACATGTTTAGCAACTAAACGACAATTTTTTGTGTGTGCTATCAGACTATGGAATTCTCTACCATTGGACATTAGAAAACTACGAGGTACTTTAAATTTTGATAAAATGCTCTTTAGGTATTTGGCTAACAATCCTGATAATTCTTAAAATAAATTAAATCAAAATAAAATAAATACATAATTTTTTTTCTCTCATGTAAATTGAATTATATAAAAATTTTTGTTAAATAATTAGTTTGTTGTATCGTTTAGATAACTTATTGAGATTAGTTTTGCTTTTAAGGACTTGTCAATTGTAAAAGATACTGGAATGAAATAAAATAAATACTAAACGCTCGCACTGTGCTTAACAGTTTAATCCCTTTAGTGCGCACTAAATTGTAAACAAAAAAATTCAAAGTTTTAATCGAATCGAACATTGGCCATGACAATATGGGTCTAACTCTCAGGGATTCTTGACAATTTGGTTGAATTCGGCTTTAATTAACCTCAAAAAATAAAAAACGTAGAAATTCTGAGTTCGGATTCAAGTTTAGCTTAAGGAAGTTTTGTTTAAAAAAACTGTCTCCCGTCGTTACATCATTACTTTAAAAAAAATTCCTAAAACAAACGATTTTCAGTATAATTAATTTTCTTTTTATTATTTTTGCCTTTCAGACATTTTTCTCTAGCAAAACATGTAACAGTATTCTTGATTCAAATAGTCAAAATCGGTCAATTTCGTTAACCAGTTTAACTAAACAATCTTAACTTTTATTTTACGGAAAACAGTAATTACTGAATTTAAAGATTTGACTCAAGTTCAAGCTTAATTGAAATACCTCGGTTTTGGTATTTTGACGTAAATTAAATCTTATTTCTCAATCGGAATGAGAAATTATTTTAACTAATTATTAAAATATCCTAACATACGTATCGAGGATTTTATTTTGGAACAAAAATCAAATAAAGTTCCGGATAATTATTTTTTGATTACTTAATTTTCTGACGTGATGTACAATTTAATATAGCTACTTGAACACTTTTTGGATGTTATTACAAGAAAAAAATGAAATTTAATTGAGAAAAACAACCAAAGGCATTTTGTAGGCCAAAGGGATTAAGTGGTAAATTTTTATCTCATCAAGATAAGAAAACTATCATCTATCCAATTATTTAAATAAAAAATTCATAAGAAAATATTAATTGAATTAAAAATAAATCAAAATCAACAGATGATGGCCAATATGAAAGTATGAAGTGGACAATCGAAATGAAGCGATATACACAATGTTAAACAAACATTTTTTCCGCTTCACCTTTAAACAAAAAAAAAACTTTTCTTTTTCTTATGCAACTATTTTTTTTATTGATTTGGTTGAATTTTTTATGCGTTTACAATAATGTTTGTAACAAACAACTTAATTATTAAAAAAAAAGAAACAAAAAAAAAACATTATTATTGTTTTTTGTTTTTATATATCATAAATTAATTATTTATAACACACTGCTAAGAACATTTGTTTTTTCCTACTAAACATACACAATATAAATATAAAAAAGATTTATTTAAATTTAAATTACATCCTTAAAATTAAATATTACAACTAAGGTTTTACATGTTCTTTTGTTTTCAATTAATATTTCTTATTAAAGTACATTTATTTAATTTTCTTGCTTAACTAGGTATATGAATTATTTTGTTTACATTTCAGAATTAAACTCATACAAATAATTTTGCAAAAAATCGTCAGTTTCTCCAACGAAAAACAAAAGCAAAGGGAAATATTAAACAGAAACTTGCTTGTACTTTGTATTGTTTTATTTTAATTTATATTTTGTTTTGTTTATGTAGATTTTTTTAAGTCAAATAAACTATAGACGTAGTTTTTTCAGTTATTCGTATTTTTAAACTGAAATAAAAAATATATGTAAGTGAATGAGACTACTGTGTATTTTGACAAAACTGATTATTTAAAAACGAGTAATTAAATGTGTATGAAAAACAGACGCTAAATTAAAAAAAAATGGGTGCCTGAGCTATTGAAAAAAAAATTGAATTAGTCAGATTTAAGTCCCGCTGTAACAAAATTTTAAACCCTGTTTAAGGTTTTCTCAAATTCGGACATTTTTGTATATAGTAAAATACTCACCTTCAGTTTAAATTCCTCTGTAGGTGGTCACAAGGAAAATAACAATATGCACAAATTTTGCGGTCATAAATCGATTTTTCTTTCTATTGAAAAATAAAAAATCGAAACAATTCTGTGAAAATAATGTACACATCCAAATAAGTTTATTTTTGGAGTAGTATAACACGAACCCGCCCATGGGATGAATTGAAATATATTCTACACAGAAGTTTTAGAACATATAACGAATCCATTAGTATCCGAAATCATAAGAGAATCATAAGCGCCGGGCGGAGAAAATTTAAATGCAAAAGAATATGGGACAGATAGTGCTCTTCCAAATAAAAAATTGGATACTAAGAGCTTTCCATTAAATTGCGAAGATGTCCAATTGAAAGCAGTATGTACAAAAAATAAGTGAAAAATAGGGAAAATTTATAAAACTTTTTTTATTTTATTATTTTTTTTTGTTATTAAGAATACCAATCTGTTCTAAAATAAGAAGACAGAAGAAGCGCTAGTTTTTAATTCATTTATCATTTCCTTTTACGGAATAAAGTAACAAAACAAAATCAGTGTTTTCTGTTAAAATGTTGTTGAATTATCTAAATTATCAATGACATCCGGAAAATTAGAGAATCATTAGATTAGAACAGAAAATTTCCCATTGAACAGCAAAAAGTTGTTCTTTTCTGTTCCAAACTGTCCAGAACTTCCTCACTGAACATTATCAATGACACATGTTTAATGAGCTAACTAGATCCTACATTTTGTTAAAACGAAACTTGAAAAGGAGCTGCTGTTTTTTGTTCATGCTTACGCTTACTGGTGTACAAAAATCCCGAGTTGAAAAAACCCGTTATTCAACTTAATCAACTTATATTGGAAAAAGGTATTTGTGGAAGCAAGTTTGGTTTTAAGTTCAAAAGCAATCGATTGCATTGGGGAAAGAAACGTACGGAAAATGTTCATGGGAAAATCACGTCGGAAGAAAGAACATTATCTTTTACTCTATATCCAAGAAGTTAATCATATAAGGGATACCAATAGCCTCATGGTATCCGTTTTCAAAAATTATAACAACAAATATTTTTAAAATAAATGTATGTATACGAAGGATAATCCTTTACGTCAAGATTAACTAAATATACTATAAACAAACATTCATTCTCTTCTCTCATATTACATTTTTAAAACAGGAATAAAGTACAACTTATAATCAACTATTTACTAACGCACACATGCACACTCATGCTGAATATAATTTCAGTATGGTCTCTAGATTTTAAAACAAAATAAATCTACAATCAACATCACTTTGTCTTCGAGACTATGTTTGTTATAATATTTTATAATATTTGCTTTTATTTTATTTTTTTATTAAGCTCACCTAGGGTTTTTGTTTTTTTCTTTTTTTTTATAAACTGTTACAAAGACTAACAACATTATAAAAAATTGTTAACGTTTAATTTTCAAATTCAACTAATATTTTTGTTTAAATATGTATTTGAATTTTTTTTTTGTATTTGTTTTTTTTTTTTTTTAATCTATTGAATTTTTCTTGGGTTGGATTTGTGGTCTAATGGGTTTATGTTTATTTGCCCTTGACGAAACATATACTATATTGTTTTCTTTTTAATACATATGTAGTTATTCAGCCATTGGCAGTTGGAGAAATAGCCGCTTTGTTATTGCACTGGCAATGCATATTGTTCAGTCTGTTTTTGTTGTTTTCTTCATTGTGAATTTCACAATGTCCAATGCTGTTGGTAAGTGGCTCGTCATTACGGTCCATGGATTCAGGGTGTTTATTATTGTTGGAAGTAGAATTGCTAGTACTTACTTCAACTGCTGACACTCTCAGGACCAATGGACTTCCACTACTTACAGCAGCAATAGCCTCCGGCGGGCTACTGCAATTATTATCTTTATCATCGTCTGCCTTAAGGAGTAGTCTTCGTTGAGAGTTGGGTGTTCTCTTTAGTGCACTGGCGAAAATATGTGCATTTGGTAAACGGCTTTCAGACTTTCTAAATGGTTGCGGTAATTTGACGAAATTCAATTCAAATTTACTGGTATTTGCAGCCGATATGGGTGATGATGATGATAATGATGATAATGGCAATTGGCTTTTCTTTTCTTTAATTCCCGATGATGATGAAAATAATTTCTGTGGTGATTCTGAATGCATGTCTGTGTGTTCTTTTTGCTGGTTTTGTTTTTGGTGTGAATGTTGTTTGTTATGATGGAGTTTAACTGTTTTTTTGATTTGGCTTTTATTTTGTCAAACTATAACTTTTGTTGTGTCTTCATTTTGAGCAGTGGGAGCCGCTCCAGAAGGATTGCTTATTAAATTGGCGGCTGTTGTAACAGATTCCAATAGGGAACCTATACAAATAGAAATTTAAAAAAAAAAAAACATTTCAAAGACTTTGGACAAAAAACAAAATTATGACAACAATTACCTGATTCAATATCATTTGTATTTCTAGTAGAATTTCTTTGGCGACATAAATACGGAGAATTCGCCGGTGATGGCAGTTGTGACTGGAATGAGTAAATAAAGTATTAAAAAATTAATTTACTGACCAATTTGGATATACATTATGTATGTATATATGTTGATTGAAAAAGGTTCTCCTTTGGCTGTTTTGGTCACAATAATTCTAGCAATGAAACTTTTCCCGACGTTTCGACAAGGATTGCTGTCGTCTTCAGGGGGGAAATTTTAAAATATTAAAAATAATTTAAAAAAAACTAATAAAGATAGCATAACTAAGAAGGAGAACCTTTTCCAAACAACATATGTAAATAAAGTATTTTTAGTGAGTAAAAGGCTGTAAAATACCTTCCCGCGCCCAGTGTTTCTCTTGACAATTAAAAAATGTACGCTTATTGAACGGTTTGAAAGAGATATATTTACAAGTTAAGTTAAATGCTTAAAGACATATAACAAGCTGAAGATAAGCCACTTACTGTTCGCCATGGATTCTCAGGCGTGAAGTCATTGACTGCCACAGAATCAGCGTCTGAACAGTTCAAAACTGTTTTTGTTATGAAGAAGAAATTATTGAAGAATAACTTGTGGAATTATTTTCTTTTTTTTCTCTTTTAACAATAATATTTGGAAGAAGTTGAAAAAAGTGGTGATGATTTAACTCTTAATATGTATGTTTCTAAGAACGAAAATTTAGTAGCTCTTCGTGCGAGCAAGTCAAACAGGTCCTATTAACAAGAATATACAGGTGAATACCTCAGCATACCATGAATGTAATTTTTTGATTTCTGAGAGAATTCTGATGAGTCTAAGTTTTCTATAGGTGCAACATTTGAAGATCGGACGTTTTTAAAGTATGAACATGCTATTCTGATCGTTAATGTATCCTACAAACACACAACTCTCTGTTTCAAAAAGATAGGCCCTAAAAGTACGAGAATTAAAGACCAGAACATCAAGTAGGAAGACTACGTTTAGTGAATGTAACTGCTGAAATCATTCGAGAGGGTGAACGTTCGCATACAAATTCAATACGACTCAACATACACCATTCGTTGACTTCTTCAGGAATGTAGGTACATTGTGTGATCTCCAAGTCCTTAGGACTATGGTTACAAAGAATAATTTTAAAGGACACAAACCACAAACGTGGGCAAACTGGGCAGAGTTTAGAAAAAAGTGCGTTATTCTGCATATTCGACAATATGAAAAGTGATGCTTCGTTTGTTTATCTCTTCACTTCTACATTAGATTGTTGGATTTGAAGTTGAATCACAAGTTCGGCACAAAACATTTGGTTGAATTATTGAAAAAGCTTGAATTCTCGGCCATCATCGATCTCAGTGTAAACAAATTGAATGGGTTGTTCGGCTTATGATGATGATTTCGTATGTCACGAAGATTATATACGAGCATGTAAAACGTGGTACACTCTTTATCTCATAACCTTGATCCTCTCGAATTGTTATAATGAACTATAAGGGGCGTTTTCGCCCTAAATTTCTACACAAAATAAAAAAATGTATTGTTAAGTTTTGGAAACTATTGAATGTACAGTGATGGTTCCGTGCCTACGTTCTAGCAACTTTAATTTGGAGCGTATTTATAAATTTGTTTTTGTTTTGTTCAAATTTGCGTTTAAATAATCAGAGATACCGGATTTAATATATATACATGGGAACTGCATTATTTACTCTCATATCCAAAATTATTTTAACGACTCTTGTCAAACATCGAACAAAAAGATTCTACAATTGAATCTTTATCTTTGAACAAAAAAAAACAATACTTACTACTTTATTATTAGTTTGGCAGCAGGTGGCTTTGACACATCCTTCTTCTGTTGTCGGACAATCTAGTGCACAGCAATCCGATCCACTCATATTTAAACTGGATGTACCATCGGACATATTGCATCCTTCAATTTCAACAAATTCAGGTTGAATTGTCGTCGAATGAATTCCTTCGTTATGAAAAAATTCTTTCACCTTTTCAGCAATTTTCATGTATTCAGATAAATTGCGACATCTATGGAAAAAAAGACAAACAATTTAGATAATAATTTAATATGTAAGTATGTACAAATGTATATGTTATTCGTTTTTGTTTGTTTGTTTTTTTTTTTTTTTGAATATGATAAGTGTAATGTATTGAAGCATTGCAACGTTATCAATATTGACAAAATGACACAATATTTATTAATTTATTATCACAAACCTGATATGGGCAGAAGCAATGATTCGATCACCAGCTAATTGCCACACATGGAACTCATGAACGGCCAATACACCATCGACTTTTTCAAGTAGTCTTCTTTGAATTGCATCTACCTGATACCGAAAAAATATATTTAAAATAAATGACACAATTCTTTGACATAAAATTTACCTGAATGTGTGTTGGAACTGTTTGTAATAGAATTAATGCTGATTCCCTAAGAAGTGGCCAAACTGATCGCAGAATTAATAAAACCAGAACAATCGATAGTGCTGGATCCATATAGAAACGATATTTCCATTCTGTCTTCCACACAATCTTTACAAAACAATTTTAATACAAAAAAGGACCTTATAGCGAGGAGTGAGAATTTAATTACCAATGCACTTAGTACAACGATTACACTACCGAGAGCATCACTAAGAACGTGCAAGAATGCACCTCGCATATTCATTGAACCAGGATCATGGCTGTGTCCGTGACTTGATTTCTTCAGCGCGGACTTGTCCTAACATGAAAAAATATATAAAAAATACTTGTTTATACTTGGAAAATTTAAATAAAATATTCATTATAGCTTAGTCTAAAATGCAAACCTTGAAAACTATTATTCGCCCAATTAAGCGGACTCACAAAAAAGTCACTAAAATTCATTTAAAATATTTTTATATTTTGAGTGGACTTAGAGTTATGACTCCTTTGAGCGTCCGAAAAATTGGGGAGGATTTAATAGAAGATACGGACGTACATACATTGTTTTAGTATGTCTTTATATCCAATGGGATTGAAGAATTAAGACAGGCAAAAGATTAAATATTGAAATAATCCGTCTAAAATAGAAATCTTGATGGGTAGTCATTAGAAGCGCAGCTGGCTATACTACTGTGTAAAAGTTTCGATAGAACAGAGAGAGGCTTGCATTTTTACATTTTTATCGTGTTCAAGAGACACGAAAGTTTCTGTTATAGAATAATCAGCTGTTAATTTAAAAGCTCTACTTTTGGTTCTATCTATTACATGCAAGTAACTTATAAAAGAATTCAAACGATAGGTGTGAATGTATGTATTATAGATCTTTAACACATCAGATAGCGAAATAAATAATTATCATATATCAAAGGTGGTATGTAAGGCACATACCAAGTATGGAACGATTTTCGGTTTCTTTGAAGCAAATGCCATCAAGGCAAAATGCAAAATTTAAGTACACTAGAAGTTTTAGAGAAAATATCATTTATACCGATAATAAGGAGATTTGGCGACAAAACGCAGCCCTCAGGCACACAAACATTTGTAATATTAGAATAAAAACCGACCAACACAACTCGTATTGAAATGTCTGATAGTAACCAGTGCGCATTTTTTCCTTGGAAAGCTGTATTGCCGGATTAAGAAGCTTACGTTTATCTAGATATTTTTTTAAATGGTGATTAATCAATCGGCTAAGTTCATTGTCGATTTTCTGATTATAGTTTTAACTTTTTCAACGTTGTTTGATTTCAGCAAGATGATGCAACTCTCATGTAGACAGTCCTGTTATGACAGAATTGCATCGAAAATTTTGCAGTAAACTTATTTCAAGATCCTCCGCATTTCATATGTATTTCATGTAGGTATATAAAACAAATTGAAAAATAAAAATTCTTAATCTAAAAAAAAATCCTCCAAATTTCATTCCATTCAAGTTCTACTAACTTGAATGAAACAATTTTTTTTTTGTAGAAAAAATCCGTTCCAAATTTGAGTCAAATTGGTTAATCCATTTGGGCTCTATGTGAATGTGTTCGGCGTACGATGATGCACGGATGAAGTTTTTCTAGGATTCTCTACCATCGTAATGTTATTTTTTGTTAAAACATGAAACCAATACTTGTGTTTATTTTCAGAAAAATTAATATTTTTGTTTCTTAAAAAAAAAAGTCGAAATGTATCGAACTCAATCAAAATAAAAAGTTTACCTGATTTTGGTATGTAAACGAATTGTTATCACCTTCTCCTTCATCGACATTGGCTAGTTCATTGATGCGGCTATGATTCCTTGTCAAGCCACCATGAGAGTGACCATGATGTCCTCCGTGTTCTGTAATTTAATACGAAAAATGATAAAAATTACAAAAAAAAAAGTTTTATTTAAAAAAAAACTCACCATAAAGCAAAAATAAACCTATCACATTGACTAATAAACCTAATACACCTACAATCAATAAAAGTTTTGGTTCGTGTATCGTTTCTTCCTCGATAAACCTAAAACAAGAGAAAGAATAAAATCATATTAGCAATTATAAATATTAAAAATTGGAAATTTGTTTCTTAACATCGCCAGCGGTTAGTAAGATATTCAAAACAAGTAAATGTACAAAAATAAATATAGATAGGCTTAAGGTAGAAAAAAGTTTAAGAATATTTAATTAGCCATAACATCATAGCCTGTTGAGTGGTATCTCAAGAGTCTAAAAGGGTGGAGCCTTTGAATAAATTATTATTTTTTTGTTTGTTTTCAATAGGACTTTGTGTGGGCTTTTTAGCATAAATGCAACCTACAACCTTTATAAGGAACGTTATATTTTGCTTCGGTTTAACCTTTCGCTGGTTTTCTCCTCAGATTAGCATTGTCAATGTAGTATATACTCTGTCCACAACGACCCAAAACAAAATGAAGAATCAAAATCAATAAAGAAGGTCGGTTGCAGCTCACTCCTTTCTGTCTATTTTATTAGACGGGAAATGTTAGTCAAGAAAGATGATATTTTAATTTCGCTTATAAAATGACATTTAAGAAAGAAACCATACAACAAGAACTTTTATACATATAGAAATTAACCTTTTATAATTTCTAATTAATGGTTCTTTTTACTTTTATATAAGCGAAGGTACATATACCTAAAATACACTTGTTGTGAGTTATTTTCGAAAAAGCTTACCTTTTACACGCTTCTATCGTAATACTAAAACATAGAGCAACTAAAAATACGGCATTTACTAAAGCACCAAGTACTTCGGCTCTGGCCCAGCCAAATGTGTTTTTTGACCATTTCTTTGGTGACATCTGAAAATGTAGAGAAAAAAAAATTAAATTAATTGAAAGTGTGGAGAATTTTTTAAAATACTGTTTTTTGATTTAAGCGAAATGTGCGGACTAAAATTTCAACCCGAAATTTCGTGGATGAACGAAGACTGAAACTAACACATACACAACATAAAACAACAACAACATACACATAGAAATACTAACGCATATAAAAAGGTTCATGTATACATTTCTTCGCTCAGGTTGAAATCATCTCGTGTGTGCTTGGACTAAAGACTAAAACCGGTTTTAGTCTTGACTTTTTGTCAATTCAAATATTTGGAAATCAGGTACTGTTGTCCAAGAAAACTTTGCAGATAGGGGCTTGTTTGACCACTGAACATAGCCTAAACGGAGCAATAGTGTTGTGTGAATGTGACCGGGAGGGAAAACCTGATCAGGGTTAATGCTCACATTGTGTGTCTGGCATATTAAGGGTATACAAAAAACCCCTTGAGTGTGCGCCGATTATAAAAAAAATGGCTTAAGTTCATATCGTCTGAGAATTGAAATAAATAAAAAATTCTTTTTTACATGCACGTATATTTTAAAATAATTTTTTGCGCTAGATTTAGATTAAAAACGCAATAACACCACATTTTTAATTTTTGGCTTTCTTTCTTACATTATAAAACCATGCACCATATAAAATCATTTTAATTCAAACTTCGGAAGCTCGTGGGAGTGCTGACAAAAATGCTGGTAGAGGGACATTTACCTACTGTTAAAATAGTATATACGAGTACAAGGTTCATTCCAAACTACTTAAAATGCTTTGGCATTAATAGCCTTGAAACATAAAGTGAAGAACGTGCAGACCATCTATTTTTGTATGTCTTGTTGTTTATTACACTCTAAAATTTCTGATAAAAACCTCATTAAAAAAATTATATCTTACTCACACGTTTTGATTGTAAACTTTAAACTTGGATTACTTCTATCCAAAAAAAAAAAGCCGCTTCAAATTTAATGTTTACAAATTCACATTGTCAAGTTCCCCCTAAATATGAATAACAATTTAATTTTAGCAGATTCTCATAAAGTTTTCCTCTTGAATAAACCTCATAAATTTTCAATTTCTTTATTGATCAAACAATATAGAACTCAAGTAGTTTTTCGACTTAACTTTGATAAGACTCTGTTGACACGTTTTTAATATTCTATTTTTTTCACTTGATCAAAAGCTGGTATAATTTATTTCAAAACCCACCCGGCCATCATACATTGTAGAAGAAGTTGTAGGAGTGCACTTACCTTAACTGATAAGAATGATATGACTAAAGCGGCTATGTCGCCAAGCATGTGAAAACTGTCTGCTACAAGTGCCATTGAATTTGTCACATATCCAACAACGATTTCAACGAAGAAGAAGAACGCCGTCAGCCACATCATCGAGAGCAGTCGACATTTTTTACCACTGTACTTCCCCATTTTGGCAAATCTGAAAAAAAAAAAAAATGAAATAAACGATTAGATTTTTTTTTTCTAAAACACTTTTAATAAGGAGGATGAAAGAAAAGTATTTTTTTTTTCTACTGATTGTCTGCTGCTATAGAAAGAAGGTATACGAGTAGACAAACTATTTTAAATGAAACAAAAGAGGGAGCCACTCTCTTACATCATAATGGAGGCGACAAGATGATTTTGAATGTTTTCCTACAAGTAGATTATTTTTTTTTTGTATTGAAAGAGGCGAAAACGACTTATGAAGTCTAAGTCTACAACATAAAGGAAAGTTTGAGTGTTTTGATTTCCAATAGGTGTCAGTATCACTGACTATGCCTATGGAAGGAATAATATATCAACGAAGTTTGAGTGCTGATGTTAGTTTTAAAAACAAAACAATCGGAAATACTGTCTGGGATGTGTCATTTAAATATAAACAACAAACAAGCGGAGACGGGAATAGTCAGTTTCTAGGAGTTACCGTTACGTTTTCTTATAATTGACTTTAATGCATTTATTTGGATACACTCGAATGAACGATATAATAAAATTAGTTCCCTAAAAGTGTAGGCTGTTTGAATATGGATTCAGAAAGGGTGCTTTGAATTTTAAATTGTTTACCGGCAGTAAACGACTAATTCAAAGTGGGGGTGTTTGTTAAAGGTATACAATTACATACCTATAATCTACATACATACATACATGACTATTATGCAACTAGGCAACTCCAACTTGTGAATCAGGAGGGTAGATTTTCAATACAGAAAAGTATCTAATCTGCCAAGGTAACAGATTTAAAACACTTAAAACCATAATAAATGGTAACGTGCCAAACGTAATTGTAACTGACGGACTTTGTTTTGACAGATATAGAAGAAAAAAAACATTTGGAATATTTTTCTCTATGCATACCTAAATACTACTATCAAACGCTAGGCATTTTTCGAAAACGAAATAGCATTTTTAAAGGCATCGTATTGCTTTTATGGCTATAGGAAAAATTCTTTCAATTTGTAAATGCAATTTTTGGCAAGCGATAATGGAAAACGTAAATATTATTTTCTTTACATAAAATGACGTGACGTATCACCCACTTATTAATTTACGTGTATGTTGCAACATTATGTTTGCAACTAACGTGTCTATTCGTTTACTTGTCCAAAGTTATTTATTTCATTTCAAAGTATTTCAAAGTTCATATAAAAACAATAAAATTAGTGAAATTGACAGTTTTCGTAAGTAAATGAACGGGCCTAATATTCTATCACCTATCACCTATAGGCTGAAGATGTAATTATACAAAAAAAAAATCCCATTGTGTAAAGCACCAAAATATAGTACACTGAATGATTTTGTTGATTTCACAAAATTTTTATAATTCAGCATGATTTTTTGTTTTTTGTTTTTGTTAATTTTTTTTTGTCAATTTAACAAAAAATGAAAACATTTTTGTTAAAATGACAAATATTTTGTTTTGGGGTTGATTTTTTTTTTTTATATATTGATAAAATAATATTATCAGATAGATAAAACTATTTTGTAAGGAAACCAAAAATTTCACATTTGGTTTTAGTTAAAAAATCGATGTAAGATTAATTGAACTTAACAAAACTTGCGTATTGTCCATACACCCTCACAGATGGTTGCATTGTGAGATCGTAGGGACGAAACGCCAATTTTTGTGGACTTAAATCTCAAAAAGAAAATATTTTCATTATTTTGTGGATTCAACAAAAAAAAATTTGTAAAATTGACAAAAATATAATATAACAAAAAAGTTTTGTTAATTTAACAAAACTATTTGTTAATTTACCAAACAAAAATTTGTTAGTCTGGTAATAATAAAAAAAAAAACCAAATTTTTAACATTAACAAAAAAATTTGTTAATACGAGTACAACAAAAGAATTGTTAATATGACAAATTAATTTTGTAAATTCTACGAAATTTTGTCATATTGATAATTTTGTGGACACAACAAAATATTTTTTGTTGCCTCAACAAAATTCTATAATATTTGTCAATTTGATAAAACTTTTTGTTGGACGTATATTGACAAAATTTTTGTCAGATCAACCTATTTTTTTATCATATATACCTAGATTTTATTTTCAGTGTATTAGTTTTCTATAAAGTTATCGAAGAAAAAGTGACATTTTAAATCTCGCGTCATTTTTGAACTCAAATAAATTGTCAAAATTTTAAGTATCATAACATTGATTTAAAGGTTATTAAATACATTGGCTGTTTTTTTTATATTAAAAAAATGTAAACTCGTATGAGTAGTGTTCAAAAAATGATAAAGCATAAACGGGATGTCTGATTTTCATCAAATTTAGAATACATATTTATGAAAATATTCTTTGAAAAAATATGTTCCAAATTAAAAAAAAAATCGATTAAGCCGTTTGAGTTCTAGCTCGATGTAAGTTGAACGTAAGGATGCTAATAATTTTATGGAGTTACCATAAATAAATTTGTATGTACCCAGTTTTATAAAAGCAAAACTTTCTCGAAAAAGTCGAAAGTTGATTATAACTTTTAAAAAATTCACTTTTTTCTGATATTTTTTTTAATATAATTTTCGAAATATTGAGACAGGTAAAGCACTCCACATTCATGTAGTGCGGCTAATGAAACTGATGGGTCTCAGATCACTTAAATTGTTCGAGGGTTTAAATTGTTAACTAAATTAATGTTTATTAAATTATAATGAAGGACAAGAAACATTGCGGTGTGTATTAACGTGTTCACCGAGTGATAAATGAGCCTTATCGGCGAAGAAAATACCATGTAGAAATTGGTCATTCAAACAAAAACAGCGAATTCGTTTATTGTGCCTATAAGATTATTGTTGAAACCTAAGAAGGAATCTACTTAAAATAACTTGTTTGTTTTTATCTAGCACTATGTTTATTATTATTTGTAGTATGTTTATGTTTATGTTTCATATGTGAAAATATTTTTATTTATTCTATTTTCGATCTTCACCGAGATAACTTGTTTAAATAAAAGCTGAATAATTTCTTTTATTATATTCAATATTTTCCAATTGGTTATGGGCCCAGAACGCCAAGATAGATATAACACGGAATCTTGTTAAATATAATTTAAAGAAATAGCTTTGGAAGAATATGGCATCTTCGTCAATACCTGGATTAGAAAAACTGAAAGGAAGAGAAAACTATGAAGATTGGAAATTTTCAGTCGAGAACTTTCTAATTCACGAAGACCTGTGGGATTGTGTAACTGGAACAGAGACGGATGAGAAGAAAATAGCAAAAACCAAATCAAAAATAATTTTATTGATTGAGCCTATCAATTATGTCCACGTTAAAGAAGCATCAACCGCAAAGGAAGTTTGGGACCGTCTGGCAGCAGCATTTGCCGACAATGGCTTAACAAGACGCGTTGGTTTACTGAAGTCTTTGTTGAGTATCAATCTGAAGACTTGTGGTTCTGTCGAAACATATGTTAACCAAATGATTTCAACGGCTCACAAACTGAATTCGATCGGAATGAAGGTATCCGATGAATGGATTGGCTCTTTATTACTTGCTGGACTAGATGATCGATATAAGCCTATGATAATGGGTATTGAAAGTTCGGGGCTGCAAATAACAGCTGACGCAATAAAGATGAAGTTATTGCAAGATGTTAAGGACGATGATATTCAATCTGAAGATGATGGAAAGGTATTTTATAGTCGACACGCTGGAAAAAGAAATTTTCATAAAGGCAATAAACGTCCTTCTAATGGTCCTAAATGCTTCGAATGTGGAGAATATGGACACATAGCTAAAAATTGTCCTACAAATTCAAGAGCAGTAGAGGATAAATTTAAGAACAAAAAATATGGAAAACAAGTTCTTTTTACATCGCTTATTGCAAGAATGAATTCGGAAGAGAACACTGATTGGTTTATTGATTCAGGAGCATCAGAACATATGACAAATTGCAAAGAATGGATGAAGAATCAATCTAAAGTCAAGCGAGAGGAAGTCACAGTTGCAGATAATTTCAATTTGAACGTCGAAGCTAGAGGAGATGTTGAACTGGAAATTTTGGTTAAGGGAGAACCATTGACTGTAACAATTAAAGATGTTTTATACATACCAAATTTGTGTGCGAACCTTTTATCTGTTAGCCAAATGACAAAATACGGTTACAAAATAGAATTTGAAACGGATAAATGTAAAATTTGGGACAGAAACAGTTTGATTGCTACCGGAAGTCGTAAAAATGGGAAACTTTATCAATTGGATCGACCAATTTCAAGACCAAATGCTAGGAATATGCTAGTTGAACAGAAAGTTTCGTATGAACTGTGGCATCGCAGATTAGGACATCCAAGTCAAGAAACTTTAGTCAAGATGAAGAAAGGATCTGTAACAGGAATCGATTTTGCAGAATCAAAAATACAACAGTGTATCAAATGTCTTGAAGGAAAACATGCCAGGAAACCATTTTCATTATCAGAATCTAAATCAAGTGAGATACTAGAATTGATCCATTCTGATATATGTGGACCGATTGAAGAGAAATCGCTAGGAGGCGCTCATTATTTTCTTGTTTTCTTGGACGATTTTTCGCATAAAATATTTATATTTATTGTGAAATCTAAATCAGAAGTCAAAGATAAATTCATGGAATTCAAGAATTTAGTGGAAAATGAAACACGAAAAAAGATAAAAACATTGCGGACAGATAACGGCAGCGAATATTGTAATAAAACTTTTTTACAATATCTAAACAAATGTGGAATTCGTCATCAAACAACAGTCCCCTACACACCTCAACAGAATGGGAAAGCTGAGCGAATGAATAGATCATTAATAGAAAAAGCTCGATGCATGCTTATGGATTCTGGTGTTGGGAAAAGTTTTTGGGCAGAAGCAGTTTCTTATGCGGCATATTTGTTGAATCGGACTCCAAGTCGAATTTTGGAACATAACAAAACACCTGAAGAAATCTGGTCCGGTAAAAAACCAGATGTAAGTCACTTGCGAGTCTTTGGATCAACTGCTATGGTTCATGTCCCAAAACAAAAGAGGAAGAAGATGGATTCAAAATCAAAAAAATGTGTACTGCTTGGTTATTGTGAAAACTCTAAGGCTTATAGAGTTTATGATCCAGAAAAAAGAAGATTAATTAAAAGCCGAGACGTTATCTGTTTGGAAAATCAGCCTTTTGGACATGTAATTAAGAAAAATAATGTTACTAATTTTTTCTCTTCATATCTAGAGAGTTCAGTGGGGGAACTTGATGGAACTTCTCTTGAAAATCGTCAAAATAGTCTGGGAATTGCTACAATCAACGATTGCAGCAATGATGAAGAAAGTACAACGGATATTGCTGAAGATAATGAAGCTGAGGTTATCGCAGATACTACTGAGGATACTCTGATAAATGAAGAGTCTGAGGACGACACTTTTTATTCAGATGAAGAATACGTACCCAAAAATATTGAAGTATCTACAACAACAGGAAATCTTCGAAGATCAGAGAGAGCAATAAAACCTACGAAATTTAAGGACTTTATAACGTACATTGCAAGTAGCAACAATATGATTGATCCGCTAACATATCAGGAAGCTATTACCAGAACAGATGGAGAACATTGGAGAGATGCAATTAATAACGAATATACATCTTTAATAGCCAATCAAACGTGGGAAGAAGCCGATTTACCTCCTGGAAAGAAGACATTAAATACAAAGTGGTTATTTAAAACAAAAGTCGATGTAAATGGTAAAATAACTCGATACAAGGCTCGATTAGTAGCTAAAGGATGTAGCCAGAAAAAGGGAATTGACTATGAAGAGATATTTTCTCCTGTCGTGCGATATGAATCTGTTAGATTTCTACTTGCTTTAGCTGTGAAAGAAAATCTCGACATAGAACAAATGGATGCAGTAACGGCATTTTTACAAAGTGATCTAAAAGAAGAGATTTACATACGACAACCCGAAGGATTTGGAAATGGAGAAAAGGTTCTTCGTTTAAAAAAATCTATTTATGGTTTAAAACAGTCTTCTCGAACGTGGAATCAAAAACTAGATCTTGCCTTAAAAGAATTTGGGATGAAGCAATCCAAGTTGGATCCATGTATCTATTATCTACGAACTGATGGAAAGATGTTGATAGTTGCAATATATGTAGATGATTTGCTAATCCTAGATAATCATCCTCAACTCAAGCATCGATTAAAAGCAAATTTAATGAAGCGTTTTCACATGAAAGATATTGGCATTGCAAATTCTTTTTTAGGACTTCGGTTGCAGAGAGATAGAGCAAATGGTCAACTTTGGATAGATCAAGAAAAATATATAAATGAGATGATTAAACGTTTTGGCTTAACAAATTGCAATCCTTGTTCAACACCGATGGACAATAACCAAAAATTAAGTCAAAACATGTCACCGCAGTCGAAAATTGAAAAAGAAGAAATGTCTAAGATCCCGTATCAGGAATTAATTGGAAGCTTGCTGTTCGCTGCACAAGTATCAAGACCAGACATAAGCTATGCGGTGAACACCTTAAGCCGATTTAATCAAAATCCAGGTAAAGCTCACTGGATAGCAGCGAAACGAATATTGCGATACCTTAAAGGTACGGCAAACATGAAGCTTTGCTATTCAAAGAAGGATTATGGTGATTCTCTTGTTACTGGATTTTGTGATGCCGATTATGCTGGAAATATTGATGACAGGAGATCTGTCACAGGGTATGTTTTTTAAAATGCAAGGTGGTGCGATTTCATGGTGTTCCCGGAAACAACCTACAGTGGCCCTATCGACTACAGAAGCCGAATATATGTCTTTAAGTACGGCTATTCAAGAAGCACTGTGGCTAACCGGATTAAAGAAAGAACTGATGCCAGGCGTTCAAGAAAAAATTATTTTATTCTGTGACAATCAAAGTGCAGTTTGCTTGACTACCACAAATGTTTATCACGCAAGAATGAAACATATAGACGTCAGACATCATTTTGTTAAAGACGTCATCAATGAAGAATTGATAAAATTATCTTATTTAAAGACTTCAGAAATGGTTGCTGATATTTTAACTAAAGGACTACCTACAGAAAAATCAACTTACTGTGCTAGATCGATGGGTTTGAAAAGATAGATCCTAGTGGGGGTGTTGAAACCTAAGAAGGAATCTACTTAAAATAACTTGTTTGTTTTTATCTAGCACTATGTTTATTATTATTTGTAGTATGTTTATGTTTATGTTTCATATGTGAAAATATTTTTATTTATTCTATTTTCGATCTTCACCGAGATAACTTGTTTAAATAAAAGCTGAATAATTTCTTTTATTATATTCAATATTTTCCAATTATTATCACAATTTTCAAAAAAAAAAAAACATTCAAAATTCTGAGCAATAAAATGTTCGTATTTCAATTCTTTTAACAGAAGTTGCAGTATCATTCAAAACACCTTTCATTAAAACAGCTTTACAGTGTTTTTTAATATTATTATTGAGTAAGATCTATTGTAACAACTGTTTCACAATACCATTGCTTATAACTAAATAACTTTTCGCTTAACTAAAATGACTTCATACGTTTTAAGCATGGCTTCGTGTTTCATGAAACACATTTAAGTATAGCTATTAATAAACAAATAAACATACACTAGCAGTAGGTATAAACGATAAGGTTAAGTTAACGTTTCCCTCAAATCCACGTGCTTAGACAACTGTCATATAATAAGATACGCTGTAAACCAAAACTCATGATGTGACACCCGCCAGCACCATGCCATCGTCACGCTTTAGATATTCAATACCCAAGGCAATCTTCACAAAAGCTGTGAATATGCTTGATGAATAGAAAAGCAACAGAATTTTATCATCAGAAGCCAATGAACTCATTCGTCCGGACTTCACAATCTTACTTTTCCGTTTTTTGTTTTTATTAATGAAGATTTTTCTCAAAATGAATTTAAAAATTTAAATTTTCTTTTTAAGTATTAATCTTATAAATAAACAATTTACATATTCGCAGATTTGAAAAAAGAAAATGGTTTGCATGGCCAAAAATATGTGTTTACGTTTTCGCAAATTCATTCTATTAATTTGTCGACATTTCATAAAAGAAAACAAACATTCATAAATAAAAGTATCTCTACTTAAAGACCCACGTTTAACAAAAGTAAAATGTCATTAAAATTGAACACGCTACTACGAAATTCATGTTTGTGTTCTTATCTATGTAGTTTGTTTACGAAAAACGCTCTCCGACAGAAACTTTTGAATCATTAATGAGTAAGATTAATGTTGTAGATTGTTCGTGGGAATACAGTAGTAATTGGTTTGGTGCTTTTTCAAAATTTGTATTTTTATAGTATCAGTATAGTATATTTCGTCGAATTTAAATGGGATTCCCTTGTGTTGCGCACTTCACATTCACTTAAAACCACGTTTCCTTATGTATGTACATAATTCTAAGATAAGATCATATTTGGTTTGATCATATTAAAATTAAAAAGAAGGCCATAAGGCTGAGAACTTGATAGTAATTTAAAATTAACGGCAAGTTGTCCAAATTAACCACCAAAGATTGACATGAATTTATGATAAACAAAACGATTATTTTTTTATTGAGATATAGCGGTTCGTGTGCAGATTTACAGAGGGTAATAAATAATAGAGCAGTGTAAAAATAACAAATAATATGTCACTGATAAGATAAAATAAAATCAAGTGCATAAATAAAATTGTCAATTATGAACATTATATTTTTAAAGCTGTGTGCAAATTTGAGAACGTGGCCAAGTGTTCCCACTTCTCCTTTTATCCTGGTGGCAGCAAAGAAATAAAACTAACAACTTCGGATCTTTATGTTTAATATTAGATCATATTGTAATTGATGCAAGGCAACATTAACTCGGACAACTAAGTCGTTATATCCAAGGTATTGCTACACATTTCCCTTCCAAAACAGGGGAAATACTATGTGGAAATTCGACGTCAGACGGCTACAATAGCAAGAGATCGGATGGTTTTTTTCCTATTGAGTTTCTAAGAAGTTTTATCCCGCCGACGACTGCGTGACGCACCAATTAGAAAGAACCAGTGGAAATTGACGTTCCTGGCGTGATAGAATTATACGCCCACAACAACGAAATCTCTGGTTTGATGATGATTTGCGGTAATATTTGTAACGAAATACTCTTTACACGTAAAATATAATTTGAATATATGTGAAGTCATAAGTTTTCAAACTACATCAAACGATGGCTACGATGTCGGTGTATTAAAAAAATCAAAGTAATCCGATAAAATAAGGATTTTGGTAAATTGATAACGTTTATGTTTAGGCGTCCGGAAGCATTTCGAACGATTGTGAAATCTTTCGTTTGGCACTAGATGAATGTTTTTCTTTTAAAAAGAAGAGAAAATCGATTTGGGATTTGAAGAACGTCAAAATCCTGACTTTTCATTCCTTACTATGGGTAACGTAAAAATTTCATCTTCTTCATCACCGTGTCGTCTTCAAGTGATTACTCAAAGTAAAAGACCCCTGATGGAGAAATTCCTGGAAGTTATGGAGAGATATTCCTCGAAATACAGGACCCAAATCTTGTTCGCCATGTTAACAAATAAGAGAATTCCCATCTGCATTTGATGTTAAACAAAAAAAAAATATTGCAACTTGTGCAGAAGATGTTAATAATAGGCGTTTTTTTACTCTAAGGTGAGCACTAAGCTGAGCTTGAGCATGTCGAGTACGATTTGACCAGAGTTTGATCAGAGCTCTCTAATTGATATATGAAACACACTGAAGCAGCGAACTGTCAAAGGCGTTGATGTCCATTTTTATTTGTTTTTTTTTTTCCGCCATCTGCCTCTGTCATATAACACGAAAAAAAAACTGCTCGGTCATTTTATTCTGAGCTCATAGAACGCGCTCTGAGATAGCTCTGATTAAAAAAAGGAACACAACCTGAGCGCTCTGATGTGTTTGAACTAAAAAAGAAACACAGATCTTTTTTTGACAGCTCAGTTCCCTGCTCTGACTGAGCTTAAAAAGAAAAACGCTTAATATAATGAATTATTCGGATTTATATACTTCACAATCTAGAAGAGTTTGTTGATCCACACATATTTTATGACTTTATATATTCCATTAATATGATTTGGATTAGAATATTGATGTATTGTATGGAGTTCCCCATTGCCAGAGGAATGATGTACGCATTGAGAGTGTCCAAAAACGTTTCAACACTATTACGGTTGTCAATTATAAATATGATATTTGACGTTTTATCAATAAATTAATGGATTGGTAATATCGTTGTTAACGTTTAGTTATTTGTTGTTTATAATCTTACTCCTAAATAATACACAAAATACAAAAGTAATAAGAACTATTGTATAAAATTTGTTACATTTTTAATCGAAAACAAATTAAATCGAAAAAGAAATAAACAAAACAATTAAAAACGACTTAACTTAATAGAAGTTTTTCGCTTGTTATTCATAATTGATCAAAAATTTATAAATTTGGATTTATAATACGGATTTATCAATTCATTGATACATTTTGGAAACTGTCAATGTATTGGTCTTTGACAAACGTAATAAGAGTGTATTGGAATAGCAGCTTACAGAATTATGTAGCTAGATTTGCCTTACTAGCCGCATATTTTTTGTTATCTTTTATTATTTTAATTGCATTCAATGTAAATGTATTACTATACATATATTTAACATTTTGAATTGTAAATATAGTCTACAAAAGTTTTATTCTTCTACATGTAAATAAATAAAAAGAAGTGTTCGAGTCCATAATCTTACACGCATGGCATCTAGACATTTCATCGATACCACTAAAAAAACATATATTTTTTAACATTTATAAATGTCAAATAGAGTTACAGTAGAATACTTAATATGTAAAATACATTTTAAGACAGTTTGATTCTAAATTCGATTAAAACTTGCAGTATCGTCTTTTTAACCTAGTACCATACTAAATAGTTTTAGAATGATATCGTTCTATCTGGATCCATCCGTTATTAAATGTAAGAGAAATGAGAAAATTCCTTAAAAACTGGAAAATGTATTAATATTTATACATTTTATTTAGTAAATAAACAAATCATTTATAGATACAAGAACTAATAATAGATAGAATGTTTAACAAATACATGCTCGCATTTATCTTTAATCATTGAATAATGATATTCAAACAATATCAATTATTTTCATAAATGACAAAACCAAATATCAAACGTTATTTGAATGACAGGAACAAGTTTGCAGGCAAGGAAGACACAAAATAAGACTTAATTAATTGATAGCCATCATGGTGGTGAGTCAACAAATTGCCAACATTTTCACGTCGCTTGGAAAAACACTTAAAAAATTATTTAAAAAATTAATACCAACATTTCTGTGTAGAAAATATATCTTGAAACCTTAAATGTGTAGTAGAAGTAATTTGGGGGGAGTACAGTAAGATAGACATCCCAGTGGTGAAATGGGGTGTAAATGTTTTAATCTTGCAACGCAAGAGAAAGATGGGAAAGCTAAAGAACACAATACCGAGTTTTTGTTGGGTTTTAGATTTATTATGGGTATGCAGCATTTTGTTTGAGAGTGATTTTGCGAAATACGAATTTCGTAATATTCATTCATCCCTGTTAAAATAGAAAAGCGTTAAAATTTTAAAATTATTTTTCAATCAAGTTTTCATGGTATTTAGTTTTTAGATTTTGAAACGGAATGATGGGCTACATTATTAATTTGTGTTTTTGGTAAAAAAAAATTGAACTTCATTTATCAACTAATAACATGAAGATTGAATTTTGTAAGTCAATGAAACGTCGATTATTTTGTTACTCTATTTATAACAGTATTACAAGTTTCAGAAGGTTAAATTAAAATTAATCGAGAAATCACCAATGATAAATTGCCGACAAATGAATAAATAAATAAGAAGCCTACGGCTCGTAGAGAAGAGCTTAAACCTAGTGACCCCAACAATTTTTATGAGTGCTGCGTTAGCAGGGATTTGAAGGGACCTACAATTTAATGCCGAATCCGAACGAAGTATTTGTCAGTTCCTGCCAAAAGCAAAACAACCCTGAATAACATTTTTGCAGCAGGAAAATACCGTTATGTTTGGCTTCAAAAAATTATAACTTTGGTTATAATGTTCAGATCTTCAAGGCTAAGTTTCTATATAATACCGAAATGTACATATGTACATATTTATTTTTTTTTTCCATTGCCCGGGTAGATTTTGGCTGCCATGTTGTTTTGGTGACATCTGTCAGATATTTTGTTTATTATTTAGTTACTGATGTCAAATCACCATGGAAAGCAACACGATTTACAAGGACGTCAAAATGATAGAACTTTATTATCAAAATGAGCGTTAGAGCAAACGTTGCGCCCATTTTACGATAGAGGTGGTGGCCCTTTACAGTCGACTCTTCAATGTTTGGTGGCCAAATTTGAGACGACCGGTTCGGTAATCAGTATACCAACATTAGTACGTCAACAGCGGACGCCACGATTGACATTCTAAATGCACGATTTGAGTGTAAGATTATCTATCGCGTGAATTGGCTATCAAGGTCATGGAATTTGACCCCCCTAGACTTTGGAGTTTCCTGAAGTCGCTCAAATTCAGCCGGATCTATGTGGAAGAATCATTGAAAATTTGACCACACAGATCCGAGCCACCGTAAGAAGCCGAGAGGGGCATTTGAACGATGTTATATTCCATGCAACTTATAACCAAGTTTATCATGGTAATCAAGGTCGACTCAATGATCGTGTGGCCATCAAGCAGGCTTTTCAATATCTGTCTTCCCCTGACCTTTCATTCTAAAAAATGTCCTCTATTGGTCATGGTCAAACAAATCGTAAAAATTAATAATTTATTCCCATCAGACAAAACAACTCTATTATAATGTTTCCATCGCATTGATATTATACTCTATGAGCGTATGTGTAATAAAAATGTGCAAACAGCACATTTTGAATTGTAATTAGGCCGTTGTCTGTTTGATGACTGCTTTTAATTTGTTCGCGTTGTTGCATTCGAGCATTTCCTATAAGTATCCAGGAAGAATGCGCTCATAGACTAAGAATAAATTCATTGTTTTTTTTTTGTGGAGCAAAATGCAATTCAGACAGCTGGTCGCTTGAAAAAAGTACAACTATAGTTAACGTCTATGAGAAATGTGCAAAGTTCAATTGTGGAAATCTGGCAGTGAAGAATGAGATCAGATTTGAGAGCAAATTAGTTCAAAATTCACTATTTGAACTTTGTCTTTGTTTTCTAAGAATGTTTTAAGACATAAATTGATGATTAAAGGTAGACATAGACATATATGCAATATGCATTCGAGAGGATTGCTGAGTTTTAAAATGTATCAGATGTAAGTACCGAAAGTTCAAAGAGAAAATGTTGACAAAGTCACGTCTTTCTTAACACATCCTCATGTAAGCGATGAAAATTTACTGAGCAGACGACGCATCTATTTTTGTTTGAATGCTTTCATTTTACGATTTGACGTTTGCTTTAAAAAGAAAATATACGATGTTTTGGGAGTAGTTAAGTTAAGTTATTATTCTTTTTTCATTGGTTTTCAAAACATTCAATTAATTCATTTAAAATTAGCTTGAAATTAAAATTTTTGGGATCCAACGATATAAATAAAAATCTCTATCAAAACGACTTCTTTCCGTCTATGAATAGCCCAATGAATGGAAATTAAGCATTGTTTGCCCGATATTCAAAAACTGCACATACTGCAGAGGCACCAGTCGCGATAACTTCACCTACAATATTTTGTCTGTCTTATGTGAACGTCTAAGGCCCTTCATCAACACCCTGTTAGGTCCATATCAGTGTGCTCTAAGGCTATAGAAAAACACAGAGTATAAAAAAACAGAAACGCATGACAAACCATACCTTAAATCGCGTATGATAGCAATTAAAGAAACGAGTCTATTTTTGGCAACACTGTCAAACTTGTCAGTTTGCCCTGGAAGAATAACAAATTTGATGTCAAAAAAGGTTTTAGAAAAGGCGATGAACGAAAGATACAACAATACAACTATACTGGCTGCACAGCAACACTGACCTAGCCAAAAAAGTAAAAAGCCAGAGACTGAGGTTTCTGGGACAATTAGAGGGATGTGTTATGCTTTAACTGAAAACTTCTTAGTACAACATAATTCACTCGAAGTAAAACACAACTTTTGGTGCATTTTATTGTCATATTGACAAATTTCTTCAACTCACTCGTCCTCCACAGCTGAATATTTATTTTAGTGATTAAAATTAATAATTTTTATACCGACTAAATTGCTGGGATTGCATGCATCTAAAACAATATGATCGACAATCTATAAACCATTTTTGAAATAAATTGAAAACAAAATCTCCTTAAAAGAAGCTCAGTTAAAATAATTCATATTTAATCAAATGAAAACAAACAGATTCAGATAAATCATCACTCTACCAATTTCGAAAAGTCAACACAGTGTCGTTGTCGAGTGCCGCTGCCGAGAACTGTAATGCGATACGCGTCGAGTATGTACGAACATATTATATGTGTGTATATTTCTTTACCCGTGAAATGTAATTGGATCTACTGCTTGTTTGTGCTTTAACGCACTCAAACGGTTTCACTTTTTGAATAACAATTAGAATCACTCATCAAATGGGTGTGATGCGAGTTCATCCAATCAAGGAATAACCGTAACGAAATTGTAGCAAAGAAAAAAACATTTATGATTTGTTTCTTTGTACTCGTACATTTAATTCTGAGTAATTTGAGTTTTGATAAAGGTTAAGAGTTTCGGAAAAATATCTTTTCATACTTTTGCTTCATTCAAGGGAATGTCAGTTGTATAAAAAAATAAAATAAAAATTGTATAAAGTACCTAATGATAATTAAAAATAAATATGTACCTATCATAGAAATTTAAACAAGATTTTATGCTCAAAGCAGAAGTATAATTAAGCCATGAGAAACATCAGGACTTTAAATTTGATTAAAGTGGGTAAATAATTTGAATTTCAATTAAAAAGAAATATTTGGAGCTGTGTGTTTACACAAACACAGGTACATACATCGTACATAATATTAACACAGAGAATATGAAATAAAATTAATTTCATTTCAAAGCTGTAATTTCGAATTAAAAAAAGCAATACACAATTTCATTGATATAGAATCAAGCTTATTCATGAGATATATTCAAGGTTATTTATATAATTTTGATCTCCTTGCTCTGTCTACTAAAAGTGACTAGAAAACATTAACAACCCAGGTTCAACTATGTTTGTACGTAGAAGTAGATACGAACCTTCATATTAGAAATAAAATAAAACGGTCAACCATGAACTGAACGGAAAAAATAATGTTTTACTTGACTGGCTCGTTTTCAGACGTCTTCAACGGGCATACTCCCAGTAAACTAAATACTACGTTTTCATCAAGAGATACTCCTGAATTTATGTGAATTTACCATTAATCTTCTTCAAATCTCGAAGATTTACCATACAAATTTATTTCGTTAATGCAGTAGATTAGTTATTAATCTTGTTAAGGTACTAGTACGGTCTAGAACGCCAAAAAAACGCACGATTTTTTGGATTTTTTTTCTCATTACGAAGGTGCTGTCAAAGTTAATCTTATTTTCCATCTTTTAGTGCGGTGGAAACACCACATAAATATTTTGGTGAAAAAGTAGTATAAATTAAATAATAGTGAGCCTTTGACGATATTGAATCTGGTCGTAATTTAAATAGAGAACGGCAGCATAAGGCTTCATCCATTTCAATTGCATTGAAATCATCAGCTTTGAGCATAAAAAGCAAACTACGTATACGTATGTATTACATTATGTATGTATATTATTGTATAAAAACTATTTTCCGTAAACGCGCGAGTTTAATACATGAAATTTTACAATAAAGCATTCAGACTTTTGAACTTTCCAACATTCTTATCGTCCAGCTGTCAAATTTTATTTAACTTTAAATGACAGCTAGATAATCAGAAATCTGGATACTCAATACTAAAATTAAATACATTTAATGTACGATATATAAAATTTTTGACCAAACTCATACAGCACATTAGATACTTATTAAGTATTTTTTATTTACTCAAAAAATTTGCAAACATTTAGTTTCATCACTTCCATAACGGTGCTTTACACCAATTTCATCAAATAAAATTCCATACTTTTTTTAGTTTGTTCTTCTTCGACACTTCATTAAACCAACCTAGCGCTAAATTAAGGCAATTTCCATTTTATTATGCTATTCAATTTCAAAGGTAAACATTTAGCGTGTCACGCGAGTGAGATAAACTCTTCGTCATTCATTTGTTTACATTTCTCTCTGGATCTTTTTTCCTCTAGGTCGTCTATAAATATTCAACGAAGAATTACCCCCTGGTTTAAATTTAAATGATTAATTCTGATTCGTGGAACAGTTAGTAGTTTGACATACGGATTTTCTATTCATAAGCTAGTAAAAATAAATTCTGATTCAGGTAAAAGTCCATTAGTCATTAATAATTCATCAAACGAAAAAAAAAACTAATTCCAGGTAGAAGAAAAAATCTTAATTGTCATCTTATATTTACCTTTATAAATGAAGAAATGAGCTCAATTTAAGTTACTAATTTAGACGTTTGAACGCTAAAGGCGAATAGGTACACAATAAATGTATTAAATTGAAGTCAAGTATGTGTCTTCAGTATTTATTTATAACAAAGTAAAGAAGTTATTTTTTATTTTTAATCATTTATAATAAAACCAAACTACAAATTTTAATCAAAATGTATGCTGAGATACTATCGATTTTTAGTCGAAATATGGAAGCATAAGTGGCTTAGAAGTTTTGCTAAATTAGCAAAAGTTAAAGAATTAAACAAGTTTAAAAAACTTCTTAAATTCAGGTGATATTGAGGAGATCCGTCTTTTCGATTTTGAAAAAACTCTTTCATTAAACTTGGTTGATATTTCTTTGTATCATAACCAGCACTATTTCTAACAATGAGATATGGAGACCATCCTCTATGATGCCGAGGAAGCTGCTTCCAGTCATCCAGACCAAGTACATCCGTCACACCGTGGTCTTTAAACTGGCGGTTCTGTCTTTCCTATTGCCTCGGATCACAAGGCTGGGATTCAAATAGGCTCTAGGATGGAGCATTGATCTTTATTACTATCCATTCGATTGATGTGTCTGTGTTTTGTCTCTAATACTTCATCTCTCGAAGAATTTTTATTTAGAAAGAACCAAATATCAGCTCTCTATTTTTGGTTAATGTTTAACAGTCGATACAGTAAAGCAGAACTGACAGCATAAAGTGTATACTTTCTGTTACTCATGAGGTGTTTTGAGAATGTCTGGTTCGCCAAACGTAAATAGCAGCTGTTTGTAAATAGATCGAATATATGACATCATCAGGCATATCCTTTCCGAAACATTTTGCTTTTTGTAATAACTTGCAGGTGCAATTTCCTCGTTGTAGATGAGGCATATGGAGTTAAAAGTCCAGTCATCTGGTGGGGTTCCTTCCACAAATACTTGATGATTGGATACATCCACTTCATCAACATATCCCCTACGCATTTAAAGAAATCCGTTGCTTGCCTTGTTTATAAAACCTCTGGGTCTTTTTTCGATCGCGAAACTCTTCGATATCGTTCAGCTGATAGACTGCGTACGCGGTATTATTTCTGATGAGCATGTTCTTTACCTTCCTTCTTCTGGCTCTAAACTCTTCCCTCGCCCTACCGACGCTCCTGTTTTACTCTGCAGCATTTTTGTCTGTGGATTTTTTTCAACTTTTTCTTTGATAATCGGCCCTATCGAGGTAACCGTCGGAGCGGAATTCTCTCCGATTTCCTACGAATCGGAGACATTTTCAATTCAACGCATGCCATTTGTGTGATGAAGCACTTCTAATGGTCTTATTTCTGACACATACAAACAAAATTTTCTCCGAAATCCTCCGACAAGTTCTTGTTGCGGAAAGTGTTTTCTTTTTAGAGAAATAGTTAATTAAAATGTAAGTAATAAAGAAATTAACTTTATTTGCGTTAACTTGTGTTACCTATTTATAACAGACTTTTTGTTTATAGGCAGAACGAAAAAACAAGTTCGCAACAATAAGAGCGGATAACACCAAAAGCACACCAGAAATTGTAGCTGTGTTTTGGAAGATCTGGCCCAATCAGTTAAATTAATTGGGACCAAGACAAATGTTTGGATGGAAAAAAAGTATGTTCGTGATCTTTTGTTTTTTGCATTGATTCATTTCCATTGTGATTAAAGTACCTTTTAGTCAAATAAATATAAAATACCTATTGTGTTTCAAAATTTTTTTTTTTGTTTTTTTTTTTCAATTTATTATTTTTTTGACACTTCAAATGCACTTCAAGAATCGGTGCATCTAATTACATTTCTTAAAAACAGCGCATTATAATTAAAAAAATACTTTTTATAAACAATAAATTACACTTTCTCCACGGATTTGTCATGGTTTAAAATTCTTATGGTGTTTATTTTATAAAAAATTATCGAAAATATATCGCATTTTCGATATATCGGTTAATTAGCACATCTCTGTCCGAAATTTATATCCATCGCAATGCGTCATTGGATTTCTGTAAAATTTCTTCCGATGAAAGCTACTACGAACCAAAATTGAATTTCCGACGAAGGATGCGTTGCGGAGAAAGTTCAGCTCCGACGGTTACTTCGATAGGGCCGAATATCGCGTAACTTGGACCATTGATTATTGACATCTGTCGTAAATGAATGCTCAACGGTGAGCTTCTGGTCCACATACTTTCTTTACACTCTGACAAAGGCTTCCAACGTCAAATTTCTTCTTCTTAATGGGTCCCAATTTTTGTTAATCAGTTCAGCTTTTAATGTTTTTGTGTGGTGGAACCGCCACATAGATTTATTTAATCTAATACTACGTTTTCACCGAGAGATAATTATTATCGATTTAAGTGGATTTACCATAATTATTCTTCAAATCTCGAAGATTTACCATACAAATTTAATTCCTTAATCTAGTAGATTAGAAAATAATCTTGTTAAATCATCATTGAGTCAATTGTTTTATATTTCGAAATGACTTACTATATCCATATCGTGCTAAAGTATCTCGATGATTTTCATCGTTTGGCACAAATGAAACTTTCTTTCTCTCGCTTCCACTTTATAAGAAAAAATTAAAACACCATTAGCATTTTGATAGGTGCTGTTAATGTTAATCTTCGTTCCGATCTTTTAATGTGGTGGAAACACCAAATAAATCTCTTGCCTAAAATCTCGGATTATCGTAGTATAAACTAAGATAAACCCTCGGTGGAAACATAGACTGCTTTTAAACGAAGCAGTATTACCTTGCTATTTTTAAGTCCGTAGGAGAGAGACGTACATAAGTGGTGGCGTGGGTACAAAAAATTGCTGGGGTTGGAAAATTTGAAGAGTTATCGTTCTTACTTCTCTCTGGCTATATTTATTTCTCAGGTATGTTTCATTTCTGTTTGGCGTTCGCTCACGATTAATTAACCAGAGTAAAAAGCGTGGAGGGATAACTCTTTTTCAATAGAACAAAGTTAACTTTTATTAAAAATCGTTGGCGCAAAATTTTAAACAGTTCTCGTTTAAGGAATAAAACCGGCTCTACTTAACGCAGTCGTTTAGCTTGGAGACTTGGTCTAACTTTTGCATAATTTTAAACACGTTAAACAACTCTTCTAACTGATGTGGGTTTTACAACAGAACCTAAGCGAATTTGCGTTGAACAACCCTTAATTTGACAGATACATAACTCACACAACTACAAAAACACAAAAAAAAAAAAAAGAAAAAAGAACAGACAACTTTAAACCAAATAATTTTTCGTCAAAAAAAGTACATTTTATATACTACTTCGGTAAAGATTTTGATTGTTTATAAGTTATTTACATAATTTTAGATGGAAATAAAGTATAAATCGCAAATTCACAGCATAAAAACTCAATTTGTTGTTGCAAGGTGCAGATTCATTTAGCTATACTCGTCTCGGCCGGCGGCGGCGGCGCGCGTGCATGCATAAGATATGTATGTACCTACATACATTTGTATTTTCAGATTTGTTCATCGTAGAGCACTTTCGTACGATTATTTCGAATTTATAATATTCAGTTATTCAGTCTATTTACAAAAAACATCTTTAAAAAATCGAATAAGACATCAGTAAACATTTTTTCTTCGATTTGCTTTGGTATGAAATGACCATTGTCAATATGGATAAAGTATACTTTTAAAAGATAAACTAGCTATTTGCTGCTGTTAAAGTAAGACGAGCTCTTTAACGTTAAAGTATAGTTTATGTCCTTTAAAATTAACAAAAAGTCGGTTCTCGTTTTATACTCAATATTTAGAGTCGAGTCCCAATCTTAAATTGATTTAGAGTAGGTTTTAAATGTTTAAAATTTTGCGCCGTTGTGTTTAAAAGCATCCGTGCAATCGAAAGGAAGCCAAAATAGAATCAAAAATTAAAAATCGCTTTCGTGTAAAAGCAGACAGTATTATAAGAATAGTCGAGTGCCGACGTGATATGAAATGAGACGTCTTAACATACTTTTCCCAGGCAAAAATGTTATGTCGTACCTATATGTTAGACATCAATGTTAGAGATAAAAATCTCTCGTGGAGGCTCTTATGTCACTTTCCATTGATTTCACTCATCGATCAATTCATTCTGAAATCCAATGGAACGGAGCTAAATACTTGTATTAACTTTGAAATTTTGTCTTTGTATTAGTAAATCGTCGTGTTGGTGAAAACCTGCGACATCTTTTTATTATTTGTTATTTTTATATTTATCTGCACAAACGAACTAAATTATGCTGAACACAAACGAACAAAGTAAAACAATGATGTTTTTGCCGCGTTTTACTTTTGACATTTGAGTATGTCTATTAGTGCTTCTTAAGTGGATTATGAAACTGAAATCTAGAAAATAATTTCTCTTCTGAGGATCGTCAGAAGAGTATATTTTTCCAATGGAATGGTTTAAGAAGACTTCTGGACGCTTTCAAACGTCCAATGAAAAATTAACGGATCATGTGCAGAACGAAAAAGAAATACAAATCGAAGTTCTGAACGCTCTGCGATACAAAAGAAATACCATTTTTTGACAACTTGAGTTCTGCTCTGAATTGGTAAATGATTTGATTATCTTGTTTCGTTTTCTTACAGGCCAACTCCACTAGAAATATTTTCTCTCAGAATACTTGCTGAAAAGTAAAACGTTTATCCCATACAAATATAATAGAAGAATTAAGACTTCAGCTTCAGCCAGATGATTTCCGAAATTATTTCAGAATGCCTGAAGAAACATAATATATGTTGAGCTTCTTGGTTTGGTTAAACCACTTATTAAAAAACAAGACAGTCTAGGTATATAGAATTCCATTTCAGTTCATGAACGACTGACTGCAAAATTGCAGTCAACAATAATTTCAGCGCATCCTGATGCTCCAATCACTAATAAAACAAAACACTTCAAAAATGTAACTGCGGCAATGCAATACAATGTTCATTTTAACAGTTTTCGCATTTAAACACACGTTGTTCGGGTAAAATCGAACATCGAAAGTTCCGAGCTACTTTGAATTTGCACATTTTTCATTCGTTCTTAGTTCATTGTTCGTTTTTATCATTTACATTCTCGTTGTTCCGGGTATACGACCAACAACGAACAACGTACATAGAGCACAACACTGAAAGTCTCAATGCAGCTTTACGTTTTCCAGATTAAATGAAATGTCAAGACTGACCAGCGAAAAAAAAAAGAAATTGCTCTGATTTTCATATTAGAGATTTGGTTGAAGATACAGAAGTGTATCAACTGAAAGCTTTTCCAACAACATTTCATCCGTTATTACAAATGATAATACGAATAATACATATGAACCACACGAATTTGAATATTCGCAAATTTATTATTGTTGCCAACAGCTCACTTTACCACTTTATCAACACCCAATGTAGGTTACCTAAACTAGACACAATGTTAGTTTTTGCTATCCTCTGCCAGATTAATTCTCTTGTTCAAAGTTTGACTAACCAACACAACGAGATTACATAAAATGCTATTAAAACAAGCACTTACTCGTAACTATTATCTCTTATTTATCAGCCAAACAATCCGATTAACTGCTTGTCTTATCTGGTGGGCTTATATGTGCACAGTCAAAGTTTCATATAAATTTGTTTTTAATTACAAAAGGTTCCATGACAGTTTTCCGTGTTCGAATCAAGAAGTCCCTCGTGCGGATAAAAAGTTGTGGCAAAACAAAATCAACGATTTCCCGCTCAAACACACAAACAATAAACTTGAGAAAATATTTGTGTAGAGAAAAAAAATGAGCAGCCCATATTGTTCCTGGACTCTCTACCCTCGTCATCCCCTGAACAGAATCATTTCTGACAAAACATATAGGATGGACAATGTTGACACTCAACAATATTATATTCATAAACGAACAGGGGGGTCCTCGCATAGTGTTCAAATAGTTTCCAAATCGCCAGACAAAGTGCAGCAGTTTTTTTGTTTTCTTTTTTTACTTTAAGCTCTTCCCTTCCAGTGCACTCAATTGGGGACATTCCAAAAATATGTTCTGTTCCAAATTCGAATGCAAAGTGCTATCACGAGTCCTAGCTTAGCTGTACGAGTATGGTACACCACCTTTTTATCCTCTCCCTCCTCTTCATGGAGCTATAAACTCCCGGAAATTGTGTTATAGCCGGAATGGAATAATGAGTGCACCATCAAGGATACAATAGGTAAAAGGATAAACCGAGTGACGTTAGCATGGCTGCGCTATACTCGTACCTATCCTCTACCGGTATATGTATAATACGAGTATGTATCTGGGGTTATGAGGGACTGGTTTTGTTTTGTTAAATATTTCCTTATCCTACTTTGGTGGAATTTGAGTTTGCTTTAATTAAGACCGTAAAATATTTCCTTGGTTTTTTGAGAATTTAAGAATTAAAAAAAAAACAATAATGTGCCGACCCCCACATTCATCTACAACTCTTTTTTTTTTCAAAATGCCATACACTGGGAACAGTCTAAATTCCATTTTGTGCTTTTGAAGACCTACTTTTATAGAAATGACGCCGACAATATTTCATACACGTTCCGACTTTACCTAGATTTTAAAATTCTTGAATAAATATTTAAAAAATGTCTCGAGCAGATAAGATTTATATTGTTTTTGGGAAGTGCGGACTGGGAAGCATCATACGAAAAGGCAATGGGCGAAACAAAAACAATAGCATTCTCTCTTATCGTTGCTTGCCAAATAGTGTGCTGTATATGTTAAGTTTCTGGTTGTTGAGAGTTACGGAAATTATGAGCTCTTTCATTTTTAGGTCAACTATTAGGTATAAACGTATATGTACATATATTATAGTAAATAATATAAATGTAAATGAATGCAATTAGATCAAAACGAAAGTTGCCATTTTAGCCAGACTTAAATGGTTAAAGTACGTTTGGGTTTTATTTGCATAAATATTATGATAGTTTATTCTAATGGATGATGGGACTTTTAGGTCGGGATAGTAATTGGTGGTTTGTGTGTTTTAAAATATTTTTTGTTTTCATGGAAGTGACAAAAATTCAAATAGGCGTACTTTAAAATTAAAGTCTTTTATAATACGAGCCCAAACTCAAAATAGTTGGTCTACCGAGGATAGAATGCAAATATGTGTTCATTCTTAACCTATTTCGAAACAAAAACTATTTTTTGATATACATATAAAGTCCTATTCATTTTAAATAGGAAAAGTGGACAAAAAAAGAAAGTGGCTTAATAAAATATTGATATGGAGTCTCTTTACAAAACTAAATAACGATTTATACACATTTCTTAGATGCAAAATAGTTGGTCTATGATTCTTTATGTTGATTTTACCACATTGTTAAGCGACCTTTGGCCTTAATCACTGCTTCTATAATGCACCTTGGCATAGTGTCAACTAATTGTTGATACTCTTCGGCACCAAAAGATTCCCAATTATTTGTAATTGTGGATCTTAAATCTTGAAGAGTCCGACGCGGTTCCTTTCGCAATTTTTGCTTCATCGTGTGCCAAACAGTTTCGATTGGCGAAAGATTAGGGCTGCTGGAAGTTCATTCCAATAAAGAATTGCTTCAGCAGTTAACCATACCATTGTTGACCTAGCCGTATGACAAGAAGCACCATTCGGTTGGAAAATATACTCCGCATTGCTATATTGAAGACGTAGTATTGACGGAGGCAGCTCCTGTTCCAAAATGTTGCGGTACTTGACAGCATTAGCTATCCCAATTACAAAATGCAAATTACTCATACCACATCCCGACATGCACCTCCATACCATTAGAGATACTGGGAGCTTTACGGTTTGTTTAAGGCAGTCCTTGTGAGTTGTGAAAGGCTTCTTTAGCATTTTTTATCACTGGTCCTCGTTCATCACCAACACAAACTTTCAATCTGTACTGATCACTCCAATTAACGGACCGCCATTGACTAAAAGTCCAAATTTTTAAGTTGTTTGGCCCACTCAATGCGCCTTTTCTTTTGCTTAGGTGTCAATAGTGATATTTCTTTTGCCTGCGTTTTTAATGATTTAAGTTGTCGTAATTTATGCAAAACTTAAATATTTTAAAATAAACCTTATAAAATTTGTATCCCATTTTTTTCATCATCTGCTTACAACTGTCCACCGAAACACTTTTTTGAATTTGTTCTCTCCACTCTACCGTTATTGAAGCAGATAAATATCGTCGATTTTCTTTAAAAATTTGGCAATCGCGAGGTTTTGCTGTTAGTGGATGTCCCGTTCTGTTGCATATATCCACATTTCCAGAATTTTTAAACTTTGTTATTATGTTCTGCACTGACGAGAGCGGTAAATTAAAATTTTCAGGGATTTCGTAGCTAGACAATCCTGTTTCAAACGCTTTAATCATTGATTCCCTTAGGTCTCCTGATAATGCAACGCCACGCGCCAGGATTGACATGAAACTCTCGCTAGCTAGTATAAAATCATACAATAATCATTAATAAAACCAGTGCTTCTCATTTTTTTAATAACGGTTAACTGAAACTATATTTAAATAGTCTTAGATCAACTATTTTGCACCCAAAAAAGAGTAGACCAACTTTTATGCTCTTATCTTTGTCTGAGATGAAAGGAATATTGTTGCTGCTCTCTCAAATTTTGTTTTGTTAGGTCTAATTTACTCTCAGTGAAACTACTTTATTAAATTGACAACATTTTTTAAATGAACAAAAGCTGATTGCCACTAAATTTAGGATATATGAAGAATTAATGTGTTAATAAATGAATAGACCAACTATTTTGAGTTTGGGTCGTATGTAGATATTAGCTAGGCTCTTTTTTTAATGACAACTCATCCATCAGAGGAGGTACAATTTTTGTATATAAATGCCTTTTACATAATATCATCATATCAGGTTTGTGAACCGCATACTCTTTCAGAAGCTGTCAATTTTGATTACAAAATAAAATTAAATCCCAACAAAGAAAATTTGTGACACACATAGGTGTATCTACATATACATACCTAATATGAGTATGTTAACTTTGGCGTCTGATTCACTCATTTTACAGCTACTTGCTACTCGTAACAGTGCTCGAAATTACTTCTTAGGGATTATCCACCAAATTCAAGGTAGTCGAAACATCTCAAAAAATATAATTTTACGCGAACTTCCTGCTAACTCCATCATATGATCCACTCATTTCTACCTGGACACATTTCGTTGACTTTTTGGACTATGAATATGTAATTTAAGCCACATTTTGGAGTCAAGCCCTATTTGAATAGATGTCTGCGGATTTCATTAAGATGTGTCATTGTTCCACAAAATTTCGTTCGTTTACAATAAACAAATCAAACTTTATATTATAACATACAAAGTTGTTGCAAGTTCAATTATTTCTGCAATTATTGCTAGGTATAATCATTGGCTATAAACTTGCGACATCTACTGTATTACAAAATAAACAATAAACAAAATTTGCTAGACATCATGTGCGCCATTCGGAATGACATTACAAATCGAAAAAAGTACACAATCGAGCCAAAGGGGTGGGGGATGGTTTGGGAAGGTGAAATACAAATCAAAAACGTGTTTAATTATTCTGTCGATGCAGATACAAACTCGTACATTTATGTATCGATTGTTTCATTGGGAAGGGTTTGATTTTTAAAAATAGCGCACGGTCTTCAAAACGTTGAAATAGATATAGACGTAGACAATGACCACATTTTTCATTGTCCCTTCTGTCTTTTTTTATCTAACAAATATCGAACAAGTTTATATACAGACGGCACCAAAATATCAATCGCAATTACTCGATAGTTGTGTCGTATGGAAAATGTGTCAGATGGGCGACGATGACAACTTGTGCGCACGCTACACTACTTACCTAGGTTTCGTCACGTACGTGACTTCGAATGGACTTTGAAGAGTGTTTCTATCTTGAGAGTGTTTCTATTCGATTTTTTGTTTGTATTTGCACTACGAGTAGGTTCTTAGTGCGTTTTGATTTAGATTTATCGATTTATTTTCGATATTTATTTTTGTTATTAGCTCTCATTATCATTTAGTTCAGTTTGTAGAAAATAAAAAGGGCGGCAAGTGGACTAATTTGTAGTACCTACATTTAATAGCTTTAATAATTGTGTGTATATACACCTTCACTACGTGCGGCAATGAAACCAACTTTGTGAATGTCAGTGGTTTAATAGAAAAAATGACTGAAGACCTTTTTTGATGGGTTACATTTGACACTGAAAAAAAAGTACAAAAATGAAGGAAACGACTACGAGTATGTGTGAAACCATTTGCAATCGTTTTATTAAAAAGCCAGTAAAATGTCGAGGCTTTAGAAGCTGTAGTTAACATTTAATCAAAACCATTATCGTTATAATGGTTAGAACAGTCAAGAACGGGGAGGGCGCTGCACTTTCCGTTTTATTCAAACACCAATAGTCATTTCTGAAGTCCTGGCTTTTTACTGACGTTTTAGTAAAATAATCCACGCTAAACACCACTTCTGTGACATTTTTTGGTATCCAATAACTGTAATTTTTGTAGAGGAGCGTTGAACAAATAATTGTGAAGTCATAATATTTTGTACTTCGTGGTATGGAAATTAAATTGAAAGCAGACCCAATTTTCTCTATTGTATTCAAGAAGGTAGCCGTAATAAACGTCCGGTTCTGGATTTTTTTTTTTTTTCAAAATAAATATAAAATAAAAATAAAGACGGTGGCTCATGGATACCATAAGGATAAAATATGGAATGTTGGGAAAGAGCTCACGACCTCCAGCCACACTAACATTTATTTATTCATATGCTTTCTTCCATGGGCAGAACTGAGTGAGTGTGACTTTCAGTCAAAGCCTTATTAAGAAATTTGATCTTACCGGCTCTACGGACGTAAGAAACTATGCTTAAATTTTAGTTTTATTTATCTGTATGTTCTGACATTATATTTCAATCTATGATTCAACCTCGTTCGGAGGTTTTTCGTGAATACTAACTTTTAAAGGTTTATCTGTTTAGATAGTGATATCCTTCAAATTGGAGAAAATAAAGAATAATTCTCGTCAGCTAACTTTTAACTGTGTTTTCTGATGAGAGGATTAGATTTTAGTTTTACTCTTTCTTAAGTGAGGCCCTGGGACACAAAAGGATAATCGATTGGAAGATTACATACTACAATACCATAATACGCCGCATAGAGTTATTTTTTTTTGTATATACTGTGAGCGTCAAAAAAAATTGTACACCTATGAACTTCATTTTTACAGCCCTGTTAAAGCAAGGGAGTTCGATCTTTTAGTAAAATACTTATGTTATTTTTTAAGGTAGTTTATTTTCAATGAATTACCATATAGAAGTTAACAGAAAATAATGAAGTAAAAATACAATAAAAAAATTAAAAAAATATTTCAATTTTTAAGCGTCAAAAGAAACTGTACATTATTCAATTAAAGTAAAAAACTTAAAACTAGTACTTTGTCTGCTTCCCTTTCGCCTTTAAAACAGCATCAATGGGTCTGAGCATTGACTCTACTAGCTTCCTTGTCAATTTGGTTGGCGTTTTTTGCCAGTTTTCAACTAGAATTGACTTTAGTGACTCTCTGTTTGAAATTTTCCTCTTACGGATCTGGTTATCCAGATACTCCCACAAATGTTCGATGGAGTTTAAGTCTGGGGATTGCGGAGGGTGATCCAGTTGCTTAGATGTACGGTAAAGTAATCATTCCTTGACTATTTTCGATGTGTGCTTGGGATCGTTGTCTTGTTGGAAAACCCATGAATCAATTAAAACCAGTTTCACAACACTACTTGGCAAAACGTCTCTTAAAATATTAAGATAATCTTCTTTTCCGATTGTACTGTCAATAAAGACGAGGTTCCCAACTCCATATGATGCTATACCTCACCAGACCATTATCGAACCGCCTCCGTGCTTAATTGTTGAATTTAAATTTTTTTGTTAAAATTCAGTTTTTTTCTTTCTCCATATTTTTGGTGTTTTTTTTTTAACCAAAAATCTCAAATTTGCTCTCGTCACTAAAGAGAACATTTCCCCAGAATGAAGAACTTTCTTTTTGATACTTCTTGATAAAAAAAAGTCATCGCTTCGGATTTTTTCAGAAATGTATGGCTTTTTGCGAGGAATTCTTCCATATACCCCGCTACTATGGGCGGCCGCCGAGTAGTGCTCGCGCTAACGTTGACTCCAGTAGATTGGGTAATATTTTCAGCAATCTTTACTGCACTACACGCGGGATTTTTTCAAACTTCCCTGACAATAGCACGTTCATCTCTTACGGACAGCCTTTTTGGCCTTCCGGAATGAGGTCGATCTTTTACATCCTTGAACTTTTGAAATTTGTCCAAAACTTTGTTTACCGTGTTAAGGCATCTGCTCACTGTTTTGGCCATTTCGCAGTAAGATTTTCCTTCCTTTCTTAATTAAATAATAAGTTATCGTGTTTCTACTCCACTTTGTTTACCCATTTTGAAGTAATTTAAAAAAAAACAATTTAAGCAACAAGCAACTTTCGATGGAAATGAACTCAATAACACTTTTAATCAATTAGTTATGAGTTGTAAAGAAAACAAAATTAATTTAACGGTTGTTTTCCCGATAAGCGGAAAGTTGCACAGTATGTGTGGCGAGTTGTACAGTTTCTTTTGACGCTTAAAAATCGAAATATTTTTTTAATTTTTTTATTGTATTTTTACTTCATTATTTTCTGTTAACTTCTATATGGCAATTCATTGAAAATATATATAAAAGTATTTTACTAAAAGATCGAACTTCCTTGCTTTAACAGGGCTGTAAAAATGAAGTTCATAGGTGTACAATTTCTTTTGACGCTCACAGTAGGATTGTATTCCAATAGTTTTTATTTATATTAGAAATTAGGAAAATTATTTAAATAATGGAAAAAATGTATGTCCAAACAAGGATTATCCGATGGAGACATCGGCCGCGTTCTCCTACGTATCCAAGGGTATCCGGATATATTTGTGTTGTTGTAATTCCATAGAAAAAATAAGCTGACGAATGAAACAGCTGATGTCAAGCAAAAATCTAAACTATCCAAAATTTTTTGGTATACTAAACTATCCTAGGGGAATTTTGAAGAACAGCTGACATTTCAGCTGATCTATTTTCTTTTGTGTCGAGTACAGGGTTGGCCGAACTGTAACTTTTTATCATTTGTTCCGTAAAAAAAAAGTAAAGTTTGTGAGTAGTTGTGCTTGTTGCATTAAAGATCTCATTAGGATCCTACTGCAAAGCTTTTATTCTTTGAACTTCAGATTGTTTCTTGATATAGGAGGTGTTGGCGACAGTTGCACCGCCGACATCTCTGACTACTATTATTATTTGGTAACACCGTTTTTGAAATGTCAAACAAATATCTTTTTCGTTAAATTAAACGTTTGTATGTATGTATATGTATCTTATTCGTCAAGTAAAAAAAAAAGAGCTTGATATAATTCAAAAAGCCAGACAAACAAATTTCAGCCACCGCGTAAGCAAGAACCAGCCTCAAAGTAAATATATTGAAACTTAAAATTGTCCAAGTAAAAAACTAAAAGGAAGATTAAAATTAAGATTTATTATAGAAAATATTATAACAAACATATTAAGTTGCAGGAATTTTGTAGTCCTGCTTTTTTTAAATACAATTGATTAAATAAAGAGACTAACAGATTGAAAGTACTAGTACAAGAGTTTTTATACTTGTTGCCAAGGCAACAGGAGGTATTAAACACAAATTCTTCTAGGGTTTTCATAGAAGTATTAAATGACCTTAACTCTTAAACACGACTTGTTATGGGATTATATGGACATATTTAGAGCTGAGTTTTCAGAAAAGGATTCTTATAAGACTATAAGCTTATATAATCTTATTGCAAGAGAAAATAGTTTAGCTATAAGATTTAAGTAGTTTTAATATACAAAAGTGTTTACCTCTTAAAATAAAAATGTTATGAAACCAATTTCAGTTTCATAACAAGATATTAATACTAAGGTATAGAAATGCGATATAAGAGAGTTGTATGGGAGTTTTTTTTTTCAGTTTTCAAGAGTTTAGATCTGGAGAGTATGTTAGTTGGGCTTTTCATTTTTAATAAGCGAAGTGAAAATTTACTCCAATTAAAATGGAAAATGATCGTACTGGAGCTCTCTTCGACACGTGTGCTGGGCTTCTTAAGAATAAACAGTTTCAAATTTCAATATAACTACCAGTTCGTGGTTTTCGGTAATATTTATATGTACATATGTAGCTTGTACAGTAAATTTAGCATTAAAAAATATATTTAAATCATGTGTTCATAATCCATATCCTTTGATTATGCCAAAGAAAATTGTTTGTATCAGTATCAGTCTCAGAACATCGTGCCACACATCTTTCCTATCCTTCTTTCTCTTCCGTAACTTCACGCCCACGCTGTGTTGAAACATTAAAAGGGTAATCATAATCCCTTGAGCGTGAGTAGATTATAAAAAAAAAAAAAAAAAAAAAAAAAACTTCCCATCTATATCATGTATAATTTCTACAATTCTTTATCTTCATGGTAAATGAAATATTTTCAGTTTTTTTACAAACCTTTATTATCATTAGATCATGTGCAAAATTGTTTGGTTTCCATTATTCTATTATTGTAATAAATTGTAGTAAATTAGGCATGTAGTTGATTAAGCCAACCCTGGTCGAGTCACTTCGTTTTTTTTTTTACTTTGACAGTAAATGTTACGGTGTCGTGAAATAAGTCCAAGTGAAATAAGGCCAACTTTCAAAAACTGGCCTTATTGCACTTTGATAAAAAATCCTGAAAACCCGCGAAGCGGGCCACACAAGGTACTGTTACTCAAGAAAACCCAGAACATCAGCCCCCAATAAAAAATAAATTATGTATTATACGAATAAATAATACTTATAAATGAAATGAAATAAATATAAAAATGCAGTTCGGCTTTATTTCGCTTAGTCAACGTGCAATAAAACCAACTGTTGAAAGTGAAATAAGACCAATTTGGCCTTACTTCACTTTGTAAAAGTGCAATAAGACCAACTGCTGAAAATTGGCCTAATTTCACTTTGTAAAAGTGCAATAAGGCCAATTTTTGAAATTTGGCCTTATTTCACGGCACCAAATGTTACCTATCCGGTTTTGGTCGTTCGCCAACGTATCGGATTCTAAAGTATCTTAGATACCCTATCGGACTACGAGACGAACGCGGCCATCTATCAATAGGGTATTGCCCATCATTATGAGGGTAAAATTACAATGGTGCGTTGATGTACGAAGACTTAGTTACTCTAATTATATTCTTTTTTCACAGATGGCAAAGCGTATTTCAAGCAGGTAGCCGTAACAGTATGCAATTTGTTAATACTCTCCAAATGTAGAAAATGACACTGACAATTATAGACCTAAACTATGAAGATCCGACCAATCGGTATGTTGTCCAATGAATGTAAAAGTACTTTGAAATTTACATTTTATTGAGATAAAAATCAAATTATTTGTTTATATTTAATAATAAGATTTTTTCACACCTTTTTTTATCAAAATCGTAAGAGCCGTTTTCGAGATAAAAAGATTTTGTATTACCGATGTATAGAGGTACGGTTAGTTTTGGAGCTAAAAAAATTTCAATTACTAATCTAGGAAATCACCGAAGACCCTTAAGTGCCGAGTTTGAAGAAAATACCTCCAGTAGCTTAGGCTGTATGTCGAGACATGGAGAAAGACGGAATTGTCGGACCCACTTTTTTCGTGTTCTCTACCATCAATGAGTGGGAAATATTGAGTCGGGTAAAGCTTGCCATATGTGTGGTGCGGCTGTACTTGAGCCCAGATTTGGGCATCGTACTCGAGCTTCGAAGGAATAAAGCCTTTATATATAACAACCAGATCAGATGGGGTTAAAAACTTCTTGCATCGGCGGAGAAAACCTAAACACTTAGCAGCATTTTTAGCGGCGTCAAATATGTGATCACTCTACAAAAGATGGTCTGTGATGCACCTACCTAGAATTGAAAGCTGTTCAGTTGTTCGTGAAAAGATTTTTTTGTATGTTCGTTTCCATAGTAAACTATAAACATGGTAACTATGGTAAATCTGAGCAAGTATCTAATTCTTGTTCAGTTCTTAATTAATTAATTAAATAGATATATGTATGTATGTATGTTTAAAAACTCAGTTTAGGAGCTTTTTAATAATATTTTTTAATGAAACACACTCTTTGTAATTATTTATATTGTTAGACACCTATATTAAGTTATTTACTATATTATATTTAGGTTATATGTATTCATGTTAATTAGATTTATAATGATGGTCTTATAAAGTTATCATACTTAAAAATTGAAATAAATAAATAAATAGGGCTTATAACGATGTGATGATAATGATTACCTAACGGTGAACTTGGCTATGTGGTGTCTTGCTATTAGAGTGCGATGTGAGTTTTGTTATTTTGTATTGCCTGCTTTATACAGATCTACATGACCATCCGATATACACTAATATTATCAAAAAATTGATAATTTGGTTAAAGATTATAGTAATGCAATAATAATTGGAGGCTTTAACATTGACTAGTTTCTTAAAATCAATATTTATTGTAACAAAATGAAACTTGAAAATGGTTGCATACAGTTAACTTGTACCTATAGAACTTTAATTGATTATGTAGTTTCTGGTGTAGATATCGCAGATTATAAAACTATTTGCTAAAAACTTCTGCCTAGAGAAAAGTCATGTTCAAAACCAAAAGCACGAGTGTTAAGATAGTCTAAAACCAATTTATTATCAGTGTTTGAAGAAAGTGATTTAAATTTTCTTTCTCTTACGGATATTCATCAATACGTATGGTATTAAATAATTTTAAAAACTCCAAATACATACGTAGAAGTAAAAACTCTTGGTTTAATAATTGTCGTTTAAATGCGCTGAAAGAACAAAAATATATCGCTAAAAGAAACGTATTTTTTACAAATATTTTGGATGATCGGTTTTATCTTACACATGACCGAAACATGTATTCTAAAGACCTTAATACTGCGAAAAATAATTCAAGGTACTCGTATAAAGAGTTCTATCAAACTGCACTAATCAAAACGGCATGTGGAGAGCCCTAATATTGTTAGTGCGAACTGACTTCGATCAGTTTTGAAGTTTTGTTTTTGGGGCGTTCTCAAAAAAAAAAATTGTCGATATTATTTTATCTGATCCTGAAACGATTGAAATTGTAGTTCCATAAGGCTCAATAAAATCGGACCATTACTTTTTGAATGCTACAGAAACGATTTGTTCCGTTTGCGACGATTCATTCTTGTTTGTCGATGCTTAAACAACTCAGGATTATAAGGGTCATTTTTTAAAAATTGACATTTTTTATTGATCGTTTGAAAATTTTTTTTTCAGTTTTTCTTGGGTTTTAGTTTCTAAATCTATAGTAAACAAGTAAAAAAGGAATTCTCCGAGTTGCGCAAAAATAATTTCAAATATTTTTCATTTTACGAGTATTTTTCGATAAAAATTAAAATTTAAAATTTCGAATGTATTAAAAATGTTCTTTTCTTGCATAAAATAACAATAATACACAAAATAAATAGTAACAATAAATAGTTGAAATTTTGTGGAAAGCAACTAAATTTAATAAGATAATTAATAAAAAAGTTGTTTGTTTACGAAATGATTTTGTTTAAAAGCATGAAAGAGTCAAAAAAATATTTTTAAATAACGGCACATAACTTTCTTGGAACTTTTACGGTACCAATATTGTAAGGAATGATGAAATTCAGTATATTTATCTAGAATATAAAAAAATTAATAATAATATAAGCCATTATAAACTAAAAGAACATTTATTAAAAAACAAATACGAAAATGGCCACGGAGATTACAAAATCGACTATTTCTTAATTTTAATATAGTCAATGTAATTCAATGTCATCTAAATTATATTAGGTTCAAGTATGATTAAAAACCTTTCTTTTGGCGGTGGTTAGACTAAAAAATATTAATATGGTACAAAGATAACAAGGCCACGTAGATTACACTGAATTTTTACTCGGATGAAAAAATTATTTTATATGTAAATTTTAAAGGAATTAACTGCAATAATTAAATTATAATAAAACATTAAATTGTTTAGTTGTGTGAAAAAGCGAAAATGTTTAATAATGTTTTTTTTTTCAAAATCTTGTCACACTCACTCAACTAAGTATTGGGACAACAAAAAAAAATTTTTTTTTGCATATCATAAAATTGAAGTTTAAGAGAAGGCCTTAAAAACGACAAGGCCCAAAATTAAAAAAAAAATCATTTTCATCATTAAAAATATTAATAAAACTGATTAAGCATCAAAATCACATCCCAAAAAGGCCACGGAGATTACACATTATTAATTACCATGGCTATTCGTTACCATTAATCGATCTGCAAATTTGTTCTTATAATGCTGACATATAAACACAGTTCCATGCCAAATTTCAAGTCTTTAAATTGAAATGCAAAAAAAAATAGAAGCTATAACGCTAAAAATGTAATTTTTTTAAAACGACCCATAAACGACTATTAAATAAAAACCTTGAAGTTTTGAATTATGCTTCTATAGTGGTTGTGTGAAATACTTTTCTATGGGTGACTCTTAAACGGGGTATTTATTTCAATATTTTATTCTTTGTATTTAAAATTAAAAATAACTCACTACCAACATACTTATCAAAACATATTCATTGCGTCAGAGTTATTCAACCGTATTTGTTAAGTAATGTAGAAGCTTTAAGGCTGCAAGCATTTAAAAATGTAGAATCTCAAAATAGCCTAAAATATAAAAGTTTCCAGCTTTTCAATGATTTACACAATATTATTAAACAATTTAGTTTGAATTTTGTTAAACAAAATATATAAATGTCATGTTAATAACATAATTTTATATTTTTATAATAATAATATTTATTCTAAATTATAAATAGCAAATTTAGGCTAAATAATACAAAATTAAGATGATTATCAATTTGTGAATCTACGGACCATACGCTCTGCAAACGCTTTTTTGCTTTACATACCTATTTATTCCGTCTTAATTGTGCCTTACAAAAATGTGAAAAGCTTTAACTCTACAGAAGTAAGCTATTGTGGTTTTCATACTCGACATGAATATGTTGCTAGCTTTCTTTCCATTTTATCATATGACTCTTAATTGCATAGCTTGGTATAAATAATAATTGGTTCTGGTGCGTGGTAGAATAATAAAAAGAAGTCAATATTCATTATTAGTCTTGTAACTGTAGCTCTTCTAATCGGGTCTTTAAGGTCTGCCTTGTGAGAGCAGCTGATGCAAGAATAATGTAAATCTTCAAAATACATTATTAGGATGTCTATAGCATATCCAATGGAAACATGAACTTAAACATTTTCAACTTTTTTTCAATTTCTTTAAAATAGAATTGTTGAAATGATGTTTTGCATTTGTATAGGTATATGGTTACAATGCAGCTTATCAAATCTTTACTAACTTGCTGCTTGGGGCAACATAAAAAATCACATGACATTGAAAAAAGAATATATTATAGAACTTAAAACTAGGTTCCCAAGTACGGCGCGCGTAGGTAGCTGTGTATTTTTCTTTATGTGTGTTGTACCAGCTAACCTACCTCAACAATATCTGACGTCACATTTATCTAATAACAAGTAAAACAGCACGTGTCATCATGTGTTATTCGATCAGAAAAACAGACTAATGGCTCAGATTGATTGTTTATTTTTTCGAATTTCTGAACATGTTCTGCAACAAAGTGAGTCATGCGAACCATCAAATTCCAATTATCACGTATCTCAATTTTCTGAAAGTGAAACTATGACTAAGGACAGTAAAACACATTCAATTTTCTTCCTTGTGCTGGACAAAAGAATAACCTATATTAATATTTTCATAAGCACATCGAACATGAGAAAGAAAAGAATATAATAAGGATAGTTTAGCTATAACCCACCACTTACCTTCTTTATGTCTCAGTCGTCGTATTCGTCAGTTTTTTTTTTATTTCAAATTACGAATTTATCACTTTTTGTCCTGTTGACTCGGTGTCGGTCGTTGAGATCGAGATCAAGAAAATCCTTTTTAGTGAATAAAAACTCTCAACTCACAGCACTCTTATATACGACACGGTACGGTGTTCTTTTTGTTTCGCGTTTCGTGCGATGTTTCGTTGTTGCCGTATATTCACTCTTCTCTTTTTTTGTAGCTGGTTGTGTTGTATGCTGATGACAAGCACTGAGGCAGGAAAGGAAAAAAAGAAGCCTAGGTTCGGTGACCTGAACTTTTATTGTGATAGGTTTCCAGAGATGCTGCCGTTGCAGAACGACGAACAAGAAGCTTCAAAGCTAATGTATGTAGGATACCTACACAATCAGCGATTAAACAAAACGGCAAACTAAAAAAGAAATCCCGCGAATTGACATTCAAAGGAATAGCAGATAGATTATTCTAGAGTTGGACTTTCTATCAAATTCCTACGAAACCCACAACACACAGAGGCCGTTTACGACTTTGGTGAACTTTTTCTTCAAAATATGTTTCGCGTGCAAAAGCAGAATCAAAGAACGAAAGAACCCAGTCAGAGTCACGGCTTACGGGTAAGCAACCATCTACACACGATAAAAGAAAGAAATACAAATAACTAAAAGTCGCGAATGAAAAACCGATGATACCTATTATGAATAAGTACAACACTCTACGACTCTGACTCCACGACTGGCGAAGCAAAGTGCCGATAGCGATATAACAAACAAATTCTGTGGTAGACGATTCTTTATTTCGTTTTATTTATTTTAGTTTTCGCTTCTAACTTCGACACTTTGTGAATGTTTGTGGTAAGGAGTGCAAAAAATTATTTAATAATTATTTGTTCTTTTGTTACTGATTTGAAGGAACTCACTTTTTCCGATTGAATTAAAGATAACAAAGTAGGAATAAAACACCGAGAAAGCTTATAGATATAATTTAAGGGGTATGATTTTATTGGTTTCCTTTATAGATAACAAATTGCAATACAATTAAATATGAGAATAAAGAACTTATAAATTATAGTCTTTTCTCGTTTTAAAGCTCGACGACGATTCGTTCACGACCCGTAGAAAATTTTCAATGAAACACACGGACGGGACACGGCAAAAGCTATGGGATGGACAGTGGACACACAAAATTAAAATGAAAATTTTTGACAGTTTGTGGTTGGTTAACAGACTCAACTCAGTGTGAAGTTTGATGCGTTTGGTTTGATAATTATTTGACGAAGGTTGATAAAAACACAGCGGCTGTTTGATGGATATGAACTGTTAAATGGTAATTAAATTGGGTTTGCGAATTTTTAAATTTCACAACCCACAGAGATCCTATTTTGCGCAAAATTTTTTGTTCGCAAAATAAACGCTAGTGAAATGTTAAAAGGCGAACTCATTAATAGAGAAACTATTTACTGGGTAAAGTTTTTCAAACGAAATAATGAAGATGAACTTTAGTGGAAATTATTTTTAAATAATATAAATTAAAACCAGTTTTTAACGGAAATAAATCTAAATTATCAAAGTAAAGTGACTACAAGTTTTGTATTTAGATAATATTTTAATTTCCAAGCTGATAGCCAACTACTTTAGATGAAAGTTTTTCCTTCACTAAATAGTCATGAAAACAACATAACTCTACGATCGCTTCAAATCCAAGTTTCATAACCGGCATAAATATTTTTATTTATAAATTAAAGTAGAACTTCCAGAAAATCGCTTAAATGGTCGAAATCATGTTATTGCGGATTTATTACTTAATGCCAATTAAACATTTGGCAATACATAAATATTGTACAGAAAAAGAAACGTGAAACCAAACAAAAAAGGAAAAATGAAGTTTTTAGGCTGTTCATATTTCCTGTTAATCTTCCTATTAACTGTTGTATAAGGCGTAGTCCATTACAGTAAATTATTTAAGTTATCTAGGTACCCCGTATGCAATCCCCAGCAGGGGATTTTCACGAAGCCTTTTTCACCACCTGCATGCACCATTATCAGCCTCTCTCCTTTTGAAATTGACACCTTCAATTAACTGCCAGCCATGTCATGATTCCATTCCCTTGGTGTTCTATAAAAAAAATAAAAACAAACTTCCAACTTTTCCGTTTTCCATATTTTTTTCCTGTTATAAAAGTTTTTTTTAATCTACAATTGAATGCTCAATTTTCTTAAATTAATATTCCGCCATAGACACAAATCCGAGACTGCAGATTGTCTACCTGTATTAATCCTCAGATCATAAATTCTAGAAAAATAAAAGAAAACATAGTATATAAACTGTATGTATTCTTTTCGATTTTGTTTGTACCGTACCGACAAATGAGTCCAACTGTTATTTCATCCGTCACCATAACTTTCAGTAAATTTTGTATCAAATTGTTTGGTAGCAGTTTAAGAACAGGTTTCACACGATCTTTACCGCACTCGACAAGAAGCGATATAAATTGAAAAATGAAATAAATTCTAGGCGAGAGCTCATCGGTGGCTACAAATTGAGAGAACACTTTGAATATTCCTTGTAAACTACTTTGTAGAGGATCTCTGATCACCGAAGGAGGTTCTTTACTGCTCTGCTGAGTTTCCATTGCAAAATCACTAGAACTCGAATTATCTGAACTTTCAGGATTTGTCAGTTTGCGTATTTTTGCTGCATTCCCAATATCTGTATCGTCTATGTCTTCCGATCGAGAACGTTTCTTCAAAGGTGCAGTTCTTGTCTCAAGATTTGATATAATGCAATAGACACACAATCTTGCTAAGACGAACGATTGGGATTCGGTTATATCTTCACTGATAAAACAAAACGCTATTTATTAATTTTCCTTTGAATTTAATGGTAAAATATTATAAATACCTTCCAGTCTTATTAAACAGAATAAGAGGAACAATTCGTTCTAAAATAGCTACTGTGTTTCTTTCAATATCTAAATGCATGACAGCAAATACAATGTCCATGGTCTTCATCATATCCTTAAAATACAAAAAATACAAAAAAATATTCAATTATTATGGTTATTGCCCACAAATGGATATTACTCACTTTTGTGTATTTACACTTTAAGATCTCCTCCACGAGTTGTGTAACAAACCAAACAGGACCTCCAGCTTGCAATAGACTCTCTAAAATTTGAGCAGCTTCCACTGGCACCCAACCGTGTTGTGATATTCTTTTCCAGACGTCCTTAAACTGCTCAATAAGCGGTGTATGCGATACCAGATTTTGGGTCACTGTTAAGCTACGCATCTTGGAATTGCCCGATGGATGAATGTCATGTTGCATCTTTCTTATAATTTGAAAGGACAGTCCAAGCCGTTCCTTGGTGTAATCTTGTGATGACATTTCTTCCGGACTCAGATTCGACAAAAACTGTTGCACCATATTGAGGGGTTTAAGGAATTCATCCTAGGGAGAGAAAGCAAAAAGATGATAGGCGAAAATACGAGAAATCGGAAAATTTATTCATTTCACTTTGAAATATTCTTTAAAACTGTATCAAACTACTAGAGTCTTATACTATTAAGCTTACTTCTCGAACAGTTTGCATGTAAGCGCACAGAAATGAAGCAGCACAAACTGAAAACGAAAAAAGTCGACATTTAATACTATCCAAAATTCCTTTAACATCAGTCGAAGACAGTGTCTCATTTTCCCACGCAACAAGAACTTGATACAGAACCCCTGGTATGTTCATACATATATCCTGCCAAGTTAGATTACTAGGGGAATTAGATAAACAAAAATACATCAGCTAAAACAAATAATAATATTCTTCAGTTCAGTATACCTGTTCTTTAGTTGTGCTTCTGGTTTGCTAAGACTCAAAAGCAATTCATCGACAATATTTTCATCGCATAACGCCACCATGTTTCTTGGTGATTTGGGCTTGTTCCTCTCCACCATGCACTCACGAACCCATTTCTCAAAAAATGAATCACCATTTTCCGATAAAACAACCTAAAGATGCACAATTTAAATAAACAAATCAATAAATCTTTTTGTCTCCTCATCACTTACATCGGAACCATATTTTTGAACAATAAATGTCAGCATTAAAAATGATACATCGAACAGAGTGGACCTTGTAACTGAAGTTTTTCCAACCTCACCTGGAACTTGTTTCGAATTTTCATTACATTGTATTAGTCTTGAGACGAAAGTCTTTAATCGACCTTCTACAGTAGCAACCGACAGTATTAGATCAAAACTATTACCTTACAAAAAAAAAAGAAACAAATTTAATAATGAAAAATAGCAACAATCAATTAATTTGGAATTAAAAATTATTTACCAACTAAAACTTGACATAAAACTCCCAAAAGTGCTTCTTGGACTTTATTGTAGTCTGCACTTAATGTTTTCAAAACTCCAGATAGGGGAACTTCCGCACGAATTATAAAATTTATAATGGAAGGCGCTTGATTAGCCACTTCACGTTTTTGTAAGAGTGTTGAAATGGGTTCCCTGAGGAAATAATTATTTTGTACATTATGTTTTAATTTTTGTTGAGAATATTCGAAAAAAGACATGTATATTATTCGTTTCTTGTTCAGTTAATCTACAAAACACTATACTTTTTTCGGAAGTCAGTGTTGAGTATTTGAATTAAGCAACACTTTATCTTAATCAAACCATCAAATACCCAATAACGTTCCTGAAGACTAGTCGAGTGTACATCTATATTCAATGGAATCTTAGTTTTATGAAGTGTCTGTCGAATGAATCTATTGTGCCCCATCCAGAGCTAGATAAGTTGCTAACCCTACAGAGTTTGATTATTTGAAATACCTTCAGAGAGGATAAATGACTCTCTTCTACCTGGTAGCGTGCCAGATACTTGTTTCTTTGATGCATTAGTGCTTTGCATCCGCCTAGTATGTATAATTCTAATTATATAATCCTCAAATTCACATCTTTTATGGTGATGGTTTTGGGATGGGTTCACTTTTAGCATCAATAATAGCCGACATATGAAAGCAGCAAAGATGATGGTTCAATAGTACACAAGGTTTATAAAGAAAAAACTCATATGGATATATATCTTCGTGCTATGTCTCATCACCACCCATCTAACTTTACGTCTGTTGTATTCGCGCTCATAAATCGAGCTCATAAAATATGCGTCCTGAATGTATCTCCAAATCAGATCAATAGTTTTTCGAAATTTATTATAGGGGTAGAAAAAATCTTTCTACATTTAATGCGGTTAGTTAACTGTTTCGGTAAGAAAAAATGACAATATTTTGTCCTTCAAATTCCAAGAGGAATGTTGAATCTCTCTACAAGTAAGCTCTAAAGAGCTTGTCTCTCATGTTCTTCTGCTCTTATTCTATGGGAAAACTTGATTCTTTTAAACTTAACACGTTGCAAGATATTAAATATTTAACATGTAAACTAAGAGCTACAAACACAAGAAAAACGTTAAAGGGATCCGTTGTAAAATAGAGAAAACCCCTTAAGGCATCGTTAGTTATTCTGTGTTGCCAATGATGGCTGCTCCTTGGACCTTCTTAAGTTTATCGTTGTCGGGTTAGAGTGATGGTAGTTAAAATATGAATTCCGTTAAACTTTAATTAACACCTAGCCAGTCCAAGAAATTACACTTTTATATTTACCTTAAAGAAGAAAATCTCTTAATGTGGACATCATTGACCAATTGTTGATTTTTCCAGTCATTCAAGAGATATTCAATCATATTACATGAACACTTGGTATCCATAAAATCCATAATTAATGTATCTTCTAGAAGTATATCCAAGGCTTCAACCACCTCTGGAATATGATCCACTTCATTTGTTTCTGTAAATTAGCAAATTATATAAAATCAATCAATTAACACATATTTCCTAAATTCAACTTACTATGATGTGACAATGCATTTAATTGTTTTATTATAAGTGGCACTTTGAAAAAAGTAAATGCTCCCCACATGGTATCATGACTTGTCTCAATAACATTACTCAGAGAAATAAAACCTGCTCGAATAATTTCATAGAACAAACGGACCATAGAGTAGTTTTTTAGACGTTGGATCATCAACAACTCCGATACATAAAATTGTGTATCACTGCTGGGATTGAGGAGAACTTCAACAGCCAACAAAGGTTGAACACAATATGAAATTGGTTCAACTTGCTCTGACTCTAATCGCAAAATATGCAACTGCACAACATCAACATACGCTAGACGATGCAACTTTTTCTCAATGCTGGTATTGTTTGGTTTATAGCCGGAACTTATAAGAGAGCTTTTTATGTCTGAGTATTTTTCACGAATCTTTCCAAAAAAATCGGGATCCTCTTGCTTGCCGATGTACAATATTCCCATAAGAAAGTCATTGCTGATTATGTTTTCTATAACTTTAGTCGTGTTATCAATTAGAACTTGATGTTCTGGTGATAGTTTGCCTCCAACAGCAAACTGTTCTGTGCATGAAGCGAAAATCTGCATCAACCAATAAACTAGAGACACCACTGATCCAGGAAGCATTACTTCTTCTGGCTTGCTCCTAGAACAAAAAAAATATTTAATCCACCTATAAAGGGAAATTGAATTTTGTTCCAACTTACCGACAAGTTACTCCTGATATTACGGACTGAAGGAACTCCAATAGTGATGTAACACAGTAAACCTTACTAAAATAGTCATACTTCGATATGCGCTTGAGAACAGCTGCATGTGAAACCAAATGAGCACATAAAGAGTGCTTCAAATATGACAAAACTAGCTGCAGAAGAATTATGTTACAATTTAATAGTTTTAACAAAAACATATTCAATACTAACTGGATTCGCATTTGATCCGATGACTGCTTGTTGTAGAATACAATCGGCTAAATTATAAACATCACCACTCACACCCCTTGGAAGTACCTGAGTTTGCAAAGTTCAGCAAAAATGTTTAGTATAATTTTATTGTGTAATGATTTTCATGTCATCTATTTTGTTAATTATGTGAAAATGTTAAAAATTGTGAAATTATCGCAAAACTTAGTAAATCATTGGTTTGTTCGTTGGTCGAGTTCTTGGCGTCATCAGTTTAAAATTGAAAAACCAATATATTATCCAAAAAGGAGTTTATCCCACGAAGATGAATTGAAAGTTCCCATTCAAGAACCTATAATATCTCAGGCTACAGCTGATGCAGAGGGGTTATTGCCTAAATCTGTTGATTATTACAAAATTCTCGGACTCAAAAAAATTGCTTCTGCCCAAGAAATTAAAACGGCCTATTATGATTTGGCGAAAAAATATCATCCGGATGCTAAACCAACACCCAAAGAGACTGAGTCATTTCGTAAAATTTCCGAGGCATATCATATTCTAAGTGATGAAAATATTCGATCAGAGTACGATCGATACGGGATGGTTTTAACAAATGGACAACAGACAGCAAAAAGTTTTCCCGAACAAAAAAATAATCTTTTGAGATTCTTCAAGGAACATCCAAGAGCTATAAACAATGAAAACAGAGTGACATTGACAGGTCTGTAAAAGGTTTTAACCGTTTTAATTTATCGACACTAGTTTATAATTTAAATTTAATACTATTTTCCTAAAGAACGAATTTACAAAAATGAACAATAGTTAATTTTTGTTGCTTAAGGGTGTATCACACTATATGTTTTTCATTTTCAGTTAATTGAAAATTAAACTAGAGCAGAGCTATCAATTTCAGGTTGGATTGCTTAAATAGTTACCAACCTGAATCCTGGATTCATATTGAAACGTCGAAAACTTATGATTGTAATTAAATACATAATTTATATTTATATATATATATATATATATATATATATATATATATATATATATATATATTTATAATTCTCAATCAGATTCATAAAGGTTTTTCCATTTTGTTTTAAATAATTTTGATATTTTAAAATGTTCTCATCGGCAATCGACAAATCGTCGAGCTGGGAATCGATGGCCAGACATCCGCGTGGCTATTAAAGGCACTTAAAATCACGCTATTAGATACTGGAGTAGTTAACAGATTTTTTCATTAAAATAGTTTAATAGAATATAGAAAACAAAAATTTTAGTAACATCTTACTATTACCACCAATTTTGGTTTGAGACTTCGTGATATGGGTTTAGATCTAAATCAAAAACTTGATCCAATAGAACTACCTACTAAATTAAGCAAGAAGAAACAATCTAAAATAACGTTTCATAGAAAACAATTAGGAGATTGAGGACAATCTCAATACCATTTTTGAAGTCCAAAAATTGAGAAGGCAGAATTGGAGCACAGAGTGTAAAAACTTGTATTCATAATTTTATATTGAGTTAATGGATTGCAAGAAGTATCCTTTGGCATAATGGTTAGTGCGTTGAACTGGCGTGGACAGGGTCCAGAGTTCGATTCTGCCTCTTGCGAGAAAGTGAAAATCTTTTAAAATTATCTCTTCTTATGGAAAGCGCCGCTGAAATTGTAGGTCCCTACCATTTCTTCTTAGCCATTGAACACTGTTTATACTGTTTATATACCGTGAATACAATTTTAATTTAATTTTAATTTTAATAGCACAATCTATTGTTTTCTCGAAAAATCGAAATATGGCCATATTTTTCCATTCTTAAATTTTGAAAAATTTATCCCATAAACGTTTTAACTAAAAACTATACCACTTTTTATCTATCTCCAGGTACTCCTCAAAAAATGGGAAACAACGAAATCCAAATGAAATTAAAATTTCACCAAGCTATACAAGGCTGCATAGAATACGTAGACCTTAAAGCAATGGCCAAATGTCCACGGTGCAATGGCGCCACCCGAAAGGGTAACCAAACTAATATTGAATTTTGTCCCAAATGCGGGGGCACAGGACAGTATCGCGTCAAAACTACAAGTTATAATGAACATCAAAAGTGCGACATGTGTGATGGCAGACGCTATATAAACAAAAACAGTTGCAATACTTGTGAAAATCGTGGCTATTTAGTTCAGAGTAAGCGGGTCGAAGTGAATGTGCCAGCAGGTACATCCGATGGCGATATCTTGAAAATAAACCATCCCCTCACAAACCAAATAGTAGGCATAAGAATGAGTGTGGACAAAAGCAGTTACTTCAAGCGGCATGGTAATAATATTGCTACTGATAAGTATTTGACGATAAGCCAAGCTGTGCTGGGTGGCAAGTGTAAAATTCGTGGACTATACGAAGAATTCGAGGTGAATTTTGGTCCGGGAGTGGAAAGTCATACGGTACATTGTTTCAAGGGAAAAGGAATCCGCGCAAAGGCGGGACATGCGGGAGACCATTTAGTGACATTCAAAATTCAAATTCCAAAGACCCTGACTACTAAGCAGCGACAGTTGGTGCTGGCGTTGTCAAGAACTGAAGATCCAATATTTGATGGGCAATAGTTTGGGGTACACCTGTTTGAGTACGAAATCTCTTCTACTAAAATAAAATTAAGTACAAATAATAAAAATTGTTTGGAACTCACTGTCTTTATGTTGATACCCCATTGAGAATCTGACCAGCGTTCACTCCATGCCTTCAGAACCATTAAATTAAGGAGACTTGTTTTGCTTGTTGTTTTCTGTAACTCCATTCCTGTATCTTTCATTGTCTATTCATCGGGGAGATGTAATGGTTTTACATAAAACTTTTTATTTAACTTTTCTATACTTTTTCTGGTCTATTATTATTGTTTATTAAAACATTTTTTAGCAGCTTGTGAAAATTTGTGTAATATGTGTCAATAAAAAAATATTTTGACATATACGAAGCGAGGTGAGTTTTCTATGGTTTATAACATCATTGCCAGATATAAATTTAACGAAAACATTAGGTTTGTTCGTTTGCTTATCAAAGTTCCAATTTCTACCAATTTTAAAGCCACTTTACACGATATTAGGTGTGTTTTTTTTGCAAGTCCATATAGAATTGTAAAAAAAAACGACATCGGGACTAAGCGCTTTACATGCAAATGCAACAACTACTTAAATCTATACAGAGTTAGCTAAGACCAGATAATTATCGAGCGTTAATCTAAGACCCGATAAAAATGGTGATGCCAAAACAGTATTATCTATATGTTATCGATAATTTGCTCAGAGACGTCAAAAGTGAAGTTTTTGGATTGGTTGATGCTAGTCGTCAATAAGCTGACAAATGTCATAGCGTACACAGTGCTTCCAGCAATATGGAAAAAAAGCTCCTAAATCCCGATGTCGTTTTTTTTTACAATTCTATATGGACTTGCAAAAAAAACACACCTATTAAAAATCATATGCTTTCTCATGTGACCTGTCAAAAAAACATCAAATCGTTTAAACGCACGCATTAAACTCATGTCACTTCTCAAACGAAAAAGTACATGACTTTTTTGACATTAGGACTATGACTAATTCCATTTGAGAAATCAATACAAAAAATGTTAAAATATGTACTAAAAAGGTAGGTATATGATTTTTTTTGAGATATTTCAGATCTCATTAATACATATACTGTAAAATTTTTAATTAATACACTCACACTATTATTGTTGATAAAACTAATGTCATTGTTTTCTTATTGCTCTCCATCATGGAATAACGAAAAAAATTTATTTCTGTTTATATTTTCCTTATTTTGGTACCCTGAAAATCAAAGGTCATAGACGTGTAAAGCATAGATACACCAAAACGGTTTGACTTGACTTGAAATGACAGCTCATTTGATAAATCATACAGAAAATATGATGAAAGGTCATATGACTTCTATTATTATGATAATTCTATTATATGGATAATTTACAGAATCAAATTCTCGTTTATTTCAAAAGCATGAAATAGCTTGTCCGACCAGCGACTTTGTAAATGGACTAAAGCTATAGGTTGCTATTCCATTTTTCAACTACCACATGATATATATGTAGGTACCATTAAGGTTAAACAAAAATTGTTTGGTTTAAGTTTAAGTTTAAGTTCATTTATTTAGTTTAATTTAAACTATTTACATTTTCAATAAGTTATATTTTTACATAATTGATTTTTTTTTTAAATTTAATAATATGTTAATACTGAGATTTAACAAATTCGATAACATTTTTTTTAAATATATTAAAATTATTTTCATTTTTGATGTGAGCGTCTAAGTTATTAAATAATTTGAACCCTTTATATATAATAGAATTTTGTGTATTTGCATTTAGAAAATTAGGAAGTCTTAAATCATTTCGGTTTCTTAGTGCATAGGGTTGTAAGTCTCTTATAAATTGTATATAATTAATTAAGTATTTTGGCATTAAATTGTTGACGATTTTATATTTTTTTCGAAATTGATGTATTTGTAGAATTTTCTTGTCAAAGCAGTAATTTCCTCTTTTATTTTTTGTTTTTCTTAAAATATCCAGAAGGAAAAATTAGATTTCTCAAAATATTCTGGAAAATTATTAATCCAATAGCTGTTAAGAAATTTGAAAAACTACCCTCTTATTTAACTGGCTTCCCTATATCTTGGGCTTTTTAATTTTAATTTTGTATATTAATTTGGCGGCGCGACACCACGTGAGAACTATGATGGCGTAGTGACTTACACATACTCTCAACCAACCATTCCATTGTTATAGCAGGAACTGTGGGGTCTATAATTGTTTGCCCCCTTCGAAAGCCCAAGAGACCAATAGTTAAGAAATACTCTTGAATGATTTGTCTCTTCCTCGTAAGTGGCAGCATTCCTTATTAAAGTATATTTTTAATGATCATTTTCAAATTCAAAATAAATAAAACACAATTATTGAAGTATGTATGTATTACCATTTAAGAGTATATTGTATATTTTCAAACTACAGTCAGTTTATCTTTTTATTTTCTTTGTACAAAAAATAGAATCTCGATCCGAAAAGCCCAGAAAGTTCTCACATAAAAGGTTTTTTGTTTTAATAATTTGAAATAATTACTATTATGTTTGTCCTACTGGTTTTTTTGTAATATTACTCGAAGCAAAATATAATTGTTTTCAATGCAAATATAATAAAAGTACATACGTATAAACAACGATTATTATTTTTAATAACTAGAGATACATTGTGTAATAATTTGTTTGTTCAATCAATTCTTTCGTTTTTAACAAATGTTTTTTTTTTTAAGGTTGCAATTATTTCCTAAAATTGTTATTCTTTTTTAAAATTTCTTATTTATGAAGTTATTAAACAAACTTCAACGTAAAATTATGTTTGGGTGTGAATGTGTCGAGATGACATATTATATTAATTTTTGATTTTATATAGTGATAGAATAATGATTGGAAAATATGTATGTATGCTTCTGAATGTATGTATATAATTTGTTAGATGTGTAAAAATTAAGTTTTTTTTCTAAAAAAAAAACTTTCCTTTATGTGTTCTGTTTCAGATATGATCGTTCCATTTCCTTAAACTTCTTTACCGGTAGTATTGTTTTATTTCTAATAAAAAAACTTAAATTAAATAGTAGGACAACACTATTATAGCACGGAAGCCTTCTACAAGATTAAAATTTCCATCTTTTTACCCATTATGTTTGTTTAAAAGAGGGGAAATAAATTGACTGAAAGGCATGAATTGTTGTCATATTCGCTGCTTAAATATTAGGAAAAGATAAAGTAGAATTTTTGGCAAGTGAAACATTAGCACATTTGAGTCTTTAATTTTGTTTTAAGATAGGACTTATTTGGTCACAGGCATCTTGGAAGCTTATATTCTAAAACAACGAAAAGTAGCTTTGGAATTTGTCAAAAAAAGGAAGGCTACTCAATAGTTTATAGTTTCTTTGTTAAATTATTTTGCCAAATCACAAACATTAATATAACTTCAACTAAAGATAATTTATACGATGTATTCACTAAAAACAGACCATGATATTAAAAATGGTTGCTCTAAAGGCAACGGAAACAAATTAGTAAAAAAAACAATGAGGGAATATCAAATTGAAAATTCGGTGCATAACTTTCTATCTCTTATTATTATTCGAAGAGGTTTGTAGAGAAAAAAAGTTTTGACAAAAAATGTTATTAAAATATAAGAAAGAGGTGTCCGAAATACAATAAAAAATTTGTGTATCCAAAAACAGCAAAAAAAACATAATTCTTTAAATATAAAAAACAACAACAACTGTTTATCAAGTTAATTCTTGAGATGTTACCTAAGTGCTTAGTCAATAGGGAAATTAATCTTGTGGTTGGATCTCATGCTAATAGTCCATTCATTAAAATGTAATTTTTAAATTTATCATAATTATTTTAAATATTTATCTACTCTCAAATTTAAACTAAAAATAAAATTAAAATTAAAAGAAAAAATAAAACACATTCCCCTTATATTTTTAAAGAAGAATATGATTGAACGAAACCTAAAAAAAAATTATAAAGAGCTGAAGAAATCCGCTAGATTAACCGTAGTGGATGTGATAAACGAGGTCTATGCACTCTCAACGTCCCCTCCTCCCTTCACGGTTGATGCATAACTAGGACCGGAAATTGGCGGTGGGTTGGTTGGTTTAGTCTCTTCTACCACAGGTGGGTTATCAACTTTAAACACACAGGCGGTTCTTTTTATTTATTTTTTGCCATAACGATAAAACAAATGTTTACCTTTCACATCTACAGCAAAACTCTCAACACTTCTAAGATCGTGCTTCTTGATAAGTTGACACTCACCACCCTCAATTGAAGGTATAGAATAAACATACAAGTAACCATCTTGGGAAGCCACCATGAGTCTTGAAAAAAGAACAGACCAAAAATGTATATAAAATCACATAAAACTAGAATCAACAATAGTCATACCTTAATTGCTTTTGAATTGTAGCTATCGCACAAATTCTTCTTACACCAGCTTCAGGTAATGTTATAGATGCAAATGCTCGTCCCTGGCTAAAAACATTCGTAACCTGTGTTGGCAAGTAGCTGGTAACAGTTTTACTTAAAAATCTGAAAAACGTGTAACTTAATAAATTATTGATAACAAGATCTTAAAACATAGATCGGGTTAAGAAAAAGGATTCACAACTTTCTAGAGTTTCTCAACTTACCCCATCCAATCGTCGCTTGATTGCTTACTTTCATTCTCGGCTACACTTCGATCTAAACGGAATATGTGTACAGTCTCAGTATTAGAACTGGAAACCAAGTATTCGGAACAGGTGCTAAATGAGAGTGACGCAATAGAAACGCAACGTTTGAGACCACGACGCAACTCGAACAGTTTGCTACCATCCAGAGACGAGAAGACTCGAATAACAGTGCCACGTTCACTGGCCGTAGCAATTTCAGTGCCAGATGAACTAAATGCAATGGCTGCCAATGGCGAATCGTGAGCAGGAATCATGGTTTTGGCATGCAAATTGATGGCATCGAATATTTGAACCTCCCCTGAAGTCACACTTCCTGGATAAGCAAGGTAGCAATGATCCGAAGATGAGGAGAGGGCGCATAATCCTGTGGTATTGGATGGTGTATCGCGAATTGTGTGAACAACTTTCATATCTTGAATATTGTGAATATAAAGACTTTCTTCTAAACAAACTACAAGTCGTTCACGGTTGAGTTTCACTGCCAGAATGGTGTTTGAGTATGAATAATTGCAGATTTCGCTTTGTTTCTTGAAATGGCATACCTGGAGGAGAAGATTTTGTTTTAAATAAGTTAATATAATTTTATATATTTTTTATATAAACCTTAAGCTTTCGTGGTGCTTTCAAAGATACTATGGCAACTAAAGAACTTTCAAAAAGACGCTCAATGAGAAAAATTTCTTCCGATTGACAGCTGTAGATTTTGTCCAAAGTTGAATCGATACTCCCAAAGCTGTAGAGACTGTATCCTGATTTTGTAGCTACTGCCAGAGACCTATATGAGAGAAAATTTGTCAATTAAATATTTGTTTCATTTGATACCGATTCGATGGCCCTAGCAACTCTCTACCGTTATCAAAAGCATCATATTTATTATTCCATGACATAATTGACTTTTATATAAAATTTTCCTTTGAATCAGCCTAGCCATTCTAGCGTAATCGAAAATACATCCAAATATACTTTCACATTTATGATATAAGTAGATAGGATAAATATAATGTGATATGTAATAGGGTGTTTGAAAAAAGAATAATAGAGATCCTAGAGGAAAAAGTTCCGCTGAGCATACTCTTTCTTAAGAAGGGGTGTATGGATGGTGAGTGAAGGTCAAGTGTGACAAGTAGTACATACAACTCCATAGAAGAAACCATATTCAAAGATCACAATAACAATGTTCTTATTATAATTGATCTTTAAGCGGCATTGGTTTTCTGAATTTCTCATCAGATTATAGGTCCGTTTCGGTAGTCCCCAGAACTTCGTTTTTTTCGAAATTCTACGAATTTAAATTAAATCGTGTTCGTGTATGGAAATAATGTGTAGTTTTTCACGGAAGAGAGTGCAAATGAGAGAGTATATTTTCAATTTTTGTGAGTTATAGAGTCCAAAGAAATTTAGAAGAAATTTGAAAAGCAGAATTTGAAAAAAAGGATTTTGGCCCATTTAAACTGTTGGCCTTCATCTATTCGACTATCTTCGTTGAATTTGTTTGGGTTTTTCGTTGTCATTTGTTGAGAAATAGAAGCTTTGTTGTCACTAGCACCAGGGAAGTGTTCTGTATGAAGAAGAATGTTTCGAGAGAAAAAGAATCAATACATAGTTTGGATGTATTTGTGAGACAGTTGGTGCTCTTGTCTAGCCCGAGCTGCCGCAAAGTCAAGGTAGATATTTCAAATCAATATGGACATTTCATTAAATACAAATACAATAATTACTTATCGGTTTAAGAACCAATGAATTCCCAATTTAAGTTAATTTTAAAAACGCTGATAAATATTGTTTTACAAATCATTAACCTCGAGCTACAAAAACATTGTGTCAAACTTTACAAAATGTTTAGTTTGTAGGTACGGTTTTGTTTTTAGGTGACCTAAAGTCCAAAAAAAAATAACAATTTTTGTAAATACTCACGTGATGTTTTGATTGAAATTGACAAAGAGTTCGCCAGAATCTATGTCCGGTCTGCCGAGGAGGCTCATGATGTGGCCTTTGTTGTTGATTTAATTACTTCCGAATCGAACTACTACGCGTACAGAAATTTATATTTTATGGTTTTATTGGTTTCTTTCAAGGTCAGTACTAGAGAGTCGATGCTCTATGAATCCAAAACACAACAGTTGAACTTGTTAAAATAAAACCCGACTTATAGATAAGCAAAGACGAGCAGTATAATGGAATAAAACAAATTTAAAAATCAAGATGCAAATATTGACGAAAAAATGTACAGTAGAATCTCCAGGTCGTTGGCAACGATAAAAACAAATAACGAAAAGAAGAATGTCAATTTTCAAGATTGGGTAGGTATTTCTTCTTTTTTACTTTGCTGTTTTTATCTATTTTTTTTTGTCTTTCTTTTTTATGTATAATTGCTTTTTTGTTCACAAAATCGCAAATAAAAGCAATCAATGTTATTTGTTGACAAACTCTATTCTAATCTTGAATGGATTTCCTGAAGAAAATTGCGACGAATATCGAAAAAACAACGCAGTGTATTTTCTCGTTTTATTTCTGCTTCTGCTTCCAAACACAAAGCACCTCGAAAAATGTCAAAACAAATTGCTTTTTTTTAATTTCTTTGCACTTGTCGTCTCTTTTGTGCAGCTCTGATCCTTGTTGATCTATCTCTTTTCTCTCTCTTGGTTCTTTTAGGGATCACTTTTTTACGTAAATAATTTTAATAATATTAAAATATCACAATTTGGAGTAGATTTTCTCTTTTAGTTATAATTTTAGGGAAGATGCTTTCAATTTCGGTATACTATGAGTTTAGAAATCAATGAATTCAGATATTTAAATAATTTATTTTCTTTATTCTGTTCAACTTCACTTGATTGCAGAAAAATTTTGTTTGACAAAAAAATATATTTTGACAATTAAAAAAAAATTACGATATTGAATGACATGGAATTGGTAAATTGAATTTTAAGTTAAGGAACTCGTTCAGAGAGATAAATGTCTGGATTGGGAGTTACACGCAGAGTTAAACGATATGTTTTTTTTTATTTTTTTTTTCACTTTAAGCCTAGTATACAGTTCTTCAAAAATGCATTTCTGATGGGAGAGTTTTTTCCCGAAAAAAAACTTTTTTCATTTCACCAAACTGTAAACCAAAATCGAAAAAAAAATTTATACTCACCACGATTTTTTTTCACACAAAACAATGTGCATCCCATTGTTTTGACGGAAAAAACTTACAGAAATTTTTTCATGAGAACAAAATTTTTTTTTCACCACTCATTTTTTTTTCTTCAAAAAGAACTGTATACTAGGCTTTAACAAATCAAACAGAATAAAAATAATAGTTTCTTTAGGCCAGGCGCGCACATGCAATTTTTAGTTTCGCTTACATGGGACTCCGCGCACATACAGCAGCTCGATTCGAGCAACTCAAAAGTTTGTGTTTTGACACATGACACATGCCAGGCCTAGCTGAAAATGTCCTTTCGAAATAAACGATGATCGGGTAATACGCATGTCATAATAAAAACAAACGTATCCAAACGACTCCAACTTAATGAAGAAAACATATTTTGTGCACAACCTGAAAACAGTTCAAAACTTGAACACGTGTGTGTTTTTTCTGGCTTATATTGAATTCGGTAGAGAATGTTGAGAAAAAATGTAGAAGTACTAGTGGACGTAATTTTTAAGGTTGTACACACAAAAAATTCCTGAAAAATAAAAAAAAAATATACACGGAGGAAAGAGATGGACATACACTTCCGTCTTTATGTTATTTGATGATCTGTATAGATCATTAGTGATAGCCAGAATGAACCTAGTGAACAGCAGGATCAGTAGTTTTGTATACTTGTTTTTTTGATAATCTATATGGATCATATCTGATAATACAAAACGGCTAATGATGATCCATTACCGATAAAAAAGAAGAAATATATTATCATTATCGGGCTCGGATCAGACAATAAATCATGACAAAGATGTGAAATTACAGAAACATGATTAAAAAAAAACATTATTTGAAGTCATCCCATTCGCAACGAAAAAATCAATTTTTAAGATTGAAATGTCATTAACCAATGGAAAACCCCATAACTTTATTCTCTGGTTGTATCCATTATTATTCATTCACGGTGGAAAGAAAACGTCAAACATCTGTCATTTTGATTTTTATTTCTTCAAGTATTTCAGTCAGTATTTGGTAGTAAAAAATTGTCGGCTTTTTTTTGTAATACCAGTCATTTCGAATTTGCTTTAAAGTTGGTAAAATGTCCGAAGAAGATAAAAGAGATGATACTTTTGAACCTGAAGCAACCTCATCCAATACCAAACCCAGTGCAATAGATATAACCCACTTAAGCATTGCATCTGCTGCTGCGGCCGTGCCTCAAGAAGAACCAGCAAAAATAGAAGACATCGTCTTAATCGATCCGGAATGTTTGGTTCTAGATCTGAATCATCATCGCATTGGAGTGCTTGAAAATTTCGAACCACTAACTAAAATCGAGAGCTTATATTTAAGATGGAATTTAATAAAGAAAATCGAGAACCTAAGCACTTTGACCACACTGACAGAACTCGAGTTGTACGACAATCAAATTACCAAAATCGAGAACTTGGAAGCGTTGACGAATCTGGAAATACTCGATATTAGTTTCAATCGCCTAACAAAGATTGAAAATCTTGAGGCCTTGAAAAATTTACAGAAGCTCTTTTTGTGTGCCAATAAAATCTCCGTCATCGAGAATATTGGAATGCTGACGAATTTGACCATGTTAGAGTTAGGCGATAATAAATTGAGACAAATAGAAGGTCTGGAAACTTTGGTGAATCTGCGACAATTATACCTGGGAAAGAACAAAATCAAAAAGATCGAGAATTTGGAAAAACTCGTGAATCTTGAGTGCCTGAGTTTGCAGGCGAATCGAATCTTAAAGATTGAAAATCTGGAGTCCCTGGTCAATCTGAATGAGTTGTATCTGTCGGAAAATGGCATCGAGGTGATTGAAAACCTTGCAGAGAACAAACTAATTGAAACATTGGATTTGGCTAAGAATAGGATCAAGCGCATTGAGAACATTGGCTCATTAGTTGACTTGGATGAGTTATGGCTAAATGACAATCAAGTAGCCGAATGGAAGAACATAGACCAGCTGAAGAACAACAAAAAACTTGCGACAGTATATTTAGAGAGGAATCCAATTGCTAGCGACACGATGTATAGATTTAAATTGAAAGATATTGTACCATGGTTAAAGAAGATCGATGCGACGTTGTGTCGATAACGTTTTTATTTGAATTTATTTTATTGTTTGTTTGTTTAACAAGCTCCATGTGTTTTTCCAGTGTTATTGTAGAAATAAATTGAATACCTACTAAATTAAGTGTTTTTTTTTTTAACACTGAAAGGTTCCTCTGAATTTCCTTGGAAATACGTCACTCTTCCATGAATTGTATTGCTTTTAATATTTTTTTCAATATTGCTCATATTAGTAGTTTGGACTTTAGAGTTGTTGTTCTAGTGAATCCAATTACGAGTAACAATACGTTATTCTTAAGAAACAATAAGATGTTTATTGTACAAAATAAGATTTTCGCATAATAAAAAATCACAAATTCAATATTTAACGATGGTAAATTATTAGTATTAATTAGATAAAGAATGCACATTTATATATATATATATATATCTTTATCTAATTAATACTAATAATTTACCATCGTTATATATATATATATATATGTACATATACCTACTAACTGTTCAGGTTATTTCAGTTATTCTTAGAAAGAGTTTCTTAAATGTTTTCCCAGATTTGGTGACGAATCGTTGAGAAAATAATCATAAACTCCACCACATTTTACAATTTGAACACAAATATTAGATAGATGATTAAGTCAAATCCGTGTTTTGTTTTTATAACTGGATGATTCAACGTTATTTTTCATTCAAGCTTAAAGTGTTGAATCGGATATTAGAAAGTGATGTGCACCATTTGGCCACAAATACTGCCTCTTTTACGATCAATTGGCTTAGGTCTGTCTACTTGCCATACATATTATGTTCATGTATACTATATACTATTCTGCATTCGATCAAAATTGTCATTACGATCAAAGGGTAGCCGACAAAAATGCGTCTAGCAAAATTGTCATTACGATCAAAGGGTAGCCGACAAAAATGCGTCTAGCAATTTAATTTTTTTTTTTTTTAATATGTACGTATGTATGAATATTTTGAAATTCACATGCTCAATTTTTTGAAACAGCAACCGTTACTACTATTAAAAATGTTTGCTCTTGTTCTTGTATACATTTTATATTTGCTTAAAAATTCATATTATGCCATTCTTTTTCTAGCTTACTACTAAAGGAGTTGGTTTGGGTATTTATAAATGAATTTCGTGCTCCTGAACATTTTGTTTTTCCTCGGCGTAGCACATCAGCTAAAACTTCCTCACATGACTACAATTCACCAACAATCATCCAAATGAATATTTTTTTTAAAATGAATTTCAACATAATGTTATTACTAATGAAAAGTATGCATGTTTTAATTTAAATTATAAAAAATACAATTTGGTGGAACCAGTTTCCCTTAAAAAATGCAATGCAAGCCGTCTTCGTCTGCGTGAGTTCTTCCACAGACCCTTTACAGTACAAAGTGGAAAAGAAGAAATCACTTAAAAATATCATCAACAAGTTCAACACAGGTATCTTTAACGGACGTCTAAATGACGTTGAAAATAAATTTTCCTCAATTCAAAAATGAATGCCTTTCAATTTGCACAATAGAAGAAAAGATAGCAGAGAGCACCAAAGATGAAAAGCTAATCGATAAAAAACTATGAATAGTTTTGTGGTAGGGTGTATGTATAGTACATTGTTGATGTATTATTGTTGCAATGCATGAAACTACCTGAACAACCCTACCGCTGACCTTATAAAGAAAACCGGACTGCGCATCCTTAATCAGTACCAAAAATTAATTTAAAACGCTTTTTCTCTGTTTTGGTGCGAAGCCGTGGAAAACCGTGTAACTCGGTGGGTAACTCGAAATGGTAGGAGTATACATGGAATTAAGCAAAGGATAAGAACTCCTAACTATAAATAGGTCCTAATATGTGATCTCTGATCTGACAGAACTTTAATTCTAAAATGTCATTAACTCGGCGGAATAGAGATTACAAGACAGCGCCTAGTACTAGAACAAGCTAGGTTAAGTTATTTTTTTAAGATTTCGTTTTTGTATAAGTACATACAAAAAAAACATGTGACTGTCCTCCTTTGATAGGTTTTCACCAGAACAGAAATTAAATAACCAATAAACTATTTAAAAAAATGAATTCAAGATATTAAAATCAGACAAAAAAAGCAAATCTTTTAAGGCACAACCCATAAAGGTTAGAATATTAAAAAAAAGTATATTATGTAATAGTTTTTAAGTTTATTTAGTTTAATGAAATATCCAACCTTATCGCCAATTCCAAAGGAAATTGCGGATTTTATTTTTTACCAGGAGTCGAATACTCTTATCATCAATCTCCTCCGAATTGAATTCGGAAATAACTTCGAACCAGTTCCGAAATATTTTGAGAGAATTAATTAAGTGGAATATAATTAATTTTTGAAACATTCCGATTCGGTATTTTCTTAAAATGTATAGCAAAGCCTTCATAATTTAACAATAATATTTAAATCATTTTAAATTTCATTTCTTTTATTTCCATGAATCGTCGCTTCTTCTCGTTTTTTTCCTCTACTTCAATTTTTCTCATTTTTTCAATTTCCGGCATAAAGGCCCTGTGTTTTCCTGCAGCTGACAGTTTTTCAAGTTATTTGATTTGTCTATTGCACGCACTGTATATCTTTTTTTTTTAATTTGATTCAATTTCCTTGTACCCGTTCGAATAAAAAAGATCGGCGTATGTTCATCTGCCCACTCTTATCGTTCTCATTGTCTAAAACCAAGTTCAACTCCTTTTGAATAGTTTCTTCAGGATTTGATCTTGTTGCTTTTGTAGGATTCAATCCAAAGAGCCGCTTTCTTTGTAGCTATAAGCTCATATAGCTTCCGCGGTTGGTGATAGCTTAAGCTCTATATTGGGACCACTTCCGGTTGCATATTTTTACTTCATGTTTTTGGTTACTTTAGTTCACACGTATTTTTTTAAACGCTCCAAACCTTGATTAAAAAAATTTTTTTACACTTAAAATGAAAAAAAGAGAAACAAAGTTTATAAGCTTACCTTTTTCTACTCGAATACAGATTTTATTAGTATACCTAGGCAGTTTAGCTCACTTTCAACCTGTTTCCAAGAGGTTTTGTCCCTTTTATGGCAACTTAGTGCAATATCTGGATTTCTGTCCATTATTGCCAACATTGCATATACACATGTGGTCATTAAAATAGGAACTCTTTTGGATCAAATAAAAAATGCAACAGTTGTTAAGTTACATAAATTTTTATTCGAATGTGTTGGTTATGTTGTCAATGCAACATTAACAAAATTTAAAGTGTTGCCACTTATAAAAAAAAAGGTAAAACATAGTCCTTAAAAGAACACAACGATTTTAGTTTAAAAAATGGCAGTACCTATTTTAATGACCACATGTGTATGTATGTATGTATTTGCTGCTTATTTGTTCTGCTTGACCTAGATAAAAATGAATAGTTAAAAATTGTCAAAATAAACGAACACAATTGGAAATAAGAAGACGAAAGTAAAACTTACATTTTATATTTTCAAAATCCTCCAGCTAAACTATAGCGAATTTTTCCCAGGGAAATGTCATTAATTTTCCTTCGAAAAAAAAGTTGGTTATGATTGCAGATTATCACACGGGGAAAAAATCCTGGAGAGAATTTATTTCCGTTAAAGCTGATTGTGTAAGAACTAAATGAACAAATATACGTTTAAAAAAGCATAAGACCTCCTAGTTTTGGGAAAGCGTTTACTCGGTTAGCGCTGCTTAGTTCACTGGAACAGACTCATTATAATTCACCTACAAACGAAAATATAAACAAGTTAGGCTGAAGTGCACCAAGTGTCCATATCGCATCCAACCTTTAGATCCGTTGCATTTGTTTTCTCCAAAACAGGTTGCCATATACTGTTCGCGTCACTATATTTAAACCGGTTCTCTCTCCTTCGCCAAAACATTGCAACTTTGTTTTAATGTAAACCTTGCATTGCATTGATTAACTTTTATATAAATAATCAAATTACATTGAATTTTAATTATTTGATTGCATCTTCTTCTTCACTTTCAATTAAGTACAAAGTTCTAAAATTATTTATATGAACGCAATCATCCTCATGAAGCCATATTATCTTAATACAGTTTGACCAATTCATGGATACCGAACGATAACAAATTAAACCCACGCATAATTATAAGTAGTATTCTCATTTATTGCAGTAAAATATTTAATTTATTTTCTTTAGCATAATATTACTTTTCTCGAGCGAAATTATATAAACCACCACGGGAGTAATGAGTTCTTAAAATAAATCCCTTCTCTCCATACAAAACACGGAAGGAAGTTTGTGGGCCTCTGAAGTGACTTATGGATATACTTTGCAAAAATAATAAAAATGTATTTCAGAAAACGCAAACAAATTGTAAATTGTTTTTTTTTCTATTTTCAAGTTATGGAATCCTAGCACACAGGAACAAAAACAAGGCAGCTGAATAAAAAAAAGGAAACAAAAATACCCACAAACTTCAGGTGCGCATAGCCACAGGGCATCCCAAATTAATTTGTGTTACTATTCCCATGAATGTTTTTTTTATCTATTTCGATTAACTTTCGTGTGTGATTTGTTTTATTTTATTTGTGTTTACGCGCTACATGAGAATCAATGCTACGTCCTCAGGTCTCATGGTCGGACATTTCCAATTGTATAAATAATATTGCAAGTTTCCATCACCGGTACCAAACTTCAAAGGGGACAAGAATTTCTTATTGTCCATTAGATCTAGGGCATTAAATACGTCCATTTGAACATTTTTTGCTGAAATCAAGGCATCATTCATAAGCTCCAACCAGGGAGTTTTTGTGGATACATTGTAGAATGAATAAGCTGCCCGTACATTCTTATGCACAGGATGATGCATCACAGTTGATGGCAAGCTGTAGAAGCTTACCATATCGGTTATTTCACCATTCTCAGCTTCGACGACAAAACAATCGATAATACCTTCTCGTGGCGAAAACCAATGTACAAACTCTTCTTGTGAAAACACTGGGCATATTTGGAATTTTCCTAGATACTCATCAAGTATCTTGCGAGCACCTTCCATGTCTTTCATTTGAATACGACGAAATCCTCGCGTCTTTGGTTGATCGGGTAATTTGAAGAGTTTTATTGTTCGTTGCATTGTCATGTTTCTGGCTAGATGTGAGAATTTTACCTGTAAATTAAAAAAAAATATACTTTTATTTATAAATATATTAATATATTTTTTTTTTTATAATTCACAAGCGCTCAAGGGTATGTTAAGAGACCCTTGTAATGTCAAACACAGCGATGGGGAAATTATTGGGGGAAGAGAAAGGAGGTGTCGATGAACATTGGTTTTGAATGTTTGCAAATGGAAATGGCAATCTAAGTTCATGATTTGTGCTACTCTAATATAAACACCAAAGTATTAAGTTTTTAGCTTTGAACAAATAGTTGATCGAATCGTTTATCCATGACCTAATATTCCTGCAAATATTCGATGATCTTTGTTATCTCAATACTCCATAACACCTTCGAATATTTATACCAACATAAACAAATACTGTGGCTTTAGTTATGTGGTGATCAAAGAAGTTGACAGCGTCAACATTCAACTACTGAAAGAACCTTCAAATTTGACTGCCAAATTTGTGTGATGAAAATGATTTGCATATTTTGCTTTTACACTTACATTGGAAGAAATCAGTTTTTAAACACTCAAATTTTATAGATGGATTTGGAACTACTTATCTTTAAGATTCCAAGCATTATCACATTTCAAATTATGTGAAAATTCGTTTGTTGCAGAAGCATAGAAATGCGAGAAAAGTGCTGAAAACACTAACTTTTTTCTCCGATACAGACTTCCAGATCGAATGTTACATCATTAGTTTCAATAAGGTTAAACTACATCGAAATTTCGATTTATTTTTGGTCATAGTCAGGTGCCAGAGTTTACATACATATATGTTTACCCGAGCAGGTTATTGATTTTAAATTTTCGCTCATAGATAGGAGTTGTGGTATTGATAGTTGTCAAGGTTTAAGACAAAATGTAACCTCTTTACCGTTGTTCTCGAGAAATTGTACCCAAGCAGAGAGGCTAGCAAAGGCACAAGCCAGTTGATGGGGAAAGCTTCACAAACGACCTACCCAATCAACAGAAACCTGTGCTTGAACTTGCTGGAGCTCAACATTGAACAACTGATTACAAATTAAATAACTGATTTCTTTTAGTTTTGAATTAAACCGAAGGGGCAACATTTTTTTTTTTTGTTAATTTAAAATTAAAAAAAAAGAAAAATGCAATATAATTATAAAATTGAAAGCTCAATATAATGCGTGTTCTTATTTTATAATAGTATTTAAATGTTTAAGAGTTTTCGTGTATCGTTTCAATTGTTTTATTAAAAAAAAAAAAAATAATTATAAAGTTTAAAGATCCAAAATTATTTTGATAAATAAATTACTCACGTCAACAAGTTTCTTAGGATTAAGAGATCGGTGCCAGTATCTGCACGTCGAAACTGGCTTCGGCAGCACAACTCCAGCAGTGTAGGCTGCCTGATAAATGCCAGTCAGATTGACTCGTCTTGTGATCTCTCTGATCAGCACTGGTGCAACACGTTTGCTTCTCAGTTTCTTGTGCACGCACAGAAAATTGATTTCCACAACTTTTAATATCTTCTCGTAGCATCTGAGTTTGCTAGGAATTGCCGATATAAAACCAACCAAACGACCCGATTTCACAACCCTTACACCAACGTGCCAGTCTTGTCGCCAGCCTGGCGGTTGCAAAGACCACTTCAAGAATTCAGGTTGATAATCGAAACGAAACATAGAATCATCATCTTCCACGTAGTTTTCATTGAGGAGAGTATATAACTCGGTTAGGTTCTGGGAGCTGTTTAGGTTGAGTGTGTCCCATTTGAAACCATCAGGCAACGTGTACGGTTCCTGTCGGATTTCAGAAATGTCCTTATCCGGTTCAATGGATTCATTTGTAAACACCTCCTCATTAAGCTTGGGCACAGGCTGGGTTGACCAGAAGGTGAATTTTTTGTTTGCGTTTTCACGCGCATTCACCTCATCGGCTTTCTGGTATCCCCCATAGAGACCTACAATACAAGGACAACAAAAACATTTCAATCAATCACGCAATAGCATTTAATTATTCAGGAGCGTAAAGGCAATATAATTTCAAGGCACTCACTTCGAATATCCTTGGGAATTTTAAAGGCGTCGTTAGTCGAATTCAATTCGGACATCACATCAACGAATTTCATAGAAAGCGCAGACACTAAACGATTGCGTGTCTCTTTATCTTCCCATGCTAGGTAAAGTATTTAAATTGTTTGTTGTAGGTGGATTTTGTTTAGTGGATTTCATTGAAAAATAATTTACCTTGTTCATCGGGTTTTTCGCCGCCACCACTTTCAGTTTTTGTTGCTTCGTTGTTTTCAACTTTTTCATCGGGGACTTTTTCAGCTTCTTTTTCCTTATTTGGTTGTTGGTTTTTGTCCATTGTGGCTGTTTTGGGAGTTGATCTTTTAAATAGGAATGAATTTTAATTGATTGAAATTTCATTTAATTACCTTTTTATAGGAAACTTGATTCTTTTTTATAATGTGCTACACACCCGTGTTCTTTTTTAATATTTTTTTGCACAAGAGAACAAAATTGACAGCAGAATGGCGTAAAGTTGCTTTAATTTGCTCAATTGAACAGAAATGGTATTCTTTGAATTAAGCATAAAATGTTGATAGTTAAAAATTTAACGAATTACCTAAGGTTGTGTTCACACTATGCTTAAAGTTCATATGTCACAAAATGTGTGACCAATAATTGCAGACTCTACAGCACAGTGCATTTACAGACGACGTGGCCTAGGCAACCCCTAATGCATGTAAAGGAGGTGAAACGTGTGTGATATAGTTAAAATTGGAAGGCTATGGAATTTTTCATCTGATTTTCGAGTTTTCTTTCTTGCTTTTTTCTTATATTCTGAGAAATTGAGATTGGCCTCGTTCAGGTTTCACTATCTATGGATATGTTAGTATCTATTAGTTTTCTGTCAAAAATCAGCTGACACGAAAAAAATTTAATAAAAATATTTTCCTGTTTTCAAATTTCATCGATAAATCAATGGCGCATTGCAGTCGAATCAGTAAGATGTTAAAGCTGTTTTAGTATAAAACTAGGTTAAAACAATGATTTATTTTTTTTAGTATCGTGCTAACTTTATATGACTCTTTGACATTTCTAAACATCAAAACGGGTCTGTTTACTTAGATTTTTGCAGGAACTGCCATTACTTTAGGTGTGCTCACAAGCAATTTATTAAGAAAATTGCTTTATTACGATACTATAGTTCAAAAATGTTTAAAATTAAGAATGAGTTAGTAAACTACTTTGAAGTTAGCAAATTGTTAAGTAGTATCATACTAAAACCTTAATAAAATTTTAAATTTTAAAATTTAAAATTTTGCGCCCATGTGTTTTATTTTTTCTTCAATAAAATAACGAAAAAAAGAAAATTTTATTAATTTAATAATTATTTCTGAAAAAACGAAATCTTCGCAAATAACCATCTGTTTTTTTTAGTTCCTCATGGTATAGTCTTGTATCCTAAAATTTGTAGGATAACTATCTTGATTTCATTTTTGTGAGCATCTGTATTTTCACTAGGGATTACAAAAACACAAAGGCCCTGAGTAATAGATCCGAATCTAGCCTAAGTTCGATTTTAACCAAACATTCGTAGAAATAAAACAAATTTCAAGTATAAATACTTAAAAGCCGCTTTCCTGTAACTAAGTTAAATTTAAAATGATAGAATCACAATAGAACTTTACGAATCTGGTTAATAGAAATCTGTTTGTGTATCAGTTCACAATAACGAAATTATGAAAATGAGTCACAATTATTGGTATAAATAAGACTGTTGTTAAATTTGATCTGTTACTACGAAATTTTAAAAGCAACTTTTCTACATCTAACAAAAAGGGCCAAAGCTATCCGGTTAGTTTTGGATAGAAATCTGAACGCGACCATTCATCACTGTGAAAAGGTGCGTTTTATTATTCACAAATCTATCTGGATCCGGATCTGGATTAAGTTTTAACATGTATTACAAAAACAATTTGGGATCCTGTTTTCTATCGGGATCTATTTCAAAGATCCAAAAATTAGTTATTACACTGGCGAGTAGATGGCTTTTTATGGTAAGGTAGTGTAAACTACAGTGTAAAGAAAAGAGAGAAGAAATAATTTAAAATTTCCAAACCCAAGGATAAAAAGAGACGGCCTTAAGTGCTTTACACATGAGCTGCGAACTGCGAATGCGAATAAATCTTTTTAAGCAATTTTCACAGCTAATATCAATTTTTGTTTTGTTTTAACTTTACGACGAAGTGAATTAATGATCGAATCAACGATTTAAAAGGAAAACACTGCATAAAATAACTATAAATTGAAATATTTTGTATTTTAATATTTTTTACGCGACCAACACGTATCTTCTGCGAACTGTCAAATGTAAATTCGCAATCCACAACTAGTGAACGCATTCCACAGACCGGCGAATAAAAAATTCGTTCGAACCTAACCTCAAATGTATAACATCTCTACTGTGTTGTGTTGCTAGACGGAAAATTGAAAAAAAAAATGAGTGAATCTATGGAAAAAAGGGTAAAATAATTTAAAATAATATAATTGGTAACAAATGAAACTGCATAAAAACCTCCTTTTCTTTAAATATTTTGTCTTAGCACTCATTTTACATTAATTTATTTTGGTTTTGTTTTGTTGACAATTCGCACTGTTCGGCGACCAAACAAATTACTCATGTGAAAGAAATGTCAAAATTCGCGACCATTCGCAATTCGCAGTTCGCAGTTCGTGTCTCATGTGTAAAGCACTTTATAACACTGCTGTCACTAAGATCCGTATCGTTTTATTTTCAAGGGAAGATCCAGATCCGGATCCAGATAGATTTGTGAATAATAACGTTTTATTATTCACAAATCTATCTGGATCCGGATCTGGATTAAGTTTTAACATGTATTACAAAAACAATTTGGGATCCTGTTTTCTATCGGGATCTATTTCAAAGATCCAAAAATTAGTTATTACACTGGCGAGTAGATGGCTTTTTATGGTAAGGTAGTGTAAACTACAGTGTAAAGAAAAGAGAGAAGAAATAATTTAAAATTTCCAAACCCAAGGATAAAAAGAGACGGCCTTATAACACTGCTGTCACTAAGATCCGTATCGTTTTATTTTCAAGGGAAGATCCAGATCCGGATCCAGATAGATTTGTGAATAATAAAACGCACCTAAAATTTTCCATCTCATTTATCTCAGAACTAGAATAGTCTCCCAGAACGCATCCAAATCAAACGAAAAGTGCCCATCACTGACCAATGTCAGAACCAGCTGTTCTTCCAAAACACCACTACATAACCGTCTGTTGTCATCACCGGGCAACGCTAAAAGAAAAAACTGGCTTCTCAAAAGTTTTGTCAGTAAAATAAATTTATTTATTTATCAATCCATCGCACATAACCCTGACGGGTGCAACGTTGTTCAAATAAACCAATCTTATCATTACGATTAACATCGACGACAGTAGTCAATTTAATATAACTGAAAAAGTCATCCATTTGAGACAAAGGAAAACCCGTACGACTGCTGTTCCATCATCTCATGCAACACAGGAAACCAGCAGCAGCAAAAGCTATTATGAGATGACGCTAACGCGGAAAAGAATGAAACAAGTAACGGCAGTTTTAATTATTCTATGTGGGATTTTTTATTTATTTAAAGCTCTTGCCAAGCAACAACAGCCCATCGAGGATAGCCAAGGTAAAGTTTCTCCATTCGCTATCAAACAGCAGTCACCTGCAGATGATAATAAGATTGTTGACAATTCTGTCCTCAATGGCAGAATAATCAATTTTGATCTTCTGGAACAACAACGCCAGGAATTAAAATACACAAAAAATAAACTTGCTAAGTTGGAGGAAAAAGTAAAAATCTTGGAAGCAAGTATCCCCCAGAAGTATCCTAATGTCAAGTATTTGAACTATAAAACAAGGAAAAGAATATTGATAACGGGAGGAGCTGGATTTGTGGGTTCACACTTGGTGGACACTTTAATGATTGAGGGACACGAAGTTATTGTCGTTGATAACTTTTTTACGGGACGCAAACGTAACGTTGAGCAGTGGTTCGGCCATGAGAATTTCGAAATGATACATCACGACATCGTGAATCCGCTCTTCATCGAAGTCGATGAGATTTATCACCTTGCAAGTCCAGCTAGTCCACCTCACTACATGTACAATCCGGTGAAGACCATCAAAACAAACACAATGGGCACTATCAATGTTTTAGGGTTAGCAAAGCGAGTTACGGCTAAAGTGCTTATAGCCAGCACGTCGGAGGTCTATGGAGACCCGACTGTTCATCCACAGCCGGAGACATACTGGGGGCATGTAAATCCAATTGGACCACGTGCTTGCTACGATGAGGGCAAACGAGTTTCTGAGACCCTCAGCTATGCGTATGCAAAGCAGGAGAAGGTGAATGTTAGAGTGGCAAGAATCTTCAATACTTACGGTCCCCGCATGCACATGAGTGATGGCCGAGTTGTGTCCAACTTCATCATACAGGCTCTGAAAAACGAAACCATTACTGTCTACGGCAATGGCAAGCAAACCAGATCATTCCAGTACGTCTCGGATTTGGTTGATGGTCTTATAGCCCTGATGGCATCAAACTACACTCAACCAGTTAACATTGGTAACCCAGTTGAACATACGATAGAGGAATTTGCAGTGATTATAAAGCAACTGGTTGGCGGCAAGAGCGAGATCGGTCAAACATCTGCAGTTGAAGATGATCCTCAGCGCCGAAAACCAGACATAACTCGAGCTAGAAAATATCTGAAATGGGAACCCAAAATTCCGTTGAAAGAAGGTCTCCATCGAACCATAGATTATTTCCGAAAGGAACTGGAGCGATCAGATCGCTTTCAGGAAAACAGCAATCGCTACTTTGAGTCTGAGATTAATCGTTACCACACTAAAGAAGATTGATATAAATTCGTCGCTATTTTTTTAAATGTCTAGTCTGTAAATATTTATGTTTGATAACAATGTTGAATTATTTTTAATTTTATTTTTTAGATGTGTTTTCTTTGTAATAAAATAATTTGGCCTTTGTTATAAACCTAAAAGTTGTTCTACATTATTGATTTCTTCCAGTTAATTTAGGTTGTCTTCGAAGATTAAGTTCCTTTTTTTTTAATATTTTTGTGGTGGTGTTTTTATATTTTTTTAAAAGTTCTTCTTTGAATTTTGTAGCACAACAATACCAAACACTTGGTATTATTTCAGAAGTGGGTATTTGTTTTTCTTTTGTAATAACTTATTTAAACTTGAATAACCAATGAATGGCAAGAATAAACATACATAGAAACAAGTAATAAATTAGTTTGGTTTTGATTTATTCTGCGAAGGCGAATAGAACGAGCTTATAATCGTTAAATAGAATTAGTTATATTTTGTAAAATTAGAGATAGGAATTTAATTAGGTATGGAAAATTGGACAAGAAAAAAAAAAAAGATTTAACAAAAGAGACCAATTTGCAATCAAAAACTTACTCACAAAAGTCATTAGTACATACATATTTATGTAAAATCAAACGGAAAAATACCGGTTTTTTAAAGTTAATTTATATTCATTAAAAATTAGATTTGGTGGTAAAACAGCTCACAGAAAACCAGTACCCAGAGACTTACAAGTCTCAACCAATCATGTGTGCGTGTAACCGGGGATGAAGGGGACCTACAATTTTTTGATTTTTCAATTCCTCACAAGAGGCAGTTTCAACCCAAAATCATCTGCATACTAGCATTATGTATATTCTCTTTTATACAACAAGCAAATACTGTTCTGATCGACAAATTGTTGTCCTTTACAAAAAAAAATAATATTTAAAAGAAGTAATAATCTGGTCAAAATTGATAATAAATAAAATGGACACCAATATTTTGGTGCGGCCATTGGAAGAAAATTTGAACATCAAGAGTGCGGCGAAACATAGAAATTTGCTTCTAAACTTAATGATGCAGGTCCCCTTGATACTTAGATAGAAGAAGTAGCTGAAGGTTAGGAGCAAGAAAAAGTTAAAGCAGTATGGATAGATTTTAAATTGAATGTAAACAAAGTTAAGTCGAACAAAATGCAACCAGTGTTGGATCCAATAAACTTTAAACATTCAACCAGTTAGAAGAATCTATCAAGACAATTTCATGAACATTTTCCATACCTGGATTCCACTCATTTTAAAATGTTAAAATATTTACTAATTTTCATATAAAATCATAAACTATAAATTATATTTTTTTATTTGAACACCAATGAACTTTCAAAATTTAAATATTCACAGTATTTATTACATTGCATTAGGCAATACTAATGGCAACCAATCAATGCAATCGACACAATCTGGGCCTAATATGTACAAACAATAACCGTGGCTATCGCTTTTAGTGTGGCCATATGATGCCAACTTAGCTTTACTACATTTTTCATTCACATGTTTGCCAAGCGACACTTAAAGCGGTAACATCCTACGCCATTAGTTTTAAACTGGTATGGGGTTGTATGTACTTCGTCAGATTCTGCAATACTAATGAGAAAACATCGCACCACAAATACAATCTCTGAAAGTACTCCATATAACAGATCTTGAGGAAGAGCTGTAAAGTTATCGATCTCATTTAGGTATAGATCCAAACGTCGCAGTGCACTTAATCCCCATTATTATTCACTAATTCATTGCCAAACTTTAAGTTAAATGATAACACACCGAGTTTTTTTAATTCACGAACTTCATCTATCCGAAATTATTCGCAATCTATTTCGTCAAAAATTCATTATTGCCAACTTGCATCAAATGATGGACAAATTTCAAAAAAAAAATCAGCACCAAGAAAATTCTATTTATTTGTGCTTGAAGCGACAAAGGATTTCGTGTCAGCAATATTGCGGTCAGTGAACCTGAACGGAGAATATTATCAATGAGCAGGGCAAAAAGAATAAGAATTGAGATGTATCTCTGCGTTGTACTGCAGATGCATCAAATCATCCTGATAACTTGGAACAATCCCACACAGCTTGACTTGAAAGGGACCAAAATTTACAATTTTTAAGACTTTCTCCTTTAATGTTTGCGAAAAACCAACACAGATTCTTGTTCTTTTCGTAAAATTTTCTAGCAAAGCCAGCCTAAGAAAAATTGGGATCTATAGTTGAAAATCTAGTAAAGAAAATACTGTGTCGATTGCTGTTTGATATCCAAATGGAAAATTTTCCATACAGAATAATTGACCCCACGTACATTTTTTTTAATATAGCAAATAAAAGAGCTTTCGGAAAACTTGTCTCTTCACCACAATTGTTACAATTCCTCAGTATCAATCCAAATCCAATTGTATTGGTGTCAATATACCAGTTGCTTATATTTTGTCACTTAACTGCAAGTTAAACTGTGATTTTTCGTACACGGCCATATTTACGAAAGAAGATTATATTGAAAAGTTATGTTTCTGAAACCAAAATCAAATAGTCTTGAAAAACTATTTCCAAAATTGTTATTGTTATAGCAACAAAAACAGATATTCTTTCTTTAGCCACAGTTCCCGATTGTGAAATACTCTACCCGACCTAATATTTACCTCCCATTGCCATGTTCAAACATTCAAAAGCAATGTGCATTGATATCTCCTTTTAAATCCTCTCCTACTTTCTTAAACGCTCGCACTCCTTTTAGTGCGCCCAAAATATAAAAAGCGCATACAGAGGGAATATTATTCATTTCCATAATTGATCGGATATGAAGAATTTCAATGGAAAACCACAAAAGGTTAATTTGCGTTCAATTAAGAAAGTAGATAGAAAAGGAAGTTCCTTATCTAGTGAACTTAACTGTTTTTATTTTTTATTACAGCAGATGTGGTAAGGACCAGCTACAATATTGAGATTCAATGGATAGTAATTTATGTCCAATAGTGCATATATTCTGAACATTTAAAAAAACACTTGTTTCTTTCCACAATAAAAATAAAATTTTTATTTTATTTAAAAAGTCGACGATGTCTTCTAAGGACACCTTCAGGTGTAGAGCGAAAAATTTGTCCTTGACTCCATCAAAAGAAAGTAATATGATATCAATGGGATAAAACCAAGTGAAATTGTTCAACAAAAATTAAAACGAATTTATTTGATTACTTTTGTTTTACAATGAAAAAAACTTAAATGAAATATATATATTTTTTTTTAAATATAAAGTTTTCATTGGTGCTTTCATTTTTTCTTATTTTCGATTCGGCAATTGTTTGCTAAGACTTTTTAGATTCCTCCCGTGCCATATCGTATTTCCGAACTCTAAATTAAGAATCGACAAAAACTATCACAACATCTGTAATTTGTATTGGAAAATCTCATATAAATTTAAAATTTAATGGATTCTGTGAACAGTTTTGGTTCGGGATTCATAACAAATTTCCGATAACGTCTTAATGCAAGGTTAGGTAAAATAATTACATTTGTTGCCTATTTTGTTAGCTTTTCCGGTTGGTAAATTAATCAAAACTCTCTTTTTTTTAAATATAAATTCAGCTGTGGAGATCTTTTTGCGACGCAATCTAATTGTAAGATTGGTTTCCAATTCGAGTACCTACTATATTTTAATTCTTACACTAAAACTGACGTCATTACTATGACACAAAATAATGATTTTCTTTTTGTTCTCTATAACATTTATGTAGCACATTTAATTGTAAGTTAAAATATATTATTTAGACATTACTACACCTTTATTGCGATTTTATTTTGTGTTAATAATAATTATTCTTCTCCTTTCGTTCTTCCTTTACACATTTAATGCTATATTCTGTTTATTGTTATTATTATTTGTATTACTCTATATTAATGTTTCGACTACCTGTATATATATATAAACACACCTGTGTATGTATTTTTGATTACATAGGATTCTATATACATATCTGTACTACTGATTTCTGGCTGATAAATAAAACATGTTTGTATACTTTTTTTATCTCTCTAACATTTCGACGAAAAGCCTTTTCATGGTTATATTACCTTCGCGACAAACTGAACGCCAAAATCTTCGAATGATATTGTCGGCTTGTCGTAGGGACGGCAGTAGTAGCAGTAATTGCTGTTGATGTGACACTGCTGTCGTATGGCGGAGCAAATATACACAGTCGTTCAACGAGTTTAGTATGGACTCACGGAAGTTTCTCAAAGAGCTGGAATCGTCCAGCAGGACATCACAATTTGAGAGAATAAGAGCCTTTAACAGGTAGTACTCCTCCTTACGGGGCGATAGTCTCTCCATTCTCTGCACAATCTGGACACAATGATAGTACAGTTCTGTGGCCCCACATTCCTTGGCAGCGCGCTCATCCATACAAACATCAGAGGCGAAATTTAGTTTACCATTGAATGGTATTGAACGGTATGCTAACTGCAGTGTAAGAATCTCCGCCCACGATATCTGGAGCAACTTCATTTGATCGTTAAGAGGCAATTCCGTGAAGCCGGGTATTTGTTTGGCCCAGCCAATAACCCCGACCAGCTCTTTGTCGTACAGATCGCTTAGGACAGCTAGCATATCATGTGAATCGCCACCGAATTTCGACGAAAAACTAGTGCTCTTGACTTCTTCTTGTTGACTCACACAAAGCGCTTCTGGTTCATAGGTATTGAGTACTTCTAGGATTTTAATATCTTCCAACGATGAAGTTGTCGACTGATACAGCATCTGCATTGTCTGATATGAATTTGAGACGGGATTTCGTCGGTACTTTTGTCGACCTCCTCGAACTCTATCAAGGCGAACGCCTTCTTTGAGCATGCCCATAAGAAGGCACTTTTGGAAACGACATGCTTGGCATGCTTTCCTGCGGCGCTTGTTGATTTCGCACTCATTATTCGCCGGACAAGTATACTCAATATTGCCCTGAATAGTGCGTTTAAAAAATGCTTTACATGCCTCACAGCTGGCAACTCCATAGTGAAAGCCCGAGGCAACGTCTCCACAAACCAAGCATAATCGACGGATTTCTTCGCGTATTCCAGCTTTGTTTTCACTTCCATTGCCACAAAGTAAATCACCTGACAAAGAAGTAGTTGAACTGCACAATTGACGTTCTGGTGATACAGATGGTGAAGTCTGGAGCTGATTGCTGGCCGAACTGCTATAAGAAATTGAATTTGAGCAATTAAGAATGGACGTTGTCGGACTGCAACAGTTTGTTGTTGTATCGATTTCTTGTTTAATATTAAAATTGCATCCTATTCCATCGGCCATGGTGATGAAGCTATGAAGCAAATAATAAAAAAGATAAAACTTAGTAAGAATACCAGAGTAAATTTATACATTTGGTCATTTTACTTAAGATTTATCTATATAATTTATTTTCGGCTACATTTATTTTTATTTATATTTATGTGCTGCACCTTCTTTCCATTTCGGAGTTTAAAGACATTGACGAAATGCAGAAGTTAATATTTTTACATTCGAATTAGAAATGTGATTTTGTTAGGATCCGAACACTTTTAGACAGAAGTTTATATTTTCTCGATTCATTAGTATTTCACAAAATTTTACGAGGATTACGAAAAAAAGTATTTGTGAACATACCCTCTGACATACAGGGGTCTAAGAATGGACCGATATGTTTCAAATTTCCTTAGAGGATAAAATTGAATTTTTGGTTTAATTCATCTAGATAAAAGAAAGATTTTTTTAAACTTTAATACCTATTAATGCGAAAGTTGTGCTCACCAGTTATAAGTCAATGGTTAGCGGCATACATAAAAGAAAATAAATGCAATATAATTTAAATCATTCCGGGGACTTTGAATAAAGCCTGAGGCCTGGGTGATGTAAGTTTTGATAACACTTCACACCAGTAATGTTAAAAGCGATTGCAAAAAATCTGTGTTTAAGGTCTGCGGATAAGATCAAGATATACTTCAGTTTTTCGGTGTCGAACCAAGCTCATTTCAAATCGACGCAGGTTCTTAAGGGAGTCGTTACGGAGTTCAAGTTCCACACAAATGTAGAAATAAATAATAGCCTACCACCCTTATATTAGTTGGAACATCATGATGGATCAAGCTAAAAAAGGAGTTGACTAGAGAACCAAGACTACCCGAGAATTTATCTTCATCTTATAAGTGGTGAGAGGGGAATACATACATTGAAGGCGTACTTTTAATGAGACAAGTTAAGTGACGGTTCATTATTTGATCAAAGTCAAAATACCGACTTTGTGTTTAAAACAATCCGCTGCGCAGCTTAGCAACAAGTGTAACAGGTGTTTATTTCTATAGATTGCGTACGAGAATAAAGTTATTGCACGGCTTAAGTTATTTGATAAAACATTATTTAATAATGCAATAGCTATAGCATCTAACGAGTTTACCTAAGACATTACACTTCACGTACATGAGCTATACACGTTAACGTTGTTCTTATCAATTTTAATTTAATTGTCTTATATAAACAAAAGTAAACAAGAGAAGAGGTAGGCAAGTGGAATGATTTTTACTTTTCTTTTTTTTTTCTAATAAATAGCTAAAGAGGAGCTAAGAATAACCAATCGAATCAAAAATATAAAAATCTTATTTTCTTTTCTTTTTTATTAAAAAATGTTTACTTACAAATTATTCTTTTTCACCCAATTAGACAGAGACGCTAGGAATAGTTTTTGTTTTTTATTGTTTGTGGCTTATCGATCACGGATTTCCCGAATTCCTCGTACTCTAAATACTTTGATCAATAAATTATTTCTCAAGTTACAGAAATAATTATTTTCCTTGAAAATAATAAACAATTTGTTTTTTCTTTTATTTTTGTTCTCTCTCGCTGGTTATGGCTGGAGAAAATTATTAGTTTTCTTATTTTGCTTTTTGGTCTTTCTTCATTTTTTGTGAAGATATCTTGATTTCAGAGGCATTTTTTTAGTTTTAATTGGAGTTATATTTCTATTTATTTGTATTTCGTTTAAATAATCGCAGAAATTGTGTAAAATATGGAACAGAAGAAAATAAATATTACAACTTTTTATTAAAAGGGGAGAAAAATAGTTTTCCTACACTTTTTTAGATTAGAGAACTGTCATGTAGGGAAAAGGAAAATGTCAATTTTTTAATAGACAGCTATTTTCTTATCTTCATGTTGGGCAAACTGATTTTGAGGTTTGTGTCCGAAGTAAATTAAGCGCATATATTAAAGGCTTGTCTAGACTGATTTTAAACAAAAGCGATTTTTATCAGTGTTTTACTATCGAATGTATTGAATGCTTTTAAACACTGCGATTTAAATTAAAGTTAACTTTGAACACGTCTCATCTCTCCAGACTTATTTCTGTATTTAATTTTTCATATTATTCGGGTATATATTCATTTCCAGTTTGGCATTCGCATAATGAACTTATAGATTAGTGACTGCTCTTATCGAGTAAAGACTGCGATGAAATCGAAGATCTCTTTTCAATTGAACAAAGTTAACATTTACTAAAAATGTCAGAGCTTAAAAGTACCGATGCAAGTGAAAGAAAACCAAAAGCAAAACAAAGATACAAATAAGTGAAAACTGTGTAGATCGTATGTATATTATGGCTAATGATTTAAACTGATAACGATCAAATGAAAATACATCGATACAGATTAGGCTAAACGCGCACATTAAATTTTTAGTTGCACAACTGTTTGGTTTAAACTGATAACGATCAAATGAAAATACATCGATACAGATTAGGCTAAACGCGCACATTCAATTTTTAGTTGCACAACTGTTTGGTTGCTTATAGAAAACAGATGAACTATTTGGTTGAATGTCCACGCAGGTGCATATAATTATATGTTAAACAAAATAGCGAACTCATTTAGGCTAGCCGCGCACTAGCAATTTTTAGTTGCGAAACTGCTTGGTTCGAGCAACTAAAAAGTTTGTGTTTTGACACAAACTAAACGTTTGCCTAAAATAAGTTCGCCATTTTATTGAACATATAATTATCTGCAAATTCACCGACATTCAACCAAACAGTTCATCTGTTTTCTATAAGTAACCAAACAGTTTCGCAACTAAAAATTGCTAGTGCGCGGCTAGCCTTAGGCTAGGCGCGCACATTCAATTTTTAGTTTCGAAACTGTTTTGTTGCTAAAATGAAACATATGGGCTTATATGGGACACCGCGCACTTAGAGCAACTCGATTCTCGAAACTAAAAAGTTTGTGTTTTGACACAAACTAAACGATTGCCTCGCATCAGTTGAGCTGTTTTTTATAAGTGCAAGAGAGAAAAGAGTGCAAGCGTGAGTAAAGAGTTGCCAGTGTGCGGTTCTTATTCAACTGGTGATTAAACTATTTGATTTCGATCACAGTTGCCAGTGCGCGACTAGCCTTAAGGCAATCGTTTAGTTTGTGTCAAAACACAAACTTTTTAGTTGCTCGAATCGAGTTGCTCTGAGCGCTCTGAGTATTTTTTGAAACACACCTGAGCACTTAGCTGTCGCCTTTTATAAGGATGTGAAAGTTCTAAGAAACTTAAGTTTTCTCGTGTGAATCCTCATATCAATTCAATTGATCTGAATTTTTTGTGTGTCCACCTTAATAGTAGAAACAGCTGCTTGTCACATTTTGTTTTGCAAAAAAAAAACAAACATCCCGCTTAAAATCTACAACTCGAAAAGTCGAAAGTGTTTTCAAAATTTTCTTCAAAAAGTTATCTATCCAGTCTGCACAATGGATGATCCCGTGTTTAAACAAAAATATCAAAAGTATAAACTTCGTGTTAAAGTGTGGGAAAAGGATTTCAAAAAGAAATACAACAGAATTCCTTCAAAAGTAAGTCAAAGCCTTTTCCTTTCCTATAGGTTTTTAACTTGGATATTATTTTTTTTCACTTTAAGTATGATATTCGTGATGCATCGAAAGATATTAGAGATTCTTACAAAATGTACTACAAACTCAAAACTTCATTTCTCGAAGACACACTCAATGATGTACTCTCTGAAGATGGTTTCGATATTCTGGAAACCTCTCAAGGAGACATCGATGAAAGCATGCAAGACAATTCTTGTGGACCACAACTCCCGCTTGATATATCGACTATTTCGAATATGGACTCATCCCTGAATTTTTCTAATTTAAATGAACTTAAGTCTTCCACTCAGATGACAAACGCTGTAAATCTAAATGAATATCATATTATCAAAGAATTCGAACCAGTTGAGGAGAGCGGGCACAATTCAAAAGCATGGGGCAAAGATGTAAGTAAGAAGCCTCCCGTAAGCAAAAAATCCACTAGCCCAGTTCGTCAAACCTTCAAATCCAATTTGACTGCAAAACTTTTCAAAAGTTCATCCTTTTCAAAAAGAAATCCTCGTAAGTCTTTAGCTAAACCGCATAAAGATCTTTCACAGTCATCGGTGACGTCCAGTCAATCGGAAACTCCAGATCCTATGGAACTTCTTCCCGACCTCGAGACTATTCTTACTCAGCGTGCTAAGGAATTGGCGAATAAAGAACCAAATTATGATGTAATGGATTCTATAGGCTTAAGAAAACCTAAACACAGTTTGATGCAACTGGACTTGGGTTGGCTTAAACGAAATGCCACCGATGATGGAGATGCCTTCATACCATGTGATCAAAAAAAAGATCCTGTTCCAATGGGGCTTAGCAATATTAATGTCTCCCAACTGATAGCTCAGAAAAACCAACGGGAATCGCCTATTATTGATACCCCAAATATACCTGAACACTTTGAAGAAGACGCAAAGCTCGTAGAAAGCAAAAATGATTCGGACTCAATCGTGTCCAATAGCGAAGATGAAAAAGAAGTTCAAGAATATCGTCGTATAGCCAAACGCAGGCGAGTCTTAACGACGATTGATAAGAACCAACAATCACCAGTTGCTACTCCCCAAGAACTAGTAAAAGTTCCGACAATTCAATGTGAGGTAAACACAAAAGCTTCATGTGAGGAGGCACCCAAGTCGGCAGAAGTAAGTCCAATTGTTGCAAAAAAGCGAAGACGAAATCAAAGGGATACATCCGAAGACGACGAGGATGAAAAACCTAAGCGAACTCGTAAAAAAATTGCAGCGACAAAGAAGAAACCTCCAAAGAAGGAAGCAACAAAATTAACTGCAAAGAGTAAAGCGAAGAAGGCAGGCTCGAAAACTGTAGCTTCAAGAAAACCATCATCCAGACTTTCGAAGAACCAGAAACAACAGGAGGTGCTTTTAGAAGAAGAAGGTGAAGGAAAAGCTCCAGATCCAGAAGCGATTAAGTATACTCTCGCTCTTGAAACTGGAAACCTAAGATGCCTTCCTAGAGCGAATGTAGATGATCTTGAGATGGCCAATTCTCTAGCAGATGAGTATATTAATAAGATTAGCGTTAAAGTAGGAGGATTGAAGAAATATGAAGAGAAGGCCGTTGCAGTGAATACAAAAAGCGAAGCAGATAGAAAAATTTTGACCCAGAAAATAGCTTCTGGAAAATTGAACGAGAATTTTGTCCGGATTAATATCCAAAAGAAGGTTTTTGTCCGAGGCAAGAAAACAGTTAACTACTCCAAATACAAGAAGAACCAATGGAAACAGAAGAAAGCAGCCGCTTTAATTGGACCCGAAATGAATATGGGCGGATGTGATGGTGGAATCTTGACTTGTTTTAACTGTGGTCAGCCGGGACACTTTGCGCAACAGTGTAAGGTACAAGGCGAAAGTCTTCTCCCAAATACTGTTGATATTGACGATGAAAGTCCTTACATTACTCTGGAGGAAGCAGAGAAGATGGCCAGTCAGAGTGCAGTGGTTGTGCATAGCCGGAATTTGGATAAACTTCCAGAAGCCACGAACACACTTCTGTATAGACAAGAAGACGAAAAAGACGATGGCGATGAAAGTAATGATGGAGAAGAAGACATATGCAGTGAAATATATAAAGAAATTCAAGCAACAAATGAACAACCGGCTGCAGTCGCACCATCGCCACCAAAAAAATACATAGGTCATACAATTCCCCAGGATTTCCTAGAGAAAGCTGGTCTACTTAATGCTCCAACTGTGGTTTCTAAATCTGGGTCTATATACGATCTTAATCCTGACGGATCAATTCCGGCAGCAACAGAAGAAGTCTATGAAGTGCTTCGGATGTTTGGCCATACCGAATTTCGCAAGGGTCAAGACCGAGCCATCATGAGAATTCTTTCAGGCCAATCGACTTTGGTCACTCTCAGCACTGGCAGTGGAAAATCTCTTTGCTATCAACTTCCTGCCTATTTATATAGCAAAAAAATGGGTTCAATAACTTTGGTCATTTCGCCATTGGTTTCGTTGATGGAGGATCAAGTTCATGGAGTTCCACATTTTTTACGAGCTCACTGCCTTCATACCAACCAAACTCCACAGCATCGATTAAAAATTCTTGAAATGATCAATAATGGAGAAATTGATATTCTCTTAGTTTCGCCTGAGGCAGTGGTGGCTGGCGAACGTTCAACCGGATTCGGGTCGATTTTGCGAAAGTTACCGCCCATTGCATTTGCATGTATTGATGAGGCTCATTGTGTGTCGCAATGGAGTCACAATTTTCGACCTAGCTATCTGATGATTTGTAAGGTGTTGCAAAAAAATTTAGGTGTTAAAACCGTACTGGGATTAACTGCAACAGCAACATTACCCACTAGAATGAGTATAATTAGACATTTGGGCATTCCGGATGGAGAGAAGGGTATCATTAGTGATATTCCCTTGCCAGATAATTTGATATTATCAGTTTCGAAGGATGCGAATAGAGATGTTGCATTGATCGGATTGCTGTTGAGTAAAAGGTAAGCTTAAAAGTCGAATAAAAATTGGAGTCTTTCAATATTTTAATACACACTAAAGAAGTGAAACTTAAGGCCAAAATTGTTAGTATTCACAGTTGTAAAAATTGATTTCCTTGTGAGTTTACGATATTTCATTTTCATCTTGTGTCGGTTTGCTTTGAATCTTGTTTACAGGTTCGACGCATGCCAGTCGATTATTATTTACTGCACCAGACGTGATGAATGCGAACGAGTTGCTGGTCAAATAAGAACATACATGCAGGTGATAAGTTACAATATTTCTAGTTTTCCCTTTCTAATTCCTCAAATTTTACAGGATAGAAAATCAGATAATATACCGGCGAATACTAAAAAACGAAAACGTGTTAATTGGCAGGCAGAACCTTATCATGCGGGTTTACCAGCATCACGACGTCGCACAATACAAAATGCTTTTATGAAAAACGAGCTTCGCATTGTTGTGGCTACAATAGCTTTTGGTATGGGCATCAATAAACCAGATATCCGTTCGGTTATTCATTATAACATGCCAAGGAATTTCGAGAGCTATGTACAAGAGATCGGTCGTGCAGGTCGCGATGGTAAGATATCTCATTGTCATTTGTTTTTGGACTCGAAGGGTGGCGATCAGAATGAGTTGCGTCGACATATTTTCGCTAATTCCATTGATAGACATGTGATACGTAAACTATTGCAGAGATTATTCATTCCATGTTCTTGTGATAAGAATTTGAAGAAAAAGTTAGTCTTGCAGTTAAATGGTGTCGATTTGTTTTTATGATTTTTTTTTTGTATATGAAGTGATTTTGTAAATGAACATCAAGATGAAATCAAGGCGTCTCAAAACATCGATTGGGAAGAGGATATGTTTGATATAGATGATAAACCTGTTTCAGGGGTTCTTTTAAAATCCACGGACAAAAAGCAACCACGAAAAAGAATCTGTCCAGGACATGAAATAGGAATCTCAATTGAGAATACAGTACAAGCCTTAGACATTCCCGAAGAGAACATATCAACACTTCTTTGCTATCTGGAATTGGATTGCCGTTGGGGTATAAATGTGCTTAGTTCAGCCTACATAATGTGTAAAGTGATATCGTACGGAGGTCCAAAGTATTTAAAGTAAGATGAGTCATATTTATCCCTATGACCAAATTCATAGTAATCGAAGACTTCTACGAATCCTGAAAAAAACTGTCACCAAATCCGTTGGTAGGGTCAATTACTTATTTTCGGGACTCGTAACAATTTTTCGATTACGATGGGATTCGTGATAGGGCTGATTATTACAGTTTTTCACCTGATAAGGTTTTCAATTACATAATTCTTTTTAGACATGCAGCTAAAGACTGTCCTCCACTGGCAATGGCCATAGCTTTAAAATTAAAAAACAAAACCTTCAAGGAGGATAGCAACACCATTGAATTTTCTGTGATTGACATTGCTGCGGCAATCGGATGGAATAGTGGAGTGGTTAAATATCAATTAAAGAATCTTGAATGGATAACACGTGAGTTTTTAAATACAAATTAGAAATCGATTATTCTTGTTTTTTTTTCAGAGAACGGATACCCAAAAAGATCACCGCTTACAGTTTCTTACTTTGATTTGGGCTTTAGAGTTAAAGCGCCTGGAGATTTTACATTGGATGAGATCGATGAAGCTCTTGATTCTCTTTATAGTCGGTCTGTGACGCAAGAGAAGACCCAATTAATTCAGGTATGCATTGTCAAAACTTTAAATTATAATCATTTTTTAATAGACACTCGGCTTTCAGCTACAATATGTATTCCAAGGTCTTTCTTCGGTGTCCTATAAGTCTTACATACCCTGTACTGCTGAAGATTTTCCTCAAAGCAGTTCGGAAAAGTTGAAACTAATTATTCGAGAATATTTTCAAAATGATTATCCCATAGACTTAGTTCTTGATGTGGAGGTTTGTTATGAAGTTCTCAAATGTTTCTATTTTATTAAGTTCTCATATTTTCTAGCAATCCGATATAACCGATGATGAAATAACTGGTGATATTTACTCAATAATAAATATGTATCCTGATAATACATTTACCGGAAGAAATATAGCACGAATCTTCCATGGCATACAAAGTCCTAATTTCCCAGCTGTTATATGGGGACGATGTAGATATTGGAGAGCCCATTCGAAGACTGATTTTAATAGAATTGTTAAGCTAGCTAATTCAATAATTGTTAAGATGCGAACTTAGTATGTTTAGGTTGTTACTGTAAAAATTTTATAATGTTATTAAACTCAAAATTTGTATTTTTTCAAATATATTTGTTTGTTTTAGTACCACTTGACATAATGGTTAGTGCGTTGGACTGTCATGCGGAAGGTCTCGAGTTCGATTCTCAGCCGGTGCTAGAAAGTTTTTTTCAGGGGTTTACTGCCTCTTGCGAGGAATTGACAAATTCTCCAAGAGTATCTCTTGTCATGGAAAGTGCTGCTCATTAGCCGTTCGGCATCGGCAGAAAATTGTAGGTCCCCTCCGTTCCCTGGTAATACGCACACAGGAATGGTTGAGAGTTGTAAGTCACTAGGTCCTGGTTCACTCCGAGCTGTTGCACCACCAAATTTATTTTATGTATGAATTGAATAACAGCTTCGAAAACACAAAGCTGACTTCTGTCTGCCATGCGAAATATACCACCTATGCCATTATCCATGCACGGCACTTGCATCAAGGAATCTGAAAAGCTTTATATAGTCGGTATGGGTGTAAATGACGATCTCTTATGAAATGATTATATATTCGACGGAGCTGAAAACGCAGCCAAATACTTAGGTCTTTTTAAAAGATGCAAGAAATTCTTTTCCCCTTCTGATCTGGCTATGATCTATAAGATATACATCCGTCCAAAACTTGAGTATAACTCTCATGTCTGGGCAGATACTATATTACTCATTTGAACGTATTGGATAGAATTTAGAATAGAGTCCAAGACTTATAAAAAACACATCCATTACGAAAACTTTTGTTTCTCTTGAACACCGTCATTCACTGTTTTATCGCCTTTTCTCTCAACAATGTTAAATTGAAATAGCAAGTTGCATCCATCTATTCAAAAATTTTCACCGTAATAGTCGTCTAGCATGGAATGGTCATCTAGCATGGAATGGTCATCAGTTTACACTCGAGCTTGTTTCGAACTTACTGCAAGTATTTCAGAGAAATATAAAACTTTTTGCGAGTACTGTTGATAATGATCACTGAGCATGTGCCAATGCATGAACCACAGCTTGTTATAATGTTAGTTTAGTGCTGGGAATTTAAACAAAATAATCTTAAAATATCGTTGCATGTATACTTATAAAAGGTGGCTTTATTCGACAGGCTTGGTCGAATGAAACCATAACTACAACGCAACCACCACCCTACAGCCTGAATCGCAAGATTTTCAAATAAATTGCATGACTGGGTACGTACATGCTCCTAACAATGCAATTATTTTGTTTAAATTGCTAAAACCACTCCTAAAATTTTTGAGCTCTAAAAATATAATACCGTCTGCTTTCTGAAAAAATATGAATTTATGCGAGTTAAATCGATAAATAAGACTTACTTAGAAATACAATTTTCTTTATAATTTGTTTTACTCAAATTTAGACCAGTAGCAGTAGCACTACACACAATTTTATTGTATCAAAATCGTTAGAGTCGTTTTCGAGATAAATAAGATTTTTTAATGCTAACACTGTGTCTCTGGCATATTAAGGGTATGGAAAAAAAAGTGATAGGCTTAGACATCAAAAAAATCATATTTACGCAAAATAAATAACATTATTTTTCGGTTAGTGAAAGTTTTTAATTTAAACCTATTTAAAAATTCCTGACCGCTTTCAATGTTCCCTGATTTAGCTTGATAATGAAATTCAACATTAGAATTAAAAATTAAAAAAAAAAACAAAGTTTTCTTCTACTTTTAGCATAATGAATTTTGTTTTCAGTTTTTTTTTTTTATTATTATTTCATTAATAGAGGTACAATATCATTTAATCTTGTTGTTTTTTGTTTGTATCATTTTTTTTTTTAAATTATCCCACCAAGTAATCATTACAAATATTTATGCTTTAAATTGGTGTTTCTGTTGATTTTTGAGTGAAACAGGAAACAAAAAATAATTCTAAAAAAAATTACATAACATTTTTGCGCTCTTATTTATGTATACATATTTGTTTTTAATTTGAATTGAGCTTTATAATACCTAATTTTTTTCATTTTATCATTTGCAAATAGGAAATAAAAAAAAACAGATTGGGTCTGGAGCAAAAGAAACAAAAAATATTCTTCACCATTATTAACATTGTTTTTTTTTATACTAATTTACTAGAGATATTCTTAATGTTAAGAGAGAAAAAGCTTAGGAATATAAATTATTAAATTGTTTACATTGGATTATTATAAATTTAAATGACAACTTTTTCTAAATAAAACTATACGCTCTTTTTTCCTTAACAAAAAAACAAAACCACTCAATCGTCTTCGCGATTAACACTTAAATCAGAAAAAGCTTTAATTATACATTTTAATAATTTTTATTTGAATAATTTTCTTTTAAATATTTATTTATAAGAATTGAGAAAATATATTTTTGCTTTGCAGGACATTATTATTTTATTTCCTCTTCTCAGTTCTGTTATGCTTACAAAAAAATGTCGATAGATGTTCTAGATGTTCATATCCTCTCGCTCTTTCACGTTTTATTAATTTCTTTTTTTTATGGAGAATCGTTCGTTTACTTTTCCTGTGTGTGTTTCTAGTTTTAATTGTAAATAAAATTAATATAAAAACGCCCACCCAATATAAGTGCAATTAGACAGACGCCGTTCCTAAGATTAAGTTTTGATTTTATATATCACTTGAGGCAGCACTCGAAGTATGTCTCGCCAATGAAGTTACCACGCATGGCTTTTGAGACATTATGTTCGAAGAGTCTTCGGTTATTTTGCAAGACATCTGCTGCTTCTTTGTTCAGTGGATCCTCTGGATTGGGTTCCTAAGAATCAAATCAAAATACAATATAAAACTATTTGAAATGATAAAAATTCTATTTACCAAGAACAAGTATTGTAGTCCGTATACAATTGAGTTAATTGTCAAAACTGGATTCCAGTCTTCACGTAGAATGTTTAAACAGACATTTCCTTCCAAATCGATATTTGGATGATAAACTTGAGTTGCGCATTTAACCTTTGGGGGCTCGTGAGGGTAGTTGGGCCCAACTCGGAAATTAAACACAAATCGACCATTTTTGTAGAAACCCTCGTCCGGGCAAATTATAAGCTTAAAATTGAGAAGATCATCAGGATCGGGGAAATCAGTTGCGCAGGTTTTAGGGAGGTTTAACTCATTTATATCTAAAATAGATAGAATGTTTGATTTAATATTTTTATTGATTTGATTTTAAAGCTTTCATACTCGTAAAACTGAAAACGTAGCTTGGAAAACAATGAAATAAATAAATTAGAGGCCACCACGGCTCATAGAGCTTAAATCTAGTGACTTACAACTCTCAACCATTCCTGTGTGTGTGTTAACAGGAATAGAGGGGACCTACAATTTTCTGCCAATTCCGACCGGCCAATGAACAGCACTTCTCATGACAAGAGAAACTCTGGGAGGAATTGTCAATTTCTCAAGGTGTAATAGAAAAGGAGAACAATGTCATTTAATAATGCGGAGTGGTTTTGTAGTAAGTTCATTGTCAAAGAAACACAAGATCATTTTGTGGTGAAACATATATTTAGTGACAACTATTTTCTTCAGTCCATAAAAGAACTAACCTGATTGGTATTATCTTGTTACTTCAGCAGTTGAATATAAATTGTAAGTTGAATATAAAAAGTTGATATACAGTCATGGAAAAAATAATAGAAACAAGCTTCTTCTCTGCCGTTTTTTAAAAAACAAAAAGTTTATTGGAAGGAAATTGAAAATTCAAAATACATACAATAAGTCTCTATAAAGTTTAAAATATACACAATATTAAATTTATTAATAAAAAGAAAAATTAGTAATGAGAAAAATTAAAATTAATATTAACAGCCATTTTACCCTGGAAAAAATAATAGAAACAATATTATAATTGTGTTTTTCTTTTTGGTAAAGAGAAACTTAACAGTTAAATTGGTTCATATTCGTTTAGTACTTGGTCGTTGCACCTTTATTTTTAATGACGGCTTCACATCTCCGCCCCATGGAATGAACCAACTTGGCGCATGTCTCGGAAGGTATGGAATACCATACATTTTGTATTATAGACCACAGTTCTTCCTTATTCTTGGCTCTGAAGTCTCCAATTTTCCTCTTAAGTATGTCCCATAGGTGTTCTATGGGATTAAGATCCGGGGACTGCGATGGCCACTCCATAACATTTATTTTATTTTTGTTAAAGTATTCCTTAGCCAATGTTGAGGAGTGCTTGGAGTCGTTAACCTGCAGGAATTCCCATTTAATTGGCATGTTCTCTTCGGCAAATGGCAGCATAACTTCATTTATGATTCGGACGTAGTCAATAGCACACATTCTGTCTTTTATCCAAAAAATTGGACCAACCCCAGATGTTGAGAAGCACCCACAAATCATGATGTTTCCTCCACCATGTTTAACAGTCTTTTTTGTGTACCTTGGATCGAATTCTGCGTTCTTATGTCGTCTGACATACATTTTGCCATCGGAACCAGATAAATGTATCTTTGTTTCATCCAACCATAAAACGTTGTTCCAATTTTCTCGTTGGGCGTGTTTATTTGCAAAAGTCATTCTCTGCAGAATATTTTTCTTGCTCAGGAATGGTACTTTTCTGGGACTCCTTCCAGGAAGCCTTGCTTCCATTAGTCGGTTTCTTATTGTACGACTTGAAACAGGCGCATTTAGTTCAATTTTCAAGTCGTTTGAAGAAGAAAAAGGCTTTTTTTACACAGTCGTACCATTATCTTATCAAACCGCGTTGAGGTTTTTTGTTTTCTGCCTCTTGTTTCTGGCTTTGGACTTGAATGGAAAACTGTAAATATCTTCTTTTTTGAACAATTTATTGCTTGTGCTATTTCTTCCATAGCTTTCCCATTTTTTCTGAAGTTTTTTATTAAATTGCACTCAGTAATAGTACAATGCACTCCACGACCCATTTTTATAAAATTTTAAAATAACTGTTATATTTTTTTTTATTAAAACGACTGAAACACGTGCAAAACTGATAAACAACAATAAAACGTCTATTTCAATAAAAATAAAAAAACGAAATTTAAGTCAAATTGAAAGTCAAAGTACCTTGTTTCTATTATTTTTTCCAGGCGAAATTATCACTTAGCTCATTTTTTTTACCGTTAAGTCCAAAGTCATGCTAGGTGCAATTAATATATAAAAATTAGAACCGAGGAAGACGTAATTGTGTGTAGTTATTAATGGTTGATCATTATGTAAAGCTTTGTTTCTATTATTTTTTCCATCGCTGTACATGGTGTCCGATAATTCGTGTGCCATACTTTGGGATGTGATTCTTGGTGATATTCTAAGAAAAAAATTGTTCTACAATGAAGTCTGATTTTCAACTTTGACATCACTTTTTGACGATTTAAAAAAAAAGGCTAACTTTGGTGCACCCTGACCCATGTTAAGGTGAATTTCTCTGTCAGTACTAGTAGTAGGGACCTCATTTTAGATATCATAATTATGTATGGGTTTTTTGGTGCACTAATTTACGAGTTTTTTTTTATTATTGTTTTGTTCATCAGGCAAAAATAAGAAAACTTTAAGTTTATTACACATTTTTTGAAAAAATTGACCTCAAAGTCAAAATTTTGCTCGGGCAAGAAAAATTGAACACCATTTAAAATTGAATATCTGGCAACCCTAAAAATACATCAATTTAAACGTAGTTTTAAAGGTTGGTATTTCTTCTAAAAAAAGTCTAAAATGAGGTACCTACTACTAGCACCGACAGAGAAATTGACCTTAACATGGATCAGGGTACACCAAAGTTAGCATTTTTTTAAATCGTCAAAAAGTCATGTCAAAGTTGAAAATCAGACTTTACTGTAGAACAATTTTTTTCTTAGAATATCACCAAGAATCACATCCCAAAGTATGGCACACGAATTACCGGACACCCTGTATAAAAGAAATGATAATGATTCTAGAAAAGGTAATTTTATTTTATGAGTTTTAAAATGTTGCCCCAGAAACACAAGGAGGGACACAATTTATGAAAATATTTGGAGAAAGCTTTAAGCGACTCACATTGTATTTAATGATATTTTTAGAGGTCTTTCAGGCTTTGCTCTTCGGTTCTGGCTGCAAGAGGTAATTTAAAGGATTCGAATTCCGAATGTCGAATCCAACCACTAAATCAAAAAGATATTCGGGAGTATAACGTACCATTGCTTGCCACCAATTCTTGAACTGTTTGCTTTACAAATGCCAAAACCAAATTGAGTATTGAAAATTGAATTTATGAAAAATGAATATTAAGAAATAAAGTTTTATACAATAAAATTACTATATAAATTCTAATACTCCGTCTATAAATGGAAGCAGATTTAATGTAGCTGTACAGTTTATCCCAGCCATTAGAACCGTTTAGGATGCATATAACGTCTCCTCTTTCAATATAGTTTATGCCAAAAACAAGTCCTATTTTCTCGTAGGATTGGACACAAACCAAACAAAATGAGAAAAAAAACTCTCTTGTATTACATAACTCACATTGAAGGGGCAGATCTGGTCTGTGTGGAATAAAATTTAATTGAAGTATTTTTCCTCTCAAATGGAAATTTGAAGATATCAGTTCTGTTGAGTATTTGTTGTGGAAATAGTTCTCTGCACCAAGATTGAGCTGAAGCTTACTGTAGTAATCTCTGTATTGAGAGGCTCTAGCCTGGTTTATACAATCCTCACGATGATTTGTGTCCACTTTTGATAAAATGATGTAGAGTTTTTTTAAGATCGAATATTTTTTCTGTATTGAAGTTTACTGTTTCTTCGACAGATTCAAAAAGGGTTCACCAAGTTCTTAGAAAATTAGTTTATTAATGACAAAGCGGTCTAATGCCTCAAACTAGGTAGGTTGACCACATCCCTTACTTGTGGAGTAAAAGTGAAAGCCTTTAAGCGTATGCTAAAAGTATGAAAATGAGAGTACATATTACTAAAATTGGTTGTTAACTAGAAGATTTAAAATTTTTTTGACAAGCCTCGAGAAATCCAATTGAGATATTTTTAAAATGTAGTCGAAGTGAATCTTCAAAGAATCTATGAACATTAGAGGTATTCCAGTTTCAATGTGGAGCATATACTTTGGAGTCGTAGAAGGTAATTTAAAGATTTGCTTTCGAAAAAATGGAAGTAACTTTTCCGCATCATTATACTCTTTGCAGCCCATAACTTTGGAAACAGCCTGAAAAAGTTTGTGTTTGTGAAAGTTTCAATGCATTTTTTTCAAGGAAACATACCAGCAGATTTAGCTTCCCTTAACTTTGCTTAAACGTGGTTTTTAAAACAAAGGTTATTGGATATTATAATATTTGAATTCTTTATTATCACTTCAATTTCGAAAGCTTTGCACTTCCATTGTTCATTCCATGACCTTTTCTGAATATCATGTTTTTAGATTTGTTGAAATTTACTGTTAGATTCCAAGTGTCACAATAATTTCCGAGAATATTTATCTTACTTTGCAATTGGTGAGGTGATTCTGCTAAAAGAACAAATTTCATTCGCGTACATTAAAGCTGGAATTTTTTCGCCTCCTACAGTGACCCTACCACTAACACAATCCATTAAATCGTTGATTAAGATTGTAAATAGAAGAGTACTTGTCGACTTCTCGAAACATTATTCACTTTTTTACGTGTATTAGCCCGTACTAAAGCAGTACTTAAGATTGTCTGAACAAACATTCATTTGAATTAGTAGTTTTAAATCTGTTAGATAGTTTTGAACTTTCCATCATCATAATTTTGATTTAATAAAATAACATAGGTGTGCTTTTGCTGAATTGGGTAGGTATATCGATAGCATTATTACTAGTCTCCCTGAACAGTTTACCTACAGGGAATACAATGGCCCTTTACCTAATATTTTAGAGATGTCTTAATTGACCATGGAAATTCAGACTGCAGAAAAATAGATTTTGAATATAATACGACCAAATCAATCTCACGAGATTTCTTGTATAAATCGAGACTAAACAAATTTCTTAAGAAACATTAATTTTCAATTTCAAGGCCATAAGTCTACCTTGACTTACCAGAACTACATCCAAATAGAAATAAATAGTATATACAAAATTATTATTGCACTCAAATATAAAAAAATATTTACCCTTCTGTATACGCAATTGTGCAGCAGAGGCTTTTTTCTGCGGGCCGGACTTGGAAGTTTGATCACCATCCTTTTTTTGTTGTTTCAACGAAAACAATTTGATCATTTTTTCTAAATTTATATGTATTCACTTTGGGCCGGAATTCTTTTAAAACTGTTTCGTCGATTAAGGAAAATAGTCTTATTGCTTCAATTTTATGGAAATCTCTTCGGAGATGGATAATATTTGCAAAATTTTCTTACAACAAATTCCACGGACACGGAAAATTACCAAACGAATTTGATGTAGAATTGCCAAAAAGCCAAGTAGATGGCTGACAAAAGTGATTTTTTGACAAATAAAATAATGAAAAACTTCAGTACTCGGTAAAAATGATGAGCCAGTTCAGCGCTACTACAAAAAGTGACAGTTTTTTTTAAGAAAAGGCGTGAAGTTTTGATTTGGTTGCCTGCAACGATGTTAGATGTTCAGCCTTATTTACTAACTTGTTTTAGCGACGAAGTAAAGTTATGTCGACTTTACAATGACTCTAATCCTGTAAAGCTTATTTATAATACAAAATACACGAGGAATAGAAGTGGAATAAGCTAAAAGTGGTTCATAGGAGGTTTAAAGCCGTTTTAGTATCTAAATGTCATTTTGACATACATGACATCGTGTGAAATTTACAAAGAAAATTTTATTTCATTTGTTACTAAAATTAAATGGATAAATATTTTGCATTAATCAAATGCTTTAACTGTTGTACGATATTGGGGACGCAATGTGGTTGTTAAATAAATAAGTGCTTGGGCTCGGTTTAACTATTCCGAGGTTGAACCGAGTATAAGTGAAAACTAATAAATAAGGCTGGTGTGAAATTGGTAAATTGCGGGGTTATCGGTCTCTCACTTTGTAGTTTTTCTTAGGCTAGGCGCGCACATTCAATTTTTAGCTGCACAATAACTGTTTGGTTGCTTATAGAAAACAGATGAACTATTTGGTTGAATATTGAATTATATGTTACACAAAATAGCGAACTCATTTTAGACATTAGTTTATTTTGTGTCAAAACACAAACTTTTTAGTTGCTCGAACCAAGCAGTTGCGAAACTAAAAATTGAATGTGCGCGCCTAGCCTTATAGTTCAAGTATGCCTTATTTGTATTTGTTCAGTGAACTGTTCTTAATTAAGTATCCATGCAATCGAAAGAAACCCGAAAGAAAAATAAGCTGCCAATTATTTTTCGTTTTGCATGTTTGTTATTCAAATATATAGTTACTTATGCAATTTTAATATCTTGCAAAGAAAAACTTTGATTGAGTAGCAAGAGGGATGCAGATTTGCTCTATTTATTTATGTTCGTTAACAATTATAAATCATCGATTCAGCGATTAAAATTTCATTGAAGAAACGGATTTTATAATTACAGCAGCAGAAATAAACTTTTACTAAAATGTTTAATTGTTTTTTAAATAAATTTTCAAATATCGATGTCAAGCAAAATTTACCACGCACTTTCACACATAACATTTATCTTCATTGAATTTGATAAAAACGTGATCAAATCCTTCAAAAGAAAAATGGTACCCACATATTTACGAAAAAAAATCAATTTTCGTTTTGTATTTCTTTTACCAAGATTGAACTTAGGTTTGAGATGAAAACTAATATCAACCGAATTTGAATTAAATAAAGATGCCAAACAGACCTTATTTCTAACTATTCATTTGTTCGTTCCTGTTAACGGATCTAACTGACGTTTTATTACTCAAACTCAAACTTCGAAATTTCCTTCTTTTTTTATGAAAGGCACGTTGTGTATTGCAATAAAATTATTTAAATTATTGGTTTTTGACGATAATCTTTAGACAATAATAATGTCCAGTGAACCTGCTATAGCAAAAGAAGCTGTGCTCAGGCCCAGTTGTGAAATTCCAAAAGAAACAGCAGTTGTCCGGGGCTATGAATGGAATAAAGGAGTAAATTACTCGGCTCTTTTGCAGTCCTACATAAACTCAGGCTTCCAAGCGACAAATCTTGGGTTAGCTATTCAGGAAATAGATAAAATGGTGAGAACAATTTGTGTTAAATGATTAATCGTCACTGAAAACAATTTCTTTCTAAAGCTTGACTGCAGATCCAAGAAATTATGTTTCGATCAGGAAGATATTCACGAGTCAGATGAATTCATTAAAAGAAAACATAATTGCACGATTTTCCTAGGTTTCACCTCGAATTTAGTATCATCCGGAATGCGAGAAACACTAAGATTCTTAGTAGAACACAAAATGGTTGATTGTATTGTTACGACAGCCGGTGGAGTGGAAGAAGACTTGATTAAGTGTCTAGCTCCAACCTTTATGGGTAAGTGAATATGAAAATTATTTCAAAACCCCAATACTTATATTCTTGTCAGGTTCTTTTGAACTCCGGGGAAAAGATTTACGAGATAAAGGAATTAATCGAATTGGCAATCTGCTAGTTCCAAATGATAATTACTGTAAATTTGAAGATTGGCTTATGCCTCTCCTCACCGAAATGGTCAAGGAACAAAAAGATAAGAACATACTCTGGTCACCATCGAAGATAATCCAACGGCTGGGCGAGAGAATAAATGATACTTCGTCGATTTACTACTGGGCAGCAAAGAACAAAATCCCTGTTTTTAGTCCAGCCCTGACCGATGGCAGTCTCGGTGACATGATGTATTTCCACTCATTTCGCAATCCTGGTCTTGTTGTTGATATTGTGTCGGATTTGCGACGGCTTAATACAATGGCAGTTAAGGCCATAAATTCTGGAATGATTATCATCGGTGGCGGAGTGATAAAACATCATATTTGCAATGCCAATCTTATGCGCAATGGTGCTGATTATTCTGTCTTCATTAATACAGGTTCGGAATTCGATGGCAGCGATAGTGGCGCAAGGCCAGATGAGGCAGTATCGTGGGGTAAAATAAAGAAAGATGCTACTCCGGTGAAAGTTTATGCCGAAGCAAATTTGATATTCCCATTGATTGTGGGCGAAACATTTGCTAAAAGACATTTCAAAAATAAAATCTCAAAAGAAAACAAGTAAAATTCTGCGAGTTTTCTTCGAATTAAAATCTTGCAAGTACGCTGCGATATTTATATATAGGTATATATATTCTGGAATCCACATTCATAACTGAGGACATCTCTTTTCAGTTTCAATAAAACAACTTCTTCAAAAGTGATTTGAAAAGTCTGAATTTCAATTTGAACCATCTGAAATGAATTGCTCGAGTTGCGTTCGTATCCCTTAATGAGAAACACATGGTAAAACTGGGACATCATGTACATAAATATAAAACATAATGCATATAAAGATATAAGAAAAACACATTTTCAAAATGAAGTTAATATTTTATTTTTTATATATATTTATTTTCCTTATTTATTTCTATATTTTTAATAAAACTTTGATCATAAACATAATAAAATGAAATAAAAAAAAAACAAACGAGCATATCAATTAAGTTATTACAGTGTCAATAATAATAATAATCATTAGTTTTTCAACTTTTCGTTTCGTTCGTTTCAAATCTTCCGTCCTGTTTTTATTTCTTCCTTTCTTAATCCTCAATTGATGAATAGTTTTATTTTGTTAATTGTATTTAATTTTTTAATTAATTTGTTGCTTTCAATAATTTAAATTTTCAAAAATTCTATTATCTAATTTTTAAACTAATCATAATTAAATTGCTATAAGTTTGTTTTTATTATTTACAAAAATAGTACACACACATACATACAATATTGTAACGAACAAATGTGTTAAAAGAAACAAAAAATAGAAATAATAGACGAAGACAAGTTTCACGTTGGTTATGAATTTTTGTTCTTCTGGAACCGTGAGTATTTTTTTTGATAAATTTAATTATTTTAGGATTAATGTATTTCAGTTATGAAAACTTATGTAGGTATTGTTGTTTTTTTTTAATTATTAATTTTTTAAAATTTTTTATGAAAACATTTAACGTGAAAACTTTTTTTTTAGATATAATCACATACATACATAATTTAAAATTTGTTTATTAAATTTTTTTTTTTTTGATTAAATTTTATTTATATAATGCTAATTTCTTTTTATTTGTATATTTTATTTGTTATCAAGCCCAATGTTGTATTTTTTATTATTTGGAGAAGCATATTGAGAATGAGTAATATAAATAATTAATTTTATGAGTTATTTGGGTATGAAAACGATTTGTAAATAGTTTTTTTTTTTGGGTTACTTTAAATCTTAGCCCGAAAGATGTGGTATTTGTAAGGCTTTTAATTTAAGCAATATCTTAGAGGAATAAATGTTTTGTTCTTTTGGCTGGATGAAGATGTATAGTATCGTTTATAATCATGACTAAAGCATTCAAAATGGTCCGGCAAATTATATGACAACTTTTAATTCAAATGGTTAAATATTTATTTTTTAAACAAATACTGCAAAGATATTAAAATCTCACCTTTATTTTTTCTTACATAATGCTCATACAAATTTAAAGCATGACTTCGGCCAAATGCTTGAAAATCATCACATAAGACTTGTGTCTTATGTTCAGTTTTGTTTGAAATCAGTTTGGTAATTCGACTGAGAAAATTGTGTCGATGATTTAATGGACGTATTTTATTCGAAAGTATATAGTCAGGTCAATAAAATTATGTTAATTTAACAAGAATAAAAACAAAAGTGAGCAAGAAATAATTTTGTATTCTCTGAATGTTCCGGCATTCTTAACAGTGGCACAAAAAATCACCCCCGAGAGCTAATTTTGTGTGGATTAATTTCGTAGTGGAATGTATTGAAATACTTTTGTGTTTAACGGATCAAAATCCAACTTCAACAGTTTAACTTTGTTTAGTTTTCTCTCCATCCAAACATCATCTAAAATTTTGACATGATAGTTGAATATAAAAAAACACTGTGACTGTAATAATTATGGTTTTTATTAAATACCTCAGTTTAATAGATCTGACCATTAGAAGTGAAGTTAAAATTGGAAATCAACGTTTTTGAAATTATTTAAAATACAATTTTTAAATAGAATTGAGGGCATCTACCGTTTTTCTTACAATCGTTCTCATTTGTAAAGTAGGGTTGAAGCAATGACTGTGTAGTATGTTGTTTTTCAAAACAATTTTTTTTTATCCGAGAGGTTATGAGGGAAAATACAGGACGAGTATCGCGTAATACTAAGCCGATAGCTATATTAATTGATTTTCGTTTTGAAAATCGTTCTCTTTATCTTTCTTTATTGATATGATAAAGACAGCTATAGTCAAAACGACAATCAATTAATTGAGCGATCGCTTTTGTTTATAATTTCCACTTTACAAATACCCCCATAACGTTTTGGTGTAACACAGTGGGAGCATTAAGTTAAAGTGGAGAGGATTTAATATGAGATTCCCAAAAAGATCTTGAAAGCTTGTGCATCGCAACGAAGAGGGAGTTAAGTCTGAAGGATGTACTGATGAGCATTCGTTTTGTAAATATATACACAGGTGTTTAAAATAATGGGAATTACTTTGACAGGGGAAATGATTTTTTTTACTATTTGTTCTACTGTGCGAGTCAAATTATAACCGTTATTAGCACTGCTATATTGTCTTTAAATGATGAGCTTTAGACTAGTAAATCATTCGTTTAGTTGATGCTGTACTGTACGTGAAACACGGATGCGGTAACATCATGGTTTCTTTTATTGGTTTGGTATTGGACCGATATTCCAAATTCATGACATCATGACCAAGGTAACGTATTGTGATATTTTGAATGCTTCCGTATGCTGACGACAATATGCCACTTAGTTGGCATTTTCAGCAAGATAACGACCCCAAGCACTCTTCAAAATAAATTGGTGAGTGCTTGGCTTCGCGATCATCGCATCTCTGTGGTACCCTGGCCATCTCAGTCCCCCGATCTCAACCCGAGTTAGAATTTGTGGGCGGATCTAAAAAAAATCTTTAGCCACAAAGGTTTTCAACAAAAAACACAAATTATGGCTTGGAATACAGAAGCAATGGAACGCCATTCCGATAAGTAAATGTCAAAAACTTAAGTCTATGCCGAGTCGTATAGAGGCGGTCAAAACAAATAAAGGAGGCCATTTTGCCTATTGAGAAAACCACACATTTTTGTATTTCAGTGCTACTTAATTAAATTTGACCAATACACATACTTAGTTTAACATTCCCTATTATTTTGAACACTCGAAATCGAAATATGCAAAATTTCAAATACAAATCGAAAATTGCACGGTTTAATTAAAAAAATAATAAAAAGTCGCTATTCGATCGTATAATTGTCTAAAATGTTTACAAATTAGTTGGTTTGTTGCTTTCCCTATTATTTTGAACAGCTGTGTAATTAAATATCATTGATACGAGAGTTTTGTTATGTTTAACAAAGAAATTGAAAAATGCTATATTTTATTCGCAACTTTCTCATATTCTTTTATATTTTTGTTACAAATTTTTTTATTGAGGGAGTGCTTGAACGGGTCGCAGACCCCACGCCCATATACATATATTTTAATTTTAAAACACATTCAACCTCGTTTTAGTGAATACACTGAAGCTGGAGGTTCAATCCCAAATATACAGGTCCTGAGTCTATTGTGTTAACAATAACAAACAAAATTAAAGGCAAAACGCTTCGTATACAGCTTGAACCTAATGAGTGACTTAAACTCCCCAACCATTTCTGTTTGCGTGTTGCCGAAAGGGATGGAGGATAAGTGATACTTTTGGACGATCTGTCGCTTTTCCGCAAGATGTAATACATCATTAAAAATATTTATTTGGTGATCGAACTCCTCAGACCTCTGGCATCACAGTCCAACGTACTAACCCAAGGGAAACCATCACTCTTGTTGAAGTTGTCAATGTTGTGCTATAAACTATCAATTATCATATTTTTGGAGTATTTTATTGAATTTAATGTTTTTTGTGAGCACTGCTATTTAAAAATCGTTCTAAGTGAATTAAATTATATTGCGTACAAAAATTTTTGTTTTTGTTTAAGTTATAAAATTAAATATAGTGCCATCATCTAGACTCTTCACCTATTTTAAGTTTTCAGAGAACTTGCAACTGTTTGAATGCACTCAAGAATCATATTTAAAAAAGGGGTTCAGGGAGCAACAAAATACTCGTACTTAAACCTAAATATAGGTTATGTGTCCAACATACATGCATCTTTTTTAAGATCAGAAGATCTACTGAAAACGATGATGAATTTGCTTTCAGCAATTTGTTAAACACAGCTTATATAAAGTTAAAAAATGTAAGAGCGCATATTGTGGCTTGCTTAGCAAACAAGAGACCTGAATCAACACCTCTCAACTACAAATCCAATTTTCCTAATATAGTTATTATGGTGGGGAATATCAATAATCTTATTTTAAGGAGAAAAAAAAACAAACAAATTAACAGTCGAATGCAATTGCAAATATTATAGACCTCACGGTGCATAGGTGATTTGTGCAAGTTATCCTAAACTGCAGGACCCAATGAGTTTTAATCTTTAGTCTATTTCGTCAAATAAATCAAAAGTTTAACTTATTACTTAGCTAACAAGAATACATTATTTGCACGAATCTTTTTGTTTAAGCTTTTAAGATCCCATAATTAAAACGATACGTTATGATGTTTTTCATGAAAAAATTAACCGAAATCAATTGCCTACCTTTTTGTTTAAGTTTTGAACGACGTTTTGCTTTTGCTGTTGTTGTTGTTTGAGTTGTTGCCGCTACTGTTGTTGCCATAGTTCCTTTAACTGATTTAGTTGTTATCATGGTCGTGGAGAGATTTTGTTGATTTACTTGTGTCTCAACACTCACCATTTGATGGCACCTGGCAAAGAGCTCATCAAATCACATATTTTCATCGAATTTTGCAAAATTACTTTCCCATTGAAAGTTACTAGAGTCTTTGCCAGTTCCACCTCCACCACCACTATTCCCATTTCCGTTCGTTGTTTTATTCTGTATACCTGGGCCACCACTCCCAATGTTATTGCCATTCGGGCCGGATGAAGGGGGAGATTTAAAGAATTCATCGTCCTCGAAAGGATCTTCGTTCTTTTTGGCAAAAATATTAATGGACTCTGATTTTTTGATCATCTCCTGTCGCTGTTGCAATTTGCTATTTAGCCGGAGATTATTTTTCTTTGGAGGTTCCGGATTCCATTGGTCTTCCTTTTCGAAATCAAACTCTGCCTTGGAGAAATCGTCTTCAAAGGCATCGTCACAGCAACCAACAATGCTGCTACTGCCTCCGATGCTTGGCTGGTCGTTATCGAATTTCGAAATCGTTACACGGTCGTCAAAACGAAGCTTTTGAAATGTTGTGGTTGTCGAAGTCGATGCAGGATTGCTGCTGGAAATATTATTAGCTGAAACAGGAGGAGCAAGAGCAGGAGCAGGGGCAGGTGAAAATTCGCCATCGAATGTGGTAACTGAGTGTAAACTACCACCACCAGCTATATGCTTTTCTTTGTCCGAAAAATCATTGGAGAACCTAAAAGAAGATTTTGTGGCCGGTGTAGTCGTTGAGGCGGAATTACAACTGGCTGGAGGTGGTGAATTGAAATCACTCTCGAACCCGTGTTCCTCGAAATTGAATTTGCTGCTTGTGTTCGAACGGGGCGTATCCTCGAAATCGTTGAAATCGAAATCTGCTCCGCGTGTGTGTTTAACAGGCTTTGGTATTGCAACTGGTTCATCAAATACCTCATTCTTGTGTTGGAGACCTACTACTGGCTTATCCGAGTAGAAGTTTGTCTCCTTCTTAGACATATAACGAGGGGTTTCATCCTCATCATCGTAAGCATATTTATCGCTGGTTGAGGATTTCTGCCGCCTCTCACTTTCCATCATACGCTGATGCATTTCATGTCGACGTCGATTTAATCGCTCGAACTTATCTTCATCTGTTGGTTGGTCGTAGTCGTCGTAATTGATGTAGTCGTAGTTGTCACGGTGTGTTGAGCCATAGCGTTGACATTGACGTGTCTCTGATGGAGGAAAATCCTTGCCAGTACGCGATCTTGTTTTTTTACGGAATCTATAATGGAATTGGGTGTTTAGTGTTTTGAAATTGAAAGTACGTAATAATGCCACTCACCTTCGGTCTTTTTCACCATCTGATCCCGATGGTGTATTTCCCATTGCCCTTCTGCTTTCAGCTAACCTTCGTTCAGATTCGGATGCGCTAGAAGGACGTTTCCATCCCTTTTGTCCATGACCAGGTGGGGGAGGCTCTGAAATATTTATTTGTTTTTTTTCTTTAACCATTTCTAAAATGTACGAGTACTAATTTTTGTATTTTTTAAAAGGAAGATTGAGAACAACATCTTTGTTCAAACTTACCTTCTCCATCCCATGGACTTGATCCACTACTTTTCCTCATTCGTTGCGGGCCCTGTGAAGGTCTCTGCAAGCTTCTTGAATCTATTTGCCCAACTCTTCGCGATTGAACTTCCGGCTCCGAATCCTGGTCATAATCATCGCCGGGAACGATTCCACTCCCTGCCGGTAAGCGCATCTTCATTCCCTTTCGCAGGGATCGTGTTTTTTCGGGACCTCCCATGTAGCGTTCGCGAAACTCTTCACGACTCTCTAAGCTTCCATACACGTCACCACTCCCAAAACTCTTTCGCCTCCGACCAGCACTTTCGTACGATTCTACACTGTCACGATCAAAACTCTTGCGGTCCCGTTCGTAGATGTAATCACGCGATTTATAAGATCTCGGGCCACTTCCAAAGTTCTCTTCGTAAATATTTTCGTAGTCTCTGCGGGGTGGCTTGATCTTTTCGAAACTCCCATCACCATAGTAAAGCGGCATTTTGCGATCCTTGGTGTCGGGAGATTCCCCGTATGGTTCGAAATCGTAATTTGGACGCATATACTCCCGATAGTACTTTCGCTTGTCATAGCCTTTATAGTCGCGCCGATCATAAGTTAAATGAGATGGGGTAATCTTATGTTCACGCTTATCATATACCGGAGGGCCATAAGTTGTTCGTTCATAGGAACCTCGATCAAAAGAACGTGCTCTGCCTTCTTCTTCTTGTGGTGACCAAGTATGATGAGGTCCTGTGTGATACCATTGAGGAGAATCTGGAAGAATTTTTGGTGAAAATCAGAAAGAATTTATCTTGAAATATAAAACTTACCAAATTCAAAGTTTTCTCGGCTTCTGGAGATACTCGATTTGACTTTTCTTTCGCGGCGCTTGTTCATCTCTTCCTCGTACCTAATAAAATGAAAGTACAATCTTACTATCTGTTCTTCTGTGAATTGTTTTTTTTTTTTTGTATAGATTTTATCAACTCACTCATAATCCTCATCACATGAGTTCATTCTCCTAGCGTGCCTCATATAGTAGCCATGACGATCAGCACCGCCAACCGCAGTTGGAGGAATTCTTTTCTTATAGTCCGATGTCTCATCGTCCCAGGGACTTAGATCTCTTGACGAAGATGATGTCTGGCCCTTGGGCCATCGTTTGCTGCTATCCTCTGCACCGGTCCGATGCCAGTCATCTTTGCCGTCCGAAGAGCATGGCGACTCACCCTGAGCAGAAGTTGCCTTCGGAGACTTCAAACGATGTTTACTCCCATCCATTCCTGCACCCTTGTCAAACACCGCCCATGACTCTTTCGGCGATTTAGGTGACTTCCCACCAGTGATTGGCTTTGTTGCTGCTGCTGCATCTGATAGCCCTGTATCGGCGTCTGGTGATGACCCACAGATGACGTCACTTAGTGAGCCGGAATTGAGACGCTTACTAGCATCGATGAGATTCGAAACGGCTATCAATTGTGGAGGGATTGGTGACTTCGAAAGGGGTGACTTGGAAAGGGGAGATTTTCGGACAGGTGCAGGGGATTTATGCAGAGGAATGGGCGATGTGGACATGTCATTGAATTGGGACTTGCCTAGGCCAGATGTTGTAGTAGTGCTTAGGAATGATCTACGCATTGCATGCGGTGAGCCGCCATTGCTGTCAATAGTTGCTGGGGATTTTGTAGCAGCATTGCTAGGAGATAAATGTTCTCGAGAGTCCAGAGATAAGTTTGAAATCGCACGGTTCATCAATTCGTCTATTTCCAAATCGTCTTTGGTCGCTGAAGAAACAGTCAGTATGTGAAGAAACTTATTAGATCCTTTCTTGCTGCTGGCCTGGTCATCTTCTTCTTCATTTTGATTACTCTCAGGACTGCTTTCTATGGGCGATTTCTGATCCTCTTCAGCAGCAAGATCTTCCGTATTGCTATTGAAGCCATCGCTGAATTCAGGAAAGTCTTGCATGAGATCCTCAGTTTGAGGCTGAGGGGGTTTCTCGAAGAGATCCTCTACTAGGATGATATCCCGCAAGGCTGCATACCTGTCTTTGGCATGCGATATTGCTTCGGTGATCTTTGTGTCGATCTTCGACACAGGCACTGTTGTGGGTGATTTGTCGTCATCACTGAACTGCGCCAGAGTATTGGTCTCTGGGATATTTCCATTGAGACTCTCGGCTTCGTCGTCAGCCTCGGGTGAGCTCTTTTGGTCTATACTATCTTGTTGGAGTTCTTGATCAATTATTTCACGAAATACAGCATATCTATCGGCCGAAGGAACAGCAGCGGCTTTCAGTGTATCATCTACCTTCGCTGGTGACGATGAACTGGCTGTCACTTCAAATTGTGAGAAGTTTGCAACAAACGGAGCTGGTTCTTCTTCGCCAAAGTTGTCATCAAATTTCGCAACGAAAGTCGCGTCAGGCATTTGGTCAAAGTTTACTTTGAATATTGGTGGACTGTCCTCCGGAGCAGGAATTGCTGTCGCCATAACGGGTTTTTGTTTGGGTTTCTTAGATTTTTCAATAAATTCCGAGAGATAAGTAGTGAGTTCCACCAGAGTCATTGTACTAAGCTTAGATGTTGGTACACTTAGCTTCGCAGCGAGCTCATCTATTCCCAGCGTCAACAACTGACTGAGGGTTATGTCTGGCAAGAAAGAGGTTTCCTCCACTTCGTCATCTCCTGTTTTGATAGCTGCAGTTGTTGCCACATGCTCTGCTATCGCCTCAGTCTTGTTTTCGTAAATTTCTTGGCGGCGAGTTCGACCCCTTGTTTGGGGCGGTGGGAGCAGTGGTGGCACGTTACCCGCTGGTAATGGTTGCAAATAGTCATCTTCATCGTTACCAGGCTTTCGGGGCCGGCCTGGTCCCGGATAAGTACCTTCTGAGCGCCCAACTCGCCTTGAAGGCAATGGGATAGGCGGAACTGATGCATCCTGAACTGTTGTGTTGCGACCTTTGCTGGCAGATACACATTCATAACGACTTGACGGCGGTGGTGTTATCCTCGGTCGAATGACAATATCTGAGAATTGTTTCTTTGGTGGCAATGGTGGTGGTTCCGAATGACTTACGGAATCTGGACGTGGTGGTGGTTCCGGTGCGGTTTCATTCTCACTTAGCGAATCGCTCTCTTGAAGTCGCCGCATATTTATACTATTCGAGTCGCGCTTCGAGAACTTCTGACCAAACAGATGTGGCATTTTTTTCGAACTAATGCTACTGATCACGTCGACTGTGTTCTGCTTGAATACACTTGGTCTATTGCGGCTTCCAGCTGTAGGAGATTCACTTGTCTGCCGCTCAACCCGACGATGCTGTTGAAGTTGGTTGCTATTTACTGCTGACCAACCCGACTCTGGTGGAAGGTTCACTTGCAATGGGCCATTGAACATGTTATCCTTCTTTATATTCCTTTGGTCTTCGATGTTACTGATTTTTGTTTCGGGAAGGAGCCCTGCGCCAACTCCGTTGTTAGTGGGAAATTCAAACTCAAACGGATCGAGTTTGCCAAAAATGTCGCCATCCTGGAAAGGATCACTCTTCTTGCGCGTCGGCGAGAAAGGATCAGTATCGCGTGGCAGCATAACTAAATCTGTTTGATGACCATCTGATTTCATGAAATTATGAGTAAAATTTAAATTTAGAGCTTTTGTGGAAGAAGAACTATGAGTATTCAACGAACTTGTTTGTCTATCGCCGCTGTTTGTTTTGTATAGCTCTGATGCATCTTCTGTTCCAGTTGCTGCGGGCAGATCATCCATAAGCACATCACTGCTTCCGTCTGAGCTGCAAACAAATTGTGCTGTAAAACCGGTCTCGGGTCCGGTCGAAGACAAATCCTTCAAGACTTTCTTTGGTGGATTCTTGAGCTCTTGGAAGAAATATTTCTTATCGACATACGGTCGAATGCGACCTGTACCCAACGGATCCAAATCTGAAAAAGCGTCTATATATTGACTACTATGAGTTGCACTGGCCGAGATGACCGAATTGCTTAGTAATACTGAATTATTTGTAATGGAAGTGGTAGTACTATTACTAATTGACATAAGGTTGTCGTTAGTAGAGGTTAGTAATGCATTTGGTGGAGTTGAATATTTAATTGGATTAGTGCTAGTACTAATATAATCCTCACCAGATTTTTGCGATTCATCGTTTTGAGATGACGCTGTTGCTGCTACTGCTGCTGCTGTAGGGGCGTTTGCTGTAATTGATGCCTGGGTGCCAGGCGGTGAGGAGTTCGATATTGCCATACCAATACCGCTGCTGCTGGCGATTGATGACGATGGAGGTGGTGTGTTCTGAGAATAAGCGGCTGATGAAACTGCTGTCGCTGCAGGACTGGACATAATTGATGTTGCTGAGGGTATCGGTATTGGTGTTGTTGTAGAACCAGCGACTATCGAAGCGGCTTTTGTTGTATCGAAAACATCGTTCTGATCAAGATCGTTCAACCAACTCTCGTTGGCCGAGGAGAGACCGGAGGCATTGATTTGATTTTGTTTCGATGAGGATTGAGAGGAGAGTATATTAGAAATGGTTTGGATACCGGATGTTGGGGTTGCAGAGGAAGATATTATTGAATCAGGCGGTTTGTTGGGTTTTGAGTGTCGCGAGCGTGAGGATTCGGGTGGTGGTAAAAGATTGTAGGTCTGAAATAAAAAACGGAAGCATTTTGTGATAAATCGTTCTGCTATTTTCCATCAATAAAATCAAGTTGATTCTCTCAAACTTTCGATTTAAAATTGATAGAGCATAAACTTTTCAGTCTCACTGCGCGTATGTTAGTAATTAAAAAAAACATTGTATTTACAAAAGAGAGTACAATAAAGAATTACCGGAAAATTAGTAAACGAATCACCAAATGGATCTTCATCGGTCAGATTTTTGCCCGTTGGTGTTGGCTCACTGGGTGTGATACGTTCCATTTGTGTTATACCACGTTGAATTGAGCTTAATTCTTGTTCTAAATCAACAAGATCAGCAACTGATTCTGGCGACATCTATGAATGCAATTGAAATTAAGTGTTTCTAATACATAATTGCAAATTATTTAAAAAAAACACAGTCTCACCTCTTTAACATGTGATGATTTTGCTCCTCCGTCTAAATTATTAATTTTACTGCTGCTATTGCCACTTAATATCGAAGAAGCATCACTGGCTGAAGTATTTTTAACTGATAAGAGCGTTAGTGGCTGATGTTCATGAATTGTTTTATTTTGAATTTGCTGGCGAGCTAACTCAATTTCTTTTTTCTTTAATTCAAACACAACTTGGAAAAGATCACGCATGGCTAAAACGACCTGCAAAAATACGGTTAAGTGTTAGTAATTAAATTTTTTTGTTTTAATGAAAATAAATATCGAGATATAGAATAGCTGAATCTGCCACCTTAAGAGTACGATTTTTAAAATTAAAAAATTCGCAAATTCGATACATGGTGCAGAGCTCTCAAAATGAAAATGTTTATCAATATGTGTATTGGGATCTCCAATTAAATCCTACTTCATATTCCTTATTACTCATATAGTGTTAATCTTTTTAATTTCAGTCATAACTTCTTAAGTGTATGGATCAGACGATTTTTAAATTTTGAATCACAACTATCAAATGGATTTACGATCATTCTGGCATTTCAAACATGCAATTTGGGTAAATTTGGTATTTTGTCGAATTTATAAGGCTTTTCCAAAAAAGACAGGTAGATATTGCATAAAATAAATGAATGATTTTATTTTGATTTGAAGCCCTCTTATTTAAATTATGTTTGAATTTTGTACAACTCATGATAATTAGTGTGTGCGAGGCTTTGTGGTGCAGGAATGGAGCTAACCTACAATTTTCTGCGTTTGATTGCATAATTTGTCACTTTCTCGCAAGGAACAGAGGCCTGAGAAACATTTTTTTTTTAAGTTCCACGCTGTTTAAAAAAAAAATAATTCTAAACGGCGTACATATCTACCGTAGTTTGCATTCCTTAATTTTTTCATCACTCTGAATAAATGATTAAACATTAAAGTTGATAGTGAATAGCTGATCTGCAAAATTCATTTAATTGGACAGTACAACTATACTTTGTTTTAAGACGAAAAAAAAAACTAAATGCAACATAGGAAGGCATGGTTTTATATTTCAATTTAAAACATAAAGTTATAAAAGAAAAAAGTAAATAAGCAAGAATTTTAAATATTTATGCACTCATATTCGGGTTACATTATAAAAAGCTGTGAGAGGATGGTTTTTGCATTTTATTTTTTCTAAAAGTCTTAAATATAACCAAAATTTGGCCATTCAATTCCTGTTATTTGGATGTACAGCACAGAATGTCCAGCTTAAAGTTCTGAGCATTTCTTGTTTCTCTCCTAAAGATAGAGGGCCTCACAACTTGTTTTAATTTTAAATCCTAATTTAATTGACTATAGTTTCGAACTAAAAAAAAAAGAATAAAGAAAAACATACATATATGCGGAAGTCGCTAGAGCGGTTTTAAATTTTAATAACATGATGTTAAAAAATATTGAGAAAAATATCATATCATTTTTGAAATACTGAATTATCAATATTTTATTTGTAATTTTGTGCTTTATATCAAAAGAAGCTTTTTGTCCGAACGATGGAATATTTGGAGTTATCGGGAACTTCTTTTCCCATGGATTTTTTCCCATATTCGAAAAATTGGTATCGGGAACTTTTCGAAATTGGGAAAAAATTGCTAGGGAAAAAAACCTATCGGCAACTCTTTTGTTATGGGAATATTTGTGTTTTTTCTGTATGAATATTTCCTCGTTATTTAGATGTCGGAAGTGAAAATGGAGCAAAAATGTCTCTCAACAAAATAGTAATAAAAATTTGTATTCATCAGATACTAAACAAATTCAAGTTTTAATCAGCTTTATGAAAAAAAAACCGACATATCGAATATGGGTTAACAAAAATTCGCAAAAAGAAAATTAAAAAAAAAACTTCCGAAAAAGAACTTAACAGTTTGGGCCCACCAACAAAATCTATTTCTGAATGGAAAAAAGTAGATGATAAATTGATTAAATAATTTAAGGTATGACTTGAATATTTAGGCCTCCCTTCGTGTAGCAAGAGAAAGACAGACGGTAATCGAAATCAAATCATTGATAACGAAAATTGTCGAAATTGATCATCAGGCAGCCGTTCTGTTGAAGTGTTAAATTACAAATAGATAGTAGGAACTTGTTCCCGGGAAGGGAAACTTTTCTTGCGAAAAATATTTCCCAAGGAATTCCCGATAAGCCTCATTTTATTTTTTTAATAATGTTTTTTATCGTTAAATATTATATTTTATTGATATATTATGGTCGTAAGACTAAAAATTGTATAGAAGGATTCGTGTATATCCATTAAATAATAAAATAAATTTAATTAGTTTCTGTAATCCTTTCAATTTCAATGTGAGCATCTATAATTCTATTCACCGAATAGTACTAGAATTTTTAAAACTTACCTTAGATTCAATAAACAAAAGTTTAAGGACTTTTGAAAGCTATTTTTTTAATGATTTATAATACATAGTACCCCCCATGGTTTTTTCAGTTCAATTAAAGATCAATTAAATAATTTGCACTCGGAAGCGGTACTCGGTAAAACCATGCATTAGCCAGTCACAAAATTGAAAAAAAAAAAAAACACTTTCGCTGCTATTTATGGAGGAAATTGGAGTACAGATAGTCTCTAGGAAATATTGGAGTGTCCAAATTTTGTATGTTTGTTTGAAATCTCGAATTTTTTGCAAACCTAAAACATGACGCAAATAACTTTTTTCAACACCACCTCTAGACTTTTCATTGGGAAAGTTTTATTTAGTTGTAATTGTTGTATTTTTTCTATTTTTTAATTTGTTATTCTGAGGCGCTCCAGTTCGTAAAGAACAACCATTTCTGTGGGCATGTTAGAATGCAGGGCACTTACAATTTTCTGCCAAATTGAATAGAACGGTTGAGTTAAGAAGCACTTTTCACGACCGGAGACGCTCTTGCAGGATTATTCATTTCATCGCAAGAGCAAGTATTCCTGACAAGCGATTTCTTTGTTTTTTTTTTTTTTGGTGGCAGAGGCAGCGAACCGATCCCGGACGTTCGGCGTGACAGAGCAACACACTAACCATTGCGAAACGCGTCAATGCAATGTATACTAAATTATAGGCCCTTATTGCGAGTGTCGTTTGTTAATCGATAAACGACTTTAGTCGAAAATTTAAGATATCTCAAGTTGTTCTTGTATCAAATGCCTTAAGCTGTGTTTTTATATGTGGCTACTACAACATAAACTTACCCAGATTGCTTTGGATACAATTTTTAACGCATCCAACCTTTTGGTACTGTTAGCTTTTATCGAATCGAACGTTGCAAGTTGCGAGGAATTGCCAAATCCTCTAAGAGTATCTCTTGTCATAAAAACTGCTGCTCATTGCAGAAAATTGTAGGTCCCCTCCATTTATGGTAACAAGCACACAGGAATGGTTGAGAGTTGTAAGTCACTAGGTCCTGGTTTTCTTCGAGCTGTTGCACTACCAAATTTATTTATGTATTGAATTTGAATATAATTCAACTGCAATTTCAAGTAACTTCAACTCGCCCAAGCTCATAAGTTAGATGCTGTCGTACCCTCCTAAGACCATAATACTAACAAAATCATAGCATCGATGTACTGTGAATTTTATATTTCTAGGGGAATTTGTCTAAATTAAGACATATAACATTTCCCTAAGTGTAATACATTCCCAAATTGACCATGTTCTCGTATAATTGTTAACCTTATTTTTCGGATATATCTCTATTTGAAACCGCAATAACTTATCATTTTTTGTCGTTTCCAAGAATAATACCATCGCTTGTATTTTCCCGCAATCAACAGATTTCAAAATGATTAGAGCAACAATTCAAAAGCAGTTCAATATCAAACCTGTTCCTGTTTGCGGTTATGTTACGAAGATTTAACAAAAACAGATTCTGGTTCTTAAACTATGTATCAATCGATAAAAGATGAACTCTAAATTTACACTCTTCCAATATTGATATATTTGCCTCATACTCTTTCTTCCATTTTTAAGTTTCTAAAAGCAACACTCGTAGCTCTCGTCCATGATTAAACCAATAATTTAACAAAATCTTCTCTTGCTTACCTGGCTAGCAGCCTTATCGGTCTTGATGCCAAAAAAACGATGACCACTATCTGGTGAACCAAAGATATAACCGAATGCCCTCGAATCAGTCATATCCTGAGCGATAAATGATATCTTATGCACCGGATGATGGTACAACGAATCACTTGTTTTCTCGTCTCGCAACCGCAAACCATCGATTGTAACATGAATAGTTATACGTTGTTTGTGTTCTCCGGCAGCTCTGATTGCCATTTTTAAATCTTGTAGGGCATCCTGGCACATGCGATCACCGCGCGCCTCGCCCACCTCCAGAATTCCAATCAGTTTCGCCTTGAACTGCACTCCATCGCCAAAAAATCGACCTGGGTCATTTCGATCTGGAAACAAAATGGAAAAAAACAAAGATTATAATTAGAGACTTTAGATTGTTTTTTTTTTTTTGTTTGAAAGAGAAGTTGGTATTAGTTTAAATAAATTGTACTTTTTGGATTGCGAAAATCATGTTGGGAGGATGTGGATGATGCCAACGAAGAGGATGACGACAATTTGGAGACAAGACTTTTCACCATTTTCCCAGAGCAATTGTATGAATTTTTCCAACTGACGTCACTTAGGGAGTGAATACAGTAATGTATCTGTTCTTCTTTTAATTATCTTTTTTTATTTAATTGTTTTAATGGCTAATCATGTGTGACGGCACAGCAAACATCGCGAACTTGACTACCAAACCAACTACGGCAATGAGGCTAGCTGGTGCACGAGTACGCAACCGACGAGCGACTTCGATGAATGACAACGTTAAGGGGAGCAGCACGGCAGAGACTTGTCCAGCAGCCAATTGCGTAGGTACATTTGAAAGGGGGAGAAGAATCGTTTGTTTTTTTATTCTTTCCTTTTTTCAATTAATTTAACAAATGAATGATTGTGTGACGATGTTCGAGGTGCACCGCTCCTTTTGTGTTGTTCATTTTATGATCTTTGTTTGATGTTGTTCTTGTTATTTTCTTTCTGCGTTTTTTTCTAGGTGGACACTTTGTCTTAAATTAAAAATATCAGTGGAAAGGACCATGGAACTAGTTTACTATTTACTGCACTAAACAAAACGAATTTAATTCGAAAGAATAATAGGAACTTCTAGGCTTTTACAGAGTCGCAGTTTCAATTAAAATTAAACAAATTAATAAAAACAACGCGTAGAGGGTGACGGACGGGCAGTGAAAAAAACAACATTCCAAATCCAAAATCCAAAAGCAAAAGCAAACTAATGAGATGGGAGATGGCACTGGATAGAGGGAGTCATTCTAAATGTCAAACAGTTTACCATTGGAAGACTACTTCTACTACTAATAACAAGGGTAGGAAAAACAGAATTGCCGCATGAGTTTTAAATTCTTACTTTAATTAAAAATAAAAAGTGGAGAGAAGTGTGTAAGGTTATTTTAACTCTACAGATGTACAAATGCACACATTGCATTGCTCAACATTTTAAACGCAGCCTACTGCTAGGCTAGGCGCGCACATTCAATTTTTAGTTTCGCAACTGCTTGGTTCAGGCAACTAAAAAGTTTGTGTTTTGACACAAACTAAACGATTGCCCTAAAATAAGTTCGCTATTTTGTGTAACATATAATTATATGCACCTGCGCGGACATTCAACCAAATAGTTCATCTGTTTTCTATAAGCAACGAAACAGTTGTGCAACTAAAAATTGAATGTGCGCGCCTAGCCTTAAGGTATTACAATGATACTACCTTTGTATATAAAATTTATAGTACTCTCATGAAGACGAACGATTGGGGCAACATCTTAAGCATAGCGATATAGTACTTGTTAGATTTATCTCTGCTAAATTTAATAATAAAATATTCTCTTTTTTACTACTTATTTTGTATCGTATCCTACTCTCCACTGTAAAATCGTGCGCTAATTTACATGAAATGTCATTGTTTTAGATGTGTTCAAAAGCAATTTATTAAGAAAATTCTTTTAGTACGATACTAGTTAGAAAATGTTTAAAATTAAGAGTTAGTAAACTATTATAAAGTTAGCAAATTGTTTAAGAGGTATCATATTAATACCTTAATAATAGGCTGTTTAAAATTTTGCGCCTTTGTAACTAGTATTGTGTTAAAGCGATTTTCTTAAACTTCTGAAAACATCTCAAAAATTAAAAAAAAAGAACTAAGTAAACAGACCTTTTTTGACGTTTGTAAATATCAAAATATGGTGTGAAGTTAGCACGATACTTAAAAATTAAAATAGCTATTTGATTTGATGATTTTAATTTAAAAAAAATGCTAGAGGAAGTATGATGCTAAACTCAATTAAAATTGGTAAAAAAGTCGTATTAACCAAGTATCATACTAAAAAAGTTTTAACATTTTACTAATTCGACTAAAATTTTACGCCAATGAATTTTTATAAAGATAATTAAAGGGTAAGGTCAGGATTTCATTTTGCAAGATCGCGAAAAGTATTTTGTTGTTGTTTGTTGTCATAAAATAGCGTATAAAACAGAAACAGATTTTTTTTTGCTGCTGAAAAAAATACTAACAAAGTTGTTAACAATTCAATTTTGCACTGTTCTTTCATTAAAACAAACTCTTTCCAACAATATAGGCCCTGCAAAAAGGTAAGTTTACCTTTTTCGCGTCAAATATTATCTTCTTAATTAATAACTTAAATAAAATAGGGGTACACAAAATAAGAAATTTTAGGAAGTGCAAGTAAGTGTAATTTCTTCAATAACAATATACCTACCACAAAAATTATCTAAACTAAATGTGATGTTTAACTAAAAGTATGCAATGCTTTTGCTATCATCATGCTAAAGAAAAACGGCTGCGATTGAAAAAATCATTTAAATACTTCCGCATAGATTTAAAACTACAAGTTTAAAGTATTCTTTTAATTTTTTAATCATCTGGCTTGTTTTTTGTAATTAACAGTATCATATTCTAAAACTACAGCTTAGAAATGTTGAGTCATTTGGCTTGTGTCAAAATTTTTTGTAATTACTATGTGTATGCAGCCCAGTTGGTGGGTTATCAGGATTTTAACTCACTTTTTTGGTCATCTGTCCCGCTCACGCAATTAGTTTGCTTTACTTATGGTAAGGCAAGGTGGCTATGTCAAAATGTTTTCTCTGATGAACATTTAAACGGGAGTTGAAAATAACAAAATTAAAGCTAGACTTCTTGTCGAAAGCCAACATTATAAATCCGATTGGTCAAATTCAACGTGACTAATGGTCCAAAATTATGGAAAATTGGACTTTTGGGATGCGCGCCATCAAACAAAGATGCAGCGGACATTTGAATCATGCTATATTTCATACATAATGGCCACTTATATATAAATAAATAAATTTCAATTTATTATATCTTACCCGCAGTTAATTTTATTCAAATTTATAGTCAGGAATCGCTTAATAAAAAATCTCTTACAAGCAATGGTATTCAACACCCTTGCTTAGAAAATTGTCAATTTTAAATTTTCTTACAAGATTACAATTATAGAATTTATCTCGTATAATAAATGTATCCTTATTTGTAATCTTCCGTAAAAACATTCTCACGCCAAACATTCCACACAGCAGTACTTTTCCATAAAGAATATTTTCTAAGTTTACAACTTAAAAAAAGAAACTAATCAACATACAACATACTCGTACTGTGGAGAGGGAAAAATGCAATGTCTATAAAAGGCTACCGGCGTCTATACTTCATGAAATCGGGAGAGTTAAAATCCTCAGAAAACATTACTCGGGACAGACTTTTGACATTTTAGGTGATTTGATGAAACGAGGATTTAACCCTTCAAAGTGGTTTAAATTTATTTTAAAAATGCTTTAAATCAAAATCGAAATATATTAACAAAAAATTAAGCAATATCTCATCAACTCCCAGTCTTTTTGAAAAAAAAAAAATGATAAAAATATAGCGACTTGTTATCAATTTTATTTTATTTTTTTTTCTCCAAAGTCACTCTTTTTATTTTATTCAGACCTCTAAGCCAATTTATTGTACAGAAGTGTGTGATGTATGAAGAGAATAACTTTATTTTATAATTTTGCAAACCACATGTAAAGCCTTGCAAAAATTTTAACTCCTTCTCCTTGTATAATAATAATAATAACTTACTAGGGTCGGTATTAAACTTGACAAAAATTTTACATTTATGTACGTGGAGTAACAGTTTTGCCACCAAAAGCTTAAATTTGATGTTGGTTAATGATACCTTCAATTTTGTTATAAAAAAAGTACATAGTTGTGTTACCTGTTGTAATTGATTTATAAAACTTCAAGAATAGCCCCATGTTTCGAAAATTGCAATGAGTAAAATTTCAATATTAGTAATGTGAATTTTGGAATGTTCTTGAGTTAATGAGGCTTTTAACTCAAATATGCTTTCTTGTTATGAGCAGTTTATTAAGAAAGTTTTAGATCGAACTTTTCAAAAGTGCCAAAACATAAGATTAGGGGTAGTCTACTCACAAGGCTCCCACCATAATACAAACAAAATAGTTCCAAAAGCTTAATTTAAGTGACATTAGAACTACGAGAATATACTCTTTCAATATATCAAATAAATCAAAGGGAATTTAAAAGAAATCTAAATATCACAAAAGCCGAACGGAAATCTTAAAAGATCTGCAAAAGCAAATCTCGAACATAAAATTGGAAAAACTACTTCTAGTTGTGATTTATTTGATTGATGCACACCTTGGCTTCATACTGTAGCACGGATCCGAGTGGACTCTTCTGCATAGATCCAGCAGAATATCAGCGATGGCCTGTGTTATGTTCACCTTAAGGGCATCGGCAGATTGTGATTTATTCGCATAGACCTGGGACTTCAGGAAACCCAGCAAAAAAGGTCTATGCGGTGTCAAATTGCTCTGCGAGACATAACCTAAAGCTAGACTTCTTGTCGAAAGCCAACATTATAAATCCGATTGGTCAAATTCAACGTGACTAATGGTCCAAAATTATGGAAAATTGGACTTTTGGGATGCGCGCCATCAAACAAAGATGCAGCGGACATTTGAATCATGCTATATTTCATACATAATGGCCACTTATATATAAATAAATAAATTTCAATTTATTATATCTTACCCGCAGTTAATTTTATTCAAATTTATAGTCAGGAATCGCTTAATAAAAAATCTCTTACAAGCAATGGTATTCAACACCCTTGCTTAGAAAATTGTCAATTTTAAATTTTCTTACAAGATTACAATTATAGAATTTATCTCGTATAATAAATGTATCCTTATTTGTAATCTTCCGTAAAAACATTCTCACGCCAAACATTCCACACAGCAGTACTTTTCCATAAAGAATATTTTCTAAGTTTACAACTTAAAAAAAGAAACTAATCAACATACAACATACTCGTACTGTGGAGAGGGAAAAATGCAATGTCTATAAAAGGCTACCGGCGTCTATACTTCATGAAATCGGGAGAGTTAAAATCCTCAGAAAACATTACTCGGGACAGACTTTTGACATTTTAGGTGATTTGATGAAACGAGGATTTAACCCTTCAAAGTGGTTTAAATTTATTTTAAAAATGCTTTAAATCAAAATCGAAATATATTAACAAAAAATTAAGCAATATCTCATCAACTCCCAGTCTTTTTGAAAAAAAAAAATGATAAAAATATAGCGACTTGTTATCAATTTTATTTTATTTTTTTTTCTCCAAAGTCACTCTTTTTATTTTATTCAGACCTCTAAGCCAATTTATTGTACAGAAGTGTGTGATGTATGAAGAGAATAACTTTATTTTATAATTTTGCAAACCACATGTAAAGCCTTGCAAAAATTTTAACTCCTTCTCCTTGTATAATAATAATAATAACTTACTAGGGTCGGGATTAAACTTGACAAAAATTTTACATTTATGTACGTGGAGTAACAGTTTTGCCACCAAAAGCTTAAATTTGATGTTGGTTAATGATACCTTCAATTTTGTTATAAAAAAAAGTACATAGTTGTGTTACCTGTTGTAATTGATTTATAAAACTTCAAGAATAGCCCCATGTTTCGAAAATTGCAATGAGTAAAATTTCAATATTAGTAATGTGAATTTTGGAATGTTCTTGAGTTAATGAGGCTTTTAACTCAAATATGCTTTCTTGTTATGAGCAGTTTATTAAGAAAGTTTTAGATCGAACTTTTCAAAAGTGCCAAAACATAAGATTAGGGGTAGTCTACTCACAAGGCTCCCACCATAATACAAACAAAATAGTTCCAAAAGCTTAATTTAAGTGACATTAGAACTACGAGAATATACTCTTTCAATATATCAAATAAATCAAAGGGAATTTAAAAGAAATCTAAATATCACAAAAGCCGAACGGAAATCTTAAAAGATCTGCAAAAGCAAATCTCGAACATAAAATTGGAAAAACTACTTCTAGTTGTGATTTATTTGATTGATGCACACCTTGGCTTCATACTGTAGCACGGATCCGAGTGGACTCTTCTGCATAGATCCAGCAGAATATCAGCGATGGCCTGTGTTATGTTCACCTTAAGGGCATCGGCAGATTGTGATTTATTCGCATAGACCTGGGACTTCAGGAAACCCAGCAAAAAAGGTCTATGCGGTGTCAAATTGCTCTGCGAGACATAACCTTACCCTCAAATCGTTCATGCAGAATGTCAATCGTGGCGTCTACACGTAACACCATCCAGCGACGGTCACCACCTCACCAATGAAAAAGTATAGACCAATGACGCCGACGACCCAATATGTACACCAAATGTGAAATTCGTGTTCGTTGGTGTTGTCTAATGTACGGCAATTTTCTTATTTCCGCCATCTTCCAAACGATCTGATACCCATCAGTCACCGAACTAAAGGCGTTGTGAACAGTCGTGAACTTTACTTTGTATTGAATTGGATCAGTTGGATCTACTGGTGAAGGCCCAAGTGACGACGCAAAATTCACCAAGTTGAAGTCTGCGAAAGGTTTTTGTGCACGGCATCAGTAAATGAATAATAAATAACAGATTTGACAGATGATGTCACCAAAATGACATGGCCACCAAAAATTAACTGCGCTAATCAATTGAAAAATCCTTTAAAAGATCAAATCGAATGCATTTTTATTTACTTTGGTTTCATGTTGCTTGTTTGTTTGTTTGATATATTTTTTTTTAATTAAAGAGAATATAAAAAAATTAAGTGTCAGACACATTTCAAATTCAAAAAGTCAAAATTCCAATAATGTACGAGTAAATCAAGGAGAAAATTCATATGTACAGTAAAACCCGCTTAAGAGAAACGGCAAATTGTCAGTCTTTCTTTTACTAAAGCGGGTTTTTCACTTATCCGAACCCCGCTTAAGTGAAAAATAATTTCACTTGAGCGGAGTTCGGATAAATGAAAAAAAAAAATTCACTTAAGCGGATTTAAAAAATCCATTAAGCGGAGATTTAATGCTAGAAACAATATTGTTTTTATCTTTTGGACTTGCCTTGAAAGAAAGTTAAATAAAACAACGATTAAATAACACAAAAATAATTTATTGAAAAATGAAAACTAGCAAAATTTTGTTCTGTTCTATTCAATTTTTTTTTCACTTAAGAGTGTTTTTTTAATAAAAAATATTAAAAATTAACTGAAAATATGTTTCAGTTATCCGGGTTTTTCGCTTAAGCGAGTTTTACTAAAGCGGAGTGTTTTAAGGGAAATTGGTCGGAAAATACTTGGGGATGAAGAAAGTGTTTCAGGTAAGCGGGTTTTACGTATTAGCAAAATCGAGTTTCTAAAAAGAAAAACTACATGTGTTTGGGTCTTTAAGAGTATAAAAGTGAGGGAGAAAAATAACACATATTATGCTTGAGCTTAGTTACAAATATTTTGTGTCTAAGGACGTTTAATAGAAGAACACAAAAATATAATCAAAGTCAACGGGTATTACTGAAAAGCCAATTGCTTAACGTTATCGAACTTATAAAGCGGGAACCATACCTATCTCGTGTGATGTGTTACTATCACTACAATGTGTTTTTTTCTATGCTTAAAACCACATTTGCGAAATATGTTGTTATGGAGGAATCACTTCTGTTTCCATTGCACCATACCACGATGTGGAGTATATGGAATGAAACAAATATGCACAAATATGCATTTTACTATTTTTAAGAAAGGGAACACTATATCGTCGCTGTAGATCGAATACCTCGTAACCCAGAAAAGTCGATTTTTCAGGAGAGACAAAAAACTTATTATAAAATCAATGAGAGGCAATGAGAGACGTGTTGTTAATTATGCGCGTGGCCCTGCAATTATAGTTTTTAGGTTCCCAGGATATTTTTCATTAGATCCGGATTTTTTTTCACAATATAATTGCATCATTACCTAAAAATCGGTTTTTTCTGGGTTACGAGGTATTCGATCTAAAGCGACGATATATTATTAATAACAATATATATATCCATTTTATTTAAATTTGAAAAGCGTATTTAAAAAAATTATTTGTGCTTGAAATGTCGTAACATTTAATAGAATTGGTGAGCGAAAATGATGTCCTTTATAACACCAAATGCAAGGAGTATAAAGATCAGGTGAACAAATTTTGGCGATCTTTAATTTTGCTGCCTGCTATAGGCTGTTGTCATGTGATGTGACAAATATATCTATGTGACTACACACAAGTGTGCACATTCAGCGATACATCGCTCCAATTCACAACACACTACATGAGACAGGTGTGGTTCAGGCTTAAGCTAGACACCAATTGATATTAATATTTATGAGATGTAATAATATTGCTAGAAATTAATAAAAAGTTAGAGTCGAAGAAATTACTTATTCAATCCACTTGTATTGTTCCTATGTATGTATCTGTACATAAGTAAAGCTACAATTAAACAAATCTAAGTCCTATGTTTGAACACACCCAAGATGACTTACCACCAAAATGCCTAAGCATCATTCCTTAGCAAGTTCAACTTAAGACCGTTGGATATCAATTATAGTTTCTTTGTTTTGATTTTGTGTGTAATGTTTTGTGATTTGTTTTGTTATTATTATCGTTCAAAATACTTTATATGTTGTTTTGTGTACTCATTTTACAAGGTTTTGAGGTGTAGCTAATTAAAATAAACAAAACTTCTTTTTGGTATCAATTTTCTTACTCACATTTGCATGGACTTGTTTTCTTCCGTAATGTTTGCATGCTCTTTAAAAACTGTTTTACATCCGTTTTCTTTTTCTTTTGTAGAATTTTTCTGATGAGTATTAAGGGATTTATTTTGTATTTATATCAAACACACTCGACCTCACGAAACAATAATTTGGTATCCTCAAATTCCAAAACGTGCAAGTATAGTGTAGTAAGCTTAAATGTGTGTTTAAGCCCTATACGCGCCACGTATCACAGTTCACTAGCGAATTAATTTTTCAAACTGTAACGATTCATACTTTAAACTGGTGGTTGTTAGATTTTATTTGACGGCTATTATTTTATAAAGCACTTGTTCTCAATGAAATGTAGGTTTCTATTTGTTTTCATAACATTTTCGGGAGGTTTGTGTTTATTATTATTATTTACATTAAGATTCTCGGAGGGGGACTGTCAGTCAAGTATTTTTATATTATTATGGTATGCGCTGTTCTTTTTATGGCAAATAATTCCAAAGGGTGCAACACCGGCAATAATGTTGATATCGATTTTTCACGAACTTCATCCCCTAAATGCTACTTTTTGGGTTATTTTATTTTTTTTTTTAAATCATACACCAAATTCAATTTTCGCATTTAAATTTGAAGAATTCTCATTAAATTTCAGAGTTTGAAAAATGTATCAAGGATTTTTGATTTATTTTATTTTCAAATCCAAAGCATGCTTAAGAAATTCGTAGATTTTTCACCTTTTCTATTCAATTCCACCAAAGGAATTATATAAAAGGGCTCTTTTCAAATTCCTTGTGAAAATCTTTATTCATAATATTTTCTTTTCTGATCAAATTTAAAAGAAAATATTGTAAGATTTTAAATTATTGAAGAAATTTTATTCAAATTCACGACTGGGTGTAACACAAATTTGTACTAGAAAATATTTTTCTTTCTTTTTTGAGCCGTGAAATGGGGTTGTTCGTGGAGAAGAAATTTACTTTACATTTTCTATTTCAAAGCTTCAATTTTTCATTAACCTTTATGGGATTTTCTGTCGAGTATAATTTTATTAAGTTGGGATTACAATTTTATTTGAAGGAAATGGATTTAAATTTATGAAATTTTGATTTTTCACCGAGACACGACACAGGTTCGTCCACCCTATTGAGTCGAAAAAAATATATTAACTTCCAAGTATGTTAGTATGTTGAAAATTTTCAATGGAACAGAGTACATTTTATGGCAAATTTCAGGGTGAGATTTATGATTATAAGGATCCAAAACTTTGTTTGGCGCATGTGCTAATAAAAGTTTAATAATTTTCAATTTTGAAAAATATTTTTTTGGATTTTTTGATCAGTATGCTATTTTTTTTTAAATTGTGTTATTTCTAATTTATAAATATATAAATATAATGTACATACACATATAGAATTTAATTTTGTGTAGTTTTCATTTTTAAATTCAAATTGATGGGAATTTGTTTTTTGTTTGTTATATAAAAAGGAATCTTAAATAGAGAATATCTAATTTCTGTCTGCTTTAAACTGAGATACTATAAATACAAATGATCTGAAACGTGCACAATATATTTGCTATGAAGTGAGAAGTGCTCGTATATTAAAAGTTCTTAGAACTGAAACTTCCACAGTTTTGTATTAATCGAATGAGAATAAGCTAAGATCTAACCATCTGATTGTCCTTAAACCAAACAATCATTACGAAGTGAGAAATCAACGAAATCAAGTTTTCCGATAGATGACGCTCAAAACAAACATTTTAAAATTTGTAAATATAACCATCCGATTAAGCTGTAAGTTTACAATAAATAGAGAAACGAAAAAAATTTTGTATATGTATAAGCAGGTTCAACAACGGCTAGTTGTAAATGAAAACTCTACTTAATAAACCAATTGTATAGGTTAGTATTACTCATATTGAAACAACCAGCTACGAGTAGTTCCGACAGTTCTTTTAATGCTTCTTATTTCATATATCACAAGTAAGTCTTAAGACTGTGTCTAGTATAAGAGAAAAGGTACACAAATAACAATATAACATGATGTTGTCGCGTAATAATAATTAATATAAGTAATAGTTCTTTTACAAAAGAAGTAGGAATTTCACTTCATATTTGTATGTTAAAAGATATATAAAACTGACACTCTGAGACCATGTATTGAGCCGTTTTGGGATACCACAGGGAGCTAACAAAGATTTTTCCTACTCGTTAGATCGCATTTGGAACTCATTATGAAGCGTCAACGAATATTTATTTCAGTATTTGCTAGATCACTTAGATTTTGTGAAAGTGAAATCGACGTCTTTGGAATAGAGTAGAAGACGTACATAGAAGTTGAGTTTCTTCTTCTTCTTCACTCATACAGTTTATCTGTACATAAGTTGAGAATAATAATGTGAGGTTATGAAACCTATCATGGAGCTAATGTTCAATTTGCTTAAAGATATGAAACTCTTTAGATCCGGTGTTAGCCAGATCCAGTTCCCCACCAACTTCTTCATCGATTCTCGATTCATCAGTGCTTAAATGAACCCATTCATTTTTAAAGACTGTCTCATCCTTGCAAGTAAATCTGGATGGGATTGTAACTTGATAAATTTTGTCAAAATGTGATTCGAGGATGTCATAGCCAATGTTACTTAAATAAGTCCTGACTGAATTCAAAATTATGGAGTTCGCTGTGAAGAAGCCTCTAGACTTTAGAATGGCTGTAGAATTTAGTGTTGTTTTGTATATTTTGTGTAATTTTTAAGAATTTCAAGAATGAATTTTTGTTTAAATATCTTATAACTTTAGAAACTGAGGCAATGATCGGTAAAGTACATTCCAAAAAGGAACAAAGTGTAAAATATTTAAAACACTAGCACCTGCTGATTTTCTCTATGATATGTTCACTAAAATTTTCCAGATTTCACATTGTAACTACGGAGGAATTGACACTCTCCAGTTTAAATCTATATGCAATCATAGCCTAAATGAATGTAGTTTATCTCTGGCAAGAAAAAATTTTCGCTTGTAATTAATAAAACACTACACATCTCTACGAACAACTATTTTTGGTCATATGAATATTTAAAGTTCCTTAGTTGATTTTTAACCGCACTTTAACAGCACGGCAGTACTAACACGAAATGTTTATAAGGTCTCAATTGATATTTTGATAAACTAAAATTTACAAAGTAGAAAATAAATATATACATATATCATAATGTCTAAATAATTTCATGAACAACTAAACATAGTTAGAAAAATACAAAATTTAAATTTCCTCAAAATAAATTTGAATAACTTTTCTTTTTTTTATAAATCATCTGTTCAAATATCTAAGAAAAATATTTTGTATCTTTTACTATGAACATTTTATTCAATAGCTGTAAATTATTCAAAATGTTCCAAATAAGAAGATACAAAATGATGAGAGAGATAGATCTTTAGTCAAATTTTATTAGAATGATTTTGTAAATTTGTTGTAATTCTATTTTCATATAAAATAAAACGACCGTTTGTTATATATGTCAAAATTGAACATACATAACTACCATTAATGTTTTCAAACGAAACTTGCAGATGACCAAATAGTTCACGAAACATTTCGAGGTTGTTTCTTTCTTGTACCTATTGCAATTTCAATTGTTCGTGTCACGATCGCATTTTCAATAAGGAGATTTCATTGCGGTTTACTGATGTAAAATCCTATACTGTGATAACAATATTAAGGGTATTCATGTAAACGCGGAAAACCCTGATAAACCTCGGAAACCAGATAATTTTATCTCTGCAGAAATGAGCTGTCAAAATTTGCATGGGAAAAACTTTATGCAAATCTGATAAAATTATCACGAATTTGATGCGGAAAGTGAAGAAATATACCTGATAAACTAAGTTAATATGGATTCTGACTTTTAATTTGACATTTCGCAAAATATTTCCCACATTTACGCAAGTATTTTTTAGGGGGTGTTCATGAAAACATGTTGTGGAAAATTATATCTTTCTACAAAGCGGAAAAATATCTCGTTTAATGAATACCCTTATTACTTTTTTTTGAGTGGCGAGTTCAGGTAACGACCAAATTGTCAAAAGTCACATGAGATTTCATATCTATTTCTTTTGTTGACGTTTGTCGATTCGCGTGTTGCATATGTTATCGTTTGTTTACAATTCAATGTTTGTTGTATTCATCATCCTCATAAGATGAAATATATTAAGTAACAAACGCAAATTGTTTTTGTTTATTTTTTAAACTAATTTACAACAAATTTAAGGTGTTGAGAGCACAGAATTATTTGTTTCCTGTTTTTAGTTGTCAACAAAACAATAATTGGCTTTTATAGGACTGTACATATAGGAAACAAACTAAAATTATAAATATATTTATTGTTGAAGTTTTTAAATATACCTTTATATTTTAGTTTTGTGATGTTTCATAAGTTCAATAAAATACATTTTTGGTTTTTAATTTTTAAAAAAATATTCCGAGGCATTTAATTCCTTATCATCTTATTTAATTTATTATAACTACTAAATAACATATTTATTAGCTGAATTTTTGCTTGATTCATTTAAAAAAATGTTTTAAAATTAAAATTTGTCATTAGACGTGTTTTTTGGAAAAGTTATCCGTAGTACAGTAGGATTTTATATGAATAGCAAATACAACATCCGCACTAGGATCACTGCTGGTAGGTACTCGAATAAACGTCAAATCTCTATCCGCAGCAGGATTTCACTTCTCCTTTTATCGGCAGTGATCCTACTGCGGATGTTGTATTTGTTATTCATATAAAATCCTACTGTACTATGGATAACTTTTCCAAAAAAACACGGCTATTATATTGATTTCAAATCTTATTTTTGTTATCAAAAAAATATTATTTATAAATGTTTCCTTTCTTCGTGACCTTTTCTTTTTTTATAAAAAAATTTATGTTTTTCTTAAGTGGGCTCAAGGTCAAGTTTTGGTTGTTATTTTTTTATTTTGTATGTTGTGGCTTTTCGGGTGTGATTACACCCTTCTTCAGACCTATTCATAATGTAATGTTTTATTTGAAAACATTATACATTATCAGCCGTATCTATAAGATTTTCTTAAACTGCATCTTAGAGGTTATTTAGTTAAGCATACTTAAATATTTAATTTGGCTTTAAATGACGAAACTTCAATTCGTATCTATAATCGATTTTTCATTGGTACTTAACTAAACAATGGTTGTGTCACGTAACGTAAAAGAATGTGAAAATCTAGTACAGAAAAAAAACAAATGCTGCTTCATTTTATACAACACAGCTGTTTTGTGACACCTTCTTTCAGTAAATAATTGGAAGACATTTTTTTTATCTGTGAAATCAAAAAAAAAATGGCTATCTAACACACACCCACACCCGCCGCCACAAATAAAAGAAAAAGATCTGAAAATTGGGATGCCTCCTACAAGGAAACTTTTTTATTTTAGAATTTGCAATAATACACTACAAAACAGAATTATTTTATGCACAGATTGGGCGTTTTCCTAAATGCAGTGTTGCAGCGCATCATGAATTTTGATGATTTTTTTTATTAACTTGCTTCAATAAAATAACGTTATTAAATACGAATTCTAAATTTTAGAGTTTTTTTTTAATGAATTGTAAAAGTAAATTTCAGAGTGAAGAAAAACGTTGCAAGGGCATCAAAATCCGCGGTGCGCTGCAACACTGCATTTAGGAAAACTCCTATTCTCTTCCAACAACGAGGAAGAAAGTGTCGATACAAACACTTCAAAGGCTAAGAGGGAAGCGCGGACGAAATTTGTTTGCGCGTACACATACTTTAATCAATACAAATTTTATGTTTCTTAAATCGTTGCACTTTATAGTTCTAATATAATATCACAACAAACAATACCTACAAACTCACAATTTGAAACTTCAAAATTTCAAAGATGACAATCGATATGTCAAAATAAATTTTAAAATGTCTTTAAGTGACCCTTAAACGCGGTTGATGGCGTTTAAGTTAAGAGGCCTTTAAGTAACGTTACTTAAATGTGAAAATTGATTATAGATACCGATTTCATACTTAAAGCCTAGTACGCAGATCGGGAAAAATTTTGTCTCCCATACATTTTTTTTCCTGGGACAAATTTTGTCTCGGATATTTTTCCGAGCAGTACGCAGTTCGCGCGCAAAATTCATACTATTGTGAATTGCTCTTCAAAATGTCTCCACTAAATTTTGCCAGGAAAATGAATGATACAAGCATTATTTTGCGGGACAAATTTTGACAGCCACCGTATTTCCGAAAGTGATTTTTGTCAATTCTGATTTTATGTAAAAGGTGCTGATGCTTGTCTTGAGATCATCAAGAGGAGATTCCAAAAAGGTATGAACGACTTTTGTAAGACAACGCGTTCCAGAGATATACTGAAAAACACATTAAATTAGATTTATTCTCTCCAACTTTAAACTTTTGCGCGAGATTTGGAAAAGTTTTGTAGAGATTAAAATTGTAGAGATAAAATTTGTCTTGTCTCGATCTGCGTACTAGGCTTAAGAGCTGCTTAGAGGTATTTTAAAGTTAAGTAACCTTTAAGATTTGTTTATAGATTCGCCTGTATATGCATCAAAATTTGAAAGGATTATACAAACAACTTTAATAAATATACATATATGTATGTCATATTAATATTTATACATAGATAATTTATTGTTTATATATTATTATTTAAAAATGATGTTTTTTCTTAATTTTTAGACCCTGATGATGAGGTATATGTACCTATAAACATAAAAGGTAAAGCCTAGTACGCAGATCGGGAAAAATTTTGTCTCCCATACATTTTTTTTCCTGGGACAAATTTTGTCTCGGATATTTTTCCTAGCAGTACGCAGTTCGCGCGCAAAATTCATACTATTGTGAATTGCTCTTCAAAATGTCTCCACTAAATTTTGCCAGGAAAAAGAATGATACAAGCATTATTTTGCGGGACAAATTTTGACAGCCGAAAGTGATTTTTGTAAAAACTGGTTTTTTGTAAAATGTGCTGCTGCTTCTCTTAAAAGCGTCGAGAGGAGATTCCAAAAAGGTATGAACGACTTTTGTAAGACAACCCGTTCCAGAGATATACTAAAAAACACATTAAATTAGATTTCATCTCTCCAACTTCAAACTTTTGCGCGAGATTTGGAAAAGTTTTGTAGAGATTAAAATTGTAGAGATAAAATTTGTCTTGTCTCGATCTGCGTACTAGGCTTAAAAGCTAAAAACTAAAAATAGCATTTTATTGAACTTTTTCTTCATACAACTGATTGTAAATTAAATAAATCTCTTCATGAAATTCATTGTGAATAGGTCTGTGCACATATTCAACTCTCCAGCTTCGAAACGACAAAAAAACTGCCCACACTGGAGAAAAACAAAATTCCAATTACCCACCATTCCAGTTCTTCCAGTTGAGCCTTTAACAATTTTCTCCCTCTCCCTTTCTTTCATTCATACCTTTGTACACGAACGGTAAAGCTGTGTTGTGCAGCAAGTGAATTTTCCGCAGCGATCGCATTTATTCTCTTTTCATTCGTTGGAATAAAATAAATAATTTTCTACTCGTCCTAGGTTGCCCGAGATCTTTTTGTTCGTGTTATTGTTCTTGGTTTCATCCTACATAAAAAATAAAATATATTATTCATCTTCTATGATTCTGACCCTGTTGGCCTCTCAATATTGAAATTAAAAAAAAATATTTATAATCTAATCCCTAGCACTCGTATTCAAATTGGAATTTGAAGTTTTGAATTTGCCAAAGTTCAAAGTGATTGTGTGTCTGATAAAAGTGGTGGAAATTGCAAAATATTTTAAATAAAAAAAATATTTCAATTGAAATTGAGTGATTCGAATAAAAGAGCAAAACCCGCGTTTAAACAAAAAAAAAAGAAAAATCAGGGAAAATGAATAAAACCTGTGCGAGATGCAACAAAATTGTTTACCCCATCGAAGAACTGAAGTGTTTGGATAAGGTAAACTATTAAAAAAACATCAACGTTTTAATTGATGAATTATGTTTTTGGAAAATTGTTTTCGGGTTGGAAAATATAAAAAATACAGAGGTGGCAAAAATACAACTTTAATTTTTTTTTTTTTTTTTGTTTCACTGTTCTACTTGCTTTGGTGGAGATGGAGTTTTCAAGAAACAGAAAGAAGACAGAAACAGAAAGCAACAAGGTAGAAGGTACACGGTTGAACAGAGATCGATCTGTTGCTTCACTTCATCTTTTAACTCGCCCTGCATTGTTGTTGTTTTCTTCTATTTATTGTACTTCATCTGCATCATCGTTCCGCTTCATCTTGATCTTCCCTTTTTTTTGTGAGAGTTCAGTTGTTTGTGTTTTGGGAATTGAAGAAAAGATTTTTTTTTTGTTGTTGTCTTGTCTTGATAGTGTTGCCAGATGCAAACAAGGGTGTAATATTTCCTGTTGATTGAAAATAAACCGAACTAAAGATTTCGCTGCATTAACATGGGTGTATCACAAAAGTCATGAGGTCATGACTTTTGAATGAAATATTTTCTAAAAAAATTTGCAAAGAAAAAAATGGTTGAAAGGTTGGTTAATTTAAATAAAATTAGGTAGATGTTTAATGTGCTTACTGTATATTTAGAAAAAAAAAAAACGGTACAATAGTGGAAGGATAAATAAACAAATCATTTTGAAATTTGTCCTAACACATTTTGTGGTTTCAAACCGGAAAAGTGAATAACAACAAAATTAAGCCCAAAAAACTAAAATAATCATGGCCTATGACAGTGTGTTACAGCGAGACTTTTCAAATGGCGTTTTAGAAGTTGTAGGTTTTTTTTCAGATTAAGAATTTTTATTTTTCAATTTGTTTTACATACCTATATACAATTTGACTTAAGACTAACTTATTACTAAATTAAATCAGTGTAATTCATGATTTTTTACTTGCGATATAGGTACTATAGTGCAAGTTCTGCATTTGGAAAAAAAATCGAACGAAAACGGCTCTAACGATTTTGATAAAAATAAAATGCACGACTGGGTCACACGAACTTGCTCCTATGTAATAGACTAGGAATTTTAAAAACGAATGTTATTAGAGAAAACTGTTCATAAGGATAAAATTATCATATTTTTTAAATTCTTAGTAGTAAGAGACAAAAGCAGAATGCTATGCAAATATGAATTTATGCAAAAACTCGAGATATTGAAAAAATCGACATTACGATCATAGATGTCTCTGCTGATTTTCTTTAAACTTGGTAAATATCATTTAATCATCTTTTTTCAAAACTAATAATTCGAAAAACCACATGCTTATTTTTTTTTTTAACTTGACAGTTAAACGTTTTTTACTACAAAAAAAAATATTATTTTTTAAGAAACCGCTACAAGAGCTTATAATTTTTGTTCTTGCGTAAATTCATATTTGCTTAAGAAATCACATATCATTCTGTTTTCCTCTGTTAATACTAAAAGAGTTTAAATAAAATGCACGACTGGATCGCACGAACTTGCTCTTATGTAAAAGTACTTTGGAATTTAAAAATCATGTAGGTATACATTTTTTTTTTTATAATCTACCCGCGCTCAAGGGATTATGACTACCCTTTAAATGTTTGAACACATCGCGGGCGTGAAGTTAATAAAGAGAAAGAAGGATAGGAAAGATGTGTGGCACGATGTTCTGATGTTGGTGGTTGTCTCAGATATTTTTATCTCCAGGGATGGCGGCTTTGCTAAAGCGGAGAAATGCCGTGTCTTATTACTATGTCGTTTATAATTCACATTATTTTTTATTCATGTTCATCCTTGTTGGGCATACTAGTTTAACTCAATTACATGTTGTTAGTGTTATGCCTGAACAACATGTAATGAGTAAACCAGCATCCCATGGATGACAATTTTAGAAGGTTTTAATGGAATTAAAACGACACAGACGACGCACGGTAGGGATCGAACCTGTGATGATGAGGTTGACAGGCGAACACACAACCATCGTGCCACGGCCAACCGGTGGCACGGATCCGAGTGGTTCAATTTTCAATGACTCCTCCGCATAGATCCGTCTGAATTTGAATGATGAAAGGGGCTCGGTCGATTGTTGTTTATTCACATAGATCTGGGACTTCAAGGCATGACCTTGGTGGCCTTTGTCACCTCTGCAAGATATAACCGTTCATAACATGTTGACTAGGTCCATATGGTTCAATTGGTTACCATAGTTCTGTAGCGCTCGTAAATGTCGGTGACCTTCTCAACAGCGTCGTTTTCGAAAAGGATGGAATGACCCAAGCCACTGGCCCAAAATCCACACCAAACGGTAAATTTTTGAGGGTGCATTGTCATCTGGTGAGCCTCGTGTGGCTTGGTGTCAGTCATTAATTCAAAAACGAATCGTCGCTAAAGATGAATTTCGGCCGAAATAAGGCTCCTCTTAAAAACGCTGTGAAGCTCACTGAGGCACCGAGGCACAATTCACAAAGTTTGAGTCTGTGACAGGCCGTGTTCTCGTGCATGGTGAGAAATCGGGATCTGCTACACAATTTCACGGATCTCGGCGATGTTCTCAGCCGATCTTGCGTTCCTCAAATTTGGCCACTAAACGTTGAAGAGTCGAACACTCATTCTAATAATAAAGCTTTATCATCTGAACGTGCTGTTCAATCGGGTAAACTTGCCATGGTGATTTGGCATGAGTAACTTAATAGTAACCAACAGATTTGACAGATGTCACCACAGCAACATGTCCGTCAAAATCTACCCGTGCCAATGGAAAAACCCTTTACTATGTATAACTATAGAATATGTTGATAGAAGGTACTATTGATTAATTGTCTAAGCAAATATTTTTGTAATTATATTTTTGTATACACCTGTAGATTGATTCATCAATTTTTATCCCGTAAATCTGCGGTTACTTTTCTGAATGAACATTAACACAATTATTTCTATAACATAACGTTTTCCTCCCACTTTAAATAAGCTTATAATTTAAAATAAACATTCCGAACAAAAACCCTTTTTTTTCTACTTAACCCTATTTGCCTTGTAGCGCTCGTATTTTTTTCACTAATGAGTGAAAGATAAAATAAAGATATTTTTTATTTTCTTTGCACCACTTCAATTGGGAAAAGCGTGAAGTGGTTAAAACAAATTTCACTTCAAGTACCATAAAAATGGTAATTTATCCCCTCCATACCTAGCATCTCATTCGCCATAAGAATTCCCTTCTTAAATAAAAAAAAAAACTGTGTTCCCCACAACGCCCCATGCCACGGGACTTGAACCCGAAACCAACACATGAAGTCTATTGAATATATTTAAACAGAGCAGAGCCAGATTCGTGCTTCTGCCACAATCGGATGCCCCATGTCATTCATTCGGCAATCCATCGACAAATCCAAACGCACTTCTTCTCACCATAAATATAAATTTCCTTCATTGGAAAAGTTGTTTTAAGTATCATTTCCGCTCGCTGAATTAAGCAAAAAAAAATATCTTTGTATGTACTTGAGGAACTTTGTCTAAAATTAGACCTTTCTGACAATCGGAAATGTTTCAATTGACAGGTTTACCATTACCACTTTTTAATGACAATCAAATTAATGGTGATCTATTGAGCCGACGACTTGCAAGCTGGTGACGAAATCAAGTTCGTGTCAAATTCCGTAATGTTGATGGAATGTTGCCAATCATGTTTCGAGTCTTTGCCAGCACATTCCAGAGGTGAATTTCTAGTTTTGCTGAATTATTTGTTGGATTCTTAGATCACTGGCTCTAGCAGCCGAAGCCGGTTGCATTGAGGTTCATTTAGGTTAGTATTTTGCACGACCAACAAAAACGCTAGCCACCAGCATCATCTTGCATCTTGGTTGGCTGAGCAAAATAGATATAAAAATGTATTCAACTTTGCTGTGGCACACGGGTGTATATTTTTCAAGGTCGGGATAGTTTTCTCCTCGTTGTGTTTCGCGCTCCACGTTGGTTTCTGAGACATTGAGCAACCACAACTACGTCAGCATCAGCAACAACAGCAGCCAATGTGTTTATTACTGAGTTCTTAATGCCTCGTCGTATATTAACAAGTAACAACTGGTTGTAATATAGTCCGACCGCCATGCCCACTTAGTTTGCTTATTTAAAAGACTTTTTTTCTATACAGTTTGTACTTTGTGAATTCCACCAGCCACCACGCAGAACATTGGTTGGGAGCAGACAATTATTATTATTTTTTAAAGAGAGACGATGGTGAATTTATTTTGTTTAACCTTTTTTTTTGTATCTATGTGTTTCTACCTACAGCGCTATGGCTACAACGCCTACATTCATAATAAATTAAGATGTATGTAGTTCTTAGTATTAGTCTGGGGCTTTGGGGATTTTTTTGTTTAGGCATTTCCGTAAAGTTTTATTAGCTTATTCCACCAGGTAGTATACAGAATATAATTAACTTATTTTGCGTCGTAGTTTTGCAATAATGTAGAATAAATAATATATTCACTTGGTGAACGTTAATCCATTGGATTTAAATTTTTTATTAAATTATTTGTCATTTTAGATCGGTTCATATACAGGGTGCGACAACAAAAGTTCTTTTTTTTTCAAAACGCACTAAAACCCATTTTATCAATCAAATTTTTTAACTGCGACTTATAGGTATGTAGGTACCTACTATAAGACAAGATCAAAGCTGACATTACGATGATAGCGAAGACGAAAAAAAGAGGGTCTCCAAAATCTGTCTGTTCGACTACAACCTAAACGGCTCGGCCGATTTTCGTTACACTTGTTATACTCGTTTAAAAATTCAATTTTGTTTTCAAAACTCAATATTTCTTTATTTAATGAACAAGATGTGAGAAAAACATTATTTAACCTCAAAATAGCGATACCCACAGTACAAATGTTAAAAAATGGATTTCGAAAATCGTATTTTTCTCGAAAACGGCTCCGAGAATTTTGATAAAAATTTTTTTCTTTGCGAAGCGATGACGAAGCGGATGGTCGTGCGCCTTAAATTGCTGAGTCAATTGGACTTTGTAAGCGAGTAATCTTTGTGCAGAATTCTCCTCAGGCTAGTGCGTGAAATGTTTAGCTGTTTAGATCCATGGCGAGCTGATGTTCGTGACTCATTTCGTTTCGCACAGGTATGATACTGACTTTTTGTCAAGATTTCGATCGGGAAACAGCTGTCAGTGTCAAAATAACCTATGATTTAAAAAGAAACCACTAGATGGCCTACCCTTTATAAGCAGAATATATTGCAAGCCCATCTATAGTACAATAACTCCTGTAAAACACTTCTGTAAGACTTTTGTTATTTGAGCCTTCATGTGTAATTCTAATCTTAGACTTTCAGTTGCAAAAAATTGTATGACATCTGCACTACCAGGATAACCGTATTTATAAACCAAGCCTATTATTTGTAGTTTCCCTTTTTAAAGTTTATCTGGCCAAATATCCTTCTAAACGAAAAAATGCAAATAGTAAAGGTGGAGCTGTCGCCATTCATATTGAAACTGCTTCAGTAAAAAAAAATATATAATCAAAAATTCATGCAACGATATTTGCTAAGAGTTTAGTGTTAATACATACAAATTAGAAACGTCTAACTCAGTTACTTATAAGTCTTAACCATTCCTGTGTACGAGTTAGCAGGGATGGAGGGCACCTATATTTTTTTTTTACGCCTCAAAATGAGAAGCACTTTTTATGATTGATACGATACTTTTAGAGGATTTTTCCACCTCAAATAGACCCATGAAAAATATTTTTGAATCGAAGGGGAATCGAACCCAAACTTTCGATTTGTCACTTTCAAACGCACACTTAAAAATTATTGTATTTCTATAAATTTCATTATAAAAATAATATACGGCTCTCATCTCACTGTCTACAACCATATGCGTTCGCAAATTATTTTTCATAATATAGAAATTGCTCTCCATTAAAGTTGGCGCTATAATTACAAAACTGTAGCTAATCGCTGTAAATGCCAAATAAGCAATTAAAATAACAACAATTGTTACTCATTTTAATTTAAACGATAAAAAATATTGCCACACAAGCTGTTACCCTGCATACCAAACTGTTTAAAATTATGTATATCGATGACGCGTCTTGGCATTTTGTGTTTCATCATTAGAGAACGATAACACTCAACACATGTGGTAAATTTCTCAATCAAAATATCCAATTACAATAATTTAGTACACGAAAATGCGTACAACAACAACATCTACGACATACCATTCATGTTTTTCAGTTGAGGGAGGACGAAGAAGACAAGGAAATTCAAAACCCGCACCTGTTGTCATTGTTTTTATAATTAAAACAAAAAAAAAAACTAACCAAGATAAAAGTACGAATTTACCCAAAAATAAATTTTATCTAAAGAAAGATACTTAAAAATTCCCTTATTTCTGTTTAACTTAACAACAAACCCACCGAACCGTAACACCTGTAAGAATGTTGACCTTATAGAAAAGAATTGCTGAATCCAATTTAGAAGAAGAAGCGAAATGAGAAACTTAAGTTCCTTCTTTCCTCTGCCATCCGCTTCTCCCGACCAATTCCGGTCGCATGTAATTACACCGCGAATTTTATCGTTTCAATGAAGTCCTCCATTATTTTTTTAGTTTCAATGCCCAATCAAAACAATTGCCGCTTCAGCCAATCTTCAATCTCTGATGACATTAGTATGATTCATCAACAAGCGTCATATAACTTTGTACATACATTGTGTGTATGTATGCGTTCGGAATTTTTAATAAATCAATTTAACTAGAAAAATTGAAACGAAAATATTCCTGTCGTTTATAGGTATCCCTAGTAAGCAAATTTAGGTGAAGACGCGCTTAGATCAGGCTTACCTACGAAAATTCGGAGTCGCAATTTAGAAAACTTTCTATCTGTAGTGCTTCTGACGCTGGAATCTACTTTTTTAAATATTGTACAATGGAGCAGACGCTATGGGAATGTTGGAATAAAATCAAAAATTGTAATTGAAATATGTTGATTCCATAATCCAAAAGTAATCGAATTGATGGAAATTCGAACTTGCTTAGACATAAATATTAAAAAAGCTGAATTTTTAAATGACAAAATTACGGAACCTCATGAGATATACATAATCTAGAGGCTTGTAAGTACTACCATTTGACAGATGTCACATGAGATTGCTTTGATCACAAGAAGCTGGGCAAAAAAAATTTATATTGCGTGTGGGTATTTGACGATATCTCGCATCGTCTGAAGGCGATAATCGATTACAAATTATGTTTTAAGAGATCTTTTGTTTTTCTTATTCATAAAAGTTGAACGTATCGAAATGTGTTAAATTCGTAACCTAGAAAATAGTTTTTTTGCAGTTTTTTAGTTGAAGAAGAAGGATTTTCTTATATTTAGTAAGTCCCAAGCCTAGAAACAAACAAATTAGTGAATACGAGTAATTTTGCTGACTGTGCCATCTGACATTTCTTTCGTTCTCTTCTTACTTCGTTCAGTTGATATGCAGAATTTGAAGTAGAATTGGAACTACAACCATACGTCATTGTGCCTGAAATCGGAATGTAAAATACTATACTAGATTGTAGAAAATTTAATTTCTTTTGATGTTATTGGGCCTACACACACGAGATGAATTCTGCCGGCAGAAAACTGTGTGTAGAATAAAACGGAATAAAATCTACCATTGTTGGAGTAGAAGAACAAAGTAGAATACTAAAATACATAAAACATTCTATATTTGAAAGGTTGCAGAAAATACAAACAAAATGAAAAGAGCTTGGCACATATCGTCACCTGAGTTCTATCTTGTTCAAAGTCCATTTTGGAAAATGTTGGGAAAACGATTTTTTAACTTCAGAAGCAAAATTTTTACTTAAATTTGAAAGGAAATACTGTGGAGTTTTTTTCTCCATTAAACTCAATAATTTTTGTTTGCAAAATGATTTATAAATCTAGGTTTTATTAAATCCTGAAATAGTTAAAAAATAAAATCAAGTGGAATGTCATTTTGGATATTGAACAACGTTGTATGGGCTGTAAACAAGTTGATTAAATTGGTGGATATTGAACAAAAAAGCTAAATATTGAACAAAATAGAAGCACTTAATAATTAAATCATTGAAACTACGAAAATACTATGAAAATAGAACAAAAAATTCTAACTCATTCTTTGAGTTAAGCACTAGAACATAATGGGTGATCAGAAAAAATATTGCTGCTGCTCGGTAGGTAATGAAATTCAAAATTTGTTAAACATTTTTTTGAATTCACTTTTTACCCTTCTTTTTTCAAATAAATACATTATTTATTTTATATACAATTTTTAATTTAAATTTTGTTATTGTTTTAAACAAACTGGCGCAAAATTTTAATTAAATTAGTACGATGCTAAAGCTGTTTTAGTATGATACTAAAATCGTCGAATACCTATATTATTTTTTTAGTATCGTGCTATTTACAAACGCACGAAAATTGTAAGAATTAAGAATGAGTTAGTAAACTACTTTAAAGTTAGCAAATCGTTAAGAATTATCATACTAATACCTTAAAAAAGGCTGTTTAAAATTTTGCGCCACTGAGTTTTATTGTAATTGGTTTCTTATTATTTTTTCATAAAAATCGTTGTTTAAACCTAGTTTCATACTAAAACAGATTTAACATCGTAATAATTCAACTAAAATTTTGTGCCATTATGATTTTATTTGTAATGCATTGAAAGAAGATCAGTGGCCTGTTGCTCAGATCATACACATCATACATTTTATACAACATACAACATTTTTATACAACATACACATCATTCTGTTTCTCAGATTTCATTGGAAGTGTTGTATGACATTTGTTTTGTTGTATGATGTGTTTGATTCTGACATTTCATTATTATTTGAGTGTGAGGTTAATATAAATCTCAATTTTTGGTGAAGACGTGTTGGAACTAGTTAAAATTAATATACGTGTCAGATGACGCCCTAAAATAATAAAAGAACCTGTTAATTTCAATCTTAAAGATCCATATTTTGTTGAAAAATTTAGATTGCCAAACATTTTTAGTGGAAAAATTGGGAAGATCAATTGTGCGTTCAACTAATTGCAACGAAGCCTTGTCACCTTTGCAACAAATATTGTTAACCCTTCATTAGCTTGGAAATGGAATCCATTATCATGAAATCGGCATAATGCAAGCCCATAAGACAACCCCAACGAAACTACCTCTCTCTATGCCCTACAGGCTCTACCATGTTTTGTGAATGTCGAGCCAGAGAACTTCTCAAATAAATTTTGTTTCCCCAGCTTTGACTGATGAAAACAATGTTGCTACATGTTACATGCAGCAGCCACTTTACAACAGAATTTTGTGCTGTATTAAATGTATGATCATTTATAGGTAAATTTGCTGTATGATGTAAATGACACATTTCTGAGAAACAGAATCATACAACATTCCAATATTTCCAGTGTAATCTTCAGTCATACATTGCTGTATGACAGTAGGCGCGTTTTATTATCCACAAATCTATCTGGATCCGGATCTGGATTAAGTTTTAACATGTATTACAAAAACAATTTGGGATCCTGTTTTCTATCGGGATCTATTTCAAAGATCCAAAAATTAGTTATTACAGTGGCGAGTAGATGGCTTTTTATGGTAAGGTAGTGTAAACTATACAGTGTAAAGAAAAGAGACAAGAAATAATTTAAAATTTACAAATCCAAGGATAAAAAGAGAGGGGCTTATAACACTGCTGTCACTAAGATCCGTATCGTTTTATTTTCAAGGGATGATCCGGATCCAGATAGATTTGTGAATAATAAAACGCACCTAATGGATCATACAACAAAATTGAGAAACAGAAAACATACAGCAGAACTGTCAATATCATACAATGTATGATGTGTATGATCTGAGAAACAGGCCCCAGATTGTGGATATTGTATTTGTCTACATTGAAAGTAAACTTTTTTCTTGAAATTACTTTAGCTACTTTCTTTCACTTTGGTTCCGATCTTATCACAAATTTGGAATAAAACTGTCCTTTTTCAGAATCTTTTAAGCTAGGCGCGCAAATTCAATTTTTAGTTTCGCAACTGCTTGGGTCGAGTTTGTGTTTTGACACAAACTAAATGATTGCCTAAAATGAGTTCGCTATTTTGTGTAACATATAATTATATGTTTTCTATAAGCAACCAAACAGTTGCGCAACTAAAAATTGAATGTGCGCGCCTAGCCTTAAGGTCCAAAATGCATCAAATATTTTCACACGTTCATCATAAGAAAATTTGTTGTAACAATTATGACTGCAACTAACGTTGCAAGCGAATGTCATTTGAATATTGCTTACCACCTTGACCCATCCGTTTTTGTATATTTTGTTTCCACAAAAATGGTTTTCGATTTTTTTTTACTCGATCCAGGGTTTCTCCTGGTGTAAAGCATGGTGTTTGTTTAGATGAAACGGAACCTTCTGCTGGTACTACATTTTCCAATGAAGGTACTGAAATGACTTCTTCAGATAAAGGAGCTATATTAGAATTCTGAATCATAGAATTCTGAAATATCAGATCCTGGATGAGCTGGATTTATCATACTGTAAGCGACAAATATTGTATTCAAAAACTGTAAAGATAAAAGGGTTTCTCAAAATACCTTAAAAGCGTTTGAAGATTACGTTCCAACTTTTCGCTTACATCACATTGTGCTTACAGCTTCCAATGTTATATCAGTATTAATTTTGTGTGGTACATTACAGTGGAGTGATATTGAACAAAAATGCGGTTTTCCGTCCGCATAACTTTTTTAATAGGATTTTGTTCAATAACATACAAAACTAAATGGATTAGATATGGATATTGAACAACAAAGAAATACATGGTAGCTTTTTTTAAAGTTAATATAAAATTGTTCAATTTCATATAAAAACTAAAAGCAGTGTGCGCTTAAAGTAAAGTATAAAATCGGTTTTTGGGTAAAATTCATCCCGTGTGCGGGAAAATCTTCCAAAAGGTAAATAGATTCACTTTTCTAGAATTCTGTTTAAATTTTCCCGACGCTCCAAAGTAAGTTACAACAAAGAGCAAACTTCCTAATCAACTTCACAGAGCAATCATGAATCTGATGTCAACGTGAAAAGTGACAGATGCAAGATTGCAAAGCGAAGACAAGAGGCCATTTTGTTGCTTTATTTATATTTTTATTATTGGTGCCTATAGTAATATTCATACATATGTATCTCACAAAATAGTTACTTTCAAAGGCAAGTAAATAAATTTCAATTTTATCAAACTGAAGACTGACGATTGTGAATAAACAAGACAGGGGTCGAATCGAACCCATTTCAACTCATTTGTGGAACAATATTTTTTGTTCCTCCATTTTTTTTTAAAGTCAAAGTTGTCAAACTTCAAATACATACATACTATAATAAGAACATATGGAGGGCTCACAGCTGTACCGAACCAAGTCATTTTAGAGAAATCCAAAACTAGCGCCAGGATTTCTGCAAAATTAACCTCTATTTAGAGCTGTAATGAACTACATAGTTCATTTAGAGCTACATAGTTCTATTTAGAGCTGTAATGAACTATACATAGTTCATTACAGCTCTAAATAGAGGTCAATTTTGCGGAAATTTTGGCGTTGGTTTTGGATTTTTTTAAAATGACTTGGTTCAGTACAGCTGTGAGCCCTCCATATATTCGAATTATGAGTTTTTGTAATTTTTGACTGCTGTGCGCCATTTTTTTTTAACGACATGTCTAAATTAGCAGCAACCGGTATACCTTTTTCTAAATAAAAAATCATTGATTATAACTGGAACTCCCGAAGTATTTTTGAAGAAACGGTATCTAATTTCTCAAAAGTGAGTCATATATGTATATACTCCGATTGGTCCGTCGATTCTTCATATTTAACTTCATCATGAATCTTTGGCATTTTCACGCAAAACTATACATCCAGATTATACAAAAAGGTTTACCATACATTTGTTGTAAGTTACAAGATTTTGACAAAGCTTACAGTTGCAATTGCAAGATTTCTTATTGTAAACTAATGCTATTTCAGCAAAAAAAAAACTCAAAACTTACAAACATTGAAACACACAAGTTTTCCGCCATTGTACACTGTAGCAGCTTTATTGTTAAGACGAGTTTGTATGTAAAAAATTGAACTTTGACAACAAAAATCAATTTTAGTTCTTCCGGTGACAGTTTAAAAGTAGCAAAATTTGCTTTAAAATATACGTCATTGTGAATACTTTTCCAATGTTACATAAGTAAAAAAATTTGCTTCACTTTGTCATCTCTTTCTTAACTCAAGCTTTTTTTTATATTTAATAAGATTAACTTTCCTCGCTCTACCAATTAAGGCTTATAAGTTCCCAATTTGCAAGCTATTTCGGCCCAGTATACACCTCGAAATTCCCATCATATAGCCATTCCATAGTTATTCAATTTTTTTGCCTTTATGTTTCTTTCAGTTTAAGTAGCAACACACATTAACTTGTTTTTTTTTTTGTTGATGCCGTGAGACTAAATGCAAAACGATGAGGTTCACTTCATAAAGCTGCTGACTGTATCCGATTTGCGTTTGACCCATTGGATCCGTGGTCTTTCCATGCGCCAACGATTTAGGTCAACATAGGTCTTGAACATGTGTATAGAAACAGCGCAGAATGTATTTTTCTTGCTTTCGCTTACATCTTCTCATATCTAGGCTTTATGAAGTTTTATTTTTTTAAGACTTTTTTGTTTTTCTTTTCTTAATTTGCTACTTATATATATGTTTTGTATTGCTCCATATGGGTAAGAAGTTATGGGTTTTATAATTATACCTAATAACGACTCTGTGCGTTTATTTAATCTTCTTGAACAACGAGAAGAAGATATGAGTAGTAAAAGGGACTTCTATAATGCAGGGTCAAGCTATTTAACCATTTGATTGATTAAAGCTCCGACACCGACAACGACCGGGTCTTTTTTTAATGGCATGAAAATTTAATTAAAAAAAATTTGATTGTGACAAATAAGATGATTGCACAGATGAATGACCGCAAGTTTTAAACCGACAAAAATAAAATCATTTGTCAAAGAAGTTCAAGTGAATCTATAATTCGATTTTTGAACTTGAAAGTTTGGAAAGAAAAAAAATAATGTGAATGAATATGTAGAGAAGTGAAAAAATATTCTAAAATTTAGCCCGAAATGATGTGTTGTTTAAATGTCGTGTCACACCAATTTGCATTTGGCAAGTTGATATTTCAAAATATAATTTTTCAATTTAAAGTCAGTTTGAGTTTTGTTGTTTTTACATATGGAATTAACAGTCCAGCGTAATAATTTCATGGAGATTTCCACCATATTGGAATTCCAATTGGAGGAGAAATGATTACACTTCTGACTATAATTCTTTCGTTTGTAAAAATCATACTAATCAAACTTACATATCGTCGCTGTAGATGGAATACCTCGTAACCCAGAAAAGTCGATTTTTCAGGAGAAACAAAAAACTTATTATTAAATTAATGAGAGGCAATGAGAGACGTGTTGTTAATTATGCGCGTGGCTCTAGAATTATAGTTTTTAGGTTCACAGGATATTTTTCATTAGATCCGGAAATTTTTTTTCACAATATAATTGCATCATTAGCTAAAAATCGATTTTTTTCTGGGTTACGAGGTATTCGATCTACAGCGTAAATATTTTCATAATTTTGTTTCTAAATTGTAATTCAGTATATTTGTCGTGAAACGGATAAAAATTACCACCTTGTAATGCTAACTTGGCAGTTAAAATAGGGTAAAATGAACTCAAAAATGAAAAAAGATAGTTACCCCAGTTACAAGAGTAGATTGAGGAATCGAATCGAATCCGAATTGAGATTTCGATCGAGGTATATATGGCGTCACTGGATCGAGAGATCGAATTGAAATTAAATCGAAATGACAATACTGTTGTACACACACTCTATTCTTCGATTCCTCGATTCAGGTGTACAAGCATATTTTAGATTCGATTCAACTCGTTTAGTGGGAAGTGATCGAGAAATCCTATTTCAATCCGATCCAGGTATACACGGAGCTAAATCCTGATTCGATTCCGATTCAATTCTCCATGTAAACTTAGTAAGTGTTAATAATTGTAGTAAATTTGTAGTAAATATATTGTAAAACCAAAATTTTTATCGCGCTACGCTTACGGTTACGAAGGTAAATTAAAAAAAATTTGCACAACAAAATGTTTGCTTTTACAACACATTTACGACAAATTCACGACAATTATTAAAATTATTAACACTGTCCTTTTTCTTTTTCAAGATCATTTAAACCTATTTCAAGGGGTGGTAGTGCTAACTTGACTGTCGTAGGGACTAATTAAAAAACAAAAAAAAAAAATTTTTGAAGTGGTAATGCTAACTTGCCGGACATCATTAAGTTGCTCATTTTCTGGATTAATGTCGTCGAATCTCACATCTTGCAATGGCCCCTAAGGATGTAACAAGATCGCTCAGGAAGGATGGATCTGGAAGTGGGTTGAGTTTGAAGTTTTATTCAAAGCAGTTGTTTCATGGTTCTACTTTGTTTGATAGATTTCCGAAACTTGATTTTGATACACTGAAGTTTGTCGCAAAAAAAGGATAGTAGTTGCTGTTATCTGTTCTATGTTCCAGTTGGTTGATGTTTTGAAGTCGTTTCCTTAGATGTTGTCTACGATCATATATGTTATATGCGTAGTCATTAAGATGCTATTATCTATCCTTTGACGTAGACCGTATTTGATTTTTCAAATAAATTTAGAAACGTTTAAAAAGCATTTGAAACAGTTTTGGTTCAGATTCTCTCATATAGAAATGCATGCATTGATTAGAAATTAGCTTTCGGATAGATCAAGTCTGAAATTCCCAAAATTAATAAAAGCATTTAAAAAGCGATTAATAGAGATTCACATCACACTCTCTTATCAGAAATGCGTGCTGGATTATAAATTACCTTTTGGTTGGATCAATTTTAGTTCTATTGGACGGCTTAAAGTTCGAAATTCCAAAAATAAATGCTGTTGTGCTCCGTTTTGCTGTAGACTATCTTTATTATATTCATAAAAAAATGTAATGTGAAACTTCAAAACCATTCAATTATTTCACAGTCGATATTACATTCAACTTCTCATATTCATTTTTAAGTTCACATTCTTGTACTTCGGATATGGACCGACCTTTAAGAGTAGCGTACGACAAGCTCATTGAAATCAGATAGTACTGTCTAATGTGGAATTGAAGACCGTTTAGAATTAAATGATTCCAATGGTTGTCTCCTGTAAAGTTGAAAATCAGATATTCTTTCTTTAGCCGCACGGCACGAATGTGGAGCTCTCTACCATTTTGATTTTCAGATATTCGCACTGGGATAGTCAAAACTGCTTTCAGAGTAGAGCTTTAAACGTCCTCTACACCGAGCGTGCTCTGAGCGCTCTTAATTATTTTTGAAACACAACTGACATTTAGACAAAATTTAACATTTCGCTTCAGAAATACTAACCTCAGTTGCCATATTTTTTTGTTTTATTATTTTGTTCTCTATTTAACTCCAGTCAAATGTGAAGTTGGTGTGCTCAGAATTTTTACTTTTTTTCTGAGCTCATTGAGCGCTCTGAGGTAAAAAAGAAACAATTCAGGCTCTGCTCTGAACTGAATAAGAAAAACGCCTATCATATCCATATACATATTCTTTTTTGATGGACTAACATCAACAACGGTAATTCCCTACTTTATATAGACACAAGAGTATAAACTTCTTATCTTATTTGAATAAAATGAAAGCTTATGCGAACAGTTAAAGAATGCTTTCCCAGACAATTTTCATATCATAACTAACCGCAAAAGTTTGATTATAAATCTTTTTTTTTTTTTATTTTTATTTTTTTGCGCAACTTTATGTTTACCTTTCACTTTGCATTTGTTACAAAATAAATAAATGTCGGCAGCGCACACTAAGTGCGTAAGCTAATCCTAAAGTTTTGTTCAAATTTACCCAATTGCAAGAGAATAACGCAATTTAAAGTGATAGCTAAAAAAAAAGACAATGAGATAATGAAATCTTAGATTATGAGGCTCTTCCTGCCTGTGCGGGCTCCAATTCTCACAAAATGCGAATCGTGTTTCATGCTCGAGTTTACACCTGGAGGTATGTAGATGTGATAATTACCAACATGTCAGATTGTTGCTTTACTGTTGTGTTTAAAGAGTGATTTATTTATTTTTTTTTTACAAAGCTAAGGTATGTAGGTAACACTAACCTACATCGGTTATGAAATCAATTTTGTTCGTTGGTGGAAGTTTTTGTGTTTGACGAGTGTTTGCTTTAAAAAAAAATAAAGACTTCGTCAAATGAAGTCTCACGAATTCAAAATACTGAATTTTCGTTATTTTATGACAAATCTTCAAATTAGAAATAAAACAATTTTCTTTAACTAAACATAAAATAAAGAAGCTTAAATGTTTTGTCAAAAAGCATCACATTTGTGGCCTGGATTTGACATCCCTGTTCCATTCACATATACACAAACCAAACTGTATACATTTAGTTTAAGTGTTGCCATTTTACATTATTGATCGTTTAACAATCACTGAACGTTTTAAAACTGTGAAAACTTACTACTAAAATAGTAATTCTGTAGCAAGTACGTTTCGCGCATTAATGGCAGAATTTTATACAGTATTTTCTCTACCCAGTGGATGGGTTAACAAACGAAATTGGATTTGCAGTAGCATTTTCTTTTGCGGGCTATGCAAAAGATCGTGTTTTCAGAAACTATTCCAAAATTTTTAACGCTTTGCAACGAATATTCATCAAGTTATTGCTCGATATGTGACCAAAAATACCTAATCGAATCGAATTCTGCAAGAACTTCGAGGAACACATTGAAATAAAGCTTTATTCTATTCATGATGGCAGCATCCAAACAATAAATTGAAATAAAAGTTTGAACGAAATCTTTATTATGTGTCATATACTTTTGGAACCACAAAATGAATGTTTAAAAAATACACGACAAGAATTTGATTAAATAAAATTAAAAAAATCATATCTACCGAAACTAAAATTAAAAAATTAAAGTAACCCTTGGCAACTCTTGGTGAACAGCTTTTTTTGAATTTGAATTTAAACTTACAGTTCAGACAGAACTCTGTTTCACTTGAGCGGTTGGTGAGTCCCTTTCTCAATGACCGGTAGTATGGCTTTCGTAGTAAAAGGTCCACTCCACCATCAGATGTATATGTCATCGAATAGTTGCATAAATCTTTAGATCGTTTTAAAGAAACTATGATCATTGCACTTGATATGTCAAAAGCATTTCATAGAGTTTGGCTTCAAGTTCTCATATTGAAATTGGGGCATTTAATATTGATAGAAATTACCTCTCAGTACCACTCAATAAAAGTGTTATTGGAAGGTTTCAAGCTTGATATTCATAAAATAATCTCTTATTCATGAATGATATTTTTACTGAAACTACTAAATCATTAAATTGTTTTGCTGAAGATAATTCTCTCAGCTTTTCATATTCGCTTCCAGATTCACGTCCTAGTCCTTCTGATGTGAATTTGCAACGGCAGTGTATGAAAAGTTCATTAAATTCTTACAATTCAACAGTAATACTCACACTTCAATAACACTGCCCATCAGTTGATAATTTCGACGTACTGTCAAATTCAGAGATTCTTTCTTAAGCCGCACACGAATGCTTTACCTGGCCCAATACTTGCCTCTCATTACGATATTCAGACATTCAAAACCGCATCAGGATCTCCATTTAAAAATCCTCTTCAACTTTTCTAAACGCTCGCACTGTCCTCAAACATTTTAAGAGTGGTCATAATCATAATCCCTTTAGTGCGCGCAAAATATATCTATTAAAAAAAAGTTTACTGCCTCCAGTTTCGCACGTCAAGTTTGAAGAAATTGGATCTTGTATCGTTGTAAGCTCTTCTGAATTTCCAACAATGATCATCGATCAATTTCGTCTGATCAATGGCCTAGGCTTTGATATAAGCATTGCTTCCATCGATCATCGAATTCAAGCATCATTCTGCGTGGTTAGTACTTGGTTCAATACCAACCGTGTGCTGTTGACATGTGTTTCTTCCGTAGTTCTTTCTTTCTGTGTGTCTCTCTCTCTGTTGTAATGTCTAAGCCGATGGTCTCAGTTGCCAGTGCTTTCAGTGTCTCTACTTCGTAGATTTATCAATGGAGTAGTGTTATATCTTATGTAATGCAATGTAATTTCCTCTGATATTTCATAAAAGAACTTACTAAAACCTGCAAGGAACCTTCTCAGCCAGTACAGTGCGATCAAGAGTATTGTTTAACTTAAAAAGAATGAAGCCGGCGTTCCGCAAGGAAGTGTCATAGGGCCAATTTTGTTATAAACCAGAGATATTCCAGTGAAAAACAATGCTACATATGTATAATGGCAATCTTTGCAAATGATACTGCGATATTTTTGCCTAATAAATGCGTTGTGAATGTAATAGAAGTATTGCAAAATGCACTAGATAAAACTCAATGAGTCAAAAGCAACTATAAACTTTTCAATTTAAACAAATCTAAACAATATTACAACTTTTATCAACAGTCAAGTTATAATTTGAATCGGTTCTAGCATGTCACTTAAACACGTTCAGTTTTATGGTTAACTTACATATTTAACGAAACACTCAATCAACAGTAATCTTCCCACAAAGTTTATTTCTTTATCGTTTTTTTTTTAAACTCCAATTACTATACTCCGAATGGAGAAATGGAAAATTCACTGCATCAAAAGGCATTAAGGTAAATTAATCGACAACATACATTTCTCACCATACAAATAATACCTTGGGGGCCCTTTTGAGTTAGACTAACCACCATTTCATTACCTACACCACCATTGAACCACTAGTGATTGAGACAAGGTGTGGGAACTTTGGAGGAATATAAATTTGCTGCTCTCCTTCCCCAACTATAGCATACAAAAGGTGCATCAGGATAAAATCTCTGTGTATAATATAATGATTCTCATTGCAGTACACGAGTATATGCATCCCGTAAGTTTCTCGCGTTCCTAATTGAATATGAATAGAATTTTAAATCACCTGGGACAAACCTAGTGGCGTACTAATGATACCCGGGGCTCCATTTCACTATACTATAAGTACCTTGGTATTGATAAGAATGCAATACAAAACAGATTCCATAGATTGTAGAAATTATTCAGTTTTGGCCCACGGAATATGGGTTAATCAGTGCGCCGAATATTTAAGCCCGAAGAACTTCGTACACTGCTACTGCTATGGTTGATAAATATTGGCGGTGGCCTGTGGTGTTGAAGTGATTTATTATGCCCATCGTGCTTGCTTTTTCGCGGGAATCTCTTTGTTTTTGCCCGGATAAAGCCTGAAAGTTTATATTGGCTGCTGCTGTTGGGGTTTCAAAGTAGAGAACAAGAGAGTGAGAGTAAAATTATTTGTATTAATAAAATTAACTTTCGTCGACAAAAGGTGAAATTATTGTTCTTTGTCTGGTCTTTAGGTCACACAGAGACTGAATAAATATTAAGCTTAATATTGCTGTTGGTTCAGCGCTCAAAAGCACAAAGGAAAAATGAAAAATGAAAGTAAATTCGTGGCTCTGCTGGCTTACTCAATAAATCTTAAAAATGGAATAATTAGAAAAAAACTCTGCTAGATTAATATTTATACCTTGAGATGTGGTTTTCATACACAGTCCGACTTATTCTCTTATTGTTTGCTTGAAGAAAGTCAATAAAGCTAAATATTTTGGTATCAACTGTTTAAGATTTAAAGACGAAAAATCGAGAAGAACAACATACATATGTACGTAGGACTCGATTTTGTTATCACCTTGGAGTCGAAACTGTTATTCAAATAAAACTTTTTTACTTGCGACTTACAGGTACTATAAGGCAAGTTATGCATTCGGAAAAAAAATTGAACTCGAGATTTTGATTAAAGTTGACATTGCGATGATAGCGAAGACGAAAAAAGTGTGTCTGGCAATTCTGTCTGTCTGTCTGTCCGTTCGATTGCAGCTAAACGGCTCGGCCGATTTTCTTCAAACTTGGTAGATATGGGTTTTAATTTTTTCCCCACGGATGTTTTTTGATTTGATTTTTTAAGACCAAAAATAACGGTACCTGCCATACGAATTTTTTTCGAAAATTTATAAATATTTTTTTCTCAAAAACTGTCCCACAGATTTAAAAAAAAAAAAATCATAAAATTTCTTTTAGTAAGGCTCCCCAGTAGTTTCAATATTATTGTGTATTCAAATTTTCAAAAAAATTTTTTTTGCATTTTTAAAAAAAAATTCAAATTTTTTTTTTGAAAACTCAATATTTCGAAAACCCCATGCTCGATTTTTTCAAAACTTGATAAATAAAAGTTTTTTAATATAAATTATAAAATTTAAGAAAAAAAGTTTGTTTTACCTAAAAATAACGGTACCCTCCATACAAATGTTAAAAAATGGGTTTCGAAAATCGTATTTTTCTCGAAAACGGTTCCGAGAATTTTGCTTAAATTTTTTTTCTTTCGATTAATTTTTAAGATCTATAATTTAATACCATAGAGCGATTTTTTAAAATTTTGAATTTCTCATTATCGGCATAACGGATTTTAATGAAATTTTTTAGAGAGAAGCTTCTAAAAAGTTTAAAAAATATTGCATTTCCAAACTTTTAGAAAAATATTTTTTTGAATTTGGAATAAAAAAATCTTTTTTTTTTTTGAAAATTCAATATCTCGAAAACGGCTTAATATTTTTTTTGTAAATTTAATTTTTATTCAAACAATAATAAAAACTTTAAATTGGCGTACCAGAATTTTTTCTGAAAAATGTTTTAAAAATTTTATATATAAAAGCTTATTTTTTAAGAAACCACTACAAAGACTTATAATTTTTGTTCTTACATGAACCTATATTTGCTTGAATCACATGGCATTCTATTTTTACCTCCAACTACTAAAGAAGTTGTTTTAGTCGTTTAAAAAATTAATTTTTATGCTTATGAACAGTTTTTCTCTAATAACATTCATTTTTGAGATTCTTAGTCTATTACATAGGAGCAAGTTCGTGCGACACAGTCGTGCATTTTATTTTTTGTGTAAATGTTTTATTAAAACAACAATTTTACACAATGCTGCATTGTGTTTTGACTTGAGCTCTACCGATTCTAGAAAATTATTAACGGAATTATATCAAAGGAGCGATTTTATAAACAATAAATAATTATTATATTCTCTTCGTAGATATAAACAACGAATAAGATCGAACCGAGAACATTTCCTTGCGGGTAACCATATATCGCTTAATGGCTTCTGACTCATGTAATACCACATAATTCCAAGTTTCTTGCTGTTAAGGAATTGTGTAAATAGTTGCTCAAAGAACTAAGCTTTTATTCTAGGACGCAAAAGACATAGTCCGGTTAGTAAATCGATGCAGACGATGGAAGGAACAGCTAGCTTAATTAAGCACAATTCTTAAGTGCGGATTGAATATGATCGGGCCGAGACCATTTCCTTGCGGAACACCATCATTTATTTTGAATTACCCTGAATATATCATATTCAATCAAATTGGCAAAACTGTTTTTTGTGACAGCGGATTTGAAAGTTCTCGGTTGTTTTGAGGTTAGTTTGATTTGACAATTCATCATAAATAAACTCACACCGCCGCCGGAGAAACGTTTGTAAATTGTTCAAATTTATTTTAAAAAACATGGTTCAATTCGAGAAATACATCGGGCGTTACGTTCATGTTACGAGTATGTATTCGTTAATAAAAATCGAATTCTAGAAATTGATAAAACTTCAAATTAGGATGATAGGGAAGACGAAAAAAGTGGTTATTTTTATTGTCTGTCTTTTCGACTACTGAAAGAACATATTTTTTATTTCAAAAACTGTTTACAGATTTTTATAAATAAATTTGTTTAATAAACAATGGTTTAATTTTTTTTGTTTCTGGTTTTCTTAAAAAAAGCAACTGATTTTCATAATTTATTGGATGCAAAATCTCCTAGAAAGTTTGAATAGTACTCAACGTTGAAACAATTTTTTTTTTGCTTTTCTAAAGTTAATTTTTTTTTTTAAACTTCGCACTTATAAGTTTTTCAACATTATCTAAATGGTTTAAAAAATAAATAGTTCTTTTTTTTCAAAAATGACAGTACCTTCTATACGAATGTTGAAAAACCGTTTCGGAAAATCTTATTTTTTTCGAAAACGACTCGAAGCATTTTGATAAATTTTGTAATTTGAACGATATACAAACAGATGCTCTTCTAAAAAATTTTAACAAAAATATTTTATTTGAAATTTTCCAAAGAAATATTTTTTTGATACTTAAAAATAACTTCAAATTTTATTTGTAAAATTGGATACCTATTTAAAAAAAATCAGTGAGTGATTTTTATTTGCACAATAATAAAACTTCAATTTGGCATTTATGAACTTTTTTCCTGTCAAAAATCTGAAAAGCTAAATTCGCCAAGTTGTAATCTGCGAAAGGCCGAGTTCCTTTGCGTGGCGTGGAATTGACTGCTTCGGATTCTTTCTCCTTCACACTCTTACGGACAAGGGAAATATTTTTTGCAGCTCTTGCAAGTCTTTGGCGTACGTGTGTTGGTGAATTGTTGTTCACTGAACCGGTCGAATCGAATTTATCCACAACATTGCAATGGGTCCTCTCGAATGGCGATTATGGCGACCGTAAAATGAACGAATAGCGCAAAATGTTGCTCGAACTGAAGAAGCACTTTCATAAAAAATTTTAATCATTTGCACATGTCGTTGAATGCTACAACTCTCCATGTTGATTTGGTAAGACAGACTTAATAAATGATAGCCAATTTGGCAGATGTAGCTTTAACACCTGTCAAAGTTCGGAAATCCTTATTGGAAAACTCTTGATTTAAAATTTTTGTTTTAGCATAAATTTATATTTCTTGAAGAAGTTACATATTTGACATTCTGGTTTTTTAGCTCAATTTACTAAAGGAGTTGAATCCCTTAAAAAATGAATTAAATTGTCTTGAACATTTTTCTTTAATATTATCTTTTTTTTATATAAAACATTTTTTTAAATTCGTCGTTCAATTTATCTATTCATGAAGTTGTCCAATGCTGATTATTTTTTGAGTAAGTACAGTGAATATTTATCAGACGATCAAAATACAAACTAGAATTTTGGATCTGTCAGTTTCATCAAAGTAATGCCTGTCACTTTTGTCGTTTAAAGAACCGTAAAGTTCCCTATTTAAACTATAATTGTTCTTTACTAAATGATATTTTCAGCAGCCTATGTATGTATGTATATGCAAGCGACTACAAATAAGCCTTTTTTGATTTTTCATTTCTACTGCGTGTTATTTTCCCCATTTGATAGGCTACTTACTCGTATACAAATTTCAGCACTAGACAACCCCACATTCAGACGAGGGTAAAATATTGAGAATAGTGTGTCGTGCATCCCCATATATATACTATTGTGCAGTTAGGGCTAAAGGTTAATTTTGAACAAGTTAACGCAGCTTGTTATAGCTACCGTACAAATGCGACCCACATGCAATGATGCATCTTGTTGAGAATCGTTCGATCAGTGCCATTTGAATATTGTGAAAAAAAAAACAGGAAACTGACTGTCCTCGAGCACTTATTGAAATTATTGGATCTGACTGGAGAGAGTGGCTGACGCGTATAGTTAAATCCGCTTCTAATTGAATTGACCCATGCTGAATATGATAGGAGGTGGATAAAACAATAATACATAGCTCTCGTCTATTTAAAAGAACAACAAAAATGTCAATGAGACTAATTTACTAATTTAGATTAGAGGGCAGTGCACGGATGTCCCGTCGCCGATGTCGGTAAATTTGTCTTATGAGCTTTTAAGTAAAATTTATTTATAAGTGTACAAGTACTCCAAGTTGAATAATTTATATATTCCTAGTCCAGATCACTTGAAAATTTTACTAAACAAAAGAGTGAGATCACCTGGATAAATTGCGTTCTATTCGCTAAGCAAAAACAAATGCAAATTTCAATTCACTCTCGTGAAATTTTTTCTTCATCGTGATAAATAAAATATAGTAAGACGTCAAATCGGTGCATTGACACATATCACAAAATTGTCAGAGAAAGTTCTGTCAATTAAAACCGAAAGTCAAAATAAACAAACAATGTCAAAGCTACGCCTGACAAATGACAATCATGCGAGAGAACAACACAACACAATAACGTCTCGTTTCTGAAAAGGTCAAGGTAACGTACGTGATAATTAAATCGACTCCTCCTATCCACTTAAAAGAAAAAAAAATATTAATATGTCTCTGGCGTACAATTTATGTTACCATATTAAGCTCTGCTTGCATGTTTTATAAGGCGAAACAATTGTTTGAATATGAATTTCTAAAGCAGTTGTTGTAAAGAGTTATAAAGTTATAATGAAGTTATTAAATTGGAATTCCATCACTTTTATGACATTTAGCAACAACTCGTACACGGGTATATGTTTTAACAAATCGATGACTAAGTTTCTGATGCAGATCACACCATAAAAGGAATCAAGAATGGCAAAAATATCATGCAGAATGATTTTTATTGAACTCCATTGCCATAAAGGGGATTTGTTACAAGTGTCAAGTAGTAGCACTTGGCAGCCATGACACAGAAAATAAATCGCAACTTGGTACATTTTTGTAGCCAACAATGACAGAATAATGGTCGACAGATGACAGTGCAGATATTCAGCTGGAATAAAATGCTACATTTAGATATATAGGTACTACGAGCACATATGTATATACTTTTTTGGCAATGTGCCGTTACTTCTGGTTCTGGTCGGATGATATAGTGATCTATGCATTTCTAGGAATGCTGATCCAATGTGAATGTTAAAAATTACAACTAAACAAAAAACGAAAACAATTCGCAGACGGGAAGTACGAGTAACAGCTGCACAGAATTGTTTTTTTTTTTTAAAGATTTTTGCTGATGGAACGGTTTTGTAGTTTGACAAAATATCATCTTCAACACAGATTATAATATATTATGATGGGAACGGGTTAGACAGAATGTCACAAGATGTGATGTCTTGATGTTGTGATTAATAACATGACTGAAGAATTTTCAACTCAATGCGTCACAGGCACATTTTTGTTGAACGGGTTTTTATTTGTTTGTCTGTAACTTATAATAAAGTGCAAAGATCGCATGACCTTTAAGAGAATCACTAAAAACTTAACAAAAAAGACTTCGCATACTGGTTCTTTGAATTGTGTTTAAAAAATATTGGGATTTAAAAAAATAAAAATTTAATAGTTTGGTTTTAATTTTAAAGAGTGTTTAAAGTTGCGAATTTAAAAAAACTGTAAATTATGTTGTTATTGATCTTGGTCATATGGGCGCTGCGCCGCTGCTGGCTCGAATTGAGGGCCATCCGGAAGTCCTATTTTTGACCACTTAAAAGTAAAAAAAACTAAAGTACAGTGAGTTCCGTTTCTATGCAATATTCCATGGACTCATTACGTTAATATTTGTTGTAATATTTAATCAGTACATGTGTATTTATTGAGTACAGCTTGTATGAACTCATTGCATGGATACAAATATTCTATAGACTCATTAAAAAAATATTTTGAGAGATCATAGACAAAGGACTCATAACATTTTGTATTAGATACACACTACCTACGAACATTTCTGTAATAATTCCACATGTATATGTAGTCACTACATATTTATGTTATAAGCTCATATGTGTCTATATAGTTACTCAACTCCAACTTTATATTGCTATTTATTTTCAAATTCTTTTATTTAATACTATCTTTGTATATAAAACTCATAGTACTATCAAGAAGACGAAAGATTGTGGCGACATCTTAAGTAGAGTGACAGTACTTGCTAGATTTGTCTCTTTTTTACTACTTGTTTTGTACCTTATCCTACTCTCTACTGTAAAATCTAGCGCTAATTTCAGCGCCAACACTAGGCTAGAGTTTGCAATACAAAATTAAGCTCCATGATAATACTATAGGTTATACATAAATACAAAGATACTATGTAATTATTTGAAGTCGAAATTTGTCAAGTACAGAGAGACCACGCATCCGCTGAGCCTTTTCGCGACACAGAATACTGGTGCAAAAAATTAATCGCCATGCTGTTGCCGAAAACAGTTTGTTAAAATCAGACTAGTATACTCACTATCACTACATGTTTGATTTACTTAATACACGTTCCTTGTTTTAATTACATAATTTGCTGCGATAAATACACTTTTTTATTTGGATTGCTAGAGAGTCTTAAATATTTATGTAGTCATTACATATTTTACTGTAGATGCTGCAAAGTTATGTATTGGGTACATATCGTATATATACATATGTATATATATTTGTTACACGACAAATTATACATTTTCTTTAGGCGGAATACATAAATATAGACTGAGTATACTTTGCTTGTACATGAATTGAAATGTAACCATTACACGTCAACTGTACACAGAATATAGAGTTTGAGTGACAACCCCTATAAAATTTCAGTACATATGTACATATATACAATTTTCAAAAAAGTCTATGTGCTGAATAAATAGTTTTATCAGTGCATTCGGAGCATTGAAAGAGACAAAAGTGCTCCTTTTGTCCAATCGAAAACATTCTGATTCAACAATACAAAATCCAGAGAATAACTTTATGTCTGTAAAGTTGAAGTAATTCTATGTTTCAACCAAAACCTAATCAATTAAATTCGATTTTTGAATGAATGCTTTCAGCGCGTTATGGGTAAGTTTGATTTGTAAAACTTGATCTTATGAAAATTTAACAAGTTCAATTTATTAACATATTAAATATGTACATATAGAAAATCATCCATATTTGTCAGTGAAAATCAAATCTTAACTTGGTATATTGATCGGGTTAAAATTAACATTAATGTTAGGTATGTGGGTATGACTATGTTAACACTGATGTACGATATAATCCATCTCTTTCTTTCTCCAGTGAAAATTTGAGATCTTACCTCTAAAACTGAAGTGGATTAATGAAAAAGCACGCTATTTTTCTGTACTATTTGTCTACATAGTTTGAAACATATTCACAATTAACTGTTTTGACGTTATTTAGTTCGAACTCTCAAAGGAAAGAAATTAAACGGCTTTATTGCTTTATTGAAATCTAAAATGGAATTTTGACACTTTGTGCAATGGAACACCATAAATTAAGATTAAGCGGTTTTTTATTCTTCTATTACAAAAATTTATTTGAATACGAAATATTCATTTTCAAGAACATTTCAGGACGTCAGAACCATTTACACCACCCTTTAAGTCAAATTATAAATACTTTACAATACATGATTGATTTTGAATATGTCTTTCAGGGTTCGGGTAACATTAAAAACGTCTACCTGTTGAATAAATGCATACAAAAGCAACAAAACCGAAAAACACAAAAATTCAATTTGAAGTCATAGAGTAAGTTTAATCCTAATGTCTTCGGGTTATATATACCTTAACTAATAATAAATTACTCTTCTGATATCCGTTTTCCAATAAAAAATGTGACAGAGCAATGACCTCATCTAAGAAGCACGTTTATTAAAGTCCCCTCAACTTGAGACTCTAATTTAATTATAAACTTTAATAATATCGTGAATCCATCATTGTATGTGCTTGTTAAAGTTTCTTCTGAATTTTTCCTATTCTTTCGAAGTTTTGAAATCTTTTTGCTATAATGCCACTCGCGATCTTTGTCTATTTTATAAAAAAATACTGAAGAAAATTTCAATAAGAAAAACGACAAGATAAATTGTTGTCTCTTTTGAATATACTCGAACGGCCGGCGCGCCGTGACGTTGAGCCCCTATAGCTATCACCATGAGCAGTAAAGATTGTAGTAGTTATTATTTTCTTTGTGTCTACCCAGAGATAGATTTATACTTCATTTTGTAATCAAAAAATTGCTAAGCGGGTGGATTAATGGGGAAACTAATTTCATGCTCTACATATTTTTGTATTGTCCTCTTGATTGGTTTTAATTCGGCGGTTGGTTGAAGTTGACACTCGCGATCAAATTAGCAAAGCTTCTATTTTTATTTGGTGGCTTACGAAGAATAAACTATGTGAATACGATGATGTCATAGTCATAGACTGCCATAGATCAGACTTGATCATTAGATTTTTTTCCAGATGAAATATTTTGGTGTGAGTTTCTTTTTTTCAGCAAAAAATTTCACATATTTTTAATTAATGGGTAATTATTCGAACAAATTTTTGAACATTGGTAAAGTTTCGTAGTTTCGGACAACCTATGGAACAGAAATTGTATTGTAACAGAAAGCATGTGAATGGCGATTGCCAGACTTCATACATTTGACATTTAAATATTTGAGACTGGAGTAGTTCATCTGATCACCCATAATAAATATGTATACATTGACTTACACATACAACAGCAGTTCATAAATGTGTTCAGTGAGAAAAGTATAACGCATAACAGTTCCATGATTAATGTTAAAATAAGTCAGGACACAAAATCGGAAAGTTTAAAGTAGGGGGAAAATTTGTTTGCTCTATAAAAGTTTTAATGCGAAAAAAATTACCACAAACGGCGACCGAAGAAGTATTGACAGAAAATTTCGAGAAAACAAGAACTGCAAAGAACATAAGTAAATATATATATCAAGCGTGCTCTAAACCGAGAGTATTGGGGGTGTTATAATTACTAAATAAATTGACAATTGCCATTAAGCTTCCATTGGAAATACTTATGTTGAATCCAAAAGTAACACTGTAATTTCAACTCAGTTGTGACGCCTTCTTGCGTCACTAAGAATTGGAAAATGTTTGTATTTTAGCACAAATTAAGTAAACACCAAAGTCGTGGCAAATCTTGAACATACTTTTTTTTACAAGAATTTCATGTTGAAATAACACGACATCCTCATAAATCAACTACAATGTTATCAAAAATAGTTAAATAGTTTTCTACACTTTACAAGGGAAAGTGAATCTTATAAATTTAACAAGACACATGATGTTTTTGTATAAGTGTAGCTGTCAAGTGCCGTCTGTCATTTTATTTGTATAATTGTGCCATCTATTATCCTCCTGTCAATGTGACGTTTAATGACCTGTAGTTTAAAGACAGATCTGCATTTTGACTTCGCGTTTTATGATATATTATATTGTTCGTTTTTTAACAGTACGCCTAGCAACGACTCTGTAAATAACAGAACGGAACAACGAAGTTAGAATCTTCGGTGTACGAGGTTGCCAACGTTTTTACAACAACGCAGGTAAATGTGAAAATTGTTAAATTGTGTATAATCGTCCATCCGAGCGAATTATAGCAAAACTGTAAATAGAATTCAAAGAGGCTGGATATGTTAACATGTCTTAAAGCCCATTCACGTTCCACAGAAAATATGGCTGTCGTTGATGAGTGTTAAAGAAGATTCAAATCTATTGATTTCACGGTGCGGCATGTTTGAACTTACTCAAGAATTGATTTCAACTGACCACGGAATAAGGACGGTGTCCTTAAGGTAGGAATCCGCTAAGGAGTGTGTAACAACTCACCAGGGGAGGGCACATTCTTGGTTGTGGTTTCTACCCCGACTATAGCTGGGTGTGTGTATACCAGGGTTGACAGGCCCCGTAGCTTTACAGGAGCTCATCTGTAAGTGACCATAATGGTGGTGAAGCTTGACCGGAAGCTATATTCTGGCACCATGGGAGATAGTGCCCAGGAGTTTGAGGGCTATAGCGTACGTTTTCGGGCTCTCTTATTCTATCTTCGGATAGTGAAGTGCAGCTGTCGCGTGCGTGCTCTCTTTCTAAGACTATTTATGAGGTAGGCAGGTGGGGGTTTGGTTTATTCCGAATGCGGAGACACATGGATTCAAGAGGTGTTAGATAGACCTCGCCTCCTAAGCAAGAGGTGTGTTCATGCCTGCAACATGTCACAACTTTGCGACCGAGATGGTTTCGGTTATGTCGGGGTTAATGGTCAGAACCCAATCTGACTCCGATGGAGGTAGGCCTCCCGTGGGGTAGAGCCGGTAATCAGCATGTACTCACGTAAAACCCGAAGACGATTCTGACCACGGTAGGTGGAAAGTACGCGGCGATGGGTCCTCGAACGAACATCAGCGCTTGGATGAAAAATTTTTTTTTCCAGCGATGAGGCTAATTTTTCACTCAGTGGATATTTTACAACAAATTTGTCGCATAAGGGAAAGTTAAAATCCACAAGTCCGAGTAACAGTAGAATCTGTAACTATGCACTGGTCGAAATCTATGTCCAGTTGTTATGTACACAATGTAAAAGCTCTGTTGTAAATTCATTTTTTTTTCTGAAAATTAAGACTGTTCTGAACTACAAAATTGCAATATGTACCTATCATTGAATTAATTGGACTGAAGAATAGCTCCAATCAATTTAAAAATTCCCACAACTTGACACAAACATAAAGGCTATCCATATAATCTACCATACAGTCCAATGAAAAATGATGAACTTCCTTAAAATATTACTTTTTCTATTATTTTTCTAACAAAACAAAATAACATCATTTGCATGTACTGTGTTGCACGTTGTACCACATAAACACAACCATGCCGCCCCCACATGCTTACGAGTATTCAACCAAACCTGAGAAAGATCAGATTCATCATCATATCATCACCGTGCCGCGCCTCCTCCGTAACCGCACACAATAATAATAATTGCAAAAGCCAAATCGAAATGAACGTTAGTTAAATCTTGTGTATAAATGCAAGAGCAGATTCTACCCGAGTAATTGTATGCAAAATAATGCATCATTGAAGTTGCATTGCAGCCCTGCAGCAGAACTGTATTCTACAATGGGCATCGAGCAAAAGAAGCAACAACAACAGTTTTGGAACAGAAACTCAACCGCATATAATGTCTGCCATTGTTGGTTTCATCAGTCAGCTAGCATATTAGGCATACAAATACAAATGGAGACACAAACGTCATTCTATGCTTGTTGATTCTATCTACTCGGAGATGTAGCCCCAATGGGATCTTAATTTAAAATTAAAAACAAAAATTGTTTTAAGTGAATTTTCATGTAGGTAGTTTTAGTTTTTTTTTTATTCAAGTAAAATCGATCGCTAGTCCTCCTATCCATTGCTGACTTTTAATGTTTTTTTTTTTAATCAAATATTTGTTTTCCTTAATGAATAAATGGCTGAATCTAGGAAGTTAATCTAATGGAAGTGGAAAGAGACTAATTGGATCTGATTTAAATTTAATTATTCGTTAAAACACTTTATACTTTAGATGAGAAGATTTAGCCAAAAATCTGGTAAAGTAGGTTAATCATAAATCTGGTGGTAATTAAGTTGAAATACAGCAGTCAAAAATGCAAACCTTAAAAGAAAAAAAAGGAAAGAGAGAACATATGATATGATAGTGTCTTTTGCTTGAGGGAAAAAAGCGTTAGATTTGGTTGATGTTTTATAAAAGAAAATTAATCTTTAGGGATCAAATTAAAAATAAAAAACATTTTAGCGCAATTGGTAAACGGTTTCAATTGCGATAAAAATGCTTGTTAAATTTAGAAATTTCTTATACGAAATTTAATCAAAAGGAAAAGGAAAAGGAAGAGCTTTTTTCGAGAAGATTTAAAAAAAAAAACGAAATCGTTGCATAACAGCTAGCGAGGTTAAACGAAAATTCGAATGTTTCATCTATGTTTCACAATGGAAGTTTCATCTTAACTTTTAGTTTAAACGTCATGTCAGTTCAAAAATTAATTCAGTTTCACAGTTTCAGTTAAACCTTGAACATAGTTCATTCTGTAGTTTAAGTTAAACGGCAATGTTTGGAAACGCTTGCCAGCACATTCGTACCAAAATCGTTTGAAATGAACTTCCATTACGTCGCACATCTAACCATCGGCAAATCTAAGTCTGCCTTTGAAACAAAGCAAACTTTCCCTGATTGTGAATAACACAAAATATTTGTTATTATTTAGCTTGTTCTTTACTTCAGATAGAAAGAGAAAACAACTGACTGGATTACATCAGATATACATAGCTAAAAAAATTCTGTCAGTTTGTATTCATACAATTTAATTAAACTAAGTTCAATTGAACTGAAGCTCAGATTACACTGTGAAACCGGACAAGTTACGCTTCAAATTTAAACTCAAGTTCAGGTTCAGCTGAAGATCAGTTTGTTTAAACGTCCACTGAAACTAGGGCTTAGAAAAGCACTTAAAAACGATCTACACCAAGTTTGAAACAATAATGTTCACCAAGTTTGAAACAATAATGTTCACCCGTTTCGGTTCTAGCTCTATGTACATACTTACATCTGCACAAGTGTTGTTTATTATAGATCAAAAACATATATGTTTTTTTATTCAATGTATCGAATCAACCCATGTATCGTATACTTTAGCAGCTTATTCCACCTATATTCCATGGTTTTTTTCGTGGAATAGGAGTTAAGCCATGGCTTAAATATTTACATTAATAAAAACGAAATGTTCGAGGAATAGTTGAGTGACGTTTATCAAAAATCCCTTAAGAAAATCTACTACAACAAGTAAGCCATCTCTTTTTTATATTTTGTGTATGCCTAAATTGATTGTCATTTGCTTGTGTTTTATGTCGTTTTTATTTGGCAATCCGGAATCTCTCCGATCCGGAATCCCAACTGAATACTTTTTTTGATTCTGGTGATTCTGAAGTTTTTTGTGATTGTATACGTGAAACATTAAATATGGAGAATAATGAAATTCAAGAATTATGTTTGTTGAATAATTGTTATATAATTTTATTTAAGCTGTTCATTTACTTCACATTCACATATTATTGACCGCTTTCTCCTGCCTTGTTTTTTAATAATAATATGGGTGTTGTGAAATGCTCCTATGATTTGTCGAAATCCATTGACAAATCGTGAAGACACGCACTTTGCACTTTGGTTTAATTTTTTTGATAAAACAAAACAAGTTTGACAATTTGATTTCTTAATTCTTCGCTAAACTACCTACGTCGGTGGTTAAGCTTAATCATAGTAAGTAAACGTCACTTAGCAGAAAATTTGTTTTATTAATGAAATTTCCCACTTAGTCCATTACTTTACGATAAACCTCAACTAAACCATCTTTATAAATATGGGTGTTGAAATTTAACGATGCATTGATGTATTTCCTTAAATGCATGCAATAAAAGCTGGAACTATCATTCAAATATTTCAAAGTTGGGTCAAATCTATCCTTTTCTTCAAAATCCAACTCGATATCTCTTAACCGCATATACATATCTAAATATACCAGCTCGATTGCAAAAATACTGAATATAGAGAGCACACACATTCGAAAATAAGTTTAAATCGATTTGCTATTTGGTTAGATAAATTTACGAGCATATATCAAAATAAGAGAATACTTCTATGACTTTTATGAACTTCTATAAAAAATTAATTGAAATAAAACTTAATTGTATTGGATAATTTCTCATTTTTTTATTTCCTTTCCTTAATTTTTAACTAATAACAATAAGTCGATATAATATTTTCGATGCATCGAAAACATTGATGTATTTTTTTGTATGACCATCACTAATCTGGGCGCACAAACAAACAGAGGGACGTTGCCGTTCTCCTATTCACCTGAACGCACTCATTCCAAACAATACCGATTCAAATATTAAAAGTTGCGCATATAACATTTGTTGTATTGTCTATCTATATTTGATTCGTCATAAAAGGTAAAAAAAAAATTGTTGCTAAATTTCCTTTCTTCTTTGATTCTTACAATATGCATATATAAAAAAGATGACGATTAGGCGTCAAATTAAAAAATGATACCAATTATTATTTGCAATTCAATATTTTATTCACAATAACAAATTTTCATTTTATTCATTCAGTTTAATTTATTTTATTTAATATTTATATGTTCTGTCGTAACAGTACAATTATTCATATGAATAGAAGAAAAGGGACGTAGACCAGTTTTCTTAAAAAGTAACTTTTCATATAAAACGTATTTAAATTTAAATCTTAAGGAAATTCCCGCATGCAAGTTTTGTTCGAAATCATTGTAGTTGTTACTAGTGAGAAAGCCGACAATTAAAAAGAAAACTGCTACCACGAACTATTATTAACGATACCTTCTCATAACAGTTTATGTGCATAATTTTTTGTATCAAAATCGTTAGAGCCATTTTTAACATAAATAAGATTTTTTCCTAAGGATTGTGAGTTTATTTTTTAATGTAAAATATTTCAATTTCAGGGTATGTTGAAACTACAAGACTTTTTTGTAATGCTATGATATCTTGGTATATTTTCAACCAGGTTTGCAACACTTTATTACTTCTGTACCTGAAATACGACTTTAAAATTAATAAGAGATTTTTTACTGAATTATTTTCAAAATCTTTTGAAAAGGCATTTATTAAAAAAGTGTTACTTTTAGCCCCGCTGACTTCTTACAAAAAAATTTATAACCAAGTTAGGTATATTGTATTCGTTTGTAATTAATTAAATTAGCATAGCTTCGAAAATTGAAATCCGATAGGCGGCCTAGAAAGCCTTAAAATTGTGCTATACAGCATCTTGAAGGAAAGCATATTATTTCAATCAAAACCTCATTTGCAATGATACTAAACTCCTGGTGCTGCGGAAAAGCTACCAATATCATTCCATTAAAATTGAATAAAGAAAAAATCAATTTTGTATTACGGATATACATAAACCTCGCTTCAAAAATGTCATTTCTGTTGAAACTTTCAAGCACCTTATCACTTGTCATTTTGCCACGACAAAGAATATATATTATTGCCTCATAATAATATGTACATGGGTGAGAGGGGGTGGGGGAGTCTTTGGAGCGGAGTGCGCCATGAACACACCACACATTCTTGGGAATACAAATCTCGACTTCATAGTTACACTGCTTCGCAATTCATCATCGCATTCCAACGTATACATATTGGGCTAAAGGAAATACACACCTAAGTGTCATGTATGTAACAACCAACGCCTCCTTCGCTTTGCACTTCTTGTTGCAGTGCCATTACACATTACGCGACTTCTACTTCTTGCCAAAGAAGACGTCAACAATATTTTACTACGGAACTGGTTACATCAGTGACAATTGAGCGTACACATATTCCGTATACAAATGTTTGTGCCTGGATATTTTCCTTTTGTATTGGTTTTTCATCGTATTTACAAAAACTACAACAACGTGTGAAAGTGAAAACATCATAATATACTACGTGGTAAAAATGGTGAAGAATAATGACAAGTTAAAAAAAAGAGAAAAAATATCAAAGCAAAGTATACACGGTGCAGCGACGCTACGGTGGCGGCGTTCATTTATAACCGAAACATATCAGCCGTTGTGACGCGGCGCACATGGCTTTTTAACGCATTTTATCTATGTTCATGGCAACTGTCAAATATGGTCAAATATAACCGTTATTATGAAGACAATATTAAACATATTTGTTTCTTACAACAGATGGCGTTAGCCAAATTATAAGCACAACAAACTTCAAACACCAAACACTTTTACTTTTTCGAAGAGAAATTCTATAAAAATGTTTAAAAACTTCTTAGAGGAAAAAACAAGTTCACCTTTTTGATAATTTCATTAGATGGTAATTCCCAATGAGTAAAATAATGATGAATGTGGTTGAGTTGTTTTTTTTTCTCATTTCAATTTTGTTTTTCATTCAACAATTGGCAGGAAGCTGTTGCCTACTTTCCACGCTTATTATGTGGATTAGTATGCGAGATACCTACATAAAAAATGGAATACAGGAAATCTTTGAATAAAACATAAGTATCTATCTCCCTGTTGTTGTTTGTATCTAGCTATAGAGAAAGCTAAACTAGATAAATTGAAGCTAATTGATACTTAGGAAGGAGAGTCGTTGATAATATTGTTATCCTATTATTATTAAAGTCTATGTCGGATCGGAGACTGTGTCATTGTTGGCTCAATGCAAAACTAACCTATTTCTTGATGAGCATGATGATGACGATATGTTTTAAACTTATGTAATTAATTTAATATTTTTATTATTTCTTTCAGACATGGCACAAAACCTGCTTCAAATGTACGGAATGTGGGATGACATTAAATATGAAAACATACAAAGGATATAATAAATCTCCATATTGTGAAGCGTAAGTTCCAATCAGTTTATTAATTTATTAATTACAGGGTAGCGATGGCGCTTTACCAACAGTCAAGGGAATAACCAGAAAATGATAGTTAAGAAGTTTAAACAAATTTGAATTAGACTGTCACCGAACGGAACACATAGAATTGATAAATTCAAAAAAAATTACTAAAATACCGTGGGATTGTAAGAGATTGCGAAATTTGAAAAATGTAAAAAATAAGTCATTTAAAGTTTTTAAAAAAACTAAAGCTGAAATAGATAAGAAACGTTATTGTCAACTACGTCGGGAATATGATTTTTTGAATCAATTTCTGTACAAGCAATATGTTATAAGTATTCAAACACAGATTACTTCAAATCCGAAAGTTTTCTGGACATTTGTCAATAGTAAAAAAAAGAACAGTGGTGTATTCTCTAATATGGAGTATGGAAGTGAATCATCTTCTGACTATGCTTCTACTTGTAATTTATTTGCAAAATTTTTTGAGACGGTGTACAGGGACCATACATCTGTTAATATATCTCTAACTGATAATGTGTTAGACACTAATATCAATTTGGGTCACCTTTTTGTGTCTTGTGAGGATGTTTCTGAAGGAATTTTTGCACTGAATTCAAGCTTAGAGGCAGGTCCAGATGGTATTCCTTCTTTTCTTATCAAAAAATGCAGCAGATCATTAATTAAACCGCTTCAAAAGATTTTTAATGTTTCACTTTCAACAGGTGTTTTTCTAAACGAATGGAAACTTTCGTTTGTAACACCTATATTGAAAGCTGGCCATAAGCATAAAGTTGAAAATTACCGTGGTATTTCTAAACTTTCAGCCATCCCAAAATTACTTGAGCTTATTATTAAAAATAAATTATTTTTTTATGTTAAAGAACATATTTCTCCATTTCAACATGGATTTATAAATGGAAGGTCTACAACGACAAATTTATCATTATTTACAAAATATGTTTCTGATTCACTAGAGTCTGGACTTCAAGTTGATGTAATCTATACAGACTTTCAAAAAGCGTTTGATAGCTTATGTATTCCACTGTTAGTAAAAAAATTGAAAATGTATGGAATTCACTCAATGCTTCTTGAATGGATGTCTAGTTATTTGAGTAATAGAAAACAAATTGTAAAAATTTTCAACTTTAAGTCTAGTATTATCAATGTTCCTTCAGGAGTTCCCCAAGGAAGTCATCTTGGACCTTTATTGTTTTTAATTTATGTAAATGAGTTACCAACGCTGTTGAAATATACACACGGACTATTGTTTGCGGATGATTTTAAGGTTTTTGCAACTGTTAAAAATATTAATGATTGTTTAAACATACAAAAAGACTTAAATTTAATTGTAAATTGGTGTAAAGAAAACTTTCTTTCTTTAAACGTTTCAAAATGTAACATTTTCACATTTAATAGATCTACCACCACTATTTTATATCATTATTCAGTTTTAAATACTGCCCTGAATAGGTTAACTGAGGTTAAAGATCTTGGCGTGATTTTTGATGTGAAATTAAATTTTTCCCTTCATATTGACTATGTGGTGGCGAAAGCAAATTCAATGCTTGGTTTTCTGAGAAGAAACTGTTCTGAATTCTCAAATCCCTATGCAATCAAAGTAATTTATACTTCACTTGTTCGTCCATATTTGGAGTATGCTTCTATAGTTTGGGATCCACACTACATTGTTTCGAAGAATCGTATCGAAAAAGTACAAAAGTCTTTCACAAGGTTTTTGGTAAGACAACTCAGATGGAACTTACCAGAAATGCCTAGTTACACTACTAGATGTGCTTTAGTTGGTCTTGAGACTTTAGAAAAACGTCGGGGAGTGAACTGTGTTATGTTTATTTATGATATATTGTCTTATCACATTAAATGCCCTGTTATTTTGAGTCATTTAAAAATGTATGTTCCGGAAAGAAGTATCCGCCCGCGAAAAATTTTCTATGTTCCACCACATAGATGTAATTATGGCTTAAATGAACCATTCTCTAGATGTATGAGATTGTTTAATACTGTATGTTCTAAAATTGATTTTACTATTGAAAGAAAATTATTTAAAATTAATCTAAATGAAATTTATAATTAAATTGTTAGTAGGCGTTCAATATCTGTAAGAGGAAGAAACTCGATAGATAATAAATAAATAAATAAATAAAAAATCGACAAGCTTGTTCTTTTTAACGAAGGCATAACTTTCCATAGAATATTGAACAGTACGCCCACAATAAAAGCAAGTCTCGATAAACGGAATACATCGCAATATTCTTACCATAATTAGACTTAGTAATTTCAACGTTAGGTATTCAAGATCACTTACATATTTCATTTGATTTTTGTTTCTCTTTTTCTGTGTATAGGTGTAATAATAATTATATTGTTACTGAGCAATTATTTGACAGCTATTTCTCCGAATTCTACAACTCACATTCTTGATTTTTTTTCACCTTTTTATTTCAAGTCTCAGCTTTCTTTTGACTCCAATATTTTCTGAATTTTGTCGAGGGCGTACTGTAACTATACAGGGTGTCCATTAAGTAATGGTGCAAATTGAAACAGTTGAAAGAAAAAAATTAATGGAGAGGCTGAAAATGAAGAATTGCAAAGAGCTTATATTATTTACTTGATTTATTTTGTACACACAGCTGCGGTCAAAATAATAGCAGTGTAAATTAAATCATTGGCAATTCCCTGAATTTTCATGTTTTTGTGGAGAAATATTCTTTGGTCAGACGAGTCCAAGATTGTGTTATATGGTGGAAAGGGATCCAGCGTAATGGTTTGGGCATGTTTTTCCTTCTATGGTGTTGGGACCATATACCGGATTGAAGGCATTATGGATCAGCATCTTTATGTGAAGATCATGGAGAAAGTTATGTTCCCATATGCTGAAGATGAAATGCCACTGGAATGGGCCTTTCAACAAGACAACGATCCAAAGCATACAAGTATAAACTTGCGAAGCAGTGATTCCAAGCAAAGAGGGTTAATGTCATGGAGTGGCCTGCACAGTCCCCAGACCTCAACCCTATAGAAAATCCTTAGTGCGGTATCAATAAGTATGTTGCTAGTTGTAAAACAACTACTAACACAGCCCTTTGGAAAGCTAAACAGCAGGTCCATACCTGTAAAAAGATGTGAAAATCTTATTCGATGCAACGTCGATTTGCTGCTGTTATTTCTAACAAGGTACATGCAACTTAAATTAATTTAAGGTTTGCAAGTACATTTCACCGGTAATCAAAAAACATAGCAATGGATCAATTTGCGTTTGGGAATATGTATCTTGCAACCTCGAGGGACCCGTTTATCGTATTGAGGGAATTCTTTACAAAGAGAAATACGTTGAAATACTAGAAAACATAAACCTATTGCGTCGAAATCCTATGCGAGTACTTGACTGGCCATCGTCAAGTCCGGATTTAAATCGTATGGAGCATCTATGAGAATACATCAAAAATACCGTAAGCAGGCAAAACATTCCAAATCAGGATACTTTATTCGAAAGGGTGGAGCAGCAAGGATTTCCGACAAAATATTAACAATTTTACGTCACAAAACCCAACCGAATTTTTTGTTTATTACTCGTTCTTTATGTTTTTCAAAGTTTCTAATTTGTTGGCTCAGCCAAATCAGAGGTTTAAACATATATCAATAGCATATCAATGGCTGTATGTTCTTGCTTAAAACAACAAAATAAAATTCAATGCATAATAGAAAAATACTGAAATGACCAGAGAGACCTTTCTCCCTACGTATTTGTATCAGTTAATTATTAATTTCGTACTTCATAAAATTTCTAAGCTTTTCTATCGGATTTGCTTGAACATTCTGCAACTGCCCAAGATATTCGTGTGCACTTACCACACCCAATCTAACATTATAATTTTATTTTTCTATCAATATTCTACAAAATCAATGTCATAAATTGATGTCATTTCAATTACCTTTTGTTCTGTGGAAACATCCACACACAAATGTCACACGAAACAAAACATGAACCATGAACGAGTTAGGAGACTCTCTCTGGACTCAATTGAAATAATCTTCAAAAAATTTTTCAAATGAAAGGCAAACTACAAGAAGTAACGGTTAGTAGTGGATTAAAATGTTTTATTCGTGTTTTACAATCACACTCTCTCTATGACCTTTGAAAATATTTTTCTAAATGATTTCATGTTTGGTTGACACAAATCATGGCATTAGAATAGAAAAATGTAGAATAAACTTAAATACAAGGTCGTTTTTTAGTGCCGGTAAAATCGCAACAACGAGTGACGGTGGCGGCGACAGCTTGTTGCACGATACAAACCTACATACATAGTTTCTTTCACGTGATTACTGAGCAGTGATGATGTTAGTATGTGTGCAGGATGAGGGTTGGGAATTAAGTTTATAATATTTAAGTACTCGTTCTCTCAATCAATAGTATTAAGCATTCGTACTTACAATTGCGGTCACAAAGTGTCATTCACTTAGTTAAGATTGGAGAATATACAATAATCAAAAAAAAAAAAAAAAAACTTAACAGTTTTGTAATGTAAAAGAAGAACAAACTCAATTATCAGTGAATTGAATCTCATAAACTTTGAATGATTTTATTTGAAGTGACTCGTGGGTTTTAATGGATTTAACGCCCAAGATTGATAGCACTTCATAGTGTTGAAGATAATTTCTTTAAAATGAAACATATTTTGAGAGTGAGTTCTATATAGTATAATACATTTTATGAATGGCGATTAAGCCAGTCACAAAAACGTGGAATGCGTAGTATTAAAAAAAATCTAACTTTCTTAAATAAAGCTCTCACCACTTTGCACTGGCAGAAGAATTGATTTATAACATTTAAAATGTGATGTTATGAAGGGATTTTTTTTTTGTATATAACTTGAAGTTGGCAGCACTGTTTTCAGTGACAGCCATTTTGTCATTTGCCATATGATTTATCTTTAGCTTGGTTTGTCATTTCATCATCAATTAATTCGATTAACGATGGAACGTTTTCGCACCACATTTACTTTAATGATAATTTATACTTATCATTTGAGACGTTGTACAGTGCGTACCGAAGAAGCTATTGCTGCAGTTCACTGCTCCATCGAGGAAGACTCGAATGAGTCCATCCGACATCGTTTAGATCCGCAACAACAATTAGATCCGAGTCCATCCAGTTTATGGAAAATTTTACGTAAATATCTTGGTTTTCTGCCTTGAACCTCAAGAATAGACTACATCCGAGTCCGCCGCGGTGACCATAAATATATGCAAGAAATCATAATGGAATAAAAATGACAAAGAATTATCTTTGAAATAAAGTCAATTTTATGGCAATTAATGCAATTTATCTGTGTTTTATTTCATTTTATAGTTCCTTAGCTCTAAAAAAACACCCTTTAGATTGTATTTTTTACTTATCCGCCCGCAGATTCATCGAGGATCCCTCTGCGGCTTTCCAGTATAATTATATGATTCCGAGAAAACTAGTTTAGGTCATCTAGACTGAAAAATATGCTGCTTTTTTTTTATACTGCACCATTTTTGCATTTACATCTTCAGGCACGCACAACGTGTTCTTTTCCTGGGGAGGCTGGTAGTCTATCAGTAGTTTCGGCTACTAATAGTTGACTTATGTCGTAGATGAATGCACAACGGAGTGTTCATTTCTCAACTGATCACTATAGACAAGTCTAGTTCTGAATTTTGCCACAGCAAGAAAACTGTCAGAGTCGATGTTTTCCCCTCGAAATGCAAGATGTTGTATACATACGTATATTGCTCCAATCAGCTTTGAAACAATGAATAACCAAAGCCCAACTTTGAGATTGTACTCTGGACACCCTCCATAGCCTCCATGCAAGAGGACATACAACTCTTCCAGTACTGCGAAGATCTCGTATGAGAACTACCGTTGGCCCCACAAGAGTTCATGTCACATGAAAATTCTTGACGGCTCAACTCTTAGTGTTTTGAAGAAACACTCAACCTTGCGGACATTTGTAGAAACCGTTTGTTCACTCTTTTCATTTTTTCTGACAAAGCTTTAAGCTGCGTTCACACTATGCCGATCAATATTGTTTATATACATACATTTTAATATGCCCACATAATGTTAGTAAATGTTGACGTCTAGATGTCATTTGTGTTGACAATAGTTTCAGAATATTTTGTGTGTTTATTTATCTATCATATTAAGCTTAAATAAATACATAAATACTCGTATCTCTGTGACACAAAAAATCATAAAAATCTGCAGGTCAAAGTCTAAAATAACACTACATAAAAAAACAAAGACTGAAAATGAAATTTTGAAAGCGTCGATTGTCATTTCATACAATTAAACCGCTTACCTACATTAAGCATTCCACAGAGTCCACAAAAATAACAATGGAAACAAATTCTTGATCGAAGTCCACAAAAGAAACAACAAAAAAAAGAAATTCAATTGCCAACTCTATGACATACCTACATATATAACACCGATCTCATATTTCATTTTCAGTTGGTTATTCAAATTCCAACGACAACAAAACGTACTGCAAAGAGAGACGCCAACATCCTGTTTAGGCAACAAATAAAAGAACAATACTGGAGCTATGTTATGACATCACCTCCAAATGACACATTTCTCCTGTTACATAAGCTCAACGCAAGCATAATGAAATGAGTAAAAGGAAAAAGAAAAAGTAATCAAATGAAAACAAATTTGTTTTCATTTTGTTTTAATTGACCGTTCCGCTGAAGTTCGTTTGAAAAGCCTCCACATAACCGTAGCCAAACAAGGCACATAAATGTTGACAAGCGCGGAGTTAACGCCAAACGTCAAGTTTACATGATCACCTGGAATGTCGCTGTTAAAGTGGTTTATGAATTAAAAGCAAAACAAATCTGATATAATGTATGTATGAATCATCTTCAATAGAATTTTCTATTCTGACATTTTGCAAGCAATAACAATTACATATACATACATATACATACATATTATCGTTTTATTTCATAAAGCTGAATTGCTGAATAAATTAACATTCAGCCAATGTTTGTTTATTTTTTTTAATTTAAAGTTCATCACGTAATCTCAGTCTGTTGTTCCCATCTAAGTAGAAAACAAAATAAAAATGATAACGATTTGATTATGAAATGAACGTTAATCCAAATTAAGAATGTCAATATGTAACGTCAACATACACGTCAACTGTTGCAATGCTATCAAACGGTATTGAAGGCGGAATGTGTTATCTTTTTTTTCATATCAAGCAGCAAGTGTCTTCACTGACAAGAAACCGATAAAATTCACAGGGTCATTTCTTATTGCAGGCTGATCTGTTAGTCGGACATACGAGTACATATGTATGTAAACATATTTTACAGATTACATAGAATTGACGGTCGTTCCTTTTGTCGGATGGGGACAAATTATCCAAGAACCGTGAAGTTTCACTTCAAGTTTTAATTAGGTCTGTAAAATTGATTTTCATTCATGAAGTTTATTAAAGTGGATTCATGGCAACTTATAATAATATAATATATCGTCGCTGTAGATTGAATACCTCGTAACCCAGAAAAGTCGATTTTTCAGGAGAGACAAAAAACTTATTATCAAATCAATGAGAGGCAATGAGAGACGTGTTGTTAATTATGCGCGTGGATCTGCAATTATAGTTTTTAGGTTCACAGGATATTTTTCATTAGATCCGGAATTTTTTTCGCAATATAATTGCATCATTACCTAAAAATCGGTTTTTTCTGGGTTACGAGGTATTCGATCTACAGCGACGATATATGTATATGTTTAAACCCGTGGAGTAGGATTGAAGCAACCTATGTACGTAGCAAGAAATATACGTATTGCGTGCCAAGTGCCCGACTGACCTTAAGGATTGCACTCGACCATAGATGAACTTGTTTGACTTTTTATATGTTTATTTGGGTTGAAGTATTTTTTTGAGTTCGGTTTGCTTGTAATATTTACTTTATTTTGAAGAAAAGCGCCCTTTTTTCGTTGATAATATTCATTTGTATTTATAAAGCAAAAGACAGGTGAAGTATCTAATAATTCTCCTTAATTTATTTCATTATTTGTCAAAATTGCAAGAGACATTTCCTATGCCTTTTTGATTTTTTAAGTACATATATAGTTAATAATATACGTTCTATTAGCGGCGAATTTTTGCAGGTTCGTGTTCAAATCAATTTTTGCAAAATTATTCAATTCTGAACGAAATTCAATTGAGATTGTCTTTTAAATATACATTTTTGCCGATGAGGAATTCGATTTTATGTAAACGTGTAAATACGAAAAATCATTTAATTCAATTTATCCTGGAGCACTTTTGGTAGTGATCGTAGAAGTCGACAAATTTTACTCAAATCATTTTCCGCAGTAGTACCCTTTGGCATAATGGTCCGTCTCTTTGTTGGACTGTCATGCGGAAGGTCTCGAGTTTGATTCTCAGCCGCTGCAAGAAAGTTTTTGGGGTGTAGTGCCTCTTGCGAGGAATTGACAATTCCTCCAAGAGTATCTTTTGTCAGGGAAAGGTTCGGAATCGGCAAAAAATTGTAGGTTCCCTCCGTTCCTGGTAATACGCACACAGGAATGGTTGAGAGTTCTAAGTCACTAGATCCTGGTTCACTTCGAGCTGTTGCACCACCAAATTTATTTTTATTTATTTATTTAGTTTTCATTTTCCGCTACCTATAGAAAAAAAAAACACATACATATGTATGTATATACAAACTAGCATTCATTTATATATTTATTTTATTATCTGAAAGCTCCACATTTCCCAGCGCCACTTAATGAACATTGATCAGACAACTTCCTACACTTTTATCTTAATGTCTCACCTCAAACATAACCCATGTTTTAGTTTAATAGGGCTTAATTTCGGAATTTCAACTTTCAAGGCACGTTAATTAAGACGAAAACTCAAACACTTATTTAAAAGAAGTGTTAGAAGGTGGATACGCAAATAAATTACACATAAACTTTCAGTTCAAGATATCTCAGTTAGAAATTTTAAGCATTTAAAGAAACCTAAATAAGGAAATAACTCTATAATAAAAAAAAACTTCATCGAAATTGGTTCAGTTGTTTTCGAGAGCATTGAGTTTAAAAACATGTACATGTACATTAGGGTGTGTCACTTTTGTATGGCCGCAAAAAAGTACTCTTATTTTTAAATGTAATAGTGCTCAAAAGTTGTATTAGGGTCTGAGGTTTAAGAACATGTAAAAAAAAAAATAAGATATCGTTCGTCTTTAATTTCTATTAAATTTTTTTTTTACGTATACTAAAAAAAAAACTAAACAAAATATAGAAAGAATTTTTGTATTTACAAAAAGATATACCACGATATTGTAGGTGGTTCCGTTGATTTTTAAGAACTTTTTTTTGTAAAAAAAAAACCATTTTACATAAAAAAATGATTTTTCTTCCTTCTTTTATTATTTCATAACTTCTTTATCAAGTGTTCAATTTTAACAAATATAAGCTTTAAAGTGTTTCCTTGCAATTATCTTTGATATGAAAGCCTAAAAATATTTTATATAATTTTTTTTCCACACGGTGCAATTTAAAACAACACATTTTTCAATAATCTCGAAAAATCAAAATTTTTTGGATTTCATCCTATTTTTGAGCGAGCCAAAGATATTAATTAAAATGAAAATTGTAAACGCAGGATTTAATTTTGATAAGCAATGCAACTTTTAAAAGCTATTACATTTGAAAATACCGTAGTTGAGCATTTTGACACACCCTAATGTACATGTTTAAGAAAATGTATCGACTTTTAAAGGAGCAATCAATTCAAAATTGCAGCGCTATTAGTTAAACAATCACTAATCGGTACTTGAAACACGTTTAAGCTGAAAAAGCGAAGAGACAACTTGTCGGTTTTGAGATAAAGATATTTTTTCTTTTTTAATTACCTTTTTATTCATTATAAATGGAAGCACGTTGAAGATCCTAAGTCATGTGTCACATACACATTCTGAAATCTATATTTTTCTTACTTAACGTTTTTGTCAAATGTATGACCGTCTCTTTGTTAAGAAGTTATCCTGCCTTTGGCACCGAATTTGGCGAGTTGAAATTATCCTCTCACTATGGAATGTCGGAGATATAAATTTTCGTGATTCTTAAACATTTCATTGTTCATTAACAAATTTCTAGAGTTTTAAAATATAAAATTTTATATTTATCAATTATTAATTGAGGCATTGAGAGCAGAAGCGGCGCGTAACCCCAATATTCACTTATTGAGAAAATCACGATTTAAAAAGTTAACGAAAAATAAATGTTTGTTATTAGCTTCCTATTTAAAATAATCTTATATTTAAGACCTTAATCTTCTCTTTAAATTATTAATTACTGTTTCTTGGATACTGGAATAAATTTAAAAAAGAAGGTTGGTTACACCAATAATTTGAAAAACAGACATTCCCTTTCGGAAACAATAGTTCGAGATCTGTGATGAGTGCAGATGTTCTTTTTTCAAAATCACAGTATCAAAAAGCACGTCTTTTAGCCATAGAATTTTAAGCCATTCCACCTTCCCTTTTTTTACATTCATTTTCGGATTTGTTTTATTCTTTTCCAATTTTTTCGTCGAAAACATCATAGATACATACATCCATAACAACCGTAGTGTCAGATTCCTTTGCTCGTGTTGCGTCATCTCTCATGCCATTTCTAGCCGAATCCGCTTTTCTAAGATGAAGTTCATGTTTAGTTTGTATTTGAGGCTTCTCGTGATCAGTCGCAAGCTTTAGGGGCCAGTTATAGCTATCATTGAAAACCATCATTGAAACACAAATCAGTGGAACGGTGGAATATTTTTTGACAGGTCGGTTATAGCAATCAATAATTTCGCTGTCATTGAAAAGATGTGTCATTGAAAATATCTGTCGCTTTGATGCTTGCTAAATTACTAGTGATGGGTACTTCATTCATAAGGCAATACAAAATGTCGCATTTTATGTTATTGTTTAAAGTTTTTTTTTTTTTTTGCTAACTGCAATCATTTAGGCCTATTCGGCGAGATCTTTTATTCTTCTATTCTGTTATGAATTTCAATACAAAAGTTTGAGATGTCAACAAATCTTTTATGAATTATAATTTTGGTATTCGGCATGGTAAAATCTGTTATTAAATCAATAAGTACACAGGTGCATCAAGTAAAATTGTTCAAAAAGTCATACTTCTTACAAGAATTCTTTATTGAAGCATAGAACGAAAGGTTAAAATCACGAATCAAAGTCTGCCGGAATACGTACTCTGAAACAGGACTGGTGTGAGAATTCTTATACAAATTGAACATTTTAGATATTTTAAGGTGGGGGTAAAAAGAATTTTCTCTACGACTTATGGCGGGTGTAAATGCGATTGCTAACACCACACAAAAAGCAAAGACCACAAAACATTGACAATGATGTTTTGCATAGCATACTATGATTGACGGAAATGTGTTTGAAATCTACACATTTCATATTGTACTAGCGTAGAACTGGCGTAAGTGGGTTACACCATTTTTGCTCTAGGAAAAGTTCCGTGCAGAAACAATGTTTTAGCATTTTTGTATTGATTTTTGAGCAAATATAAGTTATATCACTTTTGCGTTGGAAGAAAATTTATTTTTGACCATTGTGGATTATAAACTCAAAATTGAAACAAATGAGGGTTACGCCACTTCTGCTCTCAATGCCTCAATTGATAATTGACAATCGTTAGAAGGATGATAAAAGATTATAGGACGCACTAATTTTTGTTCATATGTTCATTTGAACATTTTTTTTACATTTTGCAGTCTGTTTAAAGTAGATTGCACTGTAATCAATACAAAAAAATAAGTTTTCGACCAACACAAACATTAAAATCTAATTAAACTAAAGATTTTCAGGTGAAGTTATTCTACAAATTTTATATTTATACATGCTATATATAGTATATGAGGTCCGATCTATCAGCTAAAGCTTCTTTCTGCCACGAATTGGCCAAAGACATGTTGTGGTGGTGATTTTAAGTTTATGAAAAAAAATACAACAATGTAGGATGTTTGATAATAAGTCTATGATTGAAGATAATAGGTCTATTAAACATTTATTCAGTTAATTTTCCAGACTTCACAAACGCAAATGCAATTGAATATTATGACGAATGACCACATGACTGATAAGCAATTTGCAATTAAATAATATAATAATTATTATGTTCTTGTTTAGGTTTTGTAATAAAGTTGAATGGAACGTATGTGGAATTTCCCAAGGTAAATTGGTAGATAAAACGCAAAAGCTATATAAATAGGTAAACAATAGTAAAAGAAAGGCAACTTCTATTCAATTTTCTATGCTCTACGACTGTGTTCAAAAATTACATTTTAAATTGAGCCAAATCCCTTTGAATGATAGCAAAATAAAAGTCCAGTCAAAAAAGACAATTGTATTGATATAGACCTTTTTTATCAAAAGGAATCAACTACACAAAGTTGTAAAAAGTTATTCAAGATAAAGAGTCAAATATTTATTTATATCAGTTTTTTGCATATAAATTTCAAACGATGAATTCTATCGAAAAGCAGTTAAAATTTGTGGATTATGGAACTCCCTTCTCTAGAAGAAAATATTAACTTTTTGCGCAAGAGTGATCATTCAAAAGATATCATTATTTTAGTTTTTTTTTTTTGTTTTAAATCTAAATTATAGTTTTTGTTTTGGTTTTTTTTTTTTTTTTTTTTTTTCAATTGGCCCGGGTAGATTTTTACGGCTATGTTGTTTTGGTGAATCTGTCAACAGCACTTCCAAATGATAATCAAATTGAGTGTTCGTTACGTTACGGTAAACGTTGGTGGACAAATTTGAGACGACTAGTTAGGTAATCAATAAGCAAACATTCCTACGGCAAATGAATACAAGATCAGACGAGAACATCGACGCAATCCGTTAAAATGTACATCAGAAACTGAGGTAATAAATTCCTCGCCGTACACAAGAACTCCTTCATTCGCAGACTTCAATTTGGGGAATTTTTCGTCAGGACTGGGGCCTTCACCCGAACAAGAGAGAGAGTTGTGAGAAAGTGACACATCCATCAAGAGTACCTCTTGTCATACAAAAATGCGTTTCATCTAAGCCGTTCATGCTCTGCAGAAAATTCTAAGTTCCCTCCATTCCTGCCGACAATACGCAGACAGGAATAGTGCTGAATTTAAGTCACAAAACAACGTCATTTTGATCGTCAAATGGTCGTCATTTTTGACAGATTTTGCTAAAGACCTGTTTGATCAACGGAGTTCAATTTTCTTGCAAACGCATCTGACATTTACGAACACGCCCTCTAGCTTATCAGTATTTTTGTAGTAAACTCGATTTCTTTTACTGCAGAGTTGCTCCGCAAATGATGTTATCGAACATACATATAACTTAAGCGTTATCGAAAATAATGCTTTTGCACAAAAGTTTCGTTTTGGGTTTTTGAACAGTTGATGTTTTGCAGTTTGCGTTTAAGAAGGGAACATCTTGCAATTTTATTTTTTGACATTTTCGAAAGAGGTCTTATTATAAAATGGCCAAATAATATTTAGTGATGTCAAAAAATTCACCACGATTTTCGCATTCGAAGCGTTTCTTCAGATGAAGTCTGGTCTGACGAGGAAACTTTAGGTTTTTTCAGTGACTTAATTTTAGATTTCCCATTTGCAATACATTTTTTTTTTAAATACAATATTTATTAATTTAATAAAACTTTTACGGCTTTTGACAAATAGAACGCTTTACACTGTGACCGAATACAAAAGAGCTTGTCGTTGCGATGCTGCAAGTGTAAGAAAAATAAATGAGTCACTGAATTTGCACTGTTTTTCACACTTTATAGGTGTGTTTATTAAACAAATGCAGAAGTTCACATTATAGTGATTCAAATTTCATTTCATTGCCAATAGAGCTGCGCCTATCACCAATTCACTTATGTATATTTTTTTCACAAGATTGTAAATTTTTTCGATAAGCATTTAAGAACCATTATCGTATTATGGTTAAAATCAAAAGTTGCCATTTCACTTTGTCGAAAAAGGCAATCAAAATCGAAAACACTTCATATGATTTTCTTCAATTACCACAAACCACATTTGATGGTTTTTTATTGAGTCTATATGACAATTATTGGTTTCGAGTAAAAAAATAAGGTTTTAATAAAACACAACGTTGATAACGATTATGATAATATGCCCGTGCGTCAGTTTCGATTCTGTACGTCGAGAGATAATAAAAACAGATGACACAATTTTGATTGATTTTTTTTTTAAATTTTACTTACAGGTACCTACCTCAAAAGTTTATAAAAAAAACAATATAACAATTTTGTTAGTATATTTGTATGTACATATATGTACTTTTGATTAACTATACCTCTTACATTAACTATGTCAATGTATAATTAAAGTAATACCTTATATCTTCAATTTGAAGTCACTTTACAACCATAAGAGCAAGATCGTTCGATCCAGTGGTGCACTTTATTTTATTTCACCTGTTCATATCTTATTTGTTCTAGTTTAGCAACCTGCTCTTACTCAATTTATCTTTACCATTTATTTATTCTATACCTACAACAAACAAAAAAACTGTGCGCACACTAAAAAGCTTATTATACGAACCTTCATACATATAGTATATATCCCAAATTGAACATTTTCGTTTGAATTATTATTTCACCACCATAATTGTTTGCAAAGCCTTATCGAAACATATCTATTGTGCAGCACTTTGATAAGATACAGAAATGAGTTCTCGAAAACTTGTAACGCAATCAGAAGTTTAATGAACAAATACAGCAGTTGTCCCCTTTTCGAAAGAGGATTTAAGCAAAAGCTGTTTATACGAATAAAGTTTACATTTACAAACATTGTTTCAAAGGTTTGTCACAAATAATAGGGCTACCGAATATGGATATAATATATTTTAGTACAAGCCAATTAGATGGATTTCTTTGCAGAGATGGAAATTTACATTATGGTATCGTATCATCTTCAAAAATTTATTAAAATGTTAAAATGTCAATGGTCAACAATATTCATAATGAGAAAAGATGTACATAAGCTGTTTTGTTGGTTGGGTGCATACAAACCAAATGTTGAAATATTTTACTTTTTTTTAAGTCTTATATCCAAATAAAAAAAAGTTGTAACATTAATTTTCACATAATAAATCAATGTGTATTTTTCTTTGTGATGCTTACAGGCACATTCCAAAAGCGAAAGCCACAGCAATCGCAGATACCCCTGAATTGAAAAGAATAGCAGAAAACACAAAAATCCAATCAAATGTTAAATATCATGCTGATTTCGAGAAGGCGAAGGGAAAATTCACACAGGTATGTATAACCTCATTGAAAATATCACTTTCTATTTAAAACCAAATTTTTTTTGGTATTGGCAGGTTGCAGATGATCCCGAAACCCTTCGAATTAAGCAAAATACGAAAATTATATCAAATGTTGCCTACCATGGTGATTTGGAAAAGAAGGCCGCCATGGAAAAGCAAAGAGAAACAGCTGAAGTAGGTGATTCCAGAGGTAAGCTAAGATTTTAAAACTTAAATCAAAAAATAAAAAAAAACATATCATTCAAATCACAATTTCATCTAAGCTAAAAATGTGTACTTTGTCAAAAAAAAATGTGATGTTGCATTGATATATTTGGGCTTAAAAATAAATTTAATTAAATTTTTTGGTATTCTCAAGGCTAAAATATTACTTAACCTTGTTATTGTTTTTATATGCCTATATTTTTTTTCTTAATAAATAATTTAAAAGCTAAAATAATAATTATATTGTAATATTCCTTCCTGCATCCTAAATATCCCACAGACCAAGAATCTGAATATTTCTCTGAGACTCTTGCGGCCGAACAATTATCACAATATACCCCACTTTCACCACATCCACCACAAACATTGCCACCTCCACCAATACAACACCAACAGCAAAATACCGCTTCAATTATTCCAAGCAATCAAGCGGCGCAAATTTCCCCCCAATCTTATAGTAGCCAACCTCTCCCTTCATCATCCTCATCACCGCCGTCTTCTATAAATCAAAGACAACAACAGCAGCAGCAATTACAACAGCAGACACAACAACACTATCAGCAACCTATGTCAGCACAAATAATTAAAACAAATGCACAAAACAACACACAACAGATTTACTCTCATCAACAACAGCATTATCCACAACAACCTATCAAGCAACCACCCCAACAACAACCACAACAGCTGCCGCAGACTCCAACAAAGCAGACATCACACTTGTATCCGCATCACGCACAGCAACCATCATCACAAACAATGGCCAATAATAGCAGTGCCGTTGGAAGCAACAACGATAACTATCAACAACAACAACAACAGCAGCAACAGCTCGTTGCAACCAACAACTACAATCAACTAAGGTCTTCGATCTTGCAAAATTCTCATAATCCAACTGGCGGATATCAAGTAGACTCAGCATCGGGATACTACGACCAATACGACAACTATGCTCGACCTGCACCAACAAAACAACCGCATCAACAGCAGCAGCAGCAACAACAACAATCGTACACCAACAACAATTTGAGCGCTTATGGCAACACTAACTCAAACATGCCACCACCGCAGAAGCATCAGCACAACAACTATGGATATCAGCAGCAAGCAACTCAACAATTCATAACCAGTCAGCAAACAGCAGCTTACAACAATTACAACAATTCATCAACGCCAAACAATTCGGCTGGTACGACTAATGGGGGCTTAAATATTAATGGTAGTGGGAATCGCATGATGGGGGTTAGTAGTACAGGTGTTGGTGGTGGTGGTAGTGGCGGTGGAAGCATACTAAGTGGTGGTGGTATTGGGGTATTAAACAGCACAACCGGATCGGCACCAACACCCGGTGGTGGTAGTGGTGGCGGTAGCATTGGTAAAATAGCCGACTACGATCCACTTACAGATGGTCCACGAAATATTCCAAACACGACACGACCCAGCACAACACTTATCTATAGTTCTGATCGTGGATCAGGTAAGTTCACCTGCATTCTCTTGCCTTGTTTTTCTCTTTAAACTAAGTGTAACTGTATATATTTTATGTGTCCTTTGTTACCTGGCTTAAATAATTGTTCCATTAGTCTACGAAGGCATTATTTGTTTCATTTTTGTTTTCTTTTATATGTGGCACTAGTTTTTGATCATTTTCCATTGAGCCAAATTATAATGTTTTTTGTTTGTATTTAGTTAGCAATGCCTATCCGAAACGCGTTGGTTCAATTGCTGACATTGATCCGGCTAATGGAGTCTATGGTTCTCTTACGGAATCACAAGCAGCTCAACACCAACAGCAACAATACTATCAGCAACAGTTGCATTTGCTTCAACAACAACAGCAACATCATCAAAACCAAGTAAGGCAACATCAACAACAACAACAACAGCATCAGCAGCAACAGCATCAACAGCTTCAGCAGCAACAACATCAGCAACAACAACAAGCACTCCAACATCAGCATCATCACCAACAACAACAACAGCAACAACTTCAACAAGTGCAAAACAAGCAAAACATGGTGAGTACCATACCATAAGAGCTTAAGTAAGGAAATAGAATTAGTTGCGCGGGCATAGATACTAGTGACTTTCAATCTCAACGTGTTGCATTCTCCAAGAATGGAGGGGACAAATTTGTATCGAAACCGAACGGCTTGTATGAGCGGCACTAAAACAAGAGACACTCTTAATTTTTAACTTCCTCGCAAGGATAGTACCCCTGAAAAAAAAAAAACAGGAACAAGTTTAAATTAAGAATCCTAGTCTCCGACATCTTTTAATATGTCATCCTATCCACAAATCGTGTTTGAGATAGAAGTATAAAAATGTCTTTAAAATTTCGTTCATACAGTTTTGTTGTCACGCCCCTTTTATATTACATTAAAATTGGAACTGATTTTGTTTGTAGATAAATTGGTGATTATGAACTATTATGGTGAACATTTGCGACTCTTGAGAAGCACTACTGGTCTAAGAGCTGACAAAAAACTATTTATTAAATGATCAATATTTAGGTCTTTAAGAAAGTAATACTGGAGCCATAACTGACCTAAAACCAATCCATCATAAAAAAAAAGTACATTTCAGTCATATACATATACATACATACATACTACATTATGCTTAGATTGTACCAACATAAATATTTCGGTTTCATAAGCTTCCCACTGGCCCTCTCATTTTATAGTAAGAGCAACACAAAACCATGAATTTCAGTGAGGTGCTCTTAATGAAAGTCGATATGAACCTTTCGGATGTATTCAGATCAAATACAAGTTCAAGTTCTGTTTTATTGAACTTAATGAAAATTTAGATTTTTTGGCGGGGCCTAAGGTTATAAATTCGATTAAATTATATATTAACATATGTATGTATTATACTTGTCCTTTGACTTTGTTATCCTTGGTGTGTTTCGCCTCGGTTACCAGATGTCAGATAATATAGATACTGTTATTTCAGTTTGTATGTTAATATTTCAATCACTCTTATCTCATGTTTCGCCAGTATAATAGTCAAAACGAGGGATTAAGTCTAGACTTTATGGATTATCCAGGCACTCATAGGTTTGTTTCTCGCGAATATCTATTCTGAATCTTTATTTCGTTTGGTTGTTTTGTGGCTCGATGCAGGAATTAAGCCCAAGCAATATTTTTCTTTACAAAGTAGCCAATTTTAGGTGTAACTTTGGATATTCCGTCTTAATTAATCAATTCAAATTAATAATTGATTTTAAATACTCATTTTGTATTTCCAGCGGGTGTATCGCGCTCTATATGATTACGAGGCACAGGACACGGACGAAGTTAGCTTCCGGGAAGGTGATGTTATTTTCGAAGTGGATTCCATTGATTCTGGCTGGATGACAGGCAAAGTGGAACGAACTGGAAAAACTGGTATGCTTCCAGCTAATTACGTAGAACAAGCAGTAATTTAATTTAAGAAGTTTACATATACGATTTATGTATTTATATAAATTTTATATAAACACAAATAAAAGAAATAATATTTCACAAACTTATTTATAAAATTAAATTGAACACAATACAAAAAATGTTGAACATGTTAAGCAATAAAGAAGTAAAAAAATAAAATCACACCGAGAAGAACTACTCAATTCTTAAAAATATAAAAAATAATCTACACAAACATAAAATTGATGATTTCATCAACAAACATATACATATCTAACGTTATAAATTCGAGAAGACTATATTTATGAACAATAAATTAATGGTTTCTTAAAAATAAAATTTGTTAAAATTAAATAATTTATATGTACATGCATTTTGTTGAATAATATTCACTAAATATTTATTTTGTATTTTAATTATTATTTTTTTTTTGTATGAATGTGCAAAGTTAAAATCAGATTTTAACTTTCTGTCGTATTAATTATAGCAAAATAGTTATATGTGTATGAAGATTTTTGTTTAATTAATTATTTGAACACAAAACTCTGAGCTTGCTCTCAGATTAAAGAAACCTGGAATTTAAATACATGCAAATTAAAAGCTCCCTTCAACCGACTACCCCACACATTTTCACTTTCTCCTAAATGTATGCATCACAATATTTAAACTATCTGTTTCCTTGTTTAATTCTAGCATTGTTTTGCTTTATCTAGCGTAAAAGGAAAAGAATATTTAATAAAATTAAGTGCCTTCTGTTGCAATAATAAGTAATGCGAACCTAAAATCAAAATATTTAAGTATAATTATCTATTGAATAAATTTGTTCTTTTAATTTTATAAAATATAAACCAACACCACAACCTATAACTATAAAAGTAATAATTTAAACAACAATAAATAGCATCCATAAAAAAAGCTAAAGTTAAATAATAAATTAAAACAAACGAAAAAAAATGTAATATAGTCATCAACAATTATATTTTATTTAACTGCAAGCAAAATCCCTCGTATAAGATGTTTTTAGTTATATCTACTAAATAAAAATGAGAACATTCATATTTTGAAAAATAAATTTGATTATTTTTGTTTACTATTTTATTTCTTTTCATTTCAACTCAGATGAAGATTCATTTTTAATTTGATGAATTGTATCTAAAAGAACTGATTTGGACATTTTAATTATGTTTTCAAAAGTTTGTGTATCAGTTTGCTTTTCTTCGTTTAAATAGTTTAGCTTGTCTTCGAGGATAGTTATTTTTTCTTTAGATATTTCCAATCTTATAAAAACGAATTAAAGAAATAAATAAACGGAAAATGAATTAATTATGCATTTTTGTTGTATTAAAATCTCACTTGTTTCTTAATTCTTCAATTTCGTAGATCTTAGCTCGGTCTACGTCGCTATTGGATGGAATATCAGTATTTGAGGTATTTTCAAAAACGAACGATGGTACTATGACAGAATTGCTATTAATCCGATTGGTATATTCGGAAATTCGTTGAGATCGTCTTTTCTTTTCCGATTGAGACTCCTGTTCCTTTTCAATATCACCTTGAACGAAATTTTAAAGGAAAAGTGTGAGAATCAAAAGTAAAAAACTTATCACCTTTAGATAGTTCCTGAAGTAAATCGAGAAAATACTGTTTTACCTTAATAAAAAATACATTTTACATAACCTTTTGAAGGAATAATTTCGTTGCTATTGCACATATTTGAAACTAACTTTGGGTTCATAATGAAAATAAATATAGATATATAGTGAGTTGTAAAGGAATTGCAATTTAATAAAATCTTTTACAAATGTTAAATCAATTTTTATTCAAATAGTTTAGCACCTTGCATATTTAGGTCATTTTGGTGAAACAAAACGTAAATATTTTAGTCAAACATAAGTTAACCTTATTTGTAAACATAAAGTCATAACTTAGATGGCATATTGGGGCGAAATTAGGAGAATTAAGTGCCGTATTATTCAGGTAAATGTGAACTAAAAAGCTGCGATACATGGTCATCCATGATTTGAATTCATTATTTTATGGTTTAAATTTTGATCCAACTTCTATTTCAATACACATATACATAAGTATATATAATACATATATAGTGGCATTATGAATGGATAATTACATCATTCAAATGTCATCCATGGGAGTTCATGGAGTATTCGATTCTAATACTTGGTGGCCAGTTTACATCACCAAAACGTGAAATAACTTGTTGAAGAAAAGCCAAAGAGGATAGTTGTGTGTGAGGTGTGGCACCGTCTAGTTGAAATATCCTGTTTTACTCATACGAGTTTCTTCGAACAAGAACATTGCCATCATTTCAGATATTCAATCGGCACTCAAGGCACTAAGTTCATATCATCGGCTCTAAGTTGTTGTCAGATTTCATAAGCAGGCTAAATGAACTTGGCTAAAGTCGAATGATTTCTCGAATTTCACTTATCATGGTATTATAAACAATGAAAAATGGCATTGTGAAATTTAATTTTTTCAGATTGTGTGTTGCGTTTTTCGGTTGGAATTTTTTTAATTGAAAAAAAAAAAAATAATATGTAATGACCATTTTCGCTCTCTCCGGTAAATTTGGATTCTTTAGACCAAAAATTTCAGACAACTTTTTTTTATATATACTTTATTTCATAACAATCTCCTTAAACGTTAAACAATATAATTAATACATAATAAAAATAATTTTACATGTGTACGCTTAAAGTTATTAGTTATAGAAATAGCCATAGCTGGGCATTAACTCGTTAATCCGTTAATCGTTAATTAACGAAGTTAACATTTTGATTAACGGATTAACTTTTAAGTTAACTTTTAAAAATGTTAACGGACACGTTAAATCCGTTAATCCACGTTAAGTCCGTTAATCGTTAATCCAATGCCTACTATTTACCGCGCGGCGCGAAAAACAGGTTCAGACAAGTATGAGACATGTGCCGCGCGGTGCGTTCCGCGGTTGAAACAAAACCAGCTAAGTACGTATTATATATCTATATATATAAAAATGAATTGTTCGTTTGTACGTTTATAACATGCGAACGTGAAGTCCGATTTGCTTGATTTTTTGGTATGTTTTCATTATTTGCCTGTAGAAGGTTTGTGTGAAATAATAATTTAAAAAAATTTAATTTAAAAAAAATTATTTTTGTGCATTATTTTTGCATAACGGAAAACAGAGGAATCAAAGTAAACGCGTTTCGATTTTGCAAGCGTTGCATTGTGTTGTGTATTAGCTTTGAGTTTGTATACATAGAGGAACCACGCTAGCTTGCGTTAAGACGTCGATAGGTGTCACCAAGTAAATAAATCGACATTTGAAATTTCAAAGCAACAGTTTTCCTGTACATTTCTCCATACCCATGACGTTTTTCCTGTTTCTCTTTTCTGCTGCCTTTTTTTAAGTCAAATTTCTGTGGAGAGCATTCCCCCAAAAATTTCAAATGTCGATTTTATTCACTTGGTGACATCTACCGACGCCTTAACGCAAGCTAGCGTGGTTCCTCTATGTATACAAACTCAATGGTATTAGCACGAATGAAAAACAGCAGAGTAACAGTAAAAAAAATCGTTGGCTGTGCACTAATACTGGTGTGCGTTGCTTTCGATTGTGGCATTGTGCTGTGTATTAGCACGAATGAGAAACAGAGTAGCAGTGAAAACACAGCAATCGCGTCTGTGTATTTTTGTGAACATCGTTGGTTGTGCACAATCATTTCTTAGAGTAGACGCCGAATAATTAGATTTTCTGCTGGCGTGTGTCAAGTCCAAAACAGTGTTACGTATGACAGAAAATATGGAAGCGTTTAAAAGTGATGAGCAGCAAACCGCAGCGAATCAAGAAAAAGACGAACAAGTTACTATCACAGAAGTCTATAAAATCATTGGTTTGGGTGATGACGCGAACGATTCAGCCAAAAATGAAGAAAATCAGGCAAATGATGAGATGAATATTGGAAGTGCACACGGAACTTCGACGCCGCAAAAAGTTGGAATGGCGTTAGAATTCGGTAATAAAATTCTTTATGGTTTGTTCTTTTTGTTTTAATTAAAAAGTGAATTTATTTCAGATTGGAATAGTGAACCATTGGATTTTAACGAAGATTTAGTTGGTAAAACCTATCTGAAGTTCATATTTTTATTCAAAATTATTCGGTTTTTTTTTTTGTTTGTCTGTAGATGATTTAATCTCTTCGCAAAAATTGAGCTCATCATTGGTGGAGTTACCATCATCGCAAAATGTTAATTCGTCAAAGACAGATTCTTTGCGAAATTTGAACTTATCAATGGTGGAATTGTCCTCATCGCAAAATGTTAATTTATCAAGTGCTTCGAATGCCAGCGATTCAAGTGTGAATTCGAATAAAATGCAGGCGAAAATACGGAAGGAAAATGGATTGCGCATAAAGAATATGATTGGATTCTTCAAGAACGAAGGCGTTTCTTTTTTTAAAGCCAAGCGTAAGTATAATTTATTTGCAAGTAATTTGAACGTGTTTTGAAAGTTTCGTTCTTTAGGTGTATACCAAGCACTGTATGAAGACCGAATGGATCTTGATGTTTTGATGTGCTTTGTCATTACTGGGCAAGTGGTCATCATCGATCAGAAATTAATTCTGCCTGAATGGTTACAACGTAGACCATTGTCAAAGGTTAACAAAGTTGGTGTCAAAAATTAACAATTTATTGTGCGCTGCAATTTTTGTAAGCTGCATTTAGTTATTCAATTTTTTTGCTTTTAAATCATTCTTTGTTAAACCAAATTCCTTGACGGAACCAAATTAATGAACCAAAACGATAGACAAAACGATGTCTCTCTAATTTAATTTAGAATTGAAATACAGTTATATTTGTATTTTATTAAAATGATTTATGAATATTGATTTCAAATAAAGCAACAATCAAATATTGTGTGTTATAAATGTTATTTCGTGAAGTGTGTTGATTTTATGTGAAGCAAAATTGTTGGCGCCAAATGATTGATGTTTTTGCCGTAACTGTAAACAATTATCATGTGTTTCTCTGATTCTTTTGTTAATTTACAGCTGAATAGTATAACCGAAAGCAACGCATATCAGTATTTGTGCTCAACCAATGTGCTCGCAAAAATACATAGACGCGTTTGTTGTGTTTAATTTGTTCTCTGTTTCTCTTTCGTGTTTATACACAGCAGATCAGCACAACCGATGGCAAGGCATACCAGTATTTGTGTACAACCAACAATGTTTTCAAATCACGTTTCTATGTTGTGATACGAGCAGCATTTGTTGTGTATTGGCAAATAATGTAGAACTGAGAATTACAGCAAACGTGTCTATGTATTTTTGCGAGTACCGTTGGTCTTGCACTAATACTGGACCATGTTAACTTCGTTTGTGTTGTTGTGTGCGTACCGGCAAATTAAGCGTATCAATGTTCTGCACCGATTGGGCATTCCAATGGGAATTTGAGTGAGCGTGCAAGTGTTATCTCATATATCTGCTATTTTTCATCGTCAATAAACATATTTTTTCTTGGATTTTGGTAATTGAATAAATAGGAATTAAAATTTAGTTTCGACTGTGAGTTGATGTGTTTTATTTTTGTGTATAGTTATAATTATGCCGCGACCGAGACGTGGCGCCAATATTGGTCGTCGTACTCATAATGCAAGACGAGTTGCATCTGCTATAGCAGGTGAATCTGAAGCGGAACGTGAAGTGAGACTTGAACAGCAAAGAGAGCGTCAATCGAGATCGCGTTCTGCTCAAACAAACGAAGAACGAGTCGCGAGTAATTCTTCGGATCGAGCGAGAATGAGTCGCAATCGCGCTGTTAGAAGTCGTGCCAATGACAATATTAATCAGCGAGTAATGCGTGCTGCTTTCAATTATGATAGTGAAGTTGACTATTGTTCTCTTCCATGCCTTTCAATCGGAACTATGACTAATGTCTGCGAACAGTGCAATGCATTGAAATTTCCATCGGAAACTCCTGGAATGTGTTGTGCAAATGGACAAGTAAAATTGCCTGTTTTGAATCCTCCTCCTGAGCCTTTGAGGTCATTAGTTTCTGGTTTGACTCCAGAATCGAATCATTTTTTGTCTAAAATACAGCAGTACAATTCATGTTTCCAAATGACGTCTTTCGGCGCCTCAAATATAATCAGAGATGGATTCATGACTTTTAAGGTAATTACTGAACACGACACTAACAATGAGTTCTATCGTGAGATTGCATCAAATGTTTCATGTATGCAGATTCAAGGTCAAATCTATCATCGAATTGGATCGTTATTACCATGTTTGGATTCCAATCATTCCTTTTTGCAAATATATTTCATGGGAAATTCAGATGTTGAAATTGAACGGCGTTGTGTGGTGTCACAAAATCCAAATGATGGTAATGCAGTGAGAAGAGGAATAATTGAAAGATTGCAGCAGTTTTTTCACGATGAAAATTGTTTGATCAAATTATTTCAAACTGCCCTTGATCAAATGCCTTCGGATTCTCATAGAATTGTTATTCGGGCCGATAAAGCACCTGGTGGAATTCATGCTGGAAGGTTAAACGCACCAACAATTGATGAAGTTGCCGTATTAATTGTGGATGAAGGAGCGAGCAGTCGAGATATTGTACTTCATCGTCGAGATCAAAGTGTTGTGCATGTTTCGGAAACTCATCGTTGTTATGATGCGTTGCAGTACCCAATTTTGTTTTGGCAAGGCGAGGATGGTTACCATTTCAATATTAAGATGAAACATCGTTTAACTGGTTAGTTACAATAAAATGCATCACACATTTTGTGAATTATTGATACTTAATATTCGCATTTATTTCAGGCTTGGAAATAGCAAAAAAAGTTAGTGCGATGAACTATTATTCGTACAGATTAATGGTTCGGCTGAACGAAATTAATCATATATTGAATTGTAGAAGGCTTTGCAACCAATTTATAGTTGATGTTTACGCTAAAATTGAGTCTGAACGATTGAATTTTATTCGATTTAATCAGAAAAAGTTAAAATCCGAACAATATATTCATTTGCGCGATGCAATTCAGAATGATGGGAATATCAACGATATTGGCCAAATGACAATATTACCAGCAACATATACTGGAAGTCCACGACACATGCACGAGTACGCGCAAGACGCAATGACGTACGTTCGGCATTATCATCGACCCGATTTATTTATTACATTCACCTGTAATCCTCAATGGAATGAAATAAAGCAATATATGTTTCATGGTCAAAGTGCTTCTGATCGCCACGATATTGTTGCGCGTGTGTTCAAGCAAAAATTGAAAACGCTTATGGATTTTATTGTCAAACAACAAGTGTTTGGAAAAGTTCAATGTTGGATGTATTCTGTGGAATGGCAGAAAAGAGGACTTCCGCATGCACATATTTTGGTTTGGTTAGTTGATAAAATTACGCCAAATGAAATTGATAGCGTAATATCAGCCGAAATTCCTAATCCAATCATTGATCCAGGACTGTTTGAATCAGTTACGAAGCACATGATTCATGGACCATGTGGGGCATTAAATGTCAACTCACCGTGCATGGCTGAAGGAAAATGCACAAAACGGTACCCAAGAGCATTAATAGCGGAAACAATTTCTGGTAATGATGGTTATCCGTTATATCGTAGGCGTTCACCTAAAGATGATGGCGAAACAGTTATGGTGAAATGCAAAAATCAAGACATTAAAATTGACAATCGTTGGATCGTTCCATATTCGCCGCTATTGTCCAAAACTTTTGGTGCTCATATAAATGTTGAGTATTGTAACTCAGTAAAATCTATCAAGTACATATGCAAATATGTTAACAAAGGAAGTGATTTGGCCTATTTTGGAATTGCTGGGGATAAAAGTGATGAAATCACTTCATATCAATTAGGCCGTTATATTAGTACAAATGAAGCAATATGGCGAATTTTTTCATTTGCAATACACGAAAGGTATCCAACTGTACTGCACTTGGCAGTTCATCTTCAGAATGGTCAACGTGTGTACTTCACCCCTGAGAATGCGGCGCAACGAGCAGAACAGCCACCGAAAACAACGTTGACTTCATTTTTTGATCTGTGCAGAAATGACGAATTTGCTAAAACGTTATTGTATTCTGAAGTGCCACGATATTTCACATGGAATGAATCTGCGAAAGTTTTTCAAAGACGGAAACAAGGGCAACCAGTACGAGGCCATCCAAATGTATTTTCTACAGAAGCATTGGGTCGTGTGTATACCGTTCATCCAAATCAGGATGAATGTTTTTATTTGCGTTTATTATTGATTAACGTTCGTGGTCCTACGTCATTTGAAGATTTAAGAACAGTCCATGGTGAATTGTGTGCGACTTATCGGCAAGCATGCCAGCGTTTGAATCTACTTGAAGATGATATGCATTGGGAAGCTACACTTGCTGATTCCGTAATTTCATCATCTCCACATCAAATACGAACATTATTTGCAATTATAATATCTACATGCAGTCCATCAAATCCACTTGAAATATGGCATAAATTTCGTGATGACATGACGGAAGACATTTTACTTCGAGTGCGACGTTCAGTTTCAAATCCTGAATTAGAAATCACACCGGAAATGCATAACGAAGCTTTGATTTTGATTGAAGACATGTGTATAATGATTGCAAACAGAATATTAGTGCAGTTAGGAATGATAGCGCCTAATCGTGTAGTTCATGATGTTATTAATCAAGAAATGCATCGTGAACAACAATATGATCGTAATCAATTGAGAACATTTGTGCAGTTAAAAGTTCCACAATTGAATAGTCAACAGAAATATGCTTATGACAAAATCATGGAAGGTGTGAACAATGAAGAAGGTGGATTTTACTTTATTGATGCACCAGGAGGCACTGGAAAAACATTTTTGCTGTCATTGATTCTGGCAACCATACGATCGGATAATAAAATTGCTTTTGCAGTTGCTTCATCTGGAATTGCTGCTACCTTATTAGACGGTGGTCGAACTGCGCATTCTGCATTTAAATTGCCTTTGAATATAACAACGATTGAATCTCCTACGTGCAACATTTCCAAAACGTCGGCAATGGCAAAAGTTTTGCAGCAGTCTAAGATAATCGTATGGGACGAATGTACAATGGCTCACAAAAGATCATTAGAAGCATTAAATCGAACCATGCAAGATCTTCGAGGAAATGAAAGACTTTTTGGTGGCGCCTTTATATTGTTATCAGGTGATTTTAGGCAAACTTTACCTGTCATTCCACGATCTACTGCTGCTGATGAGCTAAACGCATGTTTGAAGTCTTCAGTTTTGTGGAAATATGTTAAAACATTGCGTCTTAATCAAAATGTACGTGTACAATTGCAAAATGATCCTTCTGCAGCTGAATTTTCAAAACAACTTTTGGAAATTGGGAATGGTAAAGTTGCAGTCGATAAATCAACCGGATTAATAACATTACCAAGCAATTTTTGTAATATCACTCAATCGAAAAAGGAGCTGGTTCAACGTGTGTTTCCAAATATATTGCAGAACTACAGGAATCATGATTGGTTGAGCGAACGCGCAATATTGGCAGGAAAAAATAAAGACGTGAGCGATTTAAATGCAAGTATTTTGCAAGAAATAGATGGCCAATTTTTTGCATACAAATCAGTGGATACGATAATAAATGAAGATGAGGTAGTGAACTATCCTACTGAATTTTTGAACTCACTTGATTTGCCAGGCTTGCCATCGCATTATTTGGCATTGAAAGAGGGAGCACCGATAATAATGCTCCGAAATATAAATCAACCACGGCTTTGTAATGGCACCAGACTTTCCGTGAAAAAACTGATGGCCAATTTAATTGAAGCAACTATTCTGAGTGGTAAATATAGAGGCGAAAACGTTCTAATCCCCCGAATTCCAATGATTCCATCAGATATGCCATTTGAATTTAAACGGCTTCAATTTCCTGTCCGTCTTGCCTTCGCTATAACCATTAATAAAGCTCAAGGTCAGACTTTGAATATTTGTGGCTTAGATTTGGAGCAACCTGTTTTCTCGCATGGACAATTGTATGTTGGTTGTTCACGTTGTGGTAAACCCTCTGCATTATTTATAAACACAAAAGATGGAAAAACTAAAAACGTTGTTTATCAAAGAGCATTAAGTTAATTTTTAAAGTATTTTCATTTTCGACCTTTTTATTTGAAAATAAATTATTGTAAGAAATTGATTGTGGATGAGTTTTACTGAAAATTGATACATGGGAAAATTTCGCAAGTTTCTTTTGTGTATTCGCCCTGCGAAGCGGGCGAGGGTTTCGCTAGTAGATATATAAAATTGTTCGATTTTCACAGAAAAAAAGTTTTTCAGGTTGATCAACTGCGTTTTCGATATTGTTGTTTAACCAGTTGATGAACGAGTTGATACCTTCGTACACTTAACCAAGGAACCAAGGATCACTCGTTCGGGAACACGTTGAACGCACCACGATAAACAAAAAACTCAAACGTCAAACCTGACATAATTTTGACTTCAGTTCGGTACATACATTTATTGTCGACGTACGCCTTCGCTTTAAAATATTCTTAAATTTGTTCCGTATGAGTATGATTTCCTCTAAGAAAAAAAAAAAGTGGCTGCCGCATTAATAATATTAGAAAATGAACTACAAAGGAAGAAAAAACAGCCAAGACGATTCTGGGTAGATGATTTTTCTTGCGTCGCGAAGAAAATTGCTTTTTCAATGAAATATATGAGAAATTAAACCGGTGCTTAGAGAAAAAAAATATAAAAAATGCAATTTTTATCACATGTTAACGGATTAACGATTAACGTTAACTTGCGTTAATTCTTCCGAAATTTAACGCTTTAACGTTTAACGAAGCTAACTTTTTCAGTAGCGGATTAACGATTAACGAAGTTAACTTTTTGATTAACGGTGCCCAGCTATGGAAATAGCTGAGTACAATCTTTTATCTAATGCAAGATAGAGTTGAGAGTACTAAACATGTTGTACATTTATTCAAATATATAGATCTATTAATGGGGAAACAATAGAAGATTTAAAATTTAAGGAAATTTTAAATTATATTACAAATTATGTTACAATAATTTCAAGAAGTATAAGTTACATTATCGGATTTAATAAAACATCAATAACAGAATGGTTAAATGAAAATAGCCACTTTTTTACTTCATTTAAGAATACAGTTTTCACTCTCTCACACCTAAGTTTTTCTGGTAATCTATTAAATAAACGCGGAGCAGTTACGTGATAACAATGCGAAAAATGAGTTTTTTTTTTACGGTTGGTACAGTTACGAAGTTCCTGGTGTTGATCCGCAAGCTATAACTATCTTGTACTCTAGCTACATAATAGCCGGAATTCATGAAAAATATCTTTAAAACTTTGTAGCAGTAAAGATGCCTTAGAGGAAGAAAATCAAGACATTTGAACAGCTCAAAACTAGGAGTCCTATGATTACTTTTAGTAATGATTCATATTGCGTGCTTCTGCTTTATCAATAATGGTTCAATTTTATTGGAATACGTACCACCCCAACAAGAAATTCCATATTCAAGTTTCGATTTTAGTAGACCATTGTAAACTAATTTTAAAACACGACGATTGGAGTACATACTAAGGTGAAACAATTGTCTTATAACTCCGTTCATATACTGTTTCAAATAGGTTGTATGGTCCTTCCAACAAAGTTTACTGTCGAATATAATACCTAAATATTTAAAACTATCCACACGAGCAATCAAAAAGCAATTTTCATTACACTCGAGGAGAACCAGAGTCTAGTGACTTACAACTCTCAGCTATTGCCTGTATGTCGGAAAGGAATGGAGAGGACCTACAATTCTCTGCAGAAACTGAAAGAATAGATGAGAAGCACTTTATAAAGCCCCATTTAGACGATCATTTTAGTTTCAGTTGAGCAATCAGTTAAGCTTTCAGTTAAACTGATGTCTAACAGTGCATTTAGAGGTCCAGTATTCAGATGAGCTTTTATTTTACTCGTGAACAGTCGAAACATAGAAGACATACATTGCGAAATATACGGAAAGCCCATCCGCAGAAGCTATAAATGGAGCAAAGATTGGTAGTTAAAAGACGACCCCTATCGCACGTATATTTAATGAGAGATTGGTCAGGACACAGCATATCTTTAGGTCGCAGTGCAAACCCCGCTTCAAATATTCATTCAAGGTGATTGGTCGAACTATTTACGTATGATTGAAACTGTATAATTAGAGCTACTGCAATTAGTGACAAAAATTATAAAAAAATCAAGATACCAATATGAGAGAAGCCATATCACCTCACGAAGGACTATGGTGCAAACGTCAGATTTTTATCAAGTGGGAATATTTACCAAAGCTTTAAATAAAACTGAAACTTGTAAAGGAATAATTTAAGTACTTAGGGATTATATTAACGTAAGTACTCGTATATTTGAAATATGAGGTACGTACGTAATGTCTTTTTCATTTGGCAATCCGGAAGCCTTCTGGACTCTTCTGAAAGTGTTTACTTGGGAAAAAATGACCGTTCTGATTCTGAAAAGAAGAGAAATTTGCTTCTGGATTTGAAATCAGAACCGAAACCAGAAGCACCCACACATTCATATAGTTAAACGTCAAACTCAACATCGGTGATTTTTTGTACGCTAATTGTGGGAAGTGTATCTGTCAACATATATTTTTTCTTGATTTTCTTTGTTGTCCACATTTGATGTTTCACATATACAATCACACAAAACTTCAGAATCATCAGAATCAAAAAAAGTGTTCAGTTGGTATTTCGGATCGAAAGAGATTCCGGATTGCCAAATAAAAACGACATAAGTGTAATTTTAAATATATAACTTTTGTCGAACAAAAAAATTTTGAATTACGATCATTGGATGCATATGCGCTTGAAATTCGCTTTCGATATAAATGTACATATGTAGGTATAGGTACTCACGTATTTTTCCCTCTAATCGACATATTTTAAGCTTCTGCTTTGAAATTTGATTAATAAGATCAAGAATTCTTGTTCTCTCTGCATCCAATCTTTGATTCATAGTTTTATTTAAAGCTAATAAATTGTTTTTCTCCGATTCCAATGCATCAATCAATCCTGTAAATTCTTCCTGAATAAGCAATTAAAAATTTAAATAATTAAAATATAATACAAAAAGAAATGCTCTTCACCTTTTTAAAATCCCGACACTCAAACAAATAGTCTCCACAAATTGCTTTCAAATCTCTCTCCAGCTTTTTTATTGTTGTATTCAGATCTCCAACATGCTTATCTCTTCGATCCAATTCTGCATGAAGATTCTCTAATTTGATTTGCATTTCTTCCCGATGAAACTCAAAATCAGTCCTATGCTTTTGCGTGTCCATTATTTGTTTTTGAATTTCAGTTATTCGGGTCTCATAGTGGAACTTTTGAATGCCAAGTTTTTCTCTTAGTGCTGCAATGGTTTCATCACTACTCTTCCCTAAAGTTTCTAAGTTTGTGCAGTTTTCCTTCAGCTTGGTGACGTCAGCGACTAAATTAGTGTTGCGAGCCTTTAGAGCTGCAATTTTTTGAGTCTGTTCTTCCATCAGAGCCGTTAAGGATGTGATCTCTTTGTTTAGGCTTTCAACCTCAATTCGATGGTAAATCTGATCTCTGCGAACAGGTGGCCCATCTTGAAGAAATTCCTCAGGCGAATCACACTCACTTCGAACGTTTTCTAGTTGAGTTTTAAGTGCATTGATCTTCAATTGCATTGTGAGTATTTGCTGAGCTCGTCCACGCCAAGTTGTACCGGAAGCCGCCAAAATATTCAAATTAATATGCTGCCCAATTTCTTGTTGGATACATTTCTGAGCTATCTTTAGGTGATTTTTAAGTTCAACATTTTGGTTCAAGCTGTCGAAGAGTTTTTGCTTTGTCTGGAAGAGTTTTGATTGGAGAACTTCTAATGAGCCATCAACCTGGAAATTTAGATAATCAAAAAAGAGCTCTCAGATTAAAAAAAATGAGATGCATACTGTTTTTGTAGGAAGAGTTTCTTTTTGATTTTCAACGGTTTTATTAAGTTCTACTTCTAATGCTTGAACTTTTGATTCAAGTTTAATATTCTTTTTCTTGACATGGTCTAAATCAGCACGGAGCTCTTGATTTTTCTTTTTCAAGTCAATGATCTTTGCACTAGATATGCTAGAATTGAGTTTTAAATCTTCAATGGGAACGGAATTGATGAGCTCGTTTAGAGACCATACGGATTTTTTCAAATCCTCGATTTCAGCATTTTTAGTCAAAATTATATCTTCCAATGATTGTTTTTCTTGCTTGACAACCTGAAAAAAAGATGCTTTGAAAATTCCAATTCGAAACAACAATCATTTATTTAACAGTTAATTTTTTCCGAAGAATTTTTCGGGCTTTAGGATTTTTTTGCTCGAAAAATATTGAATCTGTAAGAGAAGCTGCATCAGTGATAGTCGATCTATCTATTCTTTCAATTATATCCATTCCAAGTATGCAAAAGCCTTGTTTTTCTGATTAAATAAAAAAGTATAATAAAAATATTCGAATTCAAATTTGTTACAGAAAAAACGATCGAACGAAATAAGTAGAGTTAATTGATTCACAATGGGAAAACAAAGCGGAAGTTAAGATATTTGAAAAAGAAATTGGAAATGTCACAATCTAATACAATTTTATAAAACCCAAAAAGTAAAATGCTTTTGATATTTTCTCTACTTGTTAAACTGTACACGACTTATCGCATTAATATCATCATTTGTTCATTTTTAAAAAGCTCAAGAAACAGAAAAATCTGCTAAGTGTATGCCCCTAAACATAGTGCTCGAAGCTTAAAATAAAATTTGTATTCCTAATTTAGAAGCATTTCCACTTAAAATTATGCCTTTTAACTTCGCAGAAATAAAATGATTCCACATATGCCACCAATACATTTTTTTTTTTAAATTCCGAGGGAAACTTCGAACTTAATATTCAAATTCCCAATTTTCGAAGGAGGGAATTTTCTTTCGCATTGAAATAAAAAAAAACGTTTGCGTTCTAGTGTTCTAGCTATGTTATTCTCCTCCAAACAGCGAAAAAGGTTTTGTCTATTTGATTCCTCAAATTTCAATTATCTCACCCACAAACTTCCTTTTCTCGACTGAGTTTCCCTAATGTACTTTTCAATAGTTAATTTAACCAAAGGATTCTAAGCAATGCAAAACATTCAAAGGTTTTAGTTTATACTTTAGTTCCGACCAAACCGAAATCTGACATTTCAATTGAAAAATTTTGAAATTTCAAATAAGTAAAACAGGATTTTCTTGAAATTTTATAGTTTTCATTGAGATTTTCTTAAAATCTTTCTTCTTCCTTTCGATTGCATGGATGCTTTGAAACACAGCGACTTTTAATCCAAGTTTACTTTGTTCTTTTGAAAAGAAAGTACATATCTCTCCGCACTCTTTACTTAGTCAATCGAAGTTCGCTCACCGAACGTCCAATAGAAATGAAACATACCCGAGAAATAAAGAAAAACACAAAGAAGAAAGAACGATAATTCTGCAATTCTTACAACCCCAGCAATTTTTTGTACTCCCGCCACCACATACGCCTCTCACCAACAGGCTTAAAAATCGCAAGGCAATATTGCTTCGTTTAAAAGCAGTCATCACTAGATTAATTTTTTTATGAATAATCTGCTACATTTCCTCTCAAATGTCAAAAATAAAAATCCACTGTGAATGCACCACGAAAGGAAATGTCACTTATTGTCAAAATCGCAAACTTACACGTCAACTTCAAACAAAACTCACGCAAAAATGGATGGATTCATGCTGGTAAGTTTATCTAATTTTACCCAATTTAATATTAAAAACTAAAGAAAATGTTATCGCAGGAACCTACTCTTAACATTGTCAAAGGAATGTGCATTATGGACAACGATGGAAATCGTATTTTAGCCAAATATTATGACAAAAACATTCTGCCAACCGTCAAGGAACAGAAAACTTTTGAGAAGAACCTCTTTAATAAAACTCATCGCTCAAATACGGAAATTATCATGTTGGATGGATTAACCTGCGTCTACAAAAGCAATGTAGATTTATTCTTCTATGTCATGGGTAGCACCTACGAAAACGAATTGATTCTTCTTTCTGTACTCAATTGCTTGTATGACTCAATTAGTTTGATACTTAAAAAGAATGTCGAGAAGCGACTAGTTCTGGATAATCTGGAGATCATTATGTTAGCCTTTGATGAAATCTGCGATGGAGGGTAAGATAATAATCATTTAATTCCATGCAATGAATCCATTTAAAATCCCTTCTCTCTCATAGAATCATTCTAGATGCAGATCCCTCATCGGTGGTGAAACGTGTCGACCTTAGGAACGACGACATTCCAATTGGCGAGCAAACTGTTGCCCAGGTAAACAAGGTTCTAAATGAGCTGTTTTGGTAGAAATTGGAAGTGGGATACAAGTATAATTTGAATTTTAGTTTCAACTTCATATTATAATCATTCGATTTTGTTCTTTTTGTTTACTAACCAATCAAATCTCATCCTGCACACATGGTTTAGTTTTAAATTTAATTATAACACCTTATGGTTTATCACTGTACATTGCCCAATTATTTTAGATATTTTGACGAAATAGAATTCTAAATTTGTTAAATAAATTGTTACTCTATAAACGTTTTTCTTTTAACTCACCTGCTACTTTTAGGTTCTGCAGTCAGCAAGAGATCAACTAAAGTGGTCGATACTAAAGTGAAAAATAATAAAATCTATCTTTGCACATTCGATATATTGTTTTTGATAAATGTTTATTATTATTTTGCTTCCTGGTCCGTAAGCAAGAAAACGATTCGGAGGTATAGTTGAGTTGCTTTTAATTTGAGTTATACTTATTATAAAAATGCATTTTATTCAAAAATAAAATTTATTAATTTATAAGTTAATGGCTTGGATTTGTTTTTTTTTCAGCATTTAATTTTATATTGCAGAGTTGTGGTGGTGAAAATAAATAAACAATCAATGGGCTCGGTAGCCGAGATATTCCTATCCTAAGATACTTATGTTCAGGTTTTCTCACCAAAAAAGCTTATGGAATAATATATTTCAGGAGTCAAGCCTTGTAAACGTTTTGTGTTTATGTAAATGGATGATTTTTCTTATAAATTAAAGAGAAAAATATAGGATGATCCAGAAGAGAACAGGTTTCCAGTTTACACAGCTCTATATGAGCCTTAAGCGCTGAATTAAATGGAAAATTGGAAAAGTATACACAATAAAGTGTATAGGTTTTCTCCGCCGATGCAAGAAGTTTTTGTTACCCTTTCTGATGTGGCTGTAATATATGAAACCTTTATTCTTTCGAAGTACAATTTCCATGACAGGTGCTCCAAAAACCCACTTGAGTTTCTTGAACAGATTCAAAAGAGATCTCTAAGAATGATAGACGACCCTTGTCTAACTGAAAAATTTATATTTCCCGAGCACGCAATGTTTCATGTCTCATTATTTTACCGCTATTTTCATAAACAATTCAACAGTAATACCCGTACTTCTAGGAATGCTCATCAGTTTACCTTTGACCTCAATTTCGGACGTACTGTCTAGTACAGAGATTCTCTATTTGGCCGCACTACACGAATGTAAAGAAAGATGCTCTTATTGTCATTGGGGTGGTGGCGTAGTTTATTAATTAAATTGAGTGTTATGTAAACTGATTTATGTTTTTTACAGTCTTTAAACAAAATAAAAACGTATGCAAGGTAACACAGTTTTCCAAGCAGCATCCAACGTTAATATACGCAGCGGGTGAGAATCGCACCCAAAACCTTCTGAATGACAGTCCAACGCAATCACCATTATGCCAATAAGTATAAAATTTTACATATTTCTTTAAATCCTAAACTTATGATTGCAATTTTGCTGCATTTCAATTCTCAGTAATATCGCCACTTCCTCCTGTTTGCAGAATTCACTCTTCTGTTAAAATATCAGATATAAAAACTGGTAAAAGAGTCTTGTTATCTAGATTTCAATTTAATTTCCTTCTGATCAAAACGTGCTAATAACTAAAATCTCCAAAATGTTTTCAATATTTGGTTGATAAAGTTTTTTTTTCATTGAATTTGACTCTCTCACTCGTTTTTTTTGAGTAAAAATACTTTCTTAACTAAAAAAAAAAGAGGCAAAGAGCAGATAATAAATTGTTTGCTTAAGTAAAAGATACAATGAAAAAGCTAATTAAACTTAACACCAAACTCAGGTGACAAGATTTTCATTAAGATTTCTAACAGCGCCCAGACAATTTCTTTGATAAAGTTAATCTTTTTTTTATTAATATATTATAGGTAAACAGATTTGTTTATGTGTGTGAAGAGTATTATGCAAATGTTAGAAAAATAAACCAATCGACCATGGACTTTTGAATAGCCTTGGGGTGCACAAAAGTGCTTATATGATTAGGTTAGAATATATAAATCATTGAACCCCACACGTTTATATCAAAGTTTGCATACTGCAATGATACTGTATATTTTATGTTTATAAAAGTTTTAAAGTAAAATAATTTAAATTTGTAATACGTATCTACTGGTTTATTTATTAGTTTTGTTTGCTTATTTATTATTTGTTTACTAACTTTTTTGTTTATTTTTGTTCATAATGTTTCTTTTTATTTTTTAATTTATTTCAATTGATTTATTTACTACCGAAAATCTGTGATATATTTATAATTATAAACCTTTATTTATATTTTATTTATTTTATAGATCAATTCTTCACGCCCCTATTCTAGCTCCCAATTGAAATCTAATTTTTTGTTTTATAGTTTTTCCTTGTAAACAATCTCAAATCTGTGTACGACTTTTAACATCCATCCATATAAATAAAAATGTGAAGTGTCATACAGACTTAGACTGATCTGATCTTAACGACGATTGGAATTCGAATAACAAAACGATTATTGTCTACACATTTCAATAGAAAATTCAGTACAACTTCCAGATAAGAAAACACAACAATCGTTTTAATAGAAATTTACGAAAAATATGAATTTCCAACAATAGTGCGACAAATACCCAAAAAAAAAAACAACTCTTTTAGAAAAGATTACTTTCCATAATAATAATTCGGCGCTAAGTATTTATCCGTGATTCCTAGTATAGAATATTGAATTTTTATTATTGCTCCCCTAGGGTATGTACCTCACATTCAATAATTTTAGTTTTTTTTTTCATTTTTACTTGGGATGTAGGTACTATAGCAAGTATTGCATTGGGAAAAAAATCGAATTCGACATTTTGATCAACAGTTGGTCCGGAAATTTCGTATGTCTGTCTGTACGGATGTATGTCTGTACCTCGACCTATAGCCTAAACCACTGGAATTATTTTCTTCAACCACGGTACTTGAGGTTCTTCGGTGGTTCCCTAGAGGTGAAATTCGTTTTTAGCTCCAAAACTAACGGTACCTCCCATACAGACGTTATGCAAAATTTTGTTTATCTCGAAAACGGCTCTAACGACTTTGATAACAAAAATTAAGTGTGTTACTAAATTTTAGTAAAACAAAAATTTCATTAACGGTACCTGTCATAGAACCGTTTTTTTTTTTTATTTTCAACTTTTTCATTAACGGCTTTTAGGATTTTTATCAACAATTTTGTATATAAAAATATTCGAAAAAAAAAAATTTGTTGACTTACAATGAACTCGTTTTTGGAGGAAATGGAGTGTGTCTACAATTTGATGCTGGATCAGAACGGCAAAGATTCGAAGCTATTTTTGCAAAAAAAAAAAAATACTCTTGGCAGATTTGTCACTTTCTCGCAGGAGGAATTACCCTTGAAAACAAAAGTTTAGTTTTGTTTTAACTGGCAGCGGCTGATCTGAATTTACCAAAGCGAAAAAACATACTACATATTAACCTAAGCTAAACGGGCCTCAGTTGTGTCTTTGGTTGGAATCCTTACAAGTCACAGCTCAATAGAAACCCGCATGAACAGAAGAGGATTAGAAGATGAAGAAATAGAAGAGAGATCATTTTCCTTGGATAAGAAAAGCCGCCCTTGGAGAATACTTTAAAAGGAACAGAGTGATATGCTCAGATCATGCAACCGAGGATTATCTTAAATTTCTTTCAAAATTCAGGATGGTTCAGGAAGGCAAAATCGTATTTCGATTAACCTCGGATTGTACTAATAATTTCCAAAACTTCAAAGATATTCTAATATACTCGTATAAGGACACGTTAATACGATACATTGAGGTAAAGGGGTAACCGTTAAAGAAGTAGTTCTTTTCAAAATCTTAAATCAAAATCAAATAATTCAATCGAGTAATCAAACATAAAGGTGTGTCCACACCAAAGAAACATTTCAGGAAACTTAGGCCTATTCGGCGAGATCTTTTATTCTTCTATTCTGTTATTCTGCTATGAATTTCCATACAAATGTTTGAGCTGTCAACAAATCTTTTATGAATTTTAATTTTGGTATTCAGCACGCTAAAATCTGTTATAAAATCTGCTAAGAAAACTTTTATGAACTGTCAAACGTTCGAACATAGAAAAAATCTTTTACGAATAGCATTTTTGGTATTCAGCATGCCAAAATCTGTTATGAAATCTGTTAAAAATCCTAAAAGAATAAAAGACAAACTTCTGTGACTTTTATCATAAAAGATTTCAATACATACATACACAGATACGAGTATATCAATGAAAAATTGATATATCATCGTCGTCCATTGTGCAATACAATATTTTGCAAATATGGCTGATCTGGAATGAATTAAATTACATTTTTGTTAAGAATGGACATTTCATAGAACGACGACGATATATTTTTTATTTCGTCAACGAAATCTTTTTAAAATGGGACAAATGAAAGAAAATATATTTACACACATGCGAGTATTATATAAACATATGTATATGTAGGTAGAGTAGAGGACACCAATAATGTGTAAGAGAAGAGATTACTTTTTTGTTCGTCATCCATTTTAATTTTGTCAGATGAATTATTTTATTTAATCACAGCTGATTATGATAGCAGATTTAGTTCAGTTTCATAACAGATTTCGTTTTCGAAGTTGCATAACAGACTTTTATAAAAGTTCGAGCCCCTGAATACCAATTACATATAAAAGATCTTTTAAGATGGAAAACTTTTACGATTCATAACAGAAAATCCATAGCAGAATAACAGATGTTGCAGAATAGGCCTAATTGTTTCTTTGGTGTGGATGCTTCGAGAAACATTTATGAAATGTTTCTTTGTTTCCCATTGTTTCCATATTGAGTTCTCTTTAATTTTTTTTTCTCGCCTGTGTTGCACTTTAAGCGCATGATTTTTTTTTCTACTTTATCTTTATCACAATTTATATTTTAGCAAATTTCGTATATTTCATCTGCTTTTTTTGATTTTATTTTTAAAATTTTCGACAAGTTGATCCCACAAAACTTTTTTTATTTCATAAATTTTTATGAATTGGATAACATTCTCGTTGCTCCACACTTTTCGCGACATTTTATATTTGTATTAATAATTACTCACGCACTTTCTACCTGTGTAAATGCTTGGGAAACAAATAAAGTTTCCCATTCGGAATGGGAAACAGAAAAACATTTCAGAAATGTTTCGCGAGCGTCCAGACCAAAGAAACATTTTTGAAACATTTCAGAAACATTTAAGAAACATTTCAGAAATGTTTCTCTGTTTCAGAAAGGTTTTTTAAATGTTTCTGAAATGTTTCAAAAATGTTTCTTTGGTCTGGACACACCTTGACAGATTGCATGACGTACTCGTTTCTTTTTTATTTTATCACCATTTCCTATTCAATTGTATAGGGTGCGTTTTTAGTTCCAGGCCGATTTGTTTTGGTTGCCATTTTTGTTTGAATGAAATTTGTTAGTTGGCATTTGAAGGTAGAGAAGGGAGTGGTCGATATCACTTAAATTTGGAGCAACTAACGCACAACAACGTTTTTAAATTAGTATAACATTTTATTCAAACAATTGTTAATAATGTCAAAAAGCTTTGATATCGACTGGCTCCCACGATCCTCTAATTTGACCAAGCTTAAGGTGTGTCCAGACCAAAGAAACATTTTTGAAACATTTTAGAAATATTTCTGAAACATAGAAACATTTCTGAAATGTTTCTGAAATGTTTTCTTTGATCTGGACGCTCGTGAAACATTTCTGAAATGTTTATAAAATGTTTCTCTGTTTCCCATTTCGAATGGGAAACTTTATTTGTTTCCCAAGCATTTACATATGTAGGTAGAAAGTGCGTGAGAGTGGTTATTAATATAAATATAAAATGTCGCGAAAAGTGTGGAGCAACGATAATGTTATCCAGTTGATAAAAATGTATGAAATGAAAAAAGATTTGTTGACGAAAATTTTAAAAATTAAATAAAAAAAGTCGATTCTATATCAGATATTGGCGAAAATATAAATTGTGATATAGATGAAGTAGAAAAAAAATTCACGCGCTTAAAGTGCAACACAGGCGAAAAAAAATTACAGACTACTCAATTTGGAAACAATGGGAAACAAAGAAACATTTCATAAATGTTTCTCAAAGCGTCTACACCAAAAAAACAAATCAGAAACATTTTTGAAATGTTTCTGCAATGTTTCTGAAATGTTTTTAAACAAATGGGAAACATTTCAGTAACATTTTTTAAACAATGTTTCCTGAAATGTTTATTTTGTGTGGACACACCTTTAAGGGCAACATTGGAAAGGAAAATGCTGAAATTGGAACAGAAGGCTGAGAAATTGTTATACAAATTGCGCTTAATCGACTTTGCTAAACGTTAAGAGGTGCTCACTTGACCGACATCATATTCCATAAATAAAGTTAAAGTACTGTATTTCATTTAAAATTTATTGAAAACACATCGGCCTGGAATATAAAATGCACCCTGTATTAAAAAAAATGTTGTTTTGACCACACAAGAATGTTTTGATTTATTGGAATTTAAACAAAATTTGTGACAATTTAGGTTGAGTAATACCACAAGGCAAACCTAATCTCATCGCCACTTGGTCTTTAATCATAAACATAAGTGATAAGTTTATTATGAACAAACGATTAGTATATCTCTATAATCTATAGATACATACGTATATACATATGTATACTAATACAATGGCCTTATTTTGTAATCGAGAGAAACAACAATATTTTTTCAACAGGTATTCTTCTTAGGTTTGGGTATTTTCAACGATGCTGTTGATCTGAACTTAAATGATGAATATGATATAACAACCCTGAAGAAATAAATTATAGTTAGCCTTATATACAAAAATAAAAAAATTACTTTAAACTTTTTCCAGAGTTCTTATATTGTCTTGGCTTTTAAATAAATTCCTATAGGAATTTTTGACGTTTTTTTTGGTAATGTGAAAGCGCCTAACTATGACAGAAAAGTTCAAAACGTTCAAAGGTTGTCTGATGAGCTTTAGGTGTAAAGGGTGGGCTAAAAACAATTTTCTTTTTAAAAACGCATAATGAAAAAAATTAAAATTTTCCCACGTATTGCAGCTAGTAGGAACAAACATTACCATTTATTATGAAGCGGATGGTCGTGCGCTTTCAATTGCTAAGTCAATTGAGTCTTGTAGGCGAATAATCCGAGATCTTTGTACAGAATTGATTGTTTTTTCTTTTATTCAGAAAGAAAGAGAAAACAATTTACTTAATCTACGTTCAATAGAACTAAAGTTCATGATTAGACTGTGGTGAAATCGGACGAGTTGAACTTTAAATTTAAACTCCAGTTCAGGTTCAGCAGAACTTAAGTTTAAACTTTCACAGCCTTATTTACTAACTCGTTTTAGCGACGGACTAAAGTTACTTCGACTTTACAACGGCTCTAAGCCTGAAAACCTTATTTATAATGAAAATGCACGAGGAATAGCGGTGGAATAAGCTAAAACAGGTTCATAGGAGGCTTAAGGCCGTTTTAGTATCAAATGTCATTCTGAGATGACATCTTGTGAAATTTACAAAAAGGAGTGTAAGCAATTTTTTTTCGTTTCTTACTAAGACAAAAAGGATAGATACTTTGCATAAATTATTTATATTCTCCAAACGCTCTAACAGTTGTACGGTATTGGGAACGCAATGTGGTTTGGTTGGTACATTCATTTATTGAATTTGAACTTTTTACAATCCAATTTTAAATGTATCCAATTTCCAATATGCATACAACGATAATAAAACGAATAATAATGGAAATCAGCTGGGGTTTGATTTAGGTGTATAACAACCAGAGTTTTCGATTTGTCACTTTTTTCCCAGTATATTCCCAGTATATTTGACATAAGGAAGGCGTAGCTAAAACGGCTAAGAAAATAATTTTAAATAAGGGTTTGTTTGACGTGGCGTGCGTCCCCCCTTGTAACAACTGTTAATTTCTCGTCTTTTTATAGATAAATGTGTGTACGAATAGGGAACTGTTTGAGATGTGGTTTTCTAATCCAAACGACCGATTTTCTGTTTTATTAGAATTTATACGAAATAAATTTAGAATTATCATTAGTTTGTAGCCGGACCAAGAGCAAATTTTGAACAAACATGTTTCAAATCTGTGTGTAAATATTAATAAACGCTGACAAAAGTGCTATAATAACCGTTTTCGATTTATGGAAAAAAATGAGGATTGGCTCGATCATTTCCACCCTTACTATGAAACAAATGTGAACAATCAAACAAAAACATTTTTTTTAAGGTTATTTATATTACTTAAACAATATTTGCTTAAGTTGAAATAAAAAACAAATATTTAAGAAAAAAATATATTAAAATCAAGCTGTTTTGAATTTTTTCCTTATCTTGCACTGAATCAACGCACTGTGCGTAAGCTCGAAGTAAGTGCTTCGGCTCGGTTTAACTATTCCGAGGTAGAACCCAGTATTAGTGAAAAATAATAAATAAGGCTGTCACTGTGAAACTGGAGGTTAGTTAATATTAGAACAAATAATGTTAAATGAGCTTAAGCAGATAAAGACAAGAAAAAGGTTTTACAAATAATGTATACTTTTATCAGACATTCTCGAGAAATACCCCATTAATATTCTTATTACACCCACATAATATTATAACAGTTTAAGTAAAAGTAAAATGTATTATGTATTATGTATTATGTATTATGTATTATGTATTATGTATTATTATTATTATTATTATTATTATTATTTCAGAGTTTTTAAATTTCTCAACCTCTATGAGGTTGGAAAATACCTATCCCGGGCTATGCCAAGGGATTAGGCTCTGTGGACTTATTTTTGTTTTGGTGAAGATTTTTCTATTATTGAAGTTGTAGGAAGCGTCGGACTATATTGCAAGTGCTTAAAATTACGGCCTTCTGCATTTGTTCCAACTCAGAGCTCAGTTTTTCTTTTTCTAGCTGCACGATAAGGGATTTCGTGATCATACCAGTCGCTGAGATCACAATTGGGACGATGTTGACCGAGTCGGCTCGGTACATTGCTTTCATCTCGTGTGCCAATTCGGTATATTTCCCGATTTTCGTGCTGTATGTTGCCTGAAGATTTTGTGTCAGCGGGATCGCAACATCATAGATAGTGATCTTTTTCGAAATTTTGTCAAACATTACTATATCCGGTCTGTTAGCTCTGATGGTTTGGTCTGTCACAATTGACCTATCCCAATACAACTTAAGAGCACTGTTTTCCAAAACAGCCGGAGGATTATATTTGTAGTAGGGTTGTTTTTCTACTGCCAACTTAAGATCTACGGCTAGCCTAGAATGAACGATTTTGGCAACTTGGTTATGCCTAGACGTATAGTCGTGTGTCGCCAAGCTTGCACATCCACCCAGTATATGATCTATAGTTTCCGAACTTGCTTGACATCGCCTGCAGAGGTCATTCGGCATAATGTCGTGGAGTATTATCCTCCTGTAGTTTTTGGTTGCAACAACTTTATCTTGGATCGAGATTATAAATCCTTCGGTTTCGGCAAATAGCTTTCCACGTGTTAACCATAAGTTTGAAGTGGGCTTATGAATCGTTTCTTGCTCCAAAGATTTGCGATGCGTTCCGTGTAGGCTTTTGTTTTTCCACGTATCTATGAGTGCTGCTTCAGTCTGCACGTTAGGTGGGATGTCGTATGTTTGTGAGCGCAAGTTAAGTGGCGTATGGTGTTTGTCTGCCAGACATATGGTGTTTAAGAAACATGATGTTCGAGACTTTACTCCAAAATAAGACCTTAAGCTGAGAATTTGCTTGTGATGCAGTTGGGGGATATCAATAAGTCCTCTGCCGCCTTCGCATCGTGGCAGGACAATCCTTTCTATTGCACTTTTTGGATGGTGGAACCGATGTTTGGTTAGCTGGGTTCGTATCGATCGCATTATGTTGTCAAGATCCGTATCGGACCATTTAACAACGCCGAATGAAAAAGTGAGTGTTGGGATTGCCCAGGTGTTTATCGCCTTAAATATATTTCCAGCGTTAAGTTTGGATTGGAGAACAAGTCTCAGTCTTCGATTGAATTCTTTTATAAGACCTGATTGATGTCTGAGTCGCAAATTCCTTTCAACTGGATGAGTCCCAAATACTTATACGATTCCCCATCGGATAGATTGGAAATTACATTTTGTTCATCGATCCAGTACCCAGGGTCATCGCTTTGAACTTTACCTTTCCTAAGGTGGACGACCTTACACTTATCTAACCCGAACTCCATTTTGATGTCATCACTAAAGCATTTAACAGTTTTTATCAACCTGTGTATTTTTTCTTCAGAGTTTGCGTATAATTTAAGATCATCAACATATAGAGCAAGTGATTAAGTTGTTGAGTGCCCGTTTCAGCCTTAATGCTGAATCCAATGTTTAACGACTTTAGGAGATTGCTAAGAGGATTTAAAGAGAGGCAGAACCATAGAGGACTGAAGGCATCTCCTTGGAGGATTCCACTCCTGATGTTGACCTTTGAACTGGTTTGGCCTCCCAAATTATTATTATTATTATTAATAATTATTATAATTATATAAATTAATAATTAATTATTATTATTATTATTATTATTATTATTATTATTATTATTATTATTATTATTATTATTATTATTATTATTATTATTATTATTATTATTATTATTATTATTATTATTATTATTATTATTATTATTATTATTATTATTATTATTATTATTATTATTATTATTATTATTATTATTATTATTATTATTATTATTATTATTATTATTATTATTATTATGGATTATGTACGCAGACATACAGTTGTACATAATATATGTATACTCTTGCACATATGAATGTGAGTTCCAAAAAATTAAACTCGTCATTTTTCCAGGAAACTTATAGGTAGGAGGTACATAGGTTCTCCCAGTTCTGAAATTATTTTATTCGCCTTTTTTCGAAAACACACGAGGCAATATCAAATTCTTCCTAAATTCCTACACAAAAACTAATTTTCGGTACGAAAAAAAATTTTCTGGTATCATATCAAAACTGTCATAAAAATAAAAACGCGTTGGTAGGTAGGTATATGAAAACTGTCAGAATTTTGATAGAGAAAACAATGACACATTCATTTATCACCTTATTATTATGATTTCTTGTTGACATTATCCAAAACAAAAGTAGCAAAAAACGACACATTTTTTTTAACGAGAATTAAAAAAACAAGTGTTCTTTTTAAATTAAAACTACTATGAACGTATACGAAGCTTGAACGTACTTGCTTGTTATTTTCATTGACAGATAAGAAGAAACATGATTTAACTATGGCGGGTATGATTGCTTGTATTTATTTAAGACAAGAAAAAGGTATCTGCCCTGAATTACTTTAAAAGGAATTAAAATTCCCCTGACCGACATGCTAGACAGTAGACATTTCAATAAGCCTATCTAGACCGTCTTGGAATTATCTCTGATTATGGCATGCGAATGAATCTATTTATTTTGTTGATCTAGTGAGTCATTGCAAAGTTACCTAGCTGCCATAAAAAAAAAGATTGACCTTGCCATTCTTAATAACGTTCAGTTAAATGACCGCTAGCTAAGGTTTTCCACACTTCAACCTAGTCTCACATGATTTCAGGTATTTATATGGTTATCGGATTCAATAAATTCCTAAGGTAATACCGCTATTGTTAGATGGGAAAATCGTATCTTCATATAAAAGAAATACATGTATTATCTTTATTATTAACAATGCTGCCAAAATAACAAGCTTTTTGAACACTTTTAACATTTCAGACAATCAATTCACTGATTAAACTTTAATTACCGTTTAAACAATCTTATTCCACCAATCAACTTGTTGCGGAAAGTGCGCTATAAAGTGCGACATAAATCCCGAAATGAATTGTGTCTTTTTGAATCGAATAAGATTATTACTACGTTTATATGAGGTGTTGAAGCGAGCTTGAATCTCTCGGAAATAAGTTTTAAAATCCAACATTGTTCAAGCGTAAAGCGACTCATTTCGCTCCGCGGATGCATGATGATGATACTGACTTTCTGTCAAGATTTCGAGTGGGAAACAACAGTCAGTGTCAAAATAACCTATGATTTAAAAAAAAAACATCAGATGGACCACCCGCCAACCTGTATGTATGAAGTATCTATAGGTCAAGTTTTGCATTTGGAAAAAAAATAGAACTATAGGCTTTGATCAAACTGGACATTACGATGATAGCGAACACGAAAAAAAGAAAAAGTTGTGTACCCTATTCCAACTGTCTGTATGTCTCTACCTCAACCTTCAGCCTAAGTCACTGAAGTGCTTATCTTCAAACTTGGTTTTTAAGGGTCTTGTGTGATTCCCTAAAAGAGAAATTGGAATTTATTTTTAGCTCCAAAACTAACGGTATCTGTAATACAACAACGATTTTGATAAACAAAAATTATGTGCATTATTGTAAGCATGTTCTACATTTTGTTCAAAATTAGAACAAAATATTATTAACGGTACCTTTCATAGAACAGTTCTTGTATACAGGGGTTTCTTCAAACTGAAAATAATACGGTAAATACAATTTTCTTAAAGAAATATTTTTTCGAAATTTTGAAAATTCAATATCGTGAAAGCGGGTGAACGAACGCTGTTTATACTAGTTTTTTTTTTTATTAAAATAAACTTCTATGTATAACGAGTTTTTAAATATTGTTGGCATATATTCATATTTTTTCAAGAAATCAGATGGCAGTTTATTTCTTCGAACTTAAACTACTTTAGGAGATGTTTTAGCAATCTAAAAAACGAATTAAATGCATTTTTCTACTTTAACTACACCCATACATATGTTTTTAAATTTCAAACATAAATTGAAGTCATCAATTATTTAAAATTTTACTTTTTGTTTTTGAATTATTAGGATTACATACATATAAACAAGTAATATACATACAAATGAAAATTGGAATCTTTGATACTCGTTTAAACTGTCCTCAAAAGATTGATTGTTATTGCTTTAACTGACAGAGTGATAAACTAAGATATGGGTCAAGAAACTTCGAAGGCAACAGAAAATTTTAGTCAGCAATATTATAAATGATAAAATATACAGTGGAACCGTACGTACTATACATAGATGTATGTATGCTTACGTTACTAAGGGAGCAAATATATAGGATAAGGAGTTATTGAGGTCTTTTTTATGAACAAGATTATTAATAGTTAAGTTTTTGAAATTCGTCTATTTTCTGCAGATCTGTTTTTTTAAAGCTGCGTCACACTAAACGACTTATTGTTTGCCTACAACAACAAAATTAATCTCGATTAGGTCTAAGACTATGAGATCTCAAGGTTGCTCTGATATATAGGACTCCCTGGTCTTATAAAGTTGTTCTGCAAACCGCTTATAAAATACCTTCAGAAGAATCCAAACCAAGTTGGTATTGTTTTTGTTAATATATGTACCTATGTATATTCCCGTCACACTCATCCCTATTATGTAGTTCAACTCATTTGTGGGATGGAGTCTATTTTCAGCAAAAATATTTGGACTTCTTGTTAACGAAGATGCTTTTAAAAGGGCTAACTAACCGAAAGCTTTATATTTCAAACATCAAACAAAACCGGTTATCAGCCAAGTTTAACTTTCGATTTATGAAGTTGCTTATATAGAGGGCTTTTCAACTAGCGCGGATAGATTTTAGCGGTCTGTGGCGGCCATGTTGGTTTAGTGATACCTGTCAAATCTGTTATCACCAACAAGATACACGATTGAAAAGCACGTCCATATGATATAACCTTGACAGTCAACTTTTCAAAGTTTGGTGGCCAAATTTGAGACGAGCCTTTTAGTAATCAATCGCCCAACATTCGTACATCAAAGGAACGTAGGACCGGGCGACAAAATTGCCGCGGTTCGTGAAAGTGTGCAGCAGAACCCGAGGAAAATCAATTCCTCGCCCTGCACAAGAACTCGGCCTTTCACAGGCTTCAACAAACAAAACTCCGTATATATTGGACGAAATCAACCCATCACACGAGGTTCACAAGGTTACAATACATCCTCAAAAAGTTACTGTTTGGTGTGGATTGTGTAACGGTAGCGGCGGCGTCATTGGTTCGTACTTTTTCGAAAACGACGTTGGTGAAACGGCCACCCGTCAATGGCGAACGCTACAGAACGATGATACGACATGTGGTTTCAGCAACACGGCACTACGTGCCACACAGCAGATGCCATGACTGACACTCGAGAAAAGTAGGTCACGCTTTTCTAATGTACTCGTACATAAGGTATTTATTTCATTTCCTTCGAAGTTTAGTTGGTTCATGGTCAAGTTAAGTAAGTAGGCATCCGTTCAGTTAGTTCTTAAGATGCGATGCCCCTGCAATTTGGCAAAGCCTCATCAAGCCTTCGTCATATTTCCCACATTCAGAAATAACAAGATTTCTTATCTATGAAATAGTAGAGTCACTATTTCATAATTCTGTGTGAACGTAGCTTAAATCATCAAATCCTATAGACACGCGTGCCGTGCGGTTTAAGAACAGAACAATAAAGAGTTTCGAATAAAGATTATAATTTTCTGCCAACATTCAACAAACAATAAAATAAAGTCAATATACCTAACTTTTATAAAAATAAGAACGAAAATAATTAACTCAGTAACATTTAAAAAAACTGCTGATATTTAATACCTTATCAATAAACGAGTAGTTGAATATTTTAACAGTACCCCGAAATATAATAAATGCTGTATTTTGTACCTAACCTACTTATATTCTTTGTCCTGAAAGTTCACTTTGCTCATTATACATAAAATATATAAGCAATTAGCACTTAACTATAAAAGCAATAAAGTTTTTACAAGTTGAAAACACCAATAAACTTTGCCATAAATTAAGAAGGTGTGTACTATGTACAATTGATGATAAATAATATTTTGTAGCGCCCCTCAATTTATGAACTTTTGGAAATATATTATTGTTTTATCAATAGAGACAGATAATGGTATATATTTTATAAAAAAAAATTGAGTCTGGTAGATAGAACAGTTGATTGATAAGGTTATTATTTATTATTCCCTCTGTTTCAGTTTAAAATAATTTGTTAGAGTTAGAGCTTCGAGAAATATAAAAATTTATAAAAGCTGGGTTTTGTTGAACGAAAATTTTTAATAGATACCTTTTAAGATTGCTCAGGATGTTCGAAACTGCGAACTATAGGGAAAAGTAGATATTTTCAAGCGGCATTTATAGCATCTGTTTTGTGAATACGAGGCAAGAAATGAATTAAAGTACATAGTATTGAAGAGGTAGGCTTAGCCAAATTAATACTAAGAAACAACAGAGCCGCAGGATCTGATAGCTTACCAAAAGTGGTCTTTAAATACGGAGCTATTTTCATAGTAGAGTACATGTGTCAAATTATCAACCAAGTGATGGTCGAAGAAGCATTTCCGATGACTGGACTTTCAATTGGATATGCCCCTTCTTCAGAGAAAGGTCATCCTATGTTCCTCCTGAAAGAACTAACGGGTGATTTTTTAAGAGCTTGAGAACTTTTTTTAAAAAAAAAACGCATAAAATTTGCAAAATCTCATCGATTCTTTATTTGAAACGTTAGATTGGTCCATGACATTTACTTTTTGAAGATAATTTCATTTAAATGTTGACCGCGGCTGCGTCTTAGGTGGTCCATTCGGAAAGTCCAATTTTGGGTAACTTTTTCGAGCATTTCGGCCGGAATAGCCCGAATTTCTTCGGAAATGTTGTCTTCCAAAGCTGGAATAGTTGCTGGCTTATTTGTGTAGACTTTAGACTTGACGTAGCCCCACAAAAAATAGTCTAAAGGCGTCAAATCGCATGATCTTGGTGGCCAACTTACCGGTCCATTCCTTGAGATGAATTGTTCTCCGAAGTTTTCCCTCAAAATGGCCATAGAATCGCGAGCTGTGTGGCATGTAGCGCCATCTTGTTGAAACCACATGTCAACCAAGTTCAGTTCTTCCATTTTTGGCAACAAAAAGTTTGTTAGCATTGAACGATAGCGATCGCCATTCACCGTAACGTTGCGTCCAACAGCATCTTTGAAAAAATACGGTCCAATGATTCCACCAGCGTACAAACCACACCAAACAGTGCATTTTTCGGGATGCATGGGCAGTTCTTGAACGGCTTCTGGTTGCTCTTCACTCCAAATGCGGCAATTTTGCTTATTTACGTAGCCATTCAACCAGAAATGAGCCTCATCGCTGAACAAAATTTGTCGAAAAAAAAGCGGATTTTCTGCCAACTTTTCTAGGGCCCATTCACTAAAAATTCGACGTTGTGGCAGATCGTTCGGCTTCAGTTCTTGCACGAGCTGTATTTTATATGGTTTTACACCAAGATCTTTGCGTAAAATCTTCCATGTGGTCGAATAACCCAAACTCAATTGCTGCGAACGGCGACGAATCGACATTTCACGGTCTTCAGCAACACTCTCAGAAACAGACGCAATATTCTCTTCTGTACGCACTGTACGCATTCGTGTGGTTGGTTTAATGTCCAATAAAGTAAACTGAGTGCGAAACTTGGTCACAATCGCATTAATTGTTTGCTCACTTGGTCGATTATGTAGACCATAAATCGGACGTAAAGCGCGAAACACATTTCGAACCGAACACTGATTTTGGTAATAAAATTCAATGATTTGCAAGCGTTGCTCGTTAGTAAGTCTATTCATGATGAAATGTCAAAGCATACTGAGCATCTTTCTCTTTGACACCATGTCTGAAATCCCGCGTGATCTGTCAAATACTAATGCATGAAAATCCTAACCTCAAAAAAACCCGTTATATAGGCATATTGTTGCGTTCGCCTGAAATAAGAAAGAAATAAAAATAAATAAATAAATTATATTCACCAAATAGGATACAAAATTTTTTTTTGATACTTACAAGTACACGTACTGGTGAAATCCTCCTCGCCCTGCAGTCGCCATTGCCTCGATGTCTAATTTTTTTCCTGAAAATACACAAATAAATTACTTCATTAAAATGGTTAATCATTACAAAAATTTAAACTTAATGAACACAAGAAGAACAACACAAATTTTCAAACTAAGGAAAACAACGAAATAAAAGGAAAAAAACTAGTAAACTAAACAAGAACAACATAAATGAAAATTAAACACACCACCACGAACCGCGTACAAGTAGTAGGAGAAAATTTGTAAACATTGGTTATCAATGAATTCGAAATTAAAATTTAAAAGGTGTGTTTTGATTGGTGGGCTGTGAGAGTAGGGCGAAGGTGTTATACATTTTTATAATATAACAATTAAGTTCGAATCAAAATGGACGTGAAGAGATTGGGTAGAGTATACACTAAACCAAAATTTTGGGAATAAAAGTGTAGTATAAGTTTCGGCGTTAAAGGTTTGATTAGCGATTGACTACGGGGAAAGGAGTATTCGAGTGGCAACAAATACTTACGAATTGATACAGTTGAGGAGCGGTGGATGCTTACAGGTGTAGAAGGCCATAGTATTGGTAAAAAAAAAAGCAATAGGATCTTGGATAGGAAAAAGCTTGAGCTGAGCAGAAGTTTGCAAGGTGTCGTATGAAGCGGGTGCTTATACGAAAACAATAAAGTTCAGTGTGCGCGAGTTTTAAAGTAAAAAAAAGTGTCGTTAACAAATTTAATTTAACGCGTTAAACATAGAAAAAAAAAGGAAAAGCAGAAATAAAAATAAAATATAGAGGGTGAGTTTTTTTGTTAACAGAAAAAAAAAATTAAAAACTTTTAAGAAAAAAAAAAAACGAAATTATAAGGAAAATAAATAAAATATCATAATGTAGGAATACATGTAGGAGAGGAAATCTACATTAGGGTCCGGTAGTGGAAAAAAAAAGGAAAATTTTTAAGGTGATAAATAAATCTATCATTGTGAAAGTAATAATATTAATTTAAAATAACTTTATAATCGATCAGGCAGTCTTACGGTAAAACAGGAGAGATCGTCATCATAAAGCTAAGAAAAATAAAAAAGAAAAACCGCTAAACGTAAGTCAAAATTTTTTGTCCGACGAAAGTGAGTTACTTAAACTTACCGTTTGTCATATATACAGGTGGTGAATTTAAGGTACGAGATTGGCGGTTCGCGGCTGTAGTAACCGGTCGTGACCGCCGAGTTTTTTTTATATATATTTTTGCCGTTTTTTTTTGGATGTGCGATACCTACTCTAAAGCTGGACGATAGCTTTCCTTCGTATTTGAAAGCTGTTAAGAGGGATATTACGATTATCATCACCCTACAGTGGGACTTTTCCACCACATTTGGAGTTTTTTTTGTTTGTTTGAAAAAATATTTTTTGCGTGATATTTTGATTTTTTTTTGTTTATTACTAGAGATTTCTCAGGATCGTTTAAAACATAAAATTCGAAAAAAGTTAGGGCGTTATCTCGTTCCTTTGTTTTTTGGCGCTTCGCCTACGGTCGAAATAGCCTTTGGCTTATAGTTTGGATAGACGTAGACCTGGATAGAGCTCTATATAGGTAGGGTCTCCAAAGCGGAATCGGTTAGGGCATACGTTACCTCGAAAAGGAGGACATACAGTAGCTAGGCGGCCCAAAGAGCAAGGGGGTGAGGCGATACCCTTGCCTAGAAAAAAAATTTTTTTTTTTTAAACGAAATTTTTTTTAAAACCAAAATCATTTTCTATTATAATTGTTCGGTATTATTTCAATTTATTGGGCAATTTTTGACAGTTTTTTTTTATATGTATAATTAGTCTTATTTCTTTCTCAGTAAAACAATATTTTCATTTCCTTAAATTAATTTTTTTTGCTAAATCTGTTTTCTTTGATAATTTTTAATTTTTCCGATTATTTGATGAAATTTAATACGATAGTCGATTTTTTTTTGTGTAAATGTGGGCGAATTTTCATTGCTTTTGTTTTGGTATAAATACTTAAAATTTTTCTTTAATAAAATGGTTGTAAATCACGCAAACCCATTAATCTTTTACTGAGCGGCAAAAGCGGCTTAATGGGTTTGTAAGCGGAACTTTTCAGGGGGTGGACAGAGATGGAGGAACTCGGATGAGGAGATGATCTGAGGGTGACTTCTGACGCCAGCTTAGGGGAGTCCGAAAATTCCTGCCACGGACTCACGGTAGGGAGGGCGGCGTACCTGCACAACACCAGCAGTACGAGGGTAAGATCCGATCGCTAAACCAAATATTCGTATGTGGTAGTACCAAATCCGTTTGTGTTGTAATTGTGTAGTCCGGCACGATTTATGTTTTGTTGATGGTTTCGTCTGGTTTTCGGAACAAGATCCCCCCCTTATCCGGCGAGCTGAGCCGAGCCGTGCAAGCGTGCCAGTTCCGGGGCCAGACACTCTTTCCCCGTTCAGGATGTCTCGTTTACTTCCTTCTTTTTGCAATCCGATTCAATTTTCTTAAAATTTAAAATTCTCATCTTCTACTTTCCCCATTTTCATCAATTCGTCTTTTTTTATCCTGTCAGCCTCTTTTCAATACTTACCTTCGATTCTTACCTCTTCTTCAACTTCCGTCACCTTTAACCTTTTCATTTCAGCCTGAACGTTTCCTACCAGCTTACCTATCCGTATCCTCAAATCCTTCTTTTCCTAAATCCCTTCATCTCTTTTCCTATCCCAGTAACCAGCAACAAATGGCGCCCAACGTACAGTGAAAATTTTTGTCCGTATCCCAGCAAGTCATTCCACTCTCGATGCGTTGGCTAGCGAAACGTATGTCGTGTTCAGGATAGCTTTTTAGAATGCCTGAACACTTGCGACGTCGAGTTAAATGATGTCGTCGGTAGTGAAATGATTTCAAATTCATGTTCCCCCAGATCACTTCTCTCATCGGAGTTCGAAATACCTGCATGTCTTTAAATAGAAGCTTACTACGCACTTTTGAATCGCGGCAGGATTTTGGAATTTCGATGTGGAATGATCATCTCCATTCTCTATTGATGCCGCTGATGAAACGGAGATGAATCGTAAGTCTTGAGCAGGATAGCTCTTCAGAAGGCCTGACCAATAGCGACGAGTCATCTCGGTTCCATCCGCGACAGCAAAGATGAATCATGTGTTCGTGTTTCTATGTTTTTTTTGTTATCTACCACATACCAAAGCGACAAAAGAAACGAATAATAGTACAGTCTTACCAAAGTTACCTTCAGATCCAATCTCATAGTCATCGTCAAAATAGGACCTCCGAAGAAAGCCATCTCCAACACCCCCGATTTAAATGAAATAAAACAACAACACATAGAAAACGTTTATCTACGAAAAATAAGGGTAAATACAAACATATATCATAAACACATCAAATCAGATGAAACAAATATTACAGACAAAATTTAAGAACATTAAAAATCTTTCAGATTAGGATACAAATTCCTTTAGAATATTTTCAAAAGATAGTTAAAATCATTAATAGTGAAAGAAGAAACATAGTTATTATAGTTACAACTTTATATTACATGTAGTTTTTTTTGGGTTTAAATAAGTTTTAGTAAAACAATTTTCGTACGTGTTAAAAGCAATACTATTGCAGTTGGAGTTATTTGTTTATACAACATACGTTCACATACAAATATATAGTTTTTTTCTTGTTTAAGTTAGGATCAAGTAGAATTAAGATTTATTCAATTATAAGCATAGTGTAGTTTTAACAAATCGTGTGATAAGATAGGATAATTTACTTTAGCATAGCAGTTTAAATAGATTTTGTTTGAATAATAGTTATAATATAGGATAGTTATACTTAGGAATATAATTTATAGTTTAAGTTTAGTTATTTCAAGTTGTTATTTAATCTGTTTGGCAGTAGAGATAGCTCTTTAGCTTTAAGTTTTCTTTCCAAATCAGATAGGTTACAATAGAATATTGGTAATTTAGTTTTAGGAAACAGATCCGAATAAATACATTTTTTTTTTTGGCTTAATCGATTACAATTCAGATTTAAGATTAATTTTTTTCTGAAAGTAGGTACAATACATTCCTTTTGAAAAATAATAGTCAATATAGCAATATAAAATTTCGATTTATACATCAAGTTTTCTGGGCTGATCGTTTGAAACATAAAGAATTACAAAATCAAATAACAATCTATTCTTTAAAAAAGTAGCCAGTGGTAAAATTGGAGTTACATATTCTGAGTATACAAACGAGGCAATTTGGGGTGAAATTATTACATACAAATTTTTAAAATTAATCAGCTTAAAAACATATTTAATCAAATTATTATCTAACAGGATCTCCGGTTAGATTTTACAGCTTTCGAGTAAAGATATTCCAGGGTATGAAATCTATAAGAAAAGAAAATAAAATTAATAAGATAAATACGATAAATAGAAATCGAGTAATTACTCGTTTATATGCAAAAAAACAATTAAATATAGTAGATATTTCAAACATGGCACCTGTAAAACATTCTCCAGTTCAGAAAGGCTCAAATCCAATACCTCGTCAAGATCCTGATACTATACCACCTAATGCACCTCCGCCAGTGCCTCCGATGCCCTCAAGTCGATCAGAGAGTGTTGAATCACTGGTAGCTCCTTCCTTCAGTAGTCTTACAGGTGTAGGAGATACGTCATTGGAGATGCAGTCTAGAGAACCGGAAACGGTGATGAAGAAGAATGATCCTATAACAAAAAATAGAAGTACATGGGATGAGTGGTTACAGGGCATCGAAAATGTTACAAACCGAAATCCAATCGATTGGTCTGCGTCTTTAGGGGCTCGAGTAGAGATAAGGGGCCAAGATCTCCTTCCAAGCGAATGGGATTTGAATCAAAGACCCAGACCCAAGAGTTTTGATGGCGATTTAGGTATGCGAGTTCCTCAACGTCCAATAGGCCAAAGTAGTAATCCACGTCGAAATCATAGTAAGTTTGATACTTGTGTGGGGGCGAATAACATCCAAATTCAAAATAGGGCTCCAACTGAAAATGTCGGGTCGTGGAGAGCTCACCTCCTTAGAGATAGGGCGTTGTTCGGAACTGGGACACTTCCGAAGGTTACCAATCCGCCTCTTAGGGGGATGGAATTAGAGCATTTAGTTAGACCGACAATTGCATCAGAGGAATTGCCAAGAGAAATCGCTCCTCCGTTGGCAAATAAAGCTGCTGCTGATAACGTCAGCAATATTTCGGCAGAACTGAAGACCGTTATCAATCTGGCGGTCACGCAAGCGTACGATTCCTATACCAACTCTCTGAAGGAGGAAATTTCAGAATCTCTGAAGATCGAGGTCAGGAGAAATTTCTTGGAATTTTTGGGTGACATTAACCAGAACGTTCGTACCACACCACCTGTGGAAGAGCGCTCTCCGAAGACGTCAGCTGATAGGATGAAGAACCGAACTTATAAGCCCACTCAGCCAGTTGCAAGCGGGCATGAACAGCAGAATTCTTCGGTAAGATTTAGAGCTCCGAATGACAATGGTTTTGGTTATTCAAATCGTCATACTGATTGTGATTTCGAAAGGCCAAATGGTGGTCACCAGCCGTTCACCGCTCAGGATTATTCTCAAAGTATGGGAGGACTCCACGGTGGGGGTTACCGGCAACCTGTCTATATGCAGCAGATGGGTATGAGAACACCTATTAAATTAGATAAATGGAAATTAAATTTTGATGGAAAACCGGAAACACTTACCGTGGAGGATTTCATATTTCGAGTCGAGACCTTGCAGTACCAGTACAGGTGTTCCTGGGCGGAGATTTTGAGAGATTTTCATATCCTGCTCTCGGGTACCGCCAATGAGTGGTACTGGCAATTTCAGCGGTCTCATTATAGTCCGGATTGGCCAATGCTTCGGGACGCATTAATGCGCCAGTTTCAGAATTCAAAATCTGATTTAGACATAATGAGAGACATAATGGACCGTCAGCAAGGTGCCTGGGAGTCCAGTGATGATTATTTCGCTGCTGTGAATAAAATGAAGTCTCAGCTCAGGATGCAGATTCCGGAGGTGGAACTCGTGCGGGTGCTCAAAGAAAATTTGAATGAGCGGATCCGGCGGTTGGTGTACCCCCAGGCGGTTTATTCTTTAGACCAATTAAGAATAGCGTGTAAAGACGCTGAACGGGCTTTTTCGGGTCGAGATAGAGACGGGTCGAAATCTCAGAGGCCGCCGATTCGGTATAGAGCGAATGAAATTGATTTCGTGGATGATGCTTCCCAACCGTATCAGGAAGAAAACCTCGCTGCCTTCCATCATTCAGAGAATAGACAAAAGAACGGTCGTGGGTACGCGGATTCGAAGAATTTGATCTGCTGGAACTGTAGAAGTCCAGGTCATTCTTTCATGGAGTGCCTATCGGCTGTAAGAAATATATTTTGTTATAGATGTGGACAGGAAGGAGTTATTACCCCTAAATGTCGCGTCTGCAACCCGGAAAACTATGCGAGGAACGCGATCTCGGAGGGGGAGTCGCGTTCAGCTCAGAAACCCCGAGAGAATTTAGGAGAGAAGCAGAAAACCAACCTGTAAATAGTAAAATTAAAATATTAAAAAGAGATGAAGTTAAAGATAAGGGAAAGAAAGAAAAACTTATTGAATTAAAACCCTTTCACATTCGGATCAGAGAGTACAATTTAGCAAGAAACAGAATTTTTAATAATCACGTTGGGAAGGTCACAAATAGAATCTTAAAAACAAGAGAGCGTTATAAACTGAGAAAAAATACGAGAAGAAATATTGTGGCAACGGTAGTAGATACGAACGCTGACCCTCGGCCTTATGCCAAAATATCCATAGCAGGAAAAGTTTATTTAGGACTTTTAGACAGTGGGGCGAGCGTTAGTATTTTAGGAAAAAATTGTATGTCTGCAATAGAATCGTTGAATATACCAATGCTACCATATAAAGCTGATGTCAAAACAGCAGACGGAAAAAAAACAAGAGATTGTGGGAAAAATTAAAACGCCAGTAGAATATAAAAGTCAAACACATGTAATTACCTTTTATTTAGTGCCCAATTTGGATCAAGAGGTATACCTAGGGGTGGACTTTTGGAAATCATTTCAGATTGCGCCTAATATCGTGAGCTCCGTCTCAATTCTGGACGAGACCGGTGATGTGGTTAATGCTCATCAGCTGTCGCCGGAACAGAAGTGCAAGTTGGAGGCAGTTAAGGAGAAATTTTTAGATTTTGATCGCCATGGTCTCGGAAAGACGTCTATAATGGAGCATGTTATTGATACTGGAGACGCGGTTCCTGTGAAGCAGCGTCACTACCCTGTTTCTCCAGCGGTACAAGCCCTTTTGTACCAAGAATTAGATAGAATGTTGAGGCTCGGCGTTATAGAGGAAAGTGAGAGTCCGTGGTGTTCCCCCGTTGTCCTTATCAAGAAGCCAGGCGAGAACGGTACCATCAAATATCGTTTTTGTCTGGACTCTCGTAAGGTCAACGCGTTGAGTAAAAAGGATGCGAACCCACTTCCTCATATCGACGGGCTTCTCAGTCGGTTGCCAGACACCTACTATATAAGTAGCGTTGATCTGAAGGAAGCGTTCTGGCAAATACCGCTGGAGAAGGAGAGTAGGGAGAAAACTGCGTTTGCGGTACCGGGGAGACCCTTGTACCAGTTTACGGTCATGCCCTTTGGACTGTGTAATGCGGCCCAAAGGCTATGTCGTCTAATGGACAAGGTGATTCCTGCACGACTCAGGGAACGCGTTTTCGTGTATCTGGATGACTTACTCATTATAGCACCGGATTTCGAGACCCATATTGCCGTGCTGGATGAAGTAGCCGAATGCCTGCGGAAAGCGAACCTCACCATCAACATAAAGAAATCCAAATTTTGCTTTAAGGAGCTTAAATATTTGGGTTTCATTGTTGGTGGGGGGAAGCTAAAACCGGACCCTGCTAAGGTGGAAGCAGTAGTGGATTATCCTTTGCCTAAAAATCCAAGGCAAGTTCGTCGGTTGCTTGGTTTAGCAGGGTGGTATAGGCGATTTATTCGAGATTTTTCTACCTTGACTGCACCTCTGACTGATACTCTGAAAAAGAAAAATGAGAAATTTAAAATGACGGAACAGGCGATAGCTGCATTTGAAGGTTTGAAAAAAGCCTTAACCACAGCACCGGTACTCACGCACCCGAATTTCTCAAAGAGATTCTATATTCAGTGCGATGCCTCCGAATCCGGAATTGGGGCGGTATTGTTTCAGAAGAACGATGCCGGCGAAGAACTTCCAGTGTCTTACTTCTCTCAAAAATTAAACGCTTGTCAACGAAACTATACGGTGACCGAGAAAGAGTGTATGGCCGCGGTCATGGCAGTGAGAAAGTTCAGGCCTTATGTCGAGGGTATGCTTTTTACCGTCATCACCGACCACGCCAGCCTTAAGTGGCTGATGAACATGAAGGACCTAAATGGTAGATTGGCAAGGTGGAGTCTGGATCTTCAAGCATTTACCTTCGACATAGAGCACCGAAAGGGAACTCTGAATGTCGTGCCAGACACCCTTTCTCGGGCGCATTTAGATAGTATTGAGAGATTAGAAGTAGCACCGTTGATAGATTTAGAATCAGAAGAGTTTAAATCAGAGGAGTATCTGAATTTAATAGCGACAATCAACAGTAACAGTCAAGACTTACCTGATTTAAAAGTAGAAGATAGTTTCGTATATAAACGATGTCTGCCCTTGGGTGAAGAGCCTTTACTAGATCACACGTGGCGGTTGTGGATTCCTTCTGGTTTGACCGAGGAAATCATTAGATTGACTCACGAACCTCCACAAGCGGCTCACGGCGGGATTGCTAAAACGTTACATCGTATAAGACAATATTTCTATTGGCCGAATATGACCGTGCAAATCAAACAATTTATATCTGAGTGTGCTATATGTAAACAGAGTAAACCGTCAAATCAAGTTCTTCGTCCACCTATGAGTAGTAATTTTGTCACCGAACTGCCTTTTCAAAAACTTTTTATTGATTTCTTGGGTCCCTACCCCAGATCGAAAGCTGGGAATGCATATGTATTGGTAGTATTAGATCATTTATCGAAATATGTATTTTTGAAACCTTTGCGTTCCGCTGATACCGTAAGTGTTATCAAATTTTTAAAGAATGAGGTCTTCAATACGTTTGGAGTACCGGAAATAATCCATTCTGATAACGGTAGACAATTCTTAAGCAAAGATTTTCAAAACTTTCTTAAATCGTATGGAGTTCGTCATTTTAAAACCGCTTACTATTCGCCTCAGTCGAATGCGTCGGAGAGGGTAAACAGAACGTTACTGGCAGCTATCCGATCCTATTTGAAAGACGATCAGCGAGAATGGGACTTGTATATCAGTGATATTGCATGCGCACTGAGAAGTTCTGTACACTCTTCAACAGGAGTATCGCCATATTTCACCTTGTTCGGAGTAAATATGATGACACATGGCAAGAGTTACGAACTAGTCAGAAAATTGAACGCTATAGATGATGGCGAACTGTTTACTCTGCCGAGGCAGAACCGACTGCAGTGCATTCGAAAAAAGGTAAAAGAAAGTATTTTGAAAGCAAATGAAAAAGGTGCTAGGACATACAATATGCGAAGTCGCAAGGTTCACTTTGTGCCTGGGCAAGAGGTGTATCGACGAAATTTCGTGCTGAGCGACTCATCGAAATACCTTTCATCGAATCTTAGCCCAAAATACGTTAAGTGTAGGATAGTTAAAATGGTCGGCAAGAACATGTATGAACTAGAAAACCTTACGGGTAAAAAAATAGGTGTGTTCCACGCGAAGGATATAAAACAATAAAGTTAATTTAGTACCTGTGATCGATTAACAAAATGTACCTGATTAGATAGTGATTTTAGTTTATAGGTTAATTATTTATACTTTTCGTGTTCCTTTGAGTTACATAGTTATATATATAGTTTTTTGTTCATTATTCTCTTAGTTAAGTAGTATTTCATTTTATTTTTTTTTTATCATTTTTGTATATGTAGTTCATGAAACGAAAATTTTTTTTATTTAGTCTTTTTTTATAATAACTTAGTAAAAAAAAAAAAAAAAAAAAAAAAAAAACAAAAAAAAAAATCAAATAGTAGTTAGGTATCGAAAGTCTTTTTTATTTATTTCGTAGTTTTTTTCTGTAGTCAGTAAAAAAAAAAAAAAAAAAAAAAAAAAAAAAAAAAAAAAAAAAAATTTTTTTTAGGTTAGTTTATGATTATTTTTTTTAGCATTTCGTATTTTTCTTTCTTTATATACATATACACAAAAAAAAAAAAAAAAAAAAACAAAAAAAACAAAAAAAAAAATTTAATAGTTAGGTATCGATAAATTTTTTTTTGGTCATTTCGTATATTTTTTGTAATTGTTAGTGTCAATTGCATTTCGTATTTTTCTTTCTTTATATACATATACACACAAAACAAAAAAAAAAAAAACAAAACAAAAAAAAAAACAAAAAAAAAAAAATTTAATAGTTAGGTATCGATAAATTTTTTTTTGGTCATTTCGTATATTTTTTGTAGTTGTTAGTGTCAATTATAAAAAAAAAAAAAAAAAAAAAAAAAAATATAAATAAAAAATTTATATATGTATACTTTACTTTTTTGTTTTTATTTTTCTTTGCATATACAGTTAGATTTAGTTTATAATTTTTTTTATTTTTTATTTATAATCGTTTATTTAAATGGAGATTTATATTTTATGAAATTTTTGGCTGGGAACTTTTCAAAGAATTTTTTTTTGATGTACATAGTACTATTTATATATCTGAAAATTAAATTTTTTTTCTCTGCCCGATCCAAAAATTACATTCGTTACTTAAGTATTACTATGATATAGTTTATTTGTTAAGGTTGTTTGTGCAAGCGATTTAATGGTAGTACTTAAACTTAGATTTTATTTTTTTATTTCAATTTTGATTTCCTAGATTATTATTTTATTCATTTAGTTCAATTTCATAGTACCTTTTTTACATATTAAATGCAGTTACGTATTCAAACACACGGAAAGTCGTATCCATTTAATCGTCCATTCATTAAGTCAAGGAGTAGATAATATTTGAATGGATAGTTACTTACTTATTAAGTCAAGTATTCGATACATAGTTAATTCTGTTACCGAATAGTACGACACACATAACGAGTTACGAGTTTATCGCCTGGTAAAAATTGTTTAATTTTTGTATATACACGTTTTGGGACCGAAAAATTTTTTTGTTCAAACCTTCAGTAATTATATTTCTTTTTGGTTTATAAAAATAACCTGGAATATAACCGTAAGTGCACGCGAATTAGATCGATAACCGTGTAGCGAAGATAATCAAAACGGGTAACCGATACACAAAAAATTTTTTTGCATCTAAGCCCCACAAAAACAAAAATAAAATGAGCTGTAACCACTCAGTTCAACTTAAAATAAAATATCGGAGCCTTCAAAGTTTTCATATAATAAGCACTCACCTTGATTTCAGTTTTTTTTTTCTCTTCTTCTCAAATTGGCATTGCCTCCTCCTTAACCGGCTGTGGTCTTATGCAGCTTTTTATCGCTGACAGGATCGGCCAAATTTTTCTGCAAAATGAATAAAAACATGTTTTAGTTTTATATTGTTATGAGGAACAGAAAAACAAAGCAAAATCCATTGTCTGTAGCTTTATGAAAACTATAATATAACCGACACTAGCACTAAAATACGATCTTAATCTAACTGCCTACAAACAGCATATAATCTTTTTATCTGAATAAAAAAATTATAAAGTAAAATGATAAATTACCTGTGAAAACAATATATTATGTAGGTGACAAACAATGTAGTGCCCGGCTTTTTGGGCGTGGGTTAAACTCCCCACCTCGCAACAGCAAATTAAAAAAAGGAAACCTCATCCTCTCGCCACCGTCTCCGAGTCCGACTGCTTCTCCTCAACGCCGGTGTTTTGTTGCGTTCGCCTGAAATAAGAAAGAAATAAAAATAAATAAATAAATTATATTCACCAAATAGGATACAAAATTTTTTTTTGATACTTACAAGTACACGTACTGGTGAAATCCTCCTCGCCCTGCAGTCGCCATTGCCTCGATGTCTAATTTTTTTCCTGAAAATACACAAATAAATTACTTCATTAAAATGGTTAATCATTACAAAAATTTAAACTTAATGAACACAAGAAGAACAACACAAATTTTCAAACTAAGGAAAACAACGAAATAAAAGGAAAAAAACTAGTAAACTAAACAAGAACAACATAAATGAAAATTAAACACACCACCACGAACCGCGTACAAGTAGTAGGAGAAAATTTGTAAACATTGGTTATCAATGAATTCGAAATTAAAATTTAAAAGGTGTGTTTTGATTGGTGGGCTGTGAGAGTAGGGCGAAGGTGTTATACATTTTTATAATATAACAATTAAGTTCGAATCAAAATGGACGTGAAGAGATTGGGTAGAGTATACACTAAACCAAAATTTTGGGAATAAAAGTGTAGTATAAGTTTCGGCGTTAAAGGTTTGATTAGCGATTGACTACGGGGAAAGGAGTATTCGAGTGGCAACAAATACTTACGAATTGATACAGTTGAGGAGCGGTGGATGCTTACAGGTGTAGAAGGCCATAGTATTGGTAAAAAAAAAAGCAATAGGATCTTGGATAGGAAAAAGCTTGAGCTGAGCAGAAGTTTGCAAGGTGTCGTATGAAGCGGGTGCTTATACGAAAACAATAAAGTTCAGTGTGCGCGAGTTTTAAAGTAAAAAAAAGTGTCGTTAACAAATTTAATTTAACGCGTTAAACATAGAAAAAAAAAGGAAAAGCAGAAATAAAAATAAAATATAGAGGGTGAGTTTTTTTGTTAACAGAAAAAAAAAATTAAAAACTTTTAAGAAAAAAAAAAAACGAAATTATAAGGAAAATAAATAAAATATCATAATGTAGGAATACATGTAGGAGAGGAAATCTACATTAGGGTCCGGTAGTGGAAAAAAAAAGGAAAATTTTTAAGGTGATAAATAAATCTATCATTGTGAAAGTAATAATATTAATTTAAAATAACTTTATAATCGATCAGGCAGTCTTACGGTAAAACAGGAGAGATCGTCATCATAAAGCTAAGAAAAATAAAAAAGAAAAACCGCTAAACGTAAGTCAAAATTTTTTGTCCGACGAAAGTGAGTTACTTAAACTTACCGTTTGTCATATATACAGGTGGTGAATTTAAGGTACGAGATTGGCGGTTCGCGGCTGTAGTAACCGGTCGTGACCGCCGAGTTTTTTTTATATATATTTTTGCCGTTTTTTTTTGGATGTGCGATACCTACTCTAAAGCTGGACGATAGCTTTCCTTCGTATTTGAAAGCTGTTAAGAGGGATATTACGATTATCATCACCCTACAGTGGGACTTTTCCACCACATTTGGAGTTTTTTTTGTTTGTTTGAAAAAATATTTTTTGCGTGATATTTTGATTTTTTTTTGTTTATTACTAGAGATTTCTCAGGATCGTTTAAAACATAAAATTCGAAAAAAGTTAGGGCGTTATCTCGTTCCTTTGTTTTTTGGCGCTTCGCCTACGGTCGAAATAGCCTTTGGCTTATAGTTTGGATAGACGTAGACCTGGATAGAGCTCTATATAGGTAGGGTCTCCAAAGCGGAATCGGTTAGGGCATACGTTACCTCGAAAAGGAGGACATACAGTAGCTAGGCGGCCCAAAGAGCAAGGGGGTGAGGCGATACCCTTGCCTAGAAAAAAAATTTTTTTTTTTTAAACGAAATTTTTTTTAAAACCAAAATCATTTTCTATTATAATTGTTCGGTATTATTTCAATTTATTGGGCAATTTTTGACAGTTTTTTTTTATATGTATAATTAGTCTTATTTCTTTCTCAGTAAAACAATATTTTCATTTCCTTAAATTAATTTTTTTTGCTAAATCTGTTTTCTTTGATAATTTTTAATTTTTCCGATTATTTGATGAAATTTAATACGATAGTCGATTTTTTTTTGTGTAAATGTGGGCGAATTTTCATTGCTTTTGTTTTGGTATAAATACTTAAAATTTTTCTTTAATAAAATGGTTGTAAATCACGCAAACCCATTAATCTTTTACTGAGCGGCAAAAGCGGCTTAATGGGTTTGTAAGCGGAACTTTTCAGGGGGTGGACAGAGATGGAGGAACTCGGATGAGGAGATGATCTGAGGGTGACTTCTGACGCCAGCTTAGGGGAGTCCGAAAATTCCTGCCACGGACTCACGGTAGGGAGGGCGGCGTACCTGCACAACACCAGCAGTACGAGGGTAAGATCCGATCGCTAAACCAAATATTCGTATGTGGTAGTACCAAATCCGTTTGTGTTGTAATTGTGTAGTCCGGCACGATTTATGTTTTGTTGATGGTTTCGTCTGGTTTTCGGAACAAGATCCCCCCCTTATCCGGCGAGCTGAGCCGAGCCGTGCAAGCGTGCCAGTTCCGGGGCCAGACACTCTTTCCCCGTTCAGGATGTCTCGTTTACTTCCTTCTTTTTGCAATCCGATTCAATTTTCTTAAAATTTAAAATTCTCATCTTCTACTTTCCCCATTTTCATCAATTCGTCTTTTTTTATCCTGTCAGCCTCTTTTCAATACTTACCTTCGATTCTTACCTCTTCTTCAACTTCCGTCACCTTTAACCTTTTCATTTCAGCCTGAACGTTTCCTACCAGCTTACCTATCCGTATCCTCAAATCCTTCTTTTCCTAAATCCCTTCATCTCTTTTCCTATCCCAGTAACCAGCAACAATATCCTGGTAAAATGTCGCATATGAGATTCTATCCAATGTCGAGTCGAGACTATATCTTTTTATAGACTTTAAAGCCATATATGATAGCACTCATAGTGAGAAACTCTATACGGCGATGAATGAACTCCAGAGCCAAGGAAAACTGATCCAGCTGTATAACGTTGCATTGGAAAACACCCGGTTCGATGTTCAACAAGTGAATAGCTCCTCCAAAATTTTTCCAAACATGCACAGGGCTTCAACAAGGAGATGCATTTCATGTGAGTTCTTCAATCTATTTCTGCAGCAGATGGTGAGCAGGGCTGGCTATAACACCAAAAGCACTGTTTTTAACAACATTCCATATGTTCCGTAATAGAGTCCTTCAGCAATTAAAGATCAGGTAAGACTTGTTGGTCTTATAATAAATGAGGTTATACAAACTACATATATACTATCAACAAAACAAATGTCGACCCGACTAAGGCAAAACGTCTATATTAATATCAACAACTTCGAAGGACTAAGGAGTTCATTTACATCGGAGTAAATCAAAACAAATTGGATCGACCACATAGAGCAAATTAACAACAATTCGATGCGACAAGGAAGACCGAACCTCTACTTTAAAACTAATTAACTAAACCATCAGACATCAGACGTGTTTCGGATAGAAAGTCACCGTGTCTCAGACAGCCACCCTTCGTAGATTGGGAGCTACCTAAGTATGTAAGATATGTATATGATTATAGTATAAAGGACTATTCACATGAGAGCGACATATGGAATTTAAAAAAATTATAAGCCTAAGTTCTTTGCAAAAACTAGACAAAATATGATTGCTAATATAAGAGAAATTAGAGAAGTAAAATTATTTATTACATTACATTTTTATATATGCGTTGATATCCCAAGAATTGATTCTAATAATGCAGAAATAATTAACTGTAATTTGTAAATTGTTACAACAATGTAGCATCAAATCTGTGAAACGGAATCCAGTCCATTCTCTTACCGTACACTTATTTAAAAGGATAAAAGTATAAGTGAACGAAAACTGGACGAAACGTAGTCTATGGTAATAACTCTATGGTAAAAATTCCTTGTATTCGTAAAGCTAAGGACGGCCATAATTAAATGAGGTTGCAACAGATGGAAGCTAACAGAAGTTAATTTAATAAATGGCGGAAAAGTAATCCAAAAAAGATAAGTAATCAACATTTCACTTAATTAAAATGAAGGAACTAACAAAATAAATTGGATGGAGTGACAGTTCGTGTATAACTAGAGCCTATATTGACTTCATTTCACAATCATTCTTGTATACGTGTTATTTCCAGCCATAGAGGGGACCTACAATTTTCCGTATCCGCAGGGCTAAAATCAGAATCAGTTTTACTAACTTCCTCGTATGCGACTGTATCCCTAACAGAAAATAGTGTACATAGGTGGTATTCACCAGTTCCTGGGAATCGATAGCCGGACATTCGTGGGCAAGGGACTACAAGGAATTATCTCATTTCTTACTTCGGTTACAATCATTGCAGATAACTGTCAACTTTACTTAAGTGAACTGTGAGTGAGAGCCCTTTTCACTTACGAAAGCGAAAGTGGGAAAAACCTCTATTTAAAATCAAAACCTAGAGTTAATACCGCTAAAATGGATTTATTATAGTATTATTTTAAAATCTTTTTCACGAAAACTCATTCTAGGTAGATAATAAATTGGCTGGTGTACGAATATTGTCTTTACAATCATAATTCAATCAATTTGTAATTCAATAAGTGCTACAATAATTATACTGATACAATCTCAGCCTTAATTAATCGATCCGTTGTTTTACCACCATTGATAATCTTTAAGGGACAATATGGCTTTGGTTCAATGTGCGCCCTAGAATGACCTTATAGCACAATAATTAAGGTCTCGTAATCATTTACAGTTTATCTGTTGTATTAAAATAACATTTTACTACAGAAGTGAATCTTTGATCTGTTCGCGTTTTGGGTACCTACATACAGACTTATCATAAACCTCCCACCATCATCACCACTTTTTTTTTAATTTTTCTCTATTTGCTTTTCCAGTTGTTCCCATGCCTAACAGCGTGATATTATTAGTCTTGATAAAACAAGGCACCTTAATCTTATCTCAGAGTAGATGTCGCTTGTTCGCCGATATCAGTATTATAATTGTTATTTAAGCACACGTTTCACTGGTTAAACTTTTTAGTACTACAAGTCATTGGTTTCAGTTCACACTGAATTTGACATTCCGAGTTGTTTCTAAAATTTAAAAAAAAAATCTTAAATTCATCTTCGATTCCGACATCTTTTATGGAAATGAAAAATTCATAAGAATATTATAGTTAATTGTGATAGTGCACCAATGACGGTATATTTTAAAAGTTACTCCTGAAAGTTGAATTTTAATGAAAAACCCTGAACAATCTAGTACTTAAAAAAAGTATCAGAGACATACAAATTAGTTGAAATCCCAAAAGTGAACTGCATTCGAATTTCGAAAATTATTAAGTGTTTATAAATAGCAAAACATTTTGGAATAATGAAAATGCGGTAAGAATACTTATGTTTTATTTTTTTATCACAAAGTCTAAACAAACAAGTAGTTTTTGATGATCACATTGTTTGATTATTTAAAAAATATATATATATTATTTGTTTACATTTTTTATGTGGTTAAATCTTAACTAGACTTAACATAAGTGGCAGTCATTAAACGTTTAATTACTTCCCAGCAAATATAAAATATAATGCAAACATTAAACGGATTGAATTTTTATGAGTAAACACGAAGTAAAAGACCTTCATGAACTTTAATTGAATTTTATTTGTTTTAGCAACGTATGTAGGCATTAAAATATTAAAGGATTATTTTCAATTTTTTGTTATTAATTTTTTTCTTTTTTTTATAATTTCCGACTCTTAGATTTTGTACGACAAAGATCTTATTATTTATTAATGCAAAACTTATGTAATATAATAATATGTAATAAAATCTTTTTCGTACAAAACCTAGAATTAAATTTTACTTAACACAATAAAGGGTTCTAACATTCAAAAGACAAGGATTAAAGTAAATTATTCTATAACATTTGTTTAAACTACGAGTATTTTTGCACAATTAAATCAAAATTTATCTGAAAGAAACCCCCTTTTTTATCCGAAGCTAAACTTTTGCAATGGCGTATTGTAACGACTTGAAAATATTTAATTTTTATAAAGTCCTATAAAATTAAACAAAAGTGCATTATATCAAATAAACCCAAGTACATAACCATTGAACAAAAGTTCCTTAACTCTATACATCACAAATTAACCTGTATCAGTTTAAATTTTTGTTTTAGGATCACTTTATATACAACTTTTTCTCTTTGTCTAATCTTAGTAAATTAGTATACGAAAACTTTAGAAATCAATTTGACACTTTATTTAGAAATCGTTATAAACACGCTCTTCACTTCTGTCAAAGTTAGGTTTTCTTTCACATAATGTATGTATATATGTAAATATCTTTCGATTTAAGCTTAGAAAATGTGAAACAAAGTCTACCAGTTGTATCAACAACACAACGAAATGTTAACAAAAATAAATATTTAACGAAAGTTTCATCAATTGCACTAATGAAACGAAAAACAAACGCAAACAAATAACAGAAATCGGATGCAGAAATTAAAATAAACAACAAAAATTTGTAATGAACAAATTAAAATGACATTTTTTTTTGTTTGTATGTAGGTACATACAATGTCATGTTTGTGTATTTAATGATTCGGTGGTTACTAAACAAACAACCAGTAGAGACTTTTCCAAATAATCGCTCGTCGGGCAGAGTACTGACGTTGTTCCCTGTGTTAATTCTTAATGGGATTTTTCTTTTTAAGAACAACAATAAACGAAGAATCTTTTTCACTTCGTCAGAGAAAGAGAAAACAAGTTTTTAACTATTTCCCAAACATCAAATCATTAATAAATAAATACTAAATACTATTGTTAAAAACACATTCTCTCTCTCTCTCTCTCTCTTCTGTCATCACATTTCTTAATGTGCATATTAAAGTGCACATTGAAACACAATACAATTGGAAACTAACTGAAAATAATGTCATAAATGAACGAAAATACATTTTTTGACCAATGGACAGAGAGCGGCACCTAATGTAATAAATAATAATAAAATGCACTGCAGTGAAAGGTAGTGTACATACATTATATGCATTTTGTTTAATTAAGATAGTACCAATTCCAATTCGGTTTCAATTTCAATTTTACTTAATTAAATTGCGGTTGGCACCGCTTAACTTACTTACTAAAGCAAAAGTCAACGAAAAGTTGACAAAAAAACGTATGTGCCTTGTTTTGTAAGATCATATCTACCAGCGCCATTCCCAGAGTGATTTATTTACATTATAGAAAACAATTATTGATGTTTATTAACATTAATAAGGACTTGAAGGATTTATCTACATGTTTGACAGTTCCAAGTGATTTTGAAATTTTTGAAAACAATACATATATGTACATATATATAAAACCCAGAATTTCATTTCGACTAAAATTAAAAATTGATTCAAATTTACTTTCCATGCACAAAATTTATTGGTGTATTCCTTGGTTTTGATAGGACATTGAATGTCTAGCGACTTAAAGCTTTTTGTGTCTTGTCTCTGACGTGCAAATGAATACAAATGTCATAGGATTTAATGCAGTATTATTGGAGATTTATTTAAATGATTGAGTGGTTATAAAGTAGAATATCAACTCCAAATTTCAGTTAATAACTATAATGTATGTGCTTGTGCATAGGTAAAAGCGATCAACATTTTAACAACCTCACCCATTTGTTATTCCACGAGCTTTGTATCTTGGTTTAAAGTTCTGTTTTTGATTTTTAGCGATTGATCCCTATCTATCTATCAACCAATAACGATCAACAAAAATATTAAAATATATACAATCATTCACATTTAAGTATCTTAGTATTATTGTTTTAATGGTTACGCATAGTAATAAGATAAGTTTACGTTGAACTTATTTTCTAAACGAAAAGTTTAAATTTGTGTTTAATCTTCGTTATATTCGGTCTAAGGTCTTTCCAGTTGAAATTTAATAAAAGATAAGGCAGGAAACCAAATAAACACGTGGTAAATGTATTCATTGTTTTTAGTCAAAGTGAGTCATTTAACGCGACAAGGAGTTAAAAATGTGACAGCACATATTGTCCACCCTAATATTCCAATTTTTCAATATTTTTCCGGTATCGAAAACAAGAACTAAAATATAAACATTTTATAAGACAAATCGAAAAATTCAAATAAATTGATATGAACGTGTGTTGTTTACCAAAAATGTTAACTGCAATCAATATTATTGAGGAAGAAATAACGACGCATTTAAAAAAGTTCGAATTATTCAATCAATTCATATTTTAAATCACTCAACTTTTAAAAAAATTAAACCGATCTCTAAGCAATATTTTTTATGACTTACAATAAATAATTCTGACAATATATTTATTGAAAAGATTGATATGCAATTGGTCGCATTGCAAAATATATTTATCTACATTTTTTTTACATACATATGTACATATTAAAAAAAAAAATAAAAACGGAAATGATAAATCAAAAAAATAATAATAACTTTGTAGCCTGACAGAAAAAGATTGATTAATGTGAAGTTAATCAGCTTATTCGGCGCCAATCTTAAGTGTGGCGAATTCTGAACGACCTTCTTAAAGGGCTATGTTATTGTTTTTGCAGTATATTCTTAAGAATATTATGTTTAAAATCAGATAGGTTTTATCAATATTTAATAATTAAATAGTACATATGTATGTACATATATAATGTATTAATTTGAAGTTTTACAAAGTTCAGCTGATTGTCCATGATAGTAGACTAGGGTAAGAGAACGAAGATAGTGAAAGATAAGAATTTTTGTTAATTTAAGAAGGTTATTTTTTGTGTTATGAGTAAAAAACTTTTAAAAATGGAACCGAATTTGACGTTAGCGTAAAATAAAATAACTTTTATATGAACTTTACATCAACCTATTGTGATCTTCTTCGTAGTAAGTGTGTTAGACTTCACGTCGTATTTGACATAAGGAAATTCATTGCGTTTTGACATTTATGAAGTTCTCCAATGACCAAAAAAAGCAATCTGTTTGGAGGGATATGGCGGCTTATTTTTCGTTTCAAAACTTCATTTTGGAAATCTATTGGTGTTTCTAAAAAAACACTCCCTGCTCCCCTGAATGCAGCTCATACATTTATGTGAAACTAACAAATCCTGAAATATAGGAAGGATATAGATGATCCCTTTTCCTATCACTTAGGTGTATTATAACTGAGTTCAGCTTTTGACAGTTCGAATTGAAGATACTATTTAATAATGTATGCATGTATGTATTTACATTTTTTGCAAAATTAGCTTTCATTGTTGAGAGCAAGCATCAAGACTACTAAAAAAGTAGAAAAAAACTTTCTAATGGACAAGATTTGCCTGGAAGAATTTAGCATGTAAGTATTTTGCAATATTGACCAACTTTTTCATTTATGACTTCGACACTAAGTCAAAATAATATTTGACTTATTAGTTATGATGTATAGAATTCATTTTAACAGTTTAATATGCTTTCAATATTGTTCCGTCAAATTATAAATATTTAATATTAAAAATATCAAAGCGTGTGTAATTCAAAAAGATAATCATACGCCAGAGTGTACCCACTATTGCGGAGAATCAAAACTACCAATTTAGACGTTTTTTAATAATAGAAGTGAGATCACTTCAATATAGTTGAAAAATTCTATAAATATATACATATGTATGTATGTATATGCATACGTATTACAAATCAAACAAGCACACTTAATAGTCTTTGACGTTATAAGAGGTTCTATAAGTCCTTAAATGTCAACTTCAAAGTCAGATAACTTAAAAATAAAATAATAGGTATTTGTTTATTATTTAAAAAGTAATGAATGAGAACTTAACAAAATCGTTTATCACTTATACATATGTCCATACATATGTATGTCTCAAGAAATAAGTCAATTTTATTTGCTTTCTTTTTCATTTCTGTTTAATACCTATACACTTGAGAATATTTTCAATCTCCAAAGTCACGTCTTTCTTGAAGTTTATACTATATTTGTAAAATTTTTATTAACATATTTATATTAATGAATAAATATGTACATACATATACATAGTAGAAATATTGAGTTCTATTTGCCCTGAAGTTATATGGCATAAAATTGATCTGCTCTAATATAAATACAGTTTTTATTTATTTGAAGAATAATTTTGACTACTGGTTATATACTAGTATTACAGTCATAAATTTTATATTAGTGGCATTGGAACTACGATTGTTTATTTAACCTGTATTATACCCAATAAAAATTAAGTTTTATTCCGAACGTGAAGATAATGTAAAGTGATTGTAAGTTTTCCTCCGAGTTTCATTGGTATCAAAAAAGCGCATTTCTTTACTTGTCGAACATCTGGTTTTCTTCCATAAAAAACGGTTCATGATTGAGTTTTGAAGTATTATTCTGTTAAAAATTGTTTGAACTAAAAATAATTAAGGTAGTTTCAAATCCTCTCCTAAGTTGTATGGGGGTGTCTTTACAATATTATTATTAAATCCGTCTTAAAAAAAAAAATATTTTAAAAATATTTTAAAAATATTTTGTTTTTTTATTTTCAGAATGATGCGATTTTTCCGTCCCCGCCCTGTGGAGACAATACGCTCCAATCAACTTGACAGACAAATAACAAAAGACCATAAACTTTTTGAAAGTGCAGTGAAAATTTTACTTCTTGGAACTGCAGAATCGGGGAAAACCACAGTTATCAAACAAATGCGAATATTACATATTAACGGCTACACAGATGAGTAAGCTTACTAGATAAAAAAAAAACACTTATTAAAACGTGCCATTTGTTGATATCATTATTTTGACATCTATTTATTAGACTCTAATTTATTGATGATAAGCATTGACGAGATATGACAACATCAATTAAAAATTGATTTTTAAACATTAAAAGAAAATAACCTTGCAAGGGTATTATACCTATGTACATCAAATATTATTATTTTTCAAGTGCCGCTTACAGAGCGAATACAAAGATTAGAAAAAGTCTTCCAAGGCCAGATTTTTATTTTGCAATTTATGTACATATATATTTATGTAGTACAGGTAAACCACCTATGTTTTACATAAAAATTAAGAATTTGGAATTTGGCAACAATGTTTGGCATACCGTGAGACCCAAACAGACAAGATGATTTTTGGGAAGATTTTTGTACTATTTTACCTGAACTAATATAACGTATCAAAAATAAAAATACATAGCTTGAAAAAAAACTCTCGCAACCATATCACCCTGTTAATCTACCATTTTTTTTAATCAAACTTCCTCGTGATTTATTCGAACACAATTTTATCAACTTAATGCACCTCTTTACTGCAAAACCTAAATGACGTTTGTAAATGAAAAAGCGTTGCCAACATTTTAATTTAAATTTATCAATGCTGACTCTTCAGTTTTGAGTATCTACTTTGTTATTGTTCATAATCTTCCTATAATAATGTGATTCATTTCTTTTTGCTTTTTAAATAAAATAAATTTTTCAATAGAGCCAGTTATCAAAAAACAAAAGTAAACCTGTGACTTATAATAATCAACTGGCTAAATTTTGCCCCTTGTACCCATTTTCAGCATTTTGATCGAAATTAAAATGACAAGAAAATATTCCATAGATCACAGTTATTACATAAAATAGCTTTGCTATAATTTATTTAAGTTTCTTAATTACTATTATTACTTTTTACTTTTTAGAGAACGCCGCGAAAAGATTCCTGAAATCTATCAAAACATCCATGAATCAATGCACCAATTAGCTAAGCAAATGACAATATTAGGCTTAGAATTCAGCAGTACCGTTAGTAAAAAGAGTTCAGAATATATTTTATCTATGGGCGATATGGCACCAGAAATAATGAATGAGGTCAGTATTAAAATTAAAGTCTATCACTAAAATATTTATCAAAGCTGTATTATTCGATAAGTAAAAATCATACACTTGCTGTATAATTTTATCATAAGGCCATTCTTTTACCCACTTATTTATTTATAAGTACCTAATAGCTAACCATAAAGTAATTACAAATCAATCAACACATTTTGAAGAATTGTCCTTATAATTCTATTTAATAACTTATGTACAATGTCTTTTGTAAAATGCTTTGACCTACTCTAAATTATTTGCTTGTTTTACAATGTATTTCAAAATATTATTTATTTATCCTAGGAATATTGTGATCATATTATGACACTTTGGAACGATATTGGCATTAGAGCTTGCTATAACCGATCCAATGAATTTCCCCTTCTTGACAGTACAAAATAGTAAGTAGAAATGAAAAACTCTTATAAGCATAATTAATGTCTAACCAATAATGCCTTTACCTTACAGTTTCTTAGATAACTTTGATAGAATATCAGACTATAACTACATTCCATCTACAGATGATATTCTGCATAGTCGCAAAGTCACCACTGGTATCCATCAAATTTCGTTCACAGTAAAGGTGTGGTGAATAAAAAAATTGGAAGTTGGATTTCGGGTGTTCAATGGTCTTTTCTTTTTTCACACTAGATCCCGAAATCATTGGGCGGTGGTGAACAGGAGTTTCGAATGTTTGACGTTGGTGGCCAAAGGGATCAACGTAACAAGTGGATACAGGTGTTTGAAGGGATACAAGCAGTTCTTTTTCTAATCTCATGTGGCGACTTCGACCAAACCTTAAGGGAGGACTCTACACACAACCGTTTGACAGAAGCCTTAAATCTTTTCCGTGGTGTATGGCAGAACAGATTTCTTTCTTCAGCTGGAATAATTGTCTTTTTGAATAAAATTGACATTATGGAACGGAAAATCCGTGCAGGAAAACGAATTGGTGATTACTTTCCAGAATATGAGGATTACCGCAAATCACCAAAAATGGGGAACTATTTCTATGAAGTTGATTGGACGAAAAACTTCATTAAACAAAAACTAGTTGTAAGTTAAAAAAAAAAAATATATATTTTATAAGCAATTTTCATTAATACTTTAATTGTGTTTTCATAGGATATAACCCAAGAACCAATCAAGCGACCATCCAGAATGAGTATAGATAACTTACCTCGTGAATGTTACTATCATTTTACAGTTGCTACAGATACGAAAAACATCGACCAAGTATTCAAAGATGTTCATAAAATGATTTTGACAGAAAACCTATCTGCTGTTGGACTGTTATGAGAACTCACCACATCCTCTGTCAATTTTAAACCTTGACACATGATATTTTACCTGCATTTTTAATCTTTTTATTTGTTGTGAAAAGATTGAAATCTCCTTTGACTGTGATTATCCTTGTACGTAATAATTTAAGATATTAATTAAGTTCATATGGAATAATATTTATAAAATTAAATTATGTGGATGAAATTCATCTTGAAAATAAATTTAAGATTCTTTAGATACAACTGTGTTTTTTTAAGGTCACAGAAAATTAATTTGTATTTCAAAATCCTTATCATTTCTCGAATGTTGTTAATTTCCTCTTTAAATCAATACAAAACGAACGTTTAAGAGAAGATTACTAAAATAAAAATTCCATTTAAGTTTATTGGATCAATATCGATTTTGGGCTAATCAAAATTGATTGCGATGTGAGTAATCAAATAATGGTGCAACACACAAACACGTAGATTTTATAATTTCATCAAATTGATAAAAGTTTATAGATTTTGATTAATAATGGATTTCTTTATTCGCTTCATCATATCTGATTAATATTAAAAAAGTAGATTAATCATAATCAACTAGAATTCAAAAAACCTAACATAAATATTCGGAACAATAGAAATAAATTAACGTCTTTGTATGTTACAGAGATGAGTTCTAAAAGAGCACCGTCATATCCCAAAAATTGACGATCTATAAATACGTACAAAGGTATACATATAAATCAACATCCATGTTAGGGTCTTCTTTGTTTTTGAATACCTTTTTCGCGAAAAACAAATTTTTAATAATTTCTACGAATTTAAGTACAAACTAAGAAAATGTAACTAAAACAACCATTATAATAGATTGACTTGAAAAGTTAAAATAGATAATATGCAAGAAAAACTAAAAAAAAAAACATACTAGAAGAGTTTTATCAATACATTAATTTATTATATACGAAATTTCCTTAAAATTTTCGAAAGAAAAATTTGATACGAGTATGTGAATTTATAGTTTTAAAGAAAATGGCGCAGTTCAGTTGATCATACTAATGATCTTAAAGCTGTTTTAGTATGAAACTGTTTTAAAACAACGATTTTGCACATTTCAATCGAATATAGCAGCATATGCTTCCTCAACCCTTTTATTATATTTAGTTAAAATCATCGAATACTTTATTTTTTAGTATCGTGCTATTCGCCAATGCCACAAAAGGTCTGTTTACTTTTTTTTTACTCGAAGTGTCATTGTTTAGGTGTGTTTAGAAGCAATTTATTAAGAAAATTGCTTTAGTACAATACTTAAAATGTTTAAAATTAAGAACGAGTTAAGTAAACTACTTTAAAGTTAGCAAATTGTTAAGTAGTATCAAGCTAATACCTTAATAATAGGCGGCTTACAATTTTGCGCCAATGATTTTATAAAAGAACCGTTCATCGCTTTTTAAGATATTAAATTTTCCAAAAACGATTTGATATTTTTATTCCAAAAATATTTGTTTTTGGAAAATACTTATATGCATTAGTATTTCCAATTTGAAGACGCTTTTGTATAAAATTTTTGATCACCGGTGAAGCCGTTAACGTGAAAATTTAAAATCAATAAAACAGTTCTATGTTAGGTATCATTAATAACATTTTTTCTTGAAATTTTATCGTACCAAAATGCACGCCATACCTTAAGTATCAAGTTTGAAGAAAATTGCTTCAGTGGCTTAGACTAGAGGTTGACAGATAGACAAACGGAAAATTTTTTTCCAAATGCAAAACTTTTTTACATATATCGTAAGAAAAAACATTGACCTGAAATTCAAATTCCTAATGTTTTACACAAAAAATTGGATATTTTTTTTTATTTAATTTAAATCCGTTGTGCCAATGATGATAAACTTAAGAATTAAATAAATGGTTCTATGCAAATTACTGATAGTGAAACTTTAATTTAAAACTATGTATATTTTATTGAATGATAGATCCTTAAAATTAAACGATACTGCTCTTTCGCTTAATTCTGACCTTATCGAACTAGTTCTGATTGAAAAAAGAAAAACTATAGTTGTACACTCTGATGTTTCTGAACTAAGAAAGGAAAATAGATATTTTCGTGACAGATCAGTGCATAGCTTTAAGCTTAAAAATAAAAGTCCATAATAAAATTAATTTAATTCAATTCATTTATCACTGACATAAGGGGTTTTTGTTTTTAAGTTCAACATATTATAGCTCTGAACAAAGTCTAAGCATATGTTCTGAACATTCTCTGAACCACGCATGCTCTCAACGTTCTGAGTTGTTTTTGAAATACACCTGAACACTTTGCTGTCATCTTTTTTTTAATTTCCGCATGTCAAATGCTTCTTGTGTTAAGCATTTACCTCCGTCTGCTTAGTAATTTTATTCTGAGCTTATAGAGCCTACACGCTCAGAACGAAAAAAGAAACACATATTCGAAGCTCTGAACACTTTGAACTGAAAAAGAAAGACAATTTATATTTTAACAACTCAGAAAAATAAAAAAGAAAAACGTCTTAGTGAATCAGATGAACTCCTAAAGCTAATTCACAAATTCTGTCGATCTTTCATTGATCGTATAAAAATGGAGTATGTCAAACACACCAACACAAATTCTTTAATTCTACAGACATTTTTTTGCTTCTTATAAATACGTATACATTGATGTTTTAATTCATTTTCTAAATATCGTTGTGTCGTGAATGTTTTTTTTTTCTGAACACTAAATTTATTTAACTTGGGCCTCCAGTGTTCATTCAAATCTTATTAACTCAAAACCGTGAACAAAAACATCGTCCGGTGTGTATCCAGCTTAATAAGTATTTTTGAGGTAAACGAAAATTGAACCGCTGAGAAGAAAAAGGAAAACATTCCACTAATAATAGTTTTTTGGGAAATCGAAGAAAACTGTTTATTTCTGAAACTGAAAGTTATTCTTCAAAACATTCTGAAGGACAAATGTAAAGCTAGTAAAGAAGAGTAACATACCAAACAATTGAAATTAAAAACTTTAAGCTCTGGCTTAATAATTCCTCTTAAAGTGAGTGGAATGTTTTCCTTTTTCCACTAATTGAAAAATAAAAAATAAATTATTTTAAATTAAGTTTTTTTATTCAAATAATATAAATAATGGGTTCAAAACATTTTATTTATTTAATATTAAATAATTCTGCAAAATGAAAACTGAAACAATATTTTAATAATAATTCAAGGGAATAAAAATAAACAGAAATAAAATGCACGACTGGATCGCACGAACGTACTTGGAATTTAAAATACATTTTATAAATATAAAACATGGATTTAATGAGATAAAAATGTTCAAATGTATGGAATTGCCGTCTGATTAATCCTTTTAATATTAAAGTAATTTGTTATATAACAAACTTCCTTAAAATTTTTTGACAACAAAATTTGGGATGCCAAATTTTAAGTATTTAGTGGTATAGATTTTAGAAAAATAGTAGTTTCAAAAAATAATCGTTCACACGTTTTAAAGATATTGATGGGATAGCAAAATTTCCTCAGTGAATAAAATCAATTAAGTGTAGATAAATAAGCCAACAGAAGATATGGACCACTAATCGTTTTGTTATTTTTACTGCGGTAGGTATTTATTTCCCAATAAAACAATTCTTATTTCATTCTTTATAAAAGAATATTTTTTCGAAAATAAAACAAACTACTGGCAGTACTCTTTGAAATTTCCATCTGTCATTTTTTGTTTTAGTGCTCCACACTTATTTGCAAATTGGCGCTGACGTCGCTTTGAAGACCCCTTTCGCCAAATAGGCGACGTCGTGAGATATTTGTGAATCGAAGTCAACACGTTTATTTTTATTGAAAAAGCCGTAAAATAGTTTAAAAAATTAGAAAAACAATAAAAAAACCATCATGTCGCAGTTCGATCTAACAACTAAAAACTGCCAATTTCTGGATAGGCATTTAACTTTCCCGCTATTGGAATTTTTGTGTGGCAAAGAGGTTAGAACGAGCGAAATGACGACGGCATCCCCTCTAATTGGGTGGACACCGAACACACAAATTTTTATTTTTGCCAAAATGAAGCAAATAATAAAAAAATTCTTATTTTCTTTTAGATCTATAATCAACAAGATTTACTGGAATACATTTTGGAAACAGTAAATAAAACAAACATGATTGATTATACGATGGACACAAGGAAGCGATTAAATTTGAGCAAAGAAATGCCCGAGGAATTGGTGCAGCGCAAGGCTGAGGTGTTGGCCACGCTCAAACAGCTACAAAATGAAGTTGCTCCCATCATGAAGGCAACTGATATCCTCAAAAACGGTGAGAGCATGAAAGATTCGAAAACATTCGTGAATGCTTTGCAAAAGGATTACAACTTCAAGATCGAACACTTGGAAAGTGCTTACAAATTGGCTAAGTACTTATACGAGTGCGGCAACTATCAGGAGTCAACATCGTACTTGTACTTTTGTTTGATTGTCATGTCGCCCAATGATAAGGTAATTTTTTTATTTGTTAATGCATTTTGTATAACTTTATTGACCACCTTGTCATGACAGTAGCTTTCAACTATAGATTTTATAAAGCGTTTAGTTTATAAGAACATTATTGGTCTATTTCAAATGTTAAAGAATGAGTATAAAAACCTAAAAAGGAACAGCTAAAAAGTACAAGAGGGCAGCAACCGGGTAGACTCAAGTTTTCTCGCGAAAGTGTTCAATGTTTAAATATACATTTAGTTTTATTAGTATTAATTTTCAGATCTCCTGTCGGACTTGGAGCTTTAAAGTCTAATAATAATATTAATGAAAAGACTTGCGAACATTATGTTCAAACCTACAAATCTTTTATCAATTTCGAAGTTTTTGTTTCACTTTCTAGATTCTCAAGTCAATCAAGTAGTTTTAAAAAGACTAATTTATAGACGTTGATCTTTGTCTTTAATAGCATTCCTGCTTGCTTTAATGAAAACGCTTTAAGGTACTAAACTTGAAATTTATCAATTAAAGGATCTTATGAATGGAATAATTGATGAATAAATGAGGAATAATTTTTGTTAAAAGTTTGAAAAAATTCCCTAATGAACATGAAGCAAAAACCCAACAGGAGATAATTTGTTGATTTTTTTTAAGTCGAGCTTCGTAATTCTATAATAGCTGCATGTTTATTCATAATGTCGAATACAAAAGTGGCAGGTTTAATTTCTGCTCTTTCCAAAGCATTTTGAATCATTTTTCTTAGAACATCAGGTCTCAGCGCCCTCACTTCTTCTCGGATATTGGCCTTAAGCTGTTGTACGGTTCTTGGTTTATTTGCATACATCTAATTTTTTAGGTATCGCCAAACGAAAAAATCGGGCGAACGCGGTGGTCAGTTATAATCAGAAAAACGTGGTATTATCCAATCGCCAAAAGTGTCCCTCAGGAAAGCCATATGTCGATGAGATGTGTGAGTTGGAGCTGCATTGCCTCGCGGGACCCCGAATTAAAGACATCCACATTAACCGTAACTTGTTCATCATTTTCAAACAAATATGGTCCTATGATCCTTTTTCAGGTTATTCCACAACATATTGTGCATCTAGGTGAGTGCATTTGATGTTCAACAATTATTTTTGGATTTTCGATTCCTCATATTCTGGAATTTTGTTTATTCACGTTACTGTTGAGGTGAAAATGGGCTTCATTATAAGTTTATCAATAAACTCGTTGTTCTCTCGTAAGACTTCCGAAAAACGCCGAGCATACTGAATGCGTACCAGTGGATTATTTGCTTTCAACTCGTGAACCAATTAAATTTTATATAGAAAAAAATGTAACTGTTGTAAATTTCTTTGCAAAGACCGCTCAAGGCATCACCAATTGCTATAAACGTCGCCCGGTGGAAGTTTCTGGATTTTACTTAATACTTGCTTGCACCCGAGCAATGTTCACATCACTTCGAACTGCACAAGGTCTTTCAGCATGCGGAAATTACAGACATCACCTTCTTGCTGAAAAGGCTGGCCCAATCGGTAAATTGTTAGAGCACTCGGCGCACTTCGAACATGAAAGAAATTTCTAAACAATAATCTTTGTGTCTGAATAATTGAATGTCGACATTCAAAATAAAATTGAACAACTTTGGTTCTTTGTTCTTTGTGCTGAGTTTTTCAATCATAAGTTTCTCAAGTTTTTTAAAGTTTATTTGAAAAAAAAAATTACGTAAACAAACAAATTATTCAACAGTTATCGCAAAAACGTTACTTCTGCTCCACCCGTTATAACTGTATGCTTAACTTCTGTTGAATTTTATTTGAGCTGTTTCAATTTTTCAGTGCCCATATTTTTTATTTCTTTTTCTGTGATTCCAGAACATACATTTTTAAAACTTTTTCGTAGCAGTAGTGCAGAAGAGCCTATTTACTTTTATTTTCCAAACTGAATTCATGTGTTTTTTGAGTGAAAGAATATCATTATTCAATTAAGTAAAACGATGCGATGCAACCTCAACAGATTGTGAACATGAAACATTCATTCCTGACTTTGATTAAGAACAAGTTTTCTTAAAAATACATTTTCTACGATAGGGAAAAGTTTTTTTTACCATTCTGTTGGTTATTTAGATTTCTTTTTATTATATTAAAACAAAATTAAGTTTCATTGTCCTTAAAATAATATAATGGTCAAAAAATCTTCTTCGTCCTAACGGTCTTTTACTGATTCCCTAGAAACGGTTTTGATACACAAAATTATGAGTATTCTATTGAAGTTATGGTCTACATTTTTCCATTTAACAAAAAATATTATTTCGGTACCTGTCATAGAAGAGCTTTTTTTAATTTGCATAAATTGGATTTTTTTCCGGAAATAAGGCAGAATTTTTAGTACCAATTTAAAGAATGGATTTGATGCATTTGAACATTTTTCTCTAATTTTCATCCGTGCGTTGATACATTTCTATATTTTTAAATTCGAAGGTACTTGTACATTAGTAAGAGCAATCCAGTCGTGCAATTTATTTTTGTATCATTTCGATACAAAATTTTCATTGAAACTGATTGACAACATTGGGAAATATTGAAAACTTATTTCCAAAGTGAGTCCTGTGTGAGTGCCCAAACAGTGTGTTTTTTTAAAAGAAGTTTTGCTCGAAATGAAGCTGCTGTACGCAAGTTTGTACAAAAAGTTCGTGAAACTGGTATGCTAGTGGACCACATTTATAGTCTCCGTCGTCGTACGGTGCGAACAGACGAGAATGTGGCTCAACAGCTCAAAATTTCACGCACTAGCCTAAGGAGAATTCTGCACAAAGATCTAGGATTATTTGCAAGTATTATTACAAGCTCCAATTGACTCAGCAATTAAAGGCGCACGACCACCCACTTGAACGACCTTATGTTCCATAATTAATGGGAGTGTTTGCTCTTACTAATAAAGCCATAATACCTGGAACAAATTTAATGTTGTTCATTTCATTGTATTTTTAAAAAGAAACTTGTATTATCCCACAATTTATGTGCAGTTCAAATATGTACAGAAATATCGATAAGTTAAGTATAATCTTAGAAGGTTCAACCGTAAACGCTCGTACTTTTTTTTTAATATCGTACCTACTAGATTTTCGTCTTGAACGCAGCTAATTGATACCCCAAAATTTACATATGCATATTATGTATAAAGCACCTGCATTTATATTTGAACAAACACAATGTTGGTCAATTGTCTCGAAAGTATATCAAGAAAAATAATTTTTCGAATCAAGTAAAAATTTATTTTATAAATACATATTTAATAAACCTAGATATGTACATGCTTTTGGCATAAAAAATTATTTTATATTATTAGGAGAGTTCTCGATTTACACTTAAACCAACAATTTTTCATAAAGCTAAAGATCAATTTTTGTATATCATTCACCCAATATTTTAAAAAAAAACTACTTATATTTATTTATAAACAGAACTACCTTAACGTGTTGTGGGGTAAATTGGCCGCTGAGATTCTTACCCTCAACTGGAATACCGCATTGGAGGATTTAAATCGTCTACGTGACTACATTGACAACAGTAACTACACTAACATTCAAGCCTTGCAACAACGTACTTGGCTTATCCACTGGGGTGTGCTTGTATTCTTCAATCATCCGAAGGGCCGGGATCTCATCATAGAAATGTTTCTCTACAAACCTTTGTACTTGAATGCCATTCAAACTATGTGTCCCCACATCTTGCGTTATCTGGCCACCGCTGTAATCATCAATCGCACTCGCCGCAACGCTCTGAAAGATCTTATCAAAGTTATCCAACAAGAATCCTACACCTATCGTGACCCTATTACCGAATTTTTGGAATGCCTTTACGTTAACTTTGACTTCGAAGGTGCGCGTATGAAGTTGCATGAGTGCCAGACTGTCATTCTCAACGATTTCTTTATTGTCGCCTGTTTGGATGAATTCGTTGAAGATGCCCGTTTGATGATCTTCGAAACATTCTGTCGCATTCATCAGTGCATCACGATCAGTATGTTGGCTGATAAGTTGAACATGAAAGCCAGTGAAGCCGAATGCTGGATTGTAAATCTGATTCGTAATGCACGATTGAATGCGAAAATCGATTCGAAGTTGGGACACGTTGTTATGGGAACACAACCGCTCAGCCCCTATCAGCAATTGGTTGAGAAAATTGACTCACTTTCGGTAAGGTCGGAGCATTTAACTGGTTTGGTGGAACGTAAGAATAAACAAAAGAATCAAGAAGACTCGTGGAAGTATTTCTAAAGGAAAAGAATTTTTTACCGCTTAACTTAAGAATAATCAAAACCAAGAGTATTTGTGCTTTAGGTTATTCTATAAGAACAAATTATTTTTCAATCAAGTAAACAAATATAAGAAAGAGATCCACAGGTATTTATATCAACTGTCCCATTGAGTGAAGATTTATGGATTTTTGTAATAAATTATTCTGGAATAAAACATCTATTCAAAAGAGTAAAATTTTTTTTTAATTTTTTAAGAAATTTTATAAAGTCAAATGAAGAGATAATAGCCGTGTTTTTTTAGAAAAGTTATCCGTAGTACAGTAGGATTTTATATGAATAACAAATACAACATGCGCAATAGGATCACTGCCGATAAAAGGAGAAGTTATATCCTTCTGCGGATAAAGATTTGACGTTTATTCGAGTATCGGCAGTGATCCTACTGCGGATGTTGTATTTGTTATTCATATGAAATCCTACTGTAGTACGGATAACTTTTCCAAAAAAACAGCTAATCACGAATCCATCTTAATATACCAAAAAAGAAGGAATGTTTTTTTAACTTTCGAACTTGCAAAATTTGTATTTTTTTTCAATGCGTATTATACACTGTTAAAATGAATGTTATGCATGGTTTATTTATAAAATCGTTATTGACGTATTCCTTTCTTTTTACATTCCACAACGCTGGTAGCGAACGGCATACTTCTATGAAATCCTAAATAAAATTTTTGTTCTCCATCTTTAAAAAAACTCCGCTACCTGATATGTTTCTTCTGCGGTTTTTTTATGAGCCTATACATGATCAAGCAGTCATTATCGAATAAACATTATGTGAATGTTGTCTATCTGATTGAACGAATATCCAAAAATTTTGAATTTGCTCTGTATGCTTGAAATACACTCAATGTATAAATGTGCACAACAAATTTGCACAACTGTGGTTGCTTACAGAAAACAGATGAACTATTTGTTTGCGCAGGTGCACATAATTATATGTTACACAAAATAGCGAACTCATTTTAGGCAATCGTTTAGTTTGTGTCAAAACACAAGCAGTTGTGAAACTAAAAATTGAATGTGCGCGCCTAGCCTAACACACCATGACATGCATTTGAACAGTGTATATGCCGTTTAACGATGGTTTTTCTAAAAACCCTTTGTCTACCTACTCCTACTCTCACTTCCTCGCGGTGAACATCGGGTGCCTAGTACCATGATAATGAAATACGCCGGGGAATGAATGTTTAGTAAGGTAAAAGTCGCAAAGTATGATTCCACACCATGTTTTTGCATCGCAAATTTGAACGTAGCTCCTGGAGCTTCTAACGACCAACCTAGATGTCAGTGAAATATTAAGAGAGAACTTTGTGATTTGTTTTGTCAGGTACTCCAAGGTAAATGTCAAATTCATATATGTCACTTTTGATGTGGCTACTCTTCTTCCAAAGAGTTGTTTCGTGTCGGTTTTCGTGCTATTTATTTCAAGATTTTTGTATGAAACCAAATAATTTTTAATATAATAAATTAATCCTAAGAACCACCGAAGCAAACTACTTAATGCACTAGTGCACACTATCTATTTCCACACAACTAGATACAAATCAACAAGTAAACATTTGGTCTAGACTTCTGACGTGTCTTTCAGTCGTTGAATCGTGGCTCTCACCAAATTGATTAAAATTGATAAGAACCCTAAAATTCATGATTACAAACGGTGATCAGCAATAATGAGTTTACGTAGGAGAACAGATAATGCCGAAAAAAGTGGAACTTCCGATATAAAACCCGTAATTACATCTGAAGATGGGGAAGTCCACGAAAATACCGATTTACGTGGTGACAAAAGTAACATTGCAATCCTTTTTTTCCTCTATATTCTACAAGGTATTCCTCTCGGATTGATCGCTGCTATTCCTATGCTGCTGCAAAATCGTGGCGCCAGTTACAAACAACAAGCCGAGTTTAGCTTTGCATATTGGCCATTTAGTTTGAAGCTGCTATGGGCTCCAATTGTGGACTCACTGTACATATCACGCTTTGGAAGGAGAAAATCCTGGCTTATACCTACGCAGTATCTCATTGGACTGTTCATGTTGCTGCTGTCAGTGAAAGTGGACAGTTGGTTGGGGGGTGAGGGGATTGAACCCAATGTGCCTCTTCTCACTGCCATGTTCTTTGGTCTGAACTTTCTTGCGGCAACCCAGGATATTGCAGTCGATGGATGGGCCCTAACTATGCTTAAAAGATGCAATGTAGCCTATGCATCCACTTGCAATAGCGTCGGACAGACTGCTGGGTACTTCCTCGGCTATGTCGCCTTCATTGCCATGGAATCGAAAGATTTCTGCAACACTTACCTACGCACAGAACCCAAAGACGAGGGAATGGTAACACTTCCCGATTTTCTTTGGTTCTGGGGATTATGTTTCCTGGTTGCCACAACTTTGGTGGCAATATTCAAGCGGGAGAACAGTGAAGACTCCGAACAAAGATTTACCGATCATCCAGAGCTTAATATCAAGGAGAGCTATAAAATTTTGATCGACATTCTGCGAATGCGACCAATTCAGATTTTAGCTGTGATCTTGCTAACTGTGAAAGTCACATTTGCTGCCTGCGATGCTGTTACTTCGTTGAAGCTAATCGATGCAGGAGTTCCAAAAGAAAAGCTGGCTCTTCTCATCATTCCAATAATTCCATTGCAGATTATTCTTCCGCTTGCCGTGAGTCGCTATACAAACGGTCCAAAACCCATGGACGTGTATGTGAAAGCTATTCCCTATAGAATGGTATTCTCCGGATTTGCGACTTTAATTGCCTTCTTCTGTCCGCTTATGATCCAAGGTGGGGAAGTTCCTCTCTATTTTTATGTGCTGCTGGTCGTCAACTACGGGATATATCAGATTTTCTTGTACTGCATGTTTGTTGCTATAATGGCGTTCTTTGCTAAAATATCCGACCCAGCAGTAGGCGGGACATACATGACCCTACTGAACACAGTTTGTAATCTGGGTGGAAACTGGCCGAATACTGTGATTCTATGGTTGGTCGACGTGCTGACTTGGAAGGAATGCAGTGGTAATGTGGAAGGAGCTTCTAAGAATCTTTGTCTCAATAAAGAACAAACTGAGGTAAGTAATCGAATGTGTGTATGCGATAGACACCACTTCTTTTTTCCTTTCACAGAAATGCACATCATCAGGTGGCCGCTGTGAAATAATCTTCGACGGTTACTACATAGAGGCTGTTGTTTGTATGCTCTATGGTCTAGTGTGGTTGTATTTCGGAAGAAAATGGATAGAGTATCTTCAAAATCTTCCCACCCGGCAATGGATAGTAGTAAATGAATCAAATTCTGGCAAAAAGTCCAAAAAAAGATAGCAATTAGACGTATGAAACTTTTGAGGACTTCGTTAGTTCTTCTTTTGTTTGGTATAATGAATAGAATTGTAGTTGAGTAGCTATGGTTAGTTTTATTTGTATTAAATGTATTTTTTAATGAATTTTATAATTTATTAACGGAAGGGAACCTGAAAAGAAAAAGGAAGCAGTTTTTTAGATGTTTTCTTTCTGAAAATGCATTTTGGATTGTTTTTAACAAATTAAAACAAATTTAAAGATTCCGCGTGCAAAAAGAAGTTAGTACAATTTCTTAGTATTCGATTGTGATTGGACACATCTATTTACATATATGTATAAATCATTAAGGATTTATTCTATATTATGTTTATGTACCACAATTCTTATATAATTATTAGTCTATTTGTTTTTTAAATTTGTAAAAATATAATGTAATGATTAAAAAGACATAATGTTTGGATTTTATTAATATGGAAATTGGTAAAGATTAAAAATTAGTAATTTTATAGTTTGGTGGATAAAATCGGAATTTTTTTTGTCTTACTTTAATTATTTTAGATTGGACTAACAAAATATCTCTTATTTCTTATGGAGAAAATTTTAAATGCATTAAGATGCACAAAGACTTCCAACTGCAATTTTCGATTTGTTTTCAGATTGAAAATGTCTTTTTCAGATTTTGAAGCTTCCGGAATTTTGAAAAGAGGTAATATTCTCGGAAAATAATATTTTTGGGCCAAATGATGCCCTTAATCCAAAACGCACACTGAAAACTGTTAAGTATGGTGGTGGAGACCTTATGGTGTGGGGTGCTATTTCGTCTTCAGGGGTAGGTAAGCTGGAAACATTCAAAGGAGTTATGAATCAATTTGTCTAAATTGATATCCTCAAAAGAAACTTGATACAAGTTTCTTTTGATTATTATATAACAAGAACTATCACTATGCTTACGATGTCACCCCAATCGTTCGTCTTCATGAGAGTATTATAAGTTTTATACGCAAAGATACAACTAACTTAGTACACCTCTACGCTTCAAATTTATACGCCTTTGATTCGTTATATATTTTTTTCCGTCACTTAAGGTTTTTAAGCAATTAATTTTTTCCTAATTTAAAGTGTGATTTCAAAAGCTAAAATAACAATTCTACTTTTTTTTTTAAAATCTGTTCGGCAAACTACAAATGTGTGAAGCGGTTTGTTCATAAGACAAAGGAACAAACACACCAAACAACATTTTGTGTTTGATGAACGATACATTGTACATTGATACATGATAAGATCAATATTTTTGGCTCTGATGGGACGTCTTATATGTGGCGGAAGCCAAATACCAAGCTTAAAAAAGAACCTGAAATCAACCTTATTGCATGGCGGAGGAAGCTGTAATGTGTGCAGAAAGATTTATTAAATTTGGAATTCATTAAAGGGACGATGGACAAAAATATTTACCTCAAAATATTCAAAAATAATTTGATTAAAAATGCTGAAAAGTAAGGTATTCGTCCAAACTTCCGGTTCTACCAGGACAATGACCTGAAGCACGAGTCAGGAATTGCGCAGACCTGTCTCATTTGGAACTACCTTCATTTAATGACACCTATGGAAAACACCAAATCACCAAAAGAAAAGCTGCTATCAACGGTACCGATAGATGGATCTCCAGTTTCAAGTCTCTTGCATATAATGCATTAAAACGCACGAGCTTGCCGTTTAGGTCGAGGCACCAAAAAATAGTACAGGGAGGATCTTTTTTCAAACAGGCAGTTTTCGAATACATTGGCTTAAAATAAGAAATAAATTTATAAAATAACAATGGCAATAATAGTAGGTGTTACTATTGTTTTACGAAAATCTTATATATTATAAACTTAGAAATTAATTCCAATCAACTATTCCAACTTAATTCTTAAATAATAAGTCGTACACCTAGAAGTTTTAAATAAATCTTTATTTCATTGATGCCCTTTTATTCCTCGCTGAGGTAGTGCATTCGTTATTATATAGTAATCTTCTTTATAAATCGTTTCAATTTTTATTTAATACTAGGTTTTTTCTTGAGCTAGAATTATATTTTCTTTTAAAATTCTATTAAGAGTTTTTGATAAATACATTTTCATCCTTGATACCCAATGTGGTCAATCTGATTCACAGTTGATTAATCAGGCGATCTTCATAGATCCCCTTGTCAATGTTAAGATGCTAAAACTAAGACCGTTATGGGTGGTAGTACCGTGCAGGCTATCTTCTCTTCCTATCTTGAAGTAAAAATTCGCTATCACAAAGCTAGGGCACTGCCCAGCCCATATAATTCGCCTGTATACATGCATACATGTATATTCCTCTCATCTCCGGTTTGTTACCACCAAAATGCTTCAACATCAGCATCTCTAATTGGTGTACTATGCACGAGATATTCACCACAGGAAAATGAGAGTATAGGAGTTAATAGATAAGTATTCGTTTTCGAAAGCCTTGTGGATTCTAGCTTCCTCTTGATTTCACCTACATGTCTACTCTTTGAACATTTGATACATATTGAAAACAAAAATCTATCCACTACAAAAAAAAAAACTTGTGTATCAGACTCAAACGGAAAGCATTTAATTGGAAAACAAATTATCACCCCTATTTATGTGATTTTCCGATGATAAAATAAATCAATTTGATATCGATTTTTGAATTTCATTGGCCAATTTTGCAAATCTACTTATGTATATCAAAACAATTTTCAACTGTCCGTTTGTAAATGTAATTTTTGTGTTTGTTTTGTTTGTAGAAGCAGTTTAAATTTATAAAACTCATATTTCTCTGCTAAATGAGAATTATTATTGAAGATATCTTAAAAAAAAAAATATATAAAGTCGTATATAGAATACAACTCGAAACATAATAAATGTTTAGATTGAAAAGTAAATTTACCACATTACAAATTAAAGAAATCAATCTTAGAGGAAGGTGTTTTTTGAGGAAGGTGAATTTATGTTATTCTACGGAAAATCTAGTTATCTTCCTTTAAAACGGATATAATCTTAAATTTAAATTTAGTGTTGAAAAATATTTCAAACTAAAATTTCTATTCAAAAAACCTACGATTTCTTTTCACCTCAGAAGTAAGACTCTTTCATGATAATAGACATTTTATCGTTATGCTTGCCAGATCTGTCCCCCCTATTACATCAGTCGTAAAATAAGAATTGAAAAGATTCTTGAAATTTGCTCTCACAGATTTAAGTTTGTAGAATCCATTAAATCTTCATCCATATAGGCCGGTTGAAGCATATTTATCTAAGAAAAATATTTGCACACTAGATTAATTAGGTTGATTCGAATAAACTAATAAAGTAAATGAAACGTTTACAATCAGCCCTATAACGAGTTCCATCGTAGTCGGAAATTTTTACGAATCCCGAAAAAAGCTATCACCAAATCCGTTCGTAATGACAATTTGTATGAGATTTTCCACTACGATAGATTTTGTGATAGTTTTTTTCGGGACTCGTAAAAAGTTTCCGATTATGATGGAATTCGTTATAGGGCTGAATGTCTAATTAGGGTACGAATTTTCTTGTTTTATACATACATACGAACATACATGTAGAATGTGGTAATTTACTACTGAAAATTTGAAACCTATTTTTTCCTATAGATTTCTTTTAATACTACCATCTACCACCAACTATTTTTGATGGCTTACCTCCACATTTTCGTCAGCTCATTAATTAATTAAAAAGGTGCCTACTGTACAATATATTCATAAAATAATGTTACTATTTATGTAAATTTTTTAAACATTTCATTTTTGGTAGTTAACATCAACACTTGTAATAAAGTGTAGCAGAGTAGCAGACAGAGATAGCATTGAGGAACAGAGATGAGACGAACAACACACTGTAAAGAGGGGAATATAGAAGAAATGGAATAATTCTATCATTCGTGATAGTAATCTCATTGTGAACGGTTATAGAGTTGATATTAGTCTAATAAAGTTAACCAACTGTAATTTGTTTAAATTATTTATTATCGAAGAACTTCTTTTAAAGATCAGAAGCGGGATATACCTACCCAGGTGAAAAGTGTTTATCTATTTCTATACAATTAAAATTCAGATCATAGTGACAGAGTGTTGAGTGGCATTTAAGCATTAATAACTGAATATAAAATATATAGCGCAGGATAGACTAAGTTTGCTGGAATTAAAACGCGATTTCGGTTTGACGAAATAGTGTTCATATTCTCAAGTATTTTTTTTTTGTGTTTTGTTTGAGTCACACACAATGATTTCTTTATGTCGCATTTACATTGAAGATGTTTGTATGTTTTTTTTTGTGTATTTATGAAGACAATGAAGAAATTATCTTTTTAATTGTCTGGTCTTAGATACGATTTCGGTTTCACGGAATGGTGTCTATACGAAAAACCGTTATTAAGAGAATAACGGCATAGTATGTATGTATGGTCAATACTTTCCTGTTGCTTGCAAAAAAAAAAATTTTTGTAATGAATAAAGAGAGAAGAGAGCAGCAGCACCAAGTATTTTTTTATTATGAGAGCGAGATAGCACTCAGTTTTCGGTCTACGAAAAAGGGGTGGCAAAAAGGAATATAGTAGAGAGAGATAATTATTGTGCAAAGGATCTTCGTTTCAGTGAATGCGTACATGAGGGAAACAAGGAAGAAGTTCAATATTTGCATTTTGGATTGAAAAATATTTTTTTTTTCTTTGTTCTTGTTAGAAGATATTATGATCTGAATTTGTTATAGTTATGAGATATAAGATGAAAAGAAAGTATTTAGACTTTCCGAGTAAACAAAATTAAAACAAATTATCTTTGTTGATCCACAATCAAATTAATTTATTTTTGTAGATACCATGGAGAGTATGACAGCAAAACAATTACGTGCAGAACTTAAGGACAGAAACCTTTGTACAAGCGGTACAAAACGGGTACTGTTAAACCGAATACGACAGTTCGAAGAAAACCAAATCAATCCAGAACAGGCGCTCTCTCCTTCAAGTTTAAGTGCACCAACGGAACATCTCAACCTTGCTTTGAATATCGGAGAACGTGCAGCTGATTTAACAATTGGGTCGTCTGCCTCTGCTGAAAATAGAATGACCGACGAAGATGCACGTTCCCGAGAGTGGGACATCATTAGAAGAGAAAAAAATCTCATAGAACAAGAAAAGGCTTTTATGATAAAAGAAAAAGAGCTAGGTGAAAAATTAAAATTGTTGGAGCAAAGCATTACACCATGTATGAATATACCGCATACCTCAAAAGTAAACTGCAGTATTAGGGAGATTGCAGATGCGTTGCCGATATTTTTGCCAGGCGATATTTTATCGATGTCAGCCGATTCATGGATAAATAGAGTTGAAACGCTGACGAAGATATATGGTTGGGACGAAAGAGCACTCCTAATGGCTGCAGCATCGAAAATGCAAGGGCCTGCACGTTTCTGGTGGGACACGGTTGAAGGAGCCTTTACATCCTGGACTGACTTGGCCAATGGAATAAGAGCAAACTTTACTCACCAACACGGCGAAATGGAAATTCACCAACAGCTATCAAAAAAGGTTCGTAAACCAACCGAGACCATCGAAAATTATTGTTTTGAAATGAATATGCTTGGTAAAAAAATACAACTATCTGATAAGACGATAATTCAATATATACTAACGGGACTTAACGACTCTTTGATGAGTTCAAGTCTGGCAGTTGGAACAATTAAGAACATAGCGGAGTTAGTTGAAAAAATAAAATGGTTTGATAGCATAAGATGTAATCTGAGGCAAGGTACGACACATAATGTAAGATCTACTTACAACAATCAACACAATTCTTCAGTAAACGGTGGTGGTCACATGAGGTCGCAACCTCGATACGTAGAACAACGAATCTTAAATAGAGTTGTATGTTATAATTGCTATCAAACGGGACACTTTGCGCGGGAATGCACACAGTCAAGGAAACGACCCTGGACTTCTTACAACGAAGATAACAAGTGTGTCACAACTAGAGAAGAGAAACCACCATCAATCAAATCAAAGAACGACATGATTTAAAACATAAAGAAGCAAGAAAATATGTGGTAGGAGACCTTGTGATGTTATTGAACGATGGAGTAGCTGCTTCAGGGACATCAAGAAAACTCGAACCGAAATATAAGGGCCCTTATATAGTCACGACAGTGCTGGCCCATGATATGTTCGTGATATTCCATATGCACAAAGAGTGCAAAAACCATATTCATCGGTTTGTGCTGCTGATAGAATGAAAAAAAATGGATACACTTAGATGCTGATCTCGACGAGGACGTCGAGGAAGTCAGGATGGACGAAACTGTAGCAGAGTAGCAGACAGAGATAGCATTGAGGAACAGAGATGAGACGAACAACACACTGTAAAGAGGGGAATATAGAAGAAATGGAATAATTCTATCATTCGTGATAGTAATCTCATTGTGAACGGTTATAGAGTTGATATTAGTCTAATAAAGTTAACCAACTGTAATTTGTTTAAATTATTTATTATCGAAGAACTTCTTTTAAAAAAGTAAAAATACCTTACTTCCTGACAGTAGGTATATTCTGGAGAAATATAAGTATAGTCGAATTGGACCATAATCATGTCTGTTTCTTTTAAGAAATAAATCAACAACTTGGATTGTTAAACAGTTAAGTCCACTATTTTTGTTTTATTTTGTTTACATTTAACATTTTTAGTAAAAGAGCTCTCCAAAAACTCCATTTAGCACTTAACATTTAGATAACATTATGAGGATAACAAACTTAAAAATACGAGTACTTTCTAAGTAAGTGTTTGTAATTAACTGAAAAGTCTAACCAAAAGACAAAAAAAGAGTAGACTGCCTATTATTTTAATGCCATTTTATTGATTCAATATTACCGTTATACAAATATAAAACTATGAACTAAAGAGAAAAAAATAAAATAAAATTTATAATATTGAAAATAAAAAGAGTGTTCAAATAAAACTGGTTAAATAATAGGTGTTAAGGATGCCACCCCAATTCGAACGAAGGTAAGAATGTATACATCAAACCAAAATCGTGAACCTTTTGCAACACACCTATCTTGTTTAATTAAAATAGATCTTTTCTTTTCTGAAAAAAAGCTTAAATATTATTCAAAAATATTTCTATTTCTAAGTTTTTTTCTGATTTGCGCGAGTTTTTTATAACTTTTAAAATCTGTATGATAAAAAAATACTACATTCAGCTGTATAATATTATCTCATAAGCATCGATTTGTTCTTCTGTTTGTTGTGTAAAATATAATTTTAGATCCTGCGAAAGATCATTATGCCATTTTCTTTTCTTTTTAAACGGCTGTCCATTAATAAAAACTTGGCTTATTTGTCGGAGGAGGCTTCGTGACAAGTTTGGAAAGGCTCTTCCCATTTGTGGTGGACCTCTGGAGTGAGATTGATTATCTGGCAATGAACGGCTTGATGTTTCTCGTATTTCGGTGGAATGGCACACAGACGATACTTAACTTCATCTCCAGTTTGTGGAACGTATTCACCTTCGATGCTAATGTGGGAAGAATTTCCATAGAAAATATTTCACCAAATCTTCAATTTATTACTCACTCGGATATATGAACGAAAATATCTTCTCCCCCAGAATGGGGTGTGAGAAATCCATGACCTTTAGATCGACTGAATGACTTAACAATCCCAGTTTCAACTGGATTCTCTAAAGCTCGAGCGGACCTTGAGAAGAGAGGTCGGAAAATCAATTAACCTACTTTGTTGGAGGAATGCCCATAGTTTAGAATTAAACTTACGTTGAGGCAGTCCTTGTTCGTTTCGTAATAATTGGACTTGGCAATTGAAGATTTGCACCTGGATGGTTTGGACTGTGGCTCGATGAGCGTGGACACATGGGAGGTCTGGCGGCGAGATTCTTCTCTGGAGTGTTTTGTGAAGACATTTCGGTATGTTTGAATGAACCGAGTTTCAGCGAAAGAAATAAAAAGAAAAAAATTACTACGCGTTTATATTACACTTTCACTTCTTATGGTTCCTGTTGCGATATAATTTTTTGATTAATAATTTTTCGATAAGATCACACAAAAGACAATAAAAACGGTGCTGCGGTTACGGACAATGGAGAATGAAAAAAAGAAATAAAAAATGCCCGAAATTCCAGTTGTATTTGTATGTTTTATCGTCTGAAACCAATTGAGAAAAATAAAATTGAGAGAGCAACCTCTAGGCGAAAATTTGGTTTGCCAATATTTTTGATTTTGACAGTTTTTTAATGTGATTTTGACATTCTCGATTCTCGCCTACATAATTATGCTATGGGGGACGCCAAAAGCATTTGTAGGGTTTTTAGAACCAAAAAGCCGGTTGGGAATTTTATTTCGGTCTCTTTCGAACTCAGCGACATCTAGTTTGTCGTGGTAGAACATTAAACAGTAGAGTAGATTTATAATAAACACATCTGATTAATGTTCTTTATAGAAAAGAGATGAACTATTTGGTTAAATGTCCGCGCAGGTGCATATAATTATATGTTTCACAAAATAGCTAACTCATTTTAGTCATTCGTTTAGTTTATGTCAAACACACAAAGTTGCTCTAACCAAGCAGTTGCGCAACTAAAAATTGAATGTGGGCGCCTAGCCTTATAGATGTCTTCAATGCAAAATAAAATTATTTCAGAAATGTGTTGGTTGGTGTTGTTGTTGGCTTATTTCCATTTCAAAATTTGAAATTTTTGTTCAGCTTTGTTTATGTTTCCGAATCTTCTTGATAAGTGTCCCGGTATTTTGTGGGTTTTCCATGCATCAAATTTTGCATTTTTTGTACAATTAATTTTGGTGTTTCATTGATCGAACGTTTTCAAATATTCCTGGATCAAAAAAGTATACAATAACATATAAGATATTGGATGACTGAATAGTTCGAGTATAAACCTACATACAAAATATTTATATGGATGTAAAGTTCTTTAATTTTTGCAATGGTGTTTGTACCCTTCTTGCCTTCATCGATTTATTTATTGTTGTAATGATTTATTATTCAATTATTATTCTATAACCTCAAAATGTATGTATTATGATCATATTTACATAATTTAAACTTCTAAAATCGATTTGACCAAAAAAATTTCAATAATTTACTGAATTTTTTCTATTTTAATTATTTAATAGTGACACGGGCAAGTGTTGCAACTTGCAAGCTAATACTGCCTGTCAAATTTTATTTGGGTATTTGCTGTGACTTCAGTTCAGTCACGTTTATCTTATTTCAAGTGGTTTTCGAACTGGTCTCAAGGCGAACCAGTTGACAAGCAAGTTGATAAAATGCGTTATTAAAAAAAATTAACTAGTAAAGTATTGGTTCGTGTGACTACAATGCCTAAATATTATTTCTTCCGTCAATTTTGTACATACTTTACTGTATTCTCTATGACTGTTGTGGCGACATCTTTGTCCCTTTCATTTGTTTTCTCTCATAAATGTACAAAAACATTTACAGAATTTGTTTAACTTTCTTTCTTCCACAAGAAACCTTAAATATTTTGTATAATAATAGAAATAAAAAAAAAAAAAACTGCTCTCACATGCTGTGTGAAAAATTATTTGAATGCAATTCATTACAGCTTATAAACTGTTTATAGTTTGCAGCTCAATTTAAAGTATGAAAAATTCCCATAGAATTACCAAAGAAAACGAAAATCCATCTGTGTATTGACTGCTTTTTTCAGCCAAATGCTGAGTCCCGAGTTGTTGAATGAAAATGATAGTGAAGATGATGATGTACCACTTATTAACAGAGTACCCAGGATAGAGAACATTGATGCTGATGTAGAAGTAGTTGATGTTAATGTAGAAGAAGCACAGCAACCAGCGGCTGAACCACTGCCAATTGTTGAACTTAACCCTGAACATGAACCACTGCCAGCAGTTGCACAAATCTTACCTCCTAATCGTAAGTAAACCAAGGTTGAAAATCAATATACATATCTCTATTTTTGAGTCATAATTTATAGAAGCAAATGTTGTTAACGTGCTACCACCACCGCCAACGGCGAATGAGAGTCCTCCAACCCCATCGCCAGCAAAGAAACGCAAACGAACTTCACCTGGACAGACACCAAAGCTGAAGAGCGTCGACGACCTTGATGAAAACGAAGACGATGGCCTTACCTGTCCCATCTGTTTAGACAGTTGGGAAATGTCGGGCGAGCACAGACTTGTGTCCCTTAAATGTGGCCACCTCTTCGGTGATTCGTGTATTCGTCGTTGGCTTGTCGAATCCGGCCGCAACGGATTGAAGTGCTGCCCACAGTGCAAAACGCGTGCTTTCAATAGAGACATTCGATGTTTATACGCACGCCGGATACGTGCCTTAGATCGCAGTGAAGAACATCGCCTGCGAGAACAGCTAGATCAAGAGAAAGCCAGAGTTAGTCAATCGCAGACGGAACTAGCCACTCTCAAAATGAGCTATACAATGATTCTACAAGAAGTTCAGAAGCTAGCCGGAGATAATGAACGTTTGAAAAATAGCCTTCGACAGGGAGGAGGGACTTTTAATTCGAACGTAGGCTCCCAGGAGACTGCTACATGGTTACGTTCCTACAAGCTGTTTATGGAAAAGAATATTGAGATATCAAAAGAAGCAGGTTGCCGAGTAATGATTTATTCGCAAAACTTCCAAACCATGGTTGTCTCACAGAAGTCTTCGCAAACTCTTTTTCCTGGCTATGGACTGCGTTTTATCGATACCCCAGCGTTTCGCCCGACAACATTCCTCCACACATCAGCTAAAACAGTGCGGGATATCTGCTTCAGCTCTGATCAAAGGCTGCTAGTGGTTGCGTCCATGGAAGCCAAGGCGAAGCTATTCGATACTAGTTCGAGGGCACCAGTTGCTGTGTTCAGTCCAACCGACAAGCCATTATGGGCGTGTTCCTTGGACAAAGGTCAGCGAGAAAACACTATGTATGTAGGCGCCCAACAGGGCAGTACATATGCCTACGACATAAGGTTTCCCGAGACCGTTGTAGAGGAATTCAAAACGGAGGGCGACTTGAGTCCAGTAATTAATATTGCTCCTGTCCCAGTGACTAGTCACTTTCCTAATGGAGGTTTCTTAGTTTGTAAGTTGCAATCGCTGTGGTTCTATGAGTACACTGGTTCAGGGCAGGAAGTTCGATCTACCAAGATTGGGGTAGAAGGTCCCTTCATATCAATGTCATACGAATCGACCAGTGAAAATCTCTTGGTATTTGCAAGGAGCAGCACAAGATATCCTCAATCGCGATATGTCATCGGCAAGCTGGAGAAAATTGATGATCTTGCTGTGTTCAATGTGAAAGTCTCCTTTTTTGGTTCCAAAGCTACCCCAGTCATGACCCGGTGCTCCCAGATTGTGGTCGATAATAATACTTTGGTAGCTGGTTATATTCAAGATGCCAAACTTCTGTCTTTATTCGATATGAAACGCGAGCAGCGACTTCAGTCTATGCCTGTTCAAGAGGTGGTTTACGATACCTGTCCGGTGTATGTTCCCAATAGCATATTCTTGGGTGCCCTAACAGAGACAAAGTGTCGAATTTACAAAGTCATAACAACGGACAGTGGCCGATAACTATTTTGTTGGATTTTTTTTTTAAATAAATGTATTGTTAAATGTTGACAGTAGCTCTAGTTTTTTATTTGCATTTATATTTTGATAAATAAACAAAAAAAGTTCTATAATAAAAAAAACATTTTTCACTGCTTGTAATTGACTTTTTAACGGAAAAGGTAACTTGATTTTTCATAAAATTTCCTATTGAATCTGTTAAATTAAGTTATGTGAAAGATAAATTATGTGTATTCAGAGTCTTAAGGTATTTCAAACCAATCTCTATCCATCAACTGCTAGTCGCCTTGCCGCTAAAAACACAGTGTGTATTGACTCAACTAGGAATTCAATCGAGGCAAGTACTTGCCTTCACATCTAGCTGACCGCGAAAGAACTTCACTCATTGAATCAGTAAATTAAAAAGTAAAATGCAAGATATTTAAATTATCTGAACAGAAATAAGAAAAATTACACTAGCAATATAAAGAAAAACATTTTTGAACTTTAAATAATTTTTTTATTTTTGAAAATGACAATTTGATTAACAACAATAAGAAAATGGGCTGGTCAAGAAATAAAACTATAACAATTTTAATATTTACATTGTTGCTTTCTTCTGCCTTCGCAATCCTGGCAATTGCTCTAATTTTTTATAATAAGAAAGAAAAGAACAATCAGTTTTTTAATTCTGTCACTTATCTCGCGGCTACGACATTTGGAACTGGACTGGGTATGATTTTGAATCTCACAATAAAACAGATTGTATACTTTAAGTAACTAAATATAATTTAAAGGCTGCATCTGGTTCAGAATATGTCAATCTAAGAAAACTTGGTTCCACGCAATTATTCATTCAATATCCTTAGTTCTTATGCTGTTTGCGCATCGAGAAATATTTCAGCTTCTTATTGATGGTGAAATAACTAAATGTTATAACATGTATCCAATCAGTATGTTTGCAATTTGCATTTATATCATGCAGGTAAGTGATTTATTCAGAAGTATACCTCCAAGTATGTACTATAAATCTATAAAATGCATTTTATTTGGAAAAACTAGTTTTTTCTGAGCAAAAAAAAAAATTCTTGAGAATTGTTATATCTTACTTAATTGCAGTTTATTTTGACCTTTTATTTCTTATTATTTCGCTGTGGAAAAACACCCCGCCAAAGACCTTTTAATACGGGATTGCATGCTTTTATAGGAGCAATTACACTTTTTGTTTGTATAACAGACGGACTTTTGGTGTGTCATAAAATGTCGCGGTATATTTTTTTTAATCTAAATATTTCAAATCAGTATTCATATAATCAGTTATTTTTTTTTAATAAGAGATGACAATTTAGAAAATGAAATAACATTCCACGTGGCTGCTATCTGCATATTTGCCTATGGTGTGTCTATTTGGTACATAATCTTAAATCCATATTTTGATTGGAGGAGATTGAGCTGCATGGTAAGAATATTTTTTTTTTAAATAATAAACAATCATAAGTTTGATCTTATTTTAGCTGCGAACCCGGCCCCCGAAGGTAAGAATATTTCTCTAATCTTATTATATTTTTTCGAATTTCTATATATTTATTAAATTGGAAATATTATCAACATTATAATAGATTAGCTTCTCTGATCGAGGAAGACGAAATAAATAACACTCTTGAACAGGAAATAGTTCGAGACCGAATCTTTACAACAAAGTAAAGCGCCAACCTTTTCACACTGAAATATTGTACCTATTCTGCAGTTACTCAAAAGAAAATGTTAAGAAGTAGATATTTTCTAAATATTTATTTTTCAAAAATGTATTGTTTTACTGAATTTTATATTGTTTTCAATTAATAAAGACCTTTCTCACTGGGCGAAAAATTCCTTAAGGTAGATCTTTCCAAAATTTTGCAAAACAGATAGTTCCGACATAAAAATATGCAGTCGATGCTATTTGTTTGTGGAAAATGTTGTTTTTTGAACAAATGTTAAAAATTTGTTGAGCAATTCACTGCGATTCGCGTACTTTGTGTTTTAATTTATGCTTTGCATCTGTTTTACCTTACAATTCATCCGCTTAGGAGATTGGCCTGTTTTGATTAAAAAGAAATGAATTTAAGGTGCAACAGATCGTAAAAAATCGGGGCCGAGCGACTTACAACTCTACCATTCCTTCTTATACATATCAGCCCTAATCTGCTATTCGTGTGAATCGTAGGGCAAATTCCTAAACGCATATCTTGCACAAATTCTGCTAAACAAACCGTCCCAAAATGCGATCGATGCTACTTTCTTGCGCAAATGCAGAGGCATTTGTGCAAATGTCAAACATTTCTTGCGCAATTCTCTTACATATGCGTATTCTGATTTGCTATATCTGCTTTGCAGGTGTTTTGCTTTGCAAATCTTGCGTTTAGGAATTTGGCCGTATATCCGATCCGCTCCACCTTTACAGAAGTAATTTTCGATTTTTTTTTCATCTTCATAATTAAATTTGGAAATAGACTTTTTTTGTTGAATTCTAAGTAGAGGAATAAGAGAACCCTCGAAGAGAGAGCTTCGGATAATAAAAAGTAAGTATAATGGTTGAAATAGATAATAAACCAGTTATTTCAAAATCACAGGTTTATCAAAAACATTCGCTTGAACAAAAGGGGTATGCATTGGATATTGTTGAATCGAATCATCCACCTCCACAGCGAAATAATTCACTTTCAAGAAAAGAGAAACTAATCGCTTGTTTGAGGTTTTTTTCTGAAGGTAATTTCCAATAGGGCGTCGATTTCGTGTGCTCTGATCAACTGGAGTATCAGCTTACTCAACAAAAAAAGTTGAACAATTTCTTTTTTAGTATTTTGTATTTATTTAGAATTTATAATTTACTTTGAATTTGTTATACTTCATTTAAATTTATTTAAAATATTTCGTATTTTTTTTTATTTTAAAAGTTTGCCATTCTTTTTATTTTGTAGATATAAAAATATAATCGTAACTTTTTGTTTGATTTGGTAAAGAGTTTTGTTATTTTCTTTTAAAGAGTTTTACATAATAATAAGTTTTATTTTTTCCTAATCTTTAACTTGTATTATTTATTTAACAATTTCAAAAATAGCTAATTTTTATAATAGAGTGATTTTTTTCTATGCATCTCACATTGATTTATGTATATGTATAAGGACACGAATATAGTAACAAAATTTTTCAAGCAGAAAAAAATATAGAACGTTTTATTATAACGAAGCTTAACAGTTTTTTTTTATTTTAATATATGTATTATGTATGTTTGTATTTATATAATGTATGCTTACTTATTATCGAGAAAATAATATTATAAATATGTATTTGAAAAGATAAAATATAAATAAATAATTAATTTTAGTTGTAGTGAACTAGGGTTTTCTTTCATTAAAACGCACACGTGATTTGATATTTTTTGTAAATTACAGTGGTTGTCCAGTATTAACAAGGATATAATTTTCGGAGTGCATTCATTATATCGAATAATGGTTCTTTTACGAAAGTGCAGATAAATTGAATTGTTTATGCAATGATTTTTATTGGTTCATTCATTAAAAGACGTTTACAAAAACTTTACAGAAATTTCTTGCTCGAGATCAAAATTTGAAATGAGAGAACATGTATACCAGCTTTGGCACCATCATGGCATGGGAACAATAATCTAATATTTTATGCAACACAAAATGCATGACAAATTAATATGCGAGTGCAAATCATGTATGCACAACCTCGAACAATTTGGTTTATGTCTATCATCAAGACAGCAAACATTGAACACAACGAAACAAATCATTGGATGAAAATCCGGGAAAAAATGAAAAATGTATACATCTTATCACATCCAAAATCAATAGTTGCTTTAAGCTAAGTTTATTTTCTCAATTCGAGTTCCTATAAGAACACACACTTATTTGTATGTTAGTATACTTACACAATATTTTTGTTTATCTTTTGTGTCCAAAACTAAAATTCGACATTTTTTGTTAAATAAATACCTAATGTCTTGAAAAAAACTCAACTCTTTATATCATTCGCTATACTGAACCACCACTGTATTCATTTTTTTTTTATTTTCTGTAAGAAACCTATGATAGAAATTTAGTTTTTTTTAATGTAGTTTTAAATAAATATATACAAATATTGTTGGGTCTGGATTAAAAGTTTTAATACATGTATATATTTTTAAATAGCTTAACAAATAGTTGAATTATTTTATCTAGTTTATTTGCAATCATTTGCTTCTAAAATACATAAATATAAAAACATATATAAATGTTTGTATAAAGATATTTTTTTTTTTTGTTAAGAACACATCACTGAAAATGCAAGCACATCAACGAATTAAGCAAACATTTATGATCGATTATTGTCTAAATTCTGCAACTTTCGAAAGCATGCTTACAATTTTCAGTGATATTATTTTTTTTAAAGGTTATAGGTTTTTTTTGGAATAGAAAAATACATGTTGTGTTGTATTAAAAATCTTTACACTGGCTAAGGAGACTAAAAAATGTATCAGTCTCCATTACTATTGTTAGTCAATGTGGAATGTTTTTTGTTTATAGTGTTGCAAAGCACTTTTTTAAGGAATTAATTTTGCAGATAAAATGTATAACTTTTCTTTTTATTATTGTTTAGTGCTTTCGAAATTTGATTGAAAGTATGAAAATTTCATAAAAAAGTGCTCCTAGGATAAGTACAATATTTTATCGACTTTTGTAAAAAAAAATTATAATAATTTAATCGACTCCAGCGAAACCTTGGCTGCCTTCAATTGCCTTAATGAGTTTATCCTTGAGTTGTAAATAACCTTCATAGGGTGGTAAATCCAAACGATTAAAACTAAAAATACAAAGACATTTCATTCATAGATTTAAACTAAAATACATAAAATATTTCCTAACATACCACGTATGAGCTCTTGGATAATTGTTAGGTGTACCCCATTTTTCAATGGTGAACATTTGTGGTCCATTGGAGCCGTAAAGCTCCTTGAACCCATTCATTGGAACTCTCGAGGTACCAGTGACAAATTGTAATAAACGTGAACGCATTTCATTGGAGAATGAGAGCACAGCTCTCCAGAACCATTGAATTATAATGTGATTCATGTGATAGTCACCCTTGTAGAGAGTGTTGTCGCGCCAGTCTTTAACATCAATATTTTGTATTCCACACATAAGAAGCTCCAGTTCATGTTCGTCGAAGATTTTCAATAAATTAAGTGGTATAATGGAACCGAATCCATCCAAGAAGGCTGTCATTTGTTCTTTCACACGCGAAACAAAACGCCATTCGATTACTAATCTGAAATTTAAACAAATAATTTAGTTTAATAATTTTAAGAAAAAGTCTCTAGGCAAAGCACTTACTTAATATATTCATCTTTGTTGTCATTGGTAACATCGACATTGGCACCGTTTGTTTTTAATTCTCGTTGACTTGTGTGGCCAAATGTTTCTTCATCGACGCAAAACGTTAATTCCAATTCACTTGGATCGTTTTCTTTGATCCAAAGTAATGAATTGTAGTATTCTGTATCTACCGATTCCATATCCTTTAAATCAATTGGCTTTTGAAGCATCATTTTATAGAACGGCCGAATGAAAAAGGCTTAAGAAAAAAGATGATGTAAATACAAAAATAATTTGAGGAAATTAAAACTATCTTACCGTCTAAAAGTTTTCCATGGTAAACAGCCATACCGGCAATTCTTCCAATGAATCTGTAATTAAAAATTAATTAATAATTTGTATACCATTTACTTTTTATGCCAAACTTACTTGAAATAATTCAAATGTTCTTCATTGCACAAGCCACTAAATGGATTGATTTGTAATGTGTAATTATCCATTGCTGAGTACTCAAATAGTCCATAATAAGGATTGAACATTTCTTTGGATAATAAATAGAACCATTCTCTGGCAAGGCCACCATAATCTAAAAATTTAAATGATGTGTAAATCGATGTCGATGACTTGAGTTTGTTTGACAAACTTACCTAATCCAGTCTCTCCTTCAAATTCTACCCATAACTTAGTCTTTAGTAAATCAGTTTTGTTAACAGAATTAATAATCCGATATGAATCTTCTAATATCGATGTACGCCTTATGCGAATTTCAAATTTATTTGGTACATTTGTCTGAAAATGAGGAATAAGTACATCAAATGTTGTTTTCTTGAAATATAATAAATAATTGTTTATTTACCGGTTTTCTGATGTGACTTTTGAAATATTCATATTTTTGTTTGTAATCTCTAGAATATGGTACGGCTTGGCCAGCTATATTTGGATTAGACAGTCTTGGATCCTCCCATTGTGTTGTTCGTGTATCTTAAATAATTGAAAAAATATATTTTAAAAAATTCATCGTTATATTTGTATAATGTTAAAATTTACTATGATCAATGTAAAACACTCTGCCATCGGTGTGTACACGTTCTTCCCAGCCTTCTGGCAGCGGTCCCAAATCATCTTCCACACGACGTGTTTGATTTGGCATTGGACTAGCTCTGCCATTACGAGGATCGATCCATGTGGTCTTACGCGCCACATGATCGATAAAAAACGTTCGTCCATTAGGTGCAACTTGCATTGACCATTGTGGCGGCAGACTTTCTTCGTCGTTATTCGTTGTGGTCTGGAAAACAACAATAGATAAGATATATTTAAAATTTGCATTGTATGATAATGGTTTTCTTTTTTCTTAACAAATAGTTTTATTTCGATAAAAAATAGTGTTTTTTTGTTTTAGGAAAAAAATAAATAAGAACATTTAAATTTTACTTGATCGCCAACTGCTGTGTTGTCCTCGACAGAATTTCGTCTCGTCGATGAAGCTGAGTTCTCCGATCGGTTGCCACTGTCGGGTTGATCTACATCCTCGGTCTTTATGGTTTGTGTATGATTTGGATTTTTTGTTGGGATAAAAGATGTTTTTTTTTTGTAAACATAACATAGGAAAAAATAAAGAAACGAAAATAAATGAAAACAAATATTTTTTGAATGTAATTTTGATTATATAGGTTTTATTTTCAAAAACTAATAATACGTTACACAAATTGTTAGCAAATAACATAAAATACCAATACCAATTTGTTTGTAAATGAAATGAACGATTTTTGAATTTACTTACAAGATATACACATAGATAAAGCATTTATGTATAAAATCTAAATGTTACAACTTTCATAGTTTTATAGTTTCGAGAACAATCGATAAATTTGACTTAGAAAAATGAATTCTTAACGAAACTGATACATACCATTAAAGTTAATAAAATAAATTTGAGAAAGCTTGGTTACTAAATATTGTTAAGTTGTATGTAAAATGTACTTGGGAAAAGTGAGATTTTCTTTTCACGAGTAAAAAGAAATGAATAATTTTTATTAAAGATGGCAATTGTTGTTGAAGATAGTACCTACTAGAAAAGTAAAAAAACGATTCGTGTTTCGTGTTATGAAAGGAAACGAATAAATTAAATTCAAATGATGCACCAAGTATTGGAGATTATTATGTTTCGTTTAGTTTTTTAACCCTTTTGCTTTCGTAATTGAAGATCGTTTCCACCGCCTTTTACGCACGTAGATTTGACAGCTGAAGGCTTATGTGTGGTAGATGAACGAAAATTTGCATTCCAATTTGACAAGTAAACAAGTCACACACTTAAAATAGGTAAAGTGAATGTTTTTTTTATTCATAAATTATTCCAAATTCCTGTTTGTTAGCTCCAAAAACTTTTAATGAGAGATCATAATAAAAGGAACCAAAATTTTGAAAGTTTTGCAATGCGTTTGTTAAGTTTCTTGCAAGCTTTTCAGAATTTTCCTGAAAAAAGATACCAAACCCACCTGATATGTACGACTTTGTATTCCGATTATACTAATTAAAGTCGGCTGTCAACTCTTTGAAAGAGAGTCAGCATAGGGAGTGCTCTTCAGTTTAAAAAGCAATAGTGAACCAAAAACTAGGTCCTGATTATAGAATTCGAAGTGGGTTGTATTTTTAAACGATGCCTTTGGACTCTAATTATTGGAAATATTTACTTTAAAGATGATGACAGGATAAATTGAAGAAAGTCGAAAATGGAAAACCAATTCACAGGACGAGCAGTACCCACATAATATGAACTTCTTGTTTCGTACCATAACTTATGGACCATACTTACAAGTATAGTTCTACTTGAAAATGCATATAATCACTTAAGTTCTTTATAGTTATATCTTTAAATTTGTAATCGAAATGAAAAAATTAACTGGCAAGTCACCAATAAGAATCATATGCCTATTAGTTCTCCTAGTAATTAATTGTTAGTTATGCAGAACCAAAAAAAAAAAAACAATAACGGTAAGTTTTAAACATTTAATTGCCGCGAAGTAGTGACGAAAACAAGTTTATGTAGGTTCTTTTAATCAATATGTAAATATTAACTGTTATTATGTTGTGGGCAATAAAATGCAGATTAGTTTTTCCAAACTCGAGAGAGCGTATTTTTCATCCAGAGTCTCGAGTATGTAAGGATTAATTTGTAAATATGCGTTGTACTGAAATTTTTGATGAATTCTTATTGATATGACATTTTATTTTAAAAACCAAAGAAATATCAAAACTTTGATGTATCAAGTTTTTGTATTTTATGATTTATCTTTTCAGTGTAGAACATCAAAATCAATGGTTGGTATTCAAATGTCTTTTCCACAAATCAAATCAAGCAAGAAATTATAATTTAAGGTCATTAGTAATGCCAACTAAATCATGGGGGTTATAATGGTAGATCTACAAAATAATATGCTTAGTTTTCGAATTAATAAATTCTACGCTTTGCAAATTTTAGCATGCGTATTTCTACACAAAAAAAAAAACATACCAATTATTTATCACTTTTAATCTAATGCAAATGTTATGAGTTTTAGGAATCACTTAAAAAATCATGAAGTCGAATAACAAGAGCAGCACCATACCAAACAATTAAATTCAATAAATGAGTATTAATTTAAATCTCTAACCGCTCGAAAGGGATCGCGATGATTATTGCTGTAGTTGCGACTGCGTAAAGTTTCTATTACTCGTCGTGACATCGGTACAATTGGGCCTTGGCGCACTGGCATCAAGTCTGTTATAACGCTAGTATACGATCTAATCAACACACACAGTTATTATATTTGTTTAATGAACGTTTTGAATAAAGAAAAAAACCTTTCAATTGTGTCCGAAGAAGAAGCAGGGGATATAGACCGAAGTATATACTCATTGGTAGAAGTTTCTCTGTTATCGTCCTAAACAAAAGTACAAAATCTATCATGTATTATTTTTATTTCTTTTCTATGAACGTATATATGTATACGTGGTTCAAACAGCATGCATACATTACATACATACTATTTCCAATTTTTTAAGCGATGGTTTTGATAAAGCAAATGATTTATGTATGTAAGGAAAAACTTTTTTTGCAAATAGAATTTGTTTAACAAGTAAAGGGGGCTAAAATTTTGTATATGAAGTTTAAAAAACTGGTCTTAAATTGGCAGTTTTGGGCAAATAAACGAATAGACATATTATAAATGAAATAAACTAAAAAGAACATATGTATGCTCATATGTATATTAGTTTGTCAATAAATAATACAAAACTACATATTTGAAGTCAAAAAAAGCTAAACCGAACTATAAAAAACTGGTCCCTACATTATATTTCTTGTTATTGTTATGCTCTCTTATAAATCGAATATCTCATTGGCGAGATTTATATTTGAGAGAGAGAAACCATCTAGAATGTTCGGAATGTCAGAAGAAAGAATTTTGAGTTCCTCAACGTTATTTGGATGTAAAACCAAAAAAGACATTTTTACATTGCAATTTCAGTAAATGTTCTAAAAAATAACGTAAGAACAGCACGGTGATAATAGCGATGATTATTATTACTTATAACAACACTTAAATAATAACAAATAAATCTAGTGAAATTAAATGTAATGTACAAATGTTAAATTTGAATTATTATATAAATTTTTTTAAACAATAAAGAAAAAGTTTCGAAAATGTAGAAACACCCACGTTTTAATAGTTTCTGAGTCGTTGGCACATAGTTTCTGAGTCGTTGGCACTAACTCCCTCCAATTCTTGGTTGTAATAAACGTCCGAACAGACCTTACAAGCCTCTCCCTTACAAGAGCAAATTAACTAAAGAACTAAAGTCTCTTGATCATTTGAACCCCCAAACTTTTCACATTGGGCACTGCGATAGTTTGAAGAACTTCCTAAATTTAATTGTTATGTCCACATTGAAATTACTTTTAATTAAATTCGTAGGTAGTATCTCACACTTAGTTATGAATTATTTCACTTTCAACTTAGTAGAATGTGTGCGGAACATACAGTATATTCGCTATTTAGAATTTCATAACTCAATATAAATTGTATTGACTCAAAATTCACAAAACTAACATCTTTTCATAGAAGGAAAGATTTGATATTTTTCCATTTCTTTACTTTATTCAAGAATTATTTTCTATTTTTCTGCTCTTGTGTCAATCAAAAGTGGCTAGATCTTAGACGTTTTTCTTTTCAATCTCAGAGTCAGATGTCGATTTCCTTTACACACTAGGGATTTCGATCCCTTGTCAAATTTTGTATTTGGTGTGCGTATTTAGTATACATACATGTAAATCCCTCTTCAAATACGGATTCGAAGAATCTGATCTCTGTCAAAAAAATCGATTTTTTTTTTGGTGTGAAGGAACGTAAAATCTGTCGAGAGATTGAAATCTTCACACAAAAATTGATTTCTGATGTGTAAAGGAAATCGACAACGGATTATCAATTTCATGTCTATTTTTTGCTTTTTTTTTTGGAAAATTTCCTTGATGTTTTGAATAAATTTCTTTGAAATAAATTAAACAAACAAAAACTGACAGTTGAAAACTGTTGTACAAATAAAATTACCGACACATTTATGTATTTCTATAAAATTAATTTTGAATAAATTTTTTGCCCAATGAAATCAAAAATTACTAGAATCGACTTTTTAGCAGATCACTAGTCCTATTATAACCAATATTTTTGTGGTTGACATTAAGGTAAGGTTAGCCTGCTAGTTCAAATTAAAGCTTTTACAAAAAAGAAAAAAAACTATAACCGACAACATTTTAGTGAGTAACTTTAGTTTTTTTTTTCACCAAAAACACATGACTGTCAATTGAAATAAAAGGTCGTTCCAAAAATGTTCTGCTAGGCAGTATGTAATTATGGACGTAACACAATTTATGAACATAGAAAAACGAATGACAATTAAGACAGTTTACATTTTAAGCTAAAATATAGTCAAACATAAATAATTTGATTAACATTCTAACCGATTGAATAGAGTCATGCCTGCGTTCGTTGTTATTGATATTGTTATTGTTAGTTGATTCCCAACTGGGTATGTTTAAAGAAGCCGTGGCTGATGATGTCTCAGCATTCACGTAGTTACTATTTCGCACATTTTCCATTGCTCGCCTGGACAATGAACTTGGTACACTCGGTGCTTGATGTAATGTTTGGGGTCTAGGACTGAGCAATGCATTTGATTTAAGAAAAAAAGAATGATTCAAGCAGAAATTAAAACAACCTTCTATTTCCATCCGAATTTAATGAGGTCAACGATAAAGATTGTTGTGAGGTGGTGTCATCTATGCTAACTTGACTGATGGTATCCTAAACGAAATACTCAATATTAATGATTTTATTCTATGTCGAAATTAATCTTTGTACAGCTAATGTAAAAGCTAAGGACTCTAATTTGTAAACATATCGTGTGATACAGTATTAAATAATTATTTCTGTGTATTAATTACAAATTTGTTGGCGATGCGTGGCAGTTCAGCCAAGCTACTACTATTGTGATCCTCCATATCGTCACTTGGTAATCGATCACTATTGCTTGCATCTTCGTTAGTTGTGCCATTGGCATCATCGTCACCTTCATTATCATTATCAACGCTTGCAATAACATCTCTACTAAACGAACCTGAGTAGGATGAACAACTGCTTGAAGGGCTCGATGATGTACTATTATTATTGCACCTGGATGATGCTGCCCCATCAACCAATACAGTGGCATTCTTTTTGTTTTATTTTATTTGCACACAAAAAAGCAAAACAATTGAGTAGTTAAAAAATATATATATACATATGTATAAATTAAATAAAATCCACACATTAAAATTGTTTAACCAAATCATGCAAAGAAGTAGATTACTAAACTGATTTTTGTATGAAATAACATGAACACAAATTGTTTCAGACTTACCGGATTTCTTTGCGCCTCTGAGTCATCCACACTGATGTGGAACCGTCTTTGAAAATCGGATGCGGCAGCATCAACTGAAATCGAATTTGTCGCTGATCTGGAAAACAAAATCAAGTTTTTAAAATAGAGATTTTTTTTAATTTGTATGATACTTACAATAGAGGTCTGTTCCATTGTGTGGTTCGAGCCGTGTGATTGACATAATACGTTCTTCCGTTTGCATCTTGTCTTTCCTCCCATCCCTGAGGCAGAGGTTCTGATGTTGTGTTTGGAAAGGGATTCTTATAAAAAAAGATCATCAGTTCGAAAAGTATAATAATATTTTCTGTAATATAAATACCCCTGATTGTGTTCCAGTTATGGAAACATTTTCTACATGATCCCAATCTCCATCGGGTGAGGCATTTACTTCGTCACGAATGTAAGCGTGATAAATGTCTAATGTGCCTTTTATCCGGGATTTAGCGCTATAAATAAACCAAAATTTAATAATTTGTGTATGTAAAATATCAACACGCGTAATATAACATTTAGTAAATAAAATATATTTTATTAAATTATACAAAAATACAACACAAAGTAAATTTCATTTTCAAAAATTATAATTTGTAGAGATACAAAATATTAGCCGCCAAGAATGATTTTTTTTGTGTTTAATTAGTTAACCTAGCGTAACTGAATTGAACTGAAACGAAAAGAAAATTATCAGCAACAACCAAAAATAGGATTTTTTTAAAATTAATTTGTATACAATATTTATAAAGGAAAAATTAATTAATAAAAAAAATGTTTAAAAATAGTAAAGTTACATAGCAGTTCTTAAGAAATAAAATGCACATCTAGTTCGTTCGTAATCTTTTAGCTTAATAATTTTAAGATAAACAGGTCGAGCCATCTTGTGGTTCCTTTCTAAATCTGCTGCTGTACATAAGTTTGTGAAAAAATTTCGTAAAACAGGTATGCTCGCGGACAACACTCATGGTCCCCGTCGTCGTACGGTGCGCACAGACGAGAATGTGGCTCCTTTAGCCGAGAGTGTGAGACTCAATTCACGAACATCAACTCGTCATCAATCTCAACAGCTCAAAATTTTACGCACTAGTCTGGGGAGAATTCTGCACAAAGATCTCGGATTATTCGCTTACAAGGTCCAAATGACTCAGCAATTGAAGGTGCACGACCATCCGATTGAACAACTTTGTTTTCCATAATTAATGGGAATGTTTGCTCTTACTAATAAAGCCATAGTACATGTCAAAAATTTAATTTTGTTCATTTTATTACTTTTTTAAAAAGAAAATTGTATTTGGCGCACCCTTTATTTTAGAAAATATTTTAAAAGTAAACAGAAAGAACATGAAATTTGTTACTAAACCAAGAAAATATACGGAATCTTATATTTCTTTGATAAATTTAAATTTTTGATCAAATATTTTAAACTATTTCGAACTGAAGATAACGATAATAGGGAAAACGAAAAATGTAAATCTTGTAATTTTTTCCATCTCTTTCATATTTAAAAGACAGCTAGATAGATAGATAGATAGATAGATAAAGTCTTAACATCTTCTTTCGAAAATTTAAAAGGTCACTATGCTTCCCCGATAGGGACATTGATTTCTGTGCTGATATAATAACGTTGTAAGTATTCTTAACGGAACTAAAGGAGTTAGTTCCAAAGAAAATTGTTGGTTCGACTATGGCTGTAAAGAGGTTATCAACAGACAAGCGAAGAATACCAGCTATTCTCATATTCGAAGAACAAAGTTTTTAGATGACCAAAACCTCCGTCAATGAATACTACAAAGGTAATAAAAACTATTGGTCTTTTGTAAAAAAAAACAATAAAACCTCTTCTAAGTCATCGGTTCCAACACTCGTTCATAATAACACTCCTTCTGTCAGGTCGCAAGGATAATTTGCCTGCATAGCGGTGTGCTTTACATTCAACTTTGTTATGAGATGAATCTTCCTGTACTGGAGAGCACAAATCTTCTTTCGCACTCGTACAGTCGCAAGAGTCAACTCAGATCTTGAAATACATAAATCCGCTAGTTCGGATTATATATCCCCTTAAGTTCTGAAGAGGTGACAAAACCATTGCAAAAGCTTTTATATATTATACTCTTTGGGTATCTTTCCCAGTAGATGAAAAACGGAATTTTCTTAGGCGCTCCCTAAAAAAATCGAGTCTTCCTCAAGGGCATGAAAACGCTGATCAACAATCAGCTTAAGAAATATATCGAATAACGAAAGCTCTTTAACGACTAGCAGTACGGCTTTCGTATAAATAGGTCGACTGGTAATCTGATGGCATATCGAATGGAAAAGTGGAACCAATCTTTACATCTTTTTGGAGAAGTAAAGGTAATTGCACTTGATGTTTCTAAAGCATTGAAAATGCGTGTATTTGGTATCGATGAGTCTCTTCTTTGTTGAATTAGAAATTCGAGTTGTTCTGGACGGTTTTAAGTTTGATATTCATAAAATAAATGCTGGTGTGCCCCAAGGCTCCGTTTTGTCTACGACACTCCTTTATCTTCATAAATGATCTCTTGTTTGAAACTTCTAATCCACTTCATTGTTTCGCTGATGACAGCACCCTCTTCTTCGGCTGTGGAACTTGTCGGTCTAACGACATATTCCACCCATGCCACCAAAGAAACTGAAAGCTTTCCATGAATGCTGGGCCGATGCCCCCATTACTCATTTGAACCTGCTGGATAGAATTCAGAATTGAGCCCACAAACTTTTGTTCCTCTTAATACCGATATCAGATAAAGCATTCGACATTCGTGAATTTAACAGTGCGTCCAAAATTTGGCTAAGGGGTAAACTGATGGGCACTCCCTGAACCAGTCGTGCATTTCATTTTATTTCAACAAGTTAACTAGCTAAACTTAATAATAGAGTATGAGAATAGTCGCAAGCTGAATAATTGGAGATAGTAAATTTATTTAAATGAAATTATAATTTTACTTTTCATTTTTGTTGTTGCTGCTAAGAATCGTTTATAATTAAAAGCAAAATACAAATAAAAATTAAATCAAATGCAAATCATAAACATACCCTACTGACCTTCTAGGCCGCAATGAGTAACTTTTTGGATTGATAGTTCGTCCTTCTTGCTCTTTGGGTAAATTCACCAGTGTCAGTTCGACCATACCCAGAAAATCATCTCTGGTTAAACGATTTTCATCAAATACTTGAAATACTAATTTTTGTTCGTTTGGTTTCACCTGATAATTAAAACAAGATGAGCAATAAAAATCGTCCAAAAATAAATTTTAAAATGCCTTTTCACCCACCCTAAAAATAAATTCCTCATTCCACATTGGATTCAAAGTCTGCACGTATTTAATTTTTGTTTTGAGTGAAAAGAAACAACAAAAGAAAATTAATTAATCAAGAGTTCACATGCACTAATGGGGGCATTCCATTTGATCTTACCTTCTTTTTAGTCTTAGTTAGGACTGAGTCGATATTTATATCACCATGAATTGTGTTGAGGTCGATTCTGACATAAGGATCACTGCAATAAAAAAGAAAGAAAATGAAATTAAGCTCCTGATTGGCTTGCAACATACTACACTCTCACCTGGCTCCAAATATGTCTTTTTTCGCTAGGGATTGTCCTCCAAGTACTTTGATGCGTAGCTGACTTATCTCAGTGTCATTCTGTAGGGGTGAAAGAATAAAGGGGATACATTTAAAATACGCATTTAATCACATTATTCAAGTTAGTATTATGTATTCCATTTTATGTATCTAACGACACGATAGAAACGAACGACTGGAAGACAGAATGCTTTAAATAGTCTGACATTTTACTGTTAAGTGGTCATTTATATGAAAAGGGCGGTCACTTTTGTGTGTATAATGTGACATCATTGGGGAAAAATGAGAGCTCGTTAGGGGTGTTTCATTTGAAATGTTAGCGAAGTTACGGTATTCGCTTTTTGCTATGTCAGCAGATGCTAAGCGTCGTATTTATGCAAAACAAAAGAAACAAGGCACTAATCATTTTCTGAGATATGTATTTACTTGCGACACTTAATTCAATTTGTTTTCTGTTTTCTAACATGTTAAGCTGCAAAGTGTATGAATGTCATGAAGCTGTTTTGACATTTAAATACCAACCGTTAAGAACTTTTTGTTATATTTATTAATCTCTTTATATAACTTAAAAATAGAATAAGATTAAAACGATTTTAAAGTTAAATATGCAAAAGTAAAATAAAACATTTTTTTTTAATTAAAATAAAATTCGAGTGTCAATGTGTATTATACACTAAAAAAGATAAACTTATATGCATAATTTACGTTTACATTGCGGCTCAAAACACGCTGCTTAGTGCCACATCTTCTCTTTAGCACAGTCTTGCGGAAGTGGATGGGCCAATTAAAAGTGCAGCGCCTCGTATTACGAGTATATTAGGTTCTATGTATGTACTTTATTCACTCTACTTAATTCAAAGAAAAAGTGAAAAATGAGTTCATTCTTTCAATCAAGAAGGTTCAAGGTTGAATTGATTTTTTTTTTCAGATTTAATCTTCTTATAAGGTAGGTAGGTACTTCGACATTGTCAATCAAAAATTCTTTCTGTAAAAAGATGACAGGTGATGTAATTTTGAAAATGCTGCAGCGTAAAACATAAGAAAGGGAAAGCAGTAAGTGAGAGCTACAAGGGAGAGCTATAAGGGAGAATGGAAAGGGAGAAAATTACAGAAGATCCGACGTGCGCAGTCTCCCAGCTCAAAGAGTTCCAAGAGCTTCGTGATATTTCTATCATCTGGGATTTTTATAAAAATAACTCAAGAAACTGGCTGTTGTTTTGAAGATATACATACATATGTAAATAAATTTAATTTTGATTTGGATAGGTCAAAATGTCCATTTTGACAATTTTTGCCTTCTATTAGACAAAAATATCAAATAAATAAATTTGGTGGTGCAACAATTCGAAGAGAACCAAGACCTAGTGACTTACAACTCTCAACCATTCCTGTGTACGTGTTGCCAGGAATGGAGGGGATCTGCAATTTTCTGTCGATTCCGAATGGCTAATGAGCAGCACTTTTCATGACAAGAGATACTCTCAGAAGATTTGTCAATTCCGGGAGATTTATCCCTCCCTCTACTAATAACAAAACAACTTTCAGCTGTCAATTAATTAACCATTTGGTTCAACTTTGTGTAATATTGAATTAAGATCACCTTGAGTTCTACATTTTCAATAATGTGAAGAAATCCGACTTACCATTAAAAATTGGGAGAAGATTCAATTCAAAGATACAAACATTTCCTTGCTTGATCGGTTGAGGCTAACAACAACCAAGCAAGAAAAAAGTCAATTTTTGTATTTACGATTTTGTTTATTAATGTATGGCTTCACATGTTCACTTTTTGAAAACTCAATAACTAGTCACATTTTCGTTTATTTACATACATATGTATGTATATTAATGTATAAATAATAAACAACAGACAGAATAATCTGTCATATTAAACTGTTTGAGAAAATACTATCTCTAAATGTGGCAAAACTGAGAACTTTTAAATAGTTTCCTGAGGAACGTCATGCTCATTTCAACTTGGACGTCTTTAGTTCAAACAAACAAAACTTTGTCTTACGATCCGACTTTAAAGGCCATGTTTTAGTTTTATTGCAAGAGTATTTACCTCTTCATAATTCAATTAGATGAAAAACTACATATATCCGCGCATGAAAAATATAATCCCTATAATTACGAGAGACAGAAGCTATTATACGCCGTCGTGCTTATATCTACTCTTGTGTTTCTTTTTTTTTTTGCAGACATATTGTTACAAAATAATTTGCTAAGATATATGAAAATATAATGTAGATATAGTCGTTACAAAACTCTCAAGGTTTATAGAAATCGATTTTTGTTTCTCTAATAAATTAAACCCTCTGGATAAGAATTTAAATGATATTTTATGATAGATTATACCAAATTACTAAGTCGTTGCCAAAGGCTGCTACTTTGTTTTTTTTTTAGAATAAGTTCTATTTTTAACAATTAATTGTGATGCATGTATAATTGTACGAATAATGGAAATGCAAAGCAAAATACTTGATAAACAAGCATAAATAGCGGGATTTTTAATGGTATTTTGTTCATTCACAATAAGAAAACATTTCACAGTTTTTGAAGGCTTTACACACATAATTTCGAACAGCTTTCAAGTTTATATCTGTTGATATGAAACAAGATGGCGCGATGGTCTATGATTGAAAAGGAAGTTTTTGAATGCGGTTTTGTGTTTTTTTTTTTTTTTTCTTTAAATTTTTAAGTGGGTTCATAAAGAGTGCTCCTTCTAGCCCTTTTACGCGTTCATTTTCAACATTTGGCTAAAATCTTCCTAACGAAATTAGGTTAAAATTTAATTTTATGGATTTTGCACTTAATCCGGAAAATAAAATTGTTATCACCTTTTCTCGTTTATTTTAAGTTAAACGCATAAAGGGGAATTTTTGAAATACAGAGGGGTGGAGGTGCATAAATAATTAAAATAAAAGTTTTCGAATGGACAGCTGTTTAATTTTGACATCCATCTTGGATCTAAGCAAAATGAATTTTGTTACATTACTCACAGATTTTCAACTTTTGATTGAACGTTATTAGTGATGAAACACTTCTGTTAGGGTGCGATTAATTAGACCCTGGTTTGCTGGCTTATGGATCCAGTATGCGATACTCGCAGTAAAGTAGTGATTATGAAATTTAAATAAAAAGAAAAGATTTCAAATAATCTTACAAAATGTACTTTATTAACAATAAGGTCTTACCTCGTCGAGGGTTAGTAAAAGAAGAAGGATATACAAAAAAAGGAAATGTATAAATTTAAAATGTCTTTAGTTTCATACATATCATAGAGCGACATCTTACATGAAATTAAATGCTAATTCTAGTACAATTTTACTTTAGGCTGATTGCACATGAACATTGCCGCCCGCCTTGCAACAATAGTTGCAAAAGATACAAAAAGAAAGATACTTTTATAAAAGATTAAGGGAAACCTTTTGATAGCGGAGGGGGTTCACTCACTCCGTTTGGATAGGAAAGGTTAGTATGGGAAAAATAATAATATAGCCATAATGATATAATAAATTGTATTCATGATATGTAGTTTAAAAAGTAAACGTATTTCAAAGTCTAAAAAATACATGAACGTTAATAATTTCATTCAGTACATATTTTTTTTTAATAAATGTTTCGTATTAATATGTAAGCAATTTAAAACCGAAAGAGCAGAGAACGAAATAAAATTGGCCTTTTAATAGTCCTTTGAGCAGATTGCTCTTATCTATAGTTATCTACTAATATTATTCAGATGTCAGAACACAAAGCTTAACGATGGGTCTTTAAGGATTCCAGATTGTGTTTTGACATCTGCAACGCGAATAAATCCATCCGAACCCCGGTACACCTTAATCACACGACCCAGACACCATTCGTTTGGAGAAAGCCTTTCATCGACGATGACAACAATATCATCTACTGAAACATTTCGTTCGGGATGTTTCCATTTATAACGTTGATGCAAACCCTTAAGGTACTCCTGCTTCCAACGATCGCAAAATTGATGGTGCAAAATTTTTAATTTTTCCCATCGTTTTATGCAGCTTAGAGACTGTGTCGAAAGATCAGGTTCGGGAATAGCAAGAAGTGGGCCACCGCGAAGAAAGTGGCCTGGGGTCAGTGGAGGTAAATCAGAAGAATTTTCTGATATCGTAGAGATCGGTCGAGAGTTCAAACAAGACTCTATGCGTGCCAGGAGGGTAGCGAACTCTTCAAATGTGAATTTATGATCACCGACAACCTTATTAAAATGCTTTTTAAAGCTCTTAACCGCAGCTTCCCAAAGACCACCCATATGAGGAGCTCCAGGAGGAATGAATTTCCATTCAAGGCCTAGGTCAGAATAATGTTCAGAGGTGTTGACAGAAAAGGTTTTCAAAAATTCCTTAAAATCCTTTGCAATAACTCTACTGGCACCTACAAGGTTTGTGCCGTTATCGGAGTAAAGAACTTTGGGAACTCCACGTCGGGCAACAAATCGATTGAGGGCTGCCATAAAAGATGGAGTTGATAAGTCACTCGTGGCTTCCAAATGAATTGCCTTAGTGGCAAAACACACAAATACGCAAACATATCCTTTGGATAGTTTGCAATTTCGCCCTGAAAAGCTCCTAATCGTAAAAGGACCCGCAAAATCAAGGCCAGTATGAGTGAAAGGCAAAGAGAATGTAGTTCTTTCAGGGGGTAACGCTGCCATAATTTGAGTTCGGCGTTGCCAATTATGCTTCCTACAGTCGCTACACTGTCGTTCACACCTTTTAATTAAGTTTTTTATTCTTGGAATCCAAAACTCGCACCTTATCAAACGCATAACGAGTTGGACTCCACCATGAAGAGTTAGCTTATGATAGAATTTTACAAGGAGAGGAGAAATGCAAGCTTGGTATGGTAAAAGTATAGGAAACCTTTCATTAAAAGAAAGAGAAGAACAAACTAACCTTCCGTTTGAACGGATAATTTGATCTCTTTCATCAATCATTGGGTTGAAGCTCAGAAGAGTGCTTTTCTTTGAAAGTGGCTGAGATCGGGTTAAAGATGAATATTCTTTAGGGTAGTAAAGAATTTGTGTCAGTCGTATTAACAGCATTTTAGTTTTTCGTATTTCTTCGTGAGACAGACTAATCGATGGATATATAAAATGTTCTCTATAGCGGGGATGAGTTCTGTGTACAAAACGTAACACATACGACATAACATGAACCGTTTTTGGCCAAGAATCAAACCTTTCAATAATGGTTTCAATATTTGGAACCATTGTTGTTATATTGGCCTTTATTGGTCTCTGTTCTAGGTCAATTTCTTTTAGTTTATGGGGAATTTCTTGGGGCCATGTAGACTCGCATTGCCTAAGCCAAGAAGGTCCATTCCACCATAGCTTATCTTTTTGGAGTTCATTGGGAAGCATCCCTCGCGTTGCAAGATCAGCAGGATTGTCTGCTGAACGGACGTGCCGCCACTTAGAACCTAGATTTGAGGTTTGAATTTCAGAAACCCTATTACCAATAAAAGTTTTCCAAGTATTTGGAGGTTTGTCTAGCCATGCTAGAACTATTGAACTGTCAGTCCAAAGAATTATGTTATAGTTTAAAATACTATGTAATTGTGGTAGTACATGGTTAATTAATTTAGATAAAAGTACTGCGGCGCAGAGCTCAAGTCTTGGTAAAACAATCTGCTTAAGAGGAGCTACCCTGCTTTTGGCACAGAGTAAATGCGAAGACCAGCTGTCTGGGCTGTGTTGGAGTCTGATATATAATGCGGCAGCGTATGCCTTCTCGGAGGCATCGCAAAACCCATGTATTTGAATAGCATTATCTGGCGTATATTGAATCCAACGCGGAATTCGAATTGTTTGAATGTCAGGTAAAGCAGCGAAGTAATTTTTCCAGCGATGACACGTCTGTGGCATGAGCGGTATGTCCCATGACGTCCCATCTTGCCAGATTTGCTGCATAAGTATCTTCGCAGTAACTATTACAGGGGCCAACCACCCTGCTGGGTCAAATAATCGTGCGACTACCGAGAGAACAGCGCGTTTGGTTAAGCGATGATCTCGTTCTTCAAATTTTAAAAAGAAACAGAATGAATCTAATTTTGCGTTCCAGATTATACCCAGAGTCTTGGTAACGCTGGAGTCTTCGAATTGTAGAAAATCTTTATTGTAAAGAAAAGATTGTGGAATAGTTTTGAGAAAATCAATGCTATTAGAAGTCCACTTGCGTAAAGAGAATCCACCTGAACTTAAGGCAAGGGATAATTGTTTCTGCGCTTCTAGCGCTGAGTCGAAAGTATGAGAACCTGACAAAACATCATCCACATAAAAATCGTTTTTTAATATTGATGAAGCGATAGGAAACTGTTGGCTAACGTCATCGGCCAGTTGTTTTATCGTACGTATAGCTAGATATGGTGCGCAGTTTACGCCAAATGTAACCGTATTTAGCTCGTAGTCTTGAAATTCGTCTGAATTGGAATTCCTAAAAAGAATCCTCTGATAGGGACTGTGTTCAGGATGAACCAAAATTTGTCGATACATTTTTTCGACGTCGGCACAAAAAACAAATCGATAAAATCGCCATCGCAAAACAAGAGACATTAGATCTGCCTGTAGAACTGGACCTGAATGTAAAATGGAGTTTAAACTAACGCCATTTCCAGAGGGACTTGACGCGTTGAAAACTACTCTAAGTTTTGTTGTTGTACTTTCAGGCTTCAGAACCACATGATGCGGCAGATAATAAGAAGAAGCAGGATAGATTTGAAGGGAATCATCGGGAGTAACTAAGCTCATATGTCCGAGCGTAGAATATTCTTGAAGAACTGCATTGTATTTAGACTGAAAGTCTGGATTTTTTGACAAGTTTCTTTCCATTCGAACAAGTTGTTTCATAGCGATATCTCTAGATGGACCCAGTGATGGTGAGGGGTCTTTAAAAGGCAGTCGGACAGTATAGCGACCATTTTTATCTCGGGTAGTTGTTTGAGAATAAAGCTGTTCGCAAAAATAATCTTCAGGAGAAAGATGTCTTACATTAGGCAACTCTTCAATTTCCCAAAATTTCGATATTTGTTCATCTATTGAGATTTCAGAATAATATGAAACAAATGTAGAAAACGATTGAACGTTTGTTTTCGGTAATGGGCCTGATAGGACCCAACCAAACACTGTTTGTTGAGCGACTAAAGTATTAAAAATATTTTGTTTTACACCTTGTAAAATAATTGAAGGGTATAAGTCTGCTCCTAACACAAAGTCTATGTTAGAGCTTTCATAAAAGAATGGATCAGCTAATTGTATATCTATTTTATCTGAAAGTTCGTTAGGGCTTATATCGCATGAAGGTAAGTAACCTGTGAGCCGCTTTAAGACGAAAGCGCTAGTAGGAACAGAAAAAGAATCCACATATTTAGATCCTATGATGAATGAACAGATTTTCGATGAAGATGTTGTAACAACCGCGCTTATACCTGAAATATCAGCTTGTATTGGCTTCACCGGAAGACGTAATCGCTGTTGAGCTTCTTCAGAAATGAAGCTGGCTTCTGACCCCGGATCCAAGAGTGCACGTAATGTAAACTTAGAACCCAGGTGGTGAAGCTCGATTAATGCAGTTGCTAGAAGAATGCGTTTTTTACTTTGAGTAAAAAAGGTTTTGACTTGAGGGTTTGGGTTTGGAGTGGACTGTATTTGATTTAGAGGCGAGATGGTCGCTTCAGTTGGATTTCTTACATTGGGATTTGTAGACATACCTGGAGTGTGAAAGGTTGTTGATTGATTTGTTTGAAATTTTGAAGGAAAATGAAGTAGTGTATGATGCTTTCGTCCACAATACATACACGTGTGAACACTCTGGCAATCTGTAGCCTTATGCGTAGGCGATAGGCAGTTATTGCATAATTTCAGAAAGTTCACTTTTGAGACTCTGTCAGAGATTGAAAGTGTTAAGAATTTTGAACAAAATCGAATAAGATGTGAGCCTTTACACAGTGGGCAACAAAAGCTGGCAGCCTTTGTGTGAAACGAACGGTGCTGTTGGTTCTGTTTGGTAGAAGCAGAAGTGGAATATGTATGAGCAGGTTTACAATCCTTCAAGCTAGAATGCTTGAGGTCATTTACAGTTTCGAGGATTTGATACTGACTCGTTAAAAACTTGTCCATTTCTGACCAAGTCGCAATATCACGGGGTTTTTGAAGCGATTGTTCCCACATGGATAACGTTTTATCGGGAAGACGACTGGAGCACAAGAAGACGAGAAATGGATCCCAAGAAGTTGTGTCAATTTTATACGAATTTAATATGGAAATGCAATCATTAATATCACCTTGAAGTTTCTTTATACCTTTTCCAGATTCAATATTAACTATCGGTAAACTGAAAAGAATTTTCAATTGACTATTAACGAGAATTCTTTTATTATCGTATTGGTCAGATAAAGCTTTCCAAGCAAGAGCAAAACTATCGGAAGTAAGTGGAAATTTGCTCACTATATTATAAGCTTCACCCTTTGTTTTGGACCGAAGATAAAACAACTTTTGGACACAGCATAGTTTCGGATGATTGATATAAACAGCTGTAAATAAATCCCTGAATGAAGGCCATCCCAAATAGTCACCATGAAAGTTCTCTGTGTCACAAGGAGGAACCTTTATAGAAGATAAAGATTGCGTATTACTGAAGTTTATGTTTGTAGGCAAGGAACTAGGAACTTCTGGCAAATCAGATTTAATGATTTCAAGTTTGCGAATTCCATCTATTATTTCACTTAGACATGAAACATAAACTGTTGAAGAATAGTTGTATTTATGCTTAATCGATTGTAAATCATCGTCAGAAGGTTCCTCGTTAGAAGTTAAGCAAAAATTATATGCGTTTTTTATTTCAGACCACATATCTTTGACCTCAGTTTTGGTGGTCTGTAACGATTGAATAGTCTGATCTACTAATGGAATTTCTTGAAAACTCTTACGAAATTCGGTTAGAAGATCGGTAGCGATTATAAATTCATCTATTCCAATCATTTTGTAGGTATAGTTTAATCAATATAAATAAGTTCTTATATAAGATATTATTGATTTTTATGTAAACGAAAACAACTCACCAGAGAAATTCGTCCGTTTAACGAATTTATAAAAAAATCCGTTTTAGAAAAATTTGTTTTTTAATAAGATTGACTGGGAAATAAGACTTCTAGAACTCGATTACTGTTATAATCTATAACTGCACATTGATAAGGGCTGGAGCATTAACTAATATCATAGCTAACCTCAAATCCACATGCACTTTTTCATGAACTGAAAACTTTACAACATTCGTTGAATTAAAAATTAATATTAATTCACTTATTTAAGGATTACTTAATGCACAGATTTTTTGGTATTGCCAATAAAATTACAACTAACTGCAAAAGAATGAATCAGGGAAGCTTTAATTTAACGGTACCAGAATTCAGAAAAGAAATATATCACGAAACAGATTTAATTTTTTATTTTTACGAGAATAAGAAATCTTATAAGTTTTTAAATCGTTAAGTGCTCTTTTTACCGAAATTTATACGTTCTTTTAAATTTATATGCGTATTTTATACGAGAACGAAATTAACTTTTAATTGACCGACTGGACTGATAGAAAACCAACGTTCACATACCTGTTAGACAATGACTACTGATGAAGTTGTTGTTAAACCAGATTTTAAGCGGTACTTTCTTCTGTGCTGTGCTTATTTCTCTTTGATGTACTGTTGCTGAGATTTACTGAACTTCTATATAATGTATGTTTTTTATGGATCTTGATTTACAGGTGCTGTAAGAGAGTTTTGGCTCCTTCGGTTGATAAGAGCGTGAGACTGGAATGAATGATAACGATGATGATGATGTGATGATTTTGATTAACGGGTTGAGGATTGTGTAAGTGTGTGGGTGCTTGGAGATTGGTGATCGATGATCATGATAAGCGGTGTGAGATTTGGTTTTGTAGACTTTTTTATGAGAATTAAAGGCTACAAGATCTTTTAGTGTCGTATGATTTGATCGTCGAGAATTTTGTGGTACTCGTCGTACGATGTTGCTGATAGATAAAAATTCTATTTTTGGTGATGATCGGTGATCGTCGTTCCTTGATGATCGGTGATCTTCGTTCTTTTGCAGAGATATAGGGATCTTTTCAGATAGATTCTGTTGCCTGGATGATGATCGTTGATCAGCTCGTGGTTGCTTAAGGATCTCAAGATATAGAGATCTTGAATTCAATGAAATATTTAAGTATCGCAATAAAAGATCCAATTATCCGGTTCGTTTGGACCAAAATGTTAGGGTGCGATTAATTAGACCCTGGTTTGCTGGCTTATGGATCCAGTATGCGATACTCGCAGTAAAGTAGTGATTATGAAATTTAAATAAAAAGAAAAGATTTCAAATAATCTTACAAAATGTACTTTATTAACAATAAGGTCTTACCTCGTCGAGGGTTAGTAAAAGAAGAAGGATATACAAAAAAAGGAAATGTATAAATTTAAAATGTCTTTAGTTTCATACATATCATAGAGCGACATCTTACATGAAATTAAATGCTAATTCTAGTACAATTTTACTTTAGGCTGATTGCACATGAACAACTTCTATTTACTATAGTTTGTTACGTCATCAACATGGAGATGTTGTTGTGTATTTAATCAAACATTCGGGAGATCATTTATAAAAGTACAGAAAAATAAGGGCCTAAAATAGATCCTTTTGATTCACCCATATGCAAGCAAAGGCTGACTCTAAAGTATTTTTTTGGTTAACTCTGTCGAAAGCTTTTGAGAAATCCAGAAGACAGAGAAGTTATATTTTCCTAGTTAAACTCACATCTTATATCATTGAGTACATTCACCAACGCAGTTTGGCAGCTGTGGTTTGTGCGAAATCGAGATTGAAATGGTGATAGCAATTTAAAGCTCTTCAAAGGATTTAATATTTGTGATGCTAGAGCTTTGACAAGCAAGGACGAATACTAATGGGGCGAAAATTCAAGCAAAAACTGACATTCGACGTTTTGCGTATAAGAATTACTTTGATTTTTTTTCAGTTTTCTGGGAATGATAAGGTTGCAATGCAAACATTTAACAAATGCATCAGAGTTCAAAATATATGGAAAAACAGCATCAGACTTGATAGAAAGAAAGCTGTCCTGTCCTTAAGTAATACATTTAGTCCCAAAAATTCTTTGGTCTACAATTTCCCATAGATTTTCTATGGGGTTGTGAATTGTGATCAGGGGATTGCGCGGGCCACTTCGTAACAGCAATACGGTTTTCGTTCAAACAATTCTTCACAATATTAGCGGTATGTTTAGGCCCGTTATCATGTTAAAAGATCTATCGCAATAGCATATTTTCTTCACCATGAAGCATGATATTTTGAAGTACCCTCTGTACATGAAACGATCACTTAATCTTTTGTATTAGATCGACTCCTTGGCTGGAAAAACATTCCAGTTCATAATGTTCCCTCCACTGTGTCATTTTTATAACGAGGATTCAAGCGTTCGCTTTTTGTCCTCCATACCGTACGAAATTCGTCAGATCCTTTTAAATTGAGCTTGTATTCATCTGAAAAGAGTACCGTTTCCATTTATCACATTACAGTTGAAGTGTACCCTGTCGAACTCTAGTGTCGCACGTCGGTTTTTTCGAGAGGTAAATGATTTTTTAATTGCTCGATAAGATCGAAAGCCACAACCAGCCGCTCTTCGCCGGAACGTCCTGTTCGAAATCTCCAAGTCTAGTTGTTTGGTTATATACTTGTTGACAATATAAAGAGACTTTTTTGATAAGTCCGATGTCGCGATGGGTGCTTTTTCGCAGTCTTCCGCCATTATGAATCGTTTGAACATTCCCCCTTGCCACGAAAAAGAGATATTGTTCGCGAAAACACCGTATGGCTTTTACCAAATTTATTTGCAATAAATGTAATTGATTTACCGTTAGTGAAATCAGGCACTATTTTTTCTTTTATTTCGTTGCAATATTTATTAGGCGTTTTTCGTTTTTAGTTCAGAATGAGCTTTGAACAGAGTCAGAGCATGTCGAGCATGTTCTGAACATGCTCTGAGTTGTTTTTGAAACACTCCTGTCACCATTTACCTCATGTCAAATGCTTGTGTTAAGCATTTAACTCTGTCTGCGCAGTTATTTCATTCTGAACTCATACACCCTTATTTATTATTTTTCACTAATACTGGGTTCAACCTCGGAATAGTTAAGCCGAGCCGAAGCACTTACTTCGGGTTTACGCCACGTCAAACAAATCCTTATTTAAAATTATTTTCTTAGCAGTTTTAGCTACGCCTTCCTTATGTCAAATATGCTGGGGAAAAAGTGACAAATCTAAAACTCTGGTTATTATACAAATAAATCAAACCCCAGCTGATTTCCATTATTATTCATTTTATTATCATTGTATGCATATTGGAAAGTTCAAATCCAATAAATGAATATGTACCAAACCACATTGCGTTCCCAATACCGTACAACTTTTAGAGCGTTTGGAAAATATAAATTGTAATTTATTATTGCAAAATATCTATCCTTTTTGTCTTAGTAAGAAACGCAAATAAATAGCTTACACTCCTTTTTGTAAATTTCACAAGATGTCGTTTCAAAATGACATTTAGATACTAAAACGGCCTTAAACCTCCTATGAACCAGTTTTAGCTTATTCCACCGCTATTCCTCGTGCATTTTCATTATAAATAAGGTTTTCAGGATTAGACCCCTTGTAAAGTCGAAGTAACTTTACTCCGTCGCTAAAACGAGTTAGTAAATAAGGCTGATAACGCTTAGAACATCCTTAGAACAAAATAAAATGCACGACTGGATCGCACGAACTTGCTCTTATGTAAAAGTACTTTGGAATTTAAGATACATTTTATAAATATAAAACATGGATTTAATGAAATAATAATGTTCAAATGCATAAAATTGCCGTCTGGTTTCCGCAAAAGTATGAATTTATTCAAATAAACTTTAAAAAATCGTTTTATTATTAAATAAGTTTTTTATATAAGAAATTTCTCTAAAATTTTTCAACAAAAAAATGTAGGATGCGAATTTTAAGTATTAAATAATATTGATTTTAGAAAATAATTTTAAAAAATAATCGTTTGTAGGTTTTGAAGATATTGATTTAAATTTTTTTTTTTTTTTCAAAAAACCCAACAAATATTTTTTTGGATATTTTTATATATGTACAATATTATTTTAAACTTGAGGGGACTCCTGCTGAAAATTTCGGGTTAAAATCGAAAATAAAAAAACGGGTCTATGGCAGGTACCCCTAATAACATTTTGCCCCAAAATTTTGTTTGACCAAAATGTAGCCTATGTTCATAATATTACACCTAATTTTTTTTATCAAAATCGTTAGAGCCGTTTACGAGATAAATAAGATTTTGCATTACGGGTGTATGGGGGGTACCGTTAGTTTTGGAGCTAAAAAAAAAATTTCAATTTTTGCTCTAGCGAATCACCGAAGACCCTTTACTACCGAGTTTAAAGAAAATACCCCGGTAGTTTAGGCTGTAGTTCGAGGTACAGACATACAGATTTACAGACATACAGACAGACAGACGGAATTGTTGGACACACTTTTTTCGTCTTTGCTATCATCGTAATGTCAACTTTGATCAAAATCTCGAGTTCGATTTTTTTTCCAAATGCAGAACTTGCCCTATAGTACCTATATCGCAAGTAAAAAGAAACACATATTAGAACATTTTAAATTAAAAAAGAAACACAATTTATTTGACAGGCTCAGGCTCTACTCTGAACCCAAAAAGAAAAGCGCCTATTGAGAGCCATTATATCGCTTTTTTATATAAATTATAATGTTCGATCTAAATCACCGGCCCATGACACACAACTTATTTTTCTCATTGTTTAGATCATACTGGAAAAGAAAAAATCAGTTAACGGTAAAATTCACTATTAGCAGGCGAATTGCTCTTAAAATAGGGTATATGTGCTTAAGTTTTGTCCACTTAAATTTTAATTATTTCTGAATTATTTTGTTGAAATTCAAATAAGGTTAAACTTGCAATATAAATAATAACCGTTAATTCAAGTCTTACAACTCTGATTGGAAACAAAAATTATGAAAATATTATTGGTTTTCTTAATTTCTTTTACTTTTTTCTAAAGTGAAATCATTTTGTGTTTTAGTTTTGGTCAACAATGTATACCTTTACATAAAATCCGATTTGTCAAACTTAATTTTGTATGAATTAAATATAGTCGTTTTTTTTTAACTTTATGTTTAACTAAAAATATTTACCCTGACACTATTTATTTGTATATACATATGTATGTATGTATTAAATTGAAAAAAAAAAAACTTGTCCGCAACTTGCACATACGATTAAGTCATGCTAATTATTTAGTTCCTTTCATTGCTTTTCAGAAACGTAAATCTACATTGCTATTCTCATTTCTTTGTTTACTTGGCTAGATGGAAATATACATACGTCCGCATTGGTTGTGGACATATTAAAGGGTTTCAACATGTTTACTCCCAAACACTCGTCTCGGAAATCGAATTTTCCAAATCGAAGTATAAAACTTCCTGGATTTGGAAAAGAAAAACCTGCACTATGACAGACGCATATACCTTAGCTTCCAAGGAACAAAAAAATACTCATACCTATGCCCCTATGACCCAGTTATATGGAAATCAATTAATCTTTACACAGATGATTCACCTTGTGTAGAAATGGATTCCGTGAATTTTGTGACTGCCTATTTTTACAGAAATCTATGGGCTAAGCATACCTAATGAATTTTAAGAATTTCCAGGTTCCTTAAATTAATTTAAAAATATATCTAAATTGGTTTTCCCTCATAAGGTTTTCACTGCTTAAATACCCGCCAAAGAACCATCGACACGCTAAAGCAACTAGTGCTTACATCTAAGAATAATTATTTAATTTATTAAATCTATACAAACTAACATCATGGCAAATAAATCGCTGTTAAGAAAAGAATAGAAAAGAAAAAAAAAACCAACCACCCCTGTATGAGAGACAGAGATAGCTCGAGTAATTTACACAATTATACCCCATTAGCGAGTGTCATTGATAAGATGTTGTTAAAGTTTACGATAGCAACGCTACACTACAGCATAACACTCGTCTTCGTATTATCAAAGAAATTCCATATCTTTCACACACATGCATGGTATAGGTAGGTAAACTAACTCAAATCACGAGGGTTAACTCGAGTGACTAAGTCTGAGCAAACAACAACCGGGGATTGACACAAGGTACAGAGTCTTTTTATATTTAAAAAAAAATACAAAAAAAACGTAAAAAGAAATTCATAAAGTTGAAACACGCATACGTGTTTGAATATTTTAACTTACACTCAAGTGTCCTAGGACGTGAGGATTATTTAAATAGGATTTATACGACTACTCGAGCAATAAATCGATGTACATATAGAAGTTGCGGTATTTTGTGATGGGGATGAAGGAGCCCATCAAAAGATAACGAGCTGACATAAGAACGATTCAAGCGGAAGCGTTCGTGGTACATTTATGAAAATGAGGTCAGGTTGGTTGGAATCCTTTCTTTTCGTTCAAAGGTCTATTAGCTGGAGATGAATCTTTTGAAACGTGTTTTACTCAACCTTCACAGAGGGACGTGGTGACTTTATAAAGTTGTTTCTGATTTAAGTCGAAACAATTATGATGAAATGTTTTATTCATTTCGTTTGAAAAGTTATTTTAGTATTAAATCAGCACAGATTGCGAGCCTAGAATATTCAGTTGGAAGCTGCTTTATATACATTTATATGAACTTTCTTATAACGTTTTTTTTTATAACGTTTCGGTTTATAATTCTTATCTGTAAAAAATAGAATAGAAATCTTCAAAGAGTTTACATCAAAAGATTTATCTAATTTTGTTAAACTTATCCAATTTTTCTTTTTCAAGCAAACTTAATACATTCAAACGATGTTCAAAGGGTATATGAATTTTTGTATATTTTGAGCACAGAGCGAGCGTTTAAGAAAGTTGGAGAGGGTTAAATAGGAGATATCGATGCACATTGGTTTTCAATGTTTGACCGCAATGGAAAAGAAATATTGGAACCGGTAAAGCATTCCACATTCGTGTAGGGCGGCCAAAGAATGAATCTCCGAATTTAACAGTACGTCCGAGGTTGGGCTCACGGGTAAACTGATGAACATTGCCTGAAGCGTGAGAATTGAATTGTTTAATGGGAGGAATGGAACTAGCTATTTTATTAGAACATCATTTATAAAATGAACGGTTATATAATGAAAGACAAGAAACATTTCGGCGCTGCTCGAGAGATTCAAATGTTTTCGTTATACTTCTATCACCTAGCATTTTTGAAGCTCTATTTGGGATTCAAGCAGAGTTTTTGGCGACGTCGAATATGAGGTCATTCCACACAAGGTGGTCAGTGATGCAAATACCGAGAACTGAGAGCTGTTCGGTTTCCTCAAAGCAAGTGCCGCTCATAGATAGCGGCATGGAGGGTGACTTGCGCTTTAACGACAGAAAACAGCATTGAAACTTAGAAAAATTAAATTCAACGCGGTTCATTGTTCTCCATTTGCTATCGAGATCATAATTTAATGCGCTTATCATACTCTGCCATTCTAAATCCACATCCGAAGAACAAGAATGTGAATCTGGAAACAAATATGAGAATCTGAAAGTATTTGTCAGCAAATCAATTTAATTGATTAGAAGTTTAATACAAGAGACCATTGATGTATATAAGAAATAGAGTAGGAGACAAACTGGAGCCCCGTAGCACACCAGCATGTATTTTATGAATACAACTTGTATTGAGCGGTTGGAAAGGTAGTTTCTAATTTAACGAAGAAGAGATTGATCAATACCAAATGCCTTTGAAATTTCAATTAAGCTATCGTTCTTCAAGATATGTCAGCTTAAGAAATATCAGCGTTTCCATGACCTTGGACGATAGTTTGGGGGGGGGGAAAGATTCGCCTGTTTTAGAGAAAGGTTGGACAAATGCTGTTTTCCACCCACTTGGAAAGTAGATTAGGGTAGATGGGGGATTTATTGGGTTCATAACAACTAGGAGATACTATCCGTGCCAGCGGAATTGTGTATATCGAGATCTTTCAGTACTCTTGCAACTTTACGAGGAAGAAAGAAGATTTGTTCCATAAAATTGTTTACGCTCTCAATTACAAAAGGAGTCATGCCCCTTTTTGGCAGCGTCGAATTAACAGCAAACTGTGCTCCAAGCAAGCTGGAAGCTGGATCTAACGTTCTGGAAGAAGATTTTTGATTCAGAGCCTGATCCACTCTTGAATTAATTACCACCAAGTAAGTAAGTAGTTGAATAAATATAAACTCATTTAATTAAAAAATTGAGCACTTTCCGAAAAGTCTATGAAGGCAAATTTATTTATTTAAGGGCTCAATTAAAAATCTTTTCCATCGTTTCGGGGTGGTTTTTAGGGACCTTGGTGGAGATACGTGATGCATTCTCCATCGTATAAAAAAAAACCTCACACTAAAGAACCGTATTGGCAGACATGGATTCCCTAGACATTGCTCCATTTCGCTTGTCTCTTGAAAATATTCTTATTCATGACCTTTAAATTTATAAAAAAAAGTGGCTGATGTAAAAATATAGTAATTAACGGATAATTAAGTGTAAAATACTTTTTTCATTTTTCTAAAAATCTCGAGATAAGAAAAAAACACACTCTATTGATACCACTCATACTAAAAACCACTCATATTAGAAAGCGTGTTTGCAAAAGTACACATTTAATAAGAAAGTGTGTGTTCTTTTTTGAATACACTTTAATTTTATCCGAAAAAGCAGGTATGTATGAAACAAATAACTCTCTTGACTAATTGATTGTAATTTTTATTAAATTAAATTTTCTTCTTCAGAAACCACAATTAGAATAATAAATATAAAGCTCATTTTTATTCATTAAATTATGTACAGTGGTACATAGCATATTCATAATTTAAAATATAACAAGTAACTTGTATGCACGAGTATTTATTTATTTATTTATTTATCTATACACACATAAAACTTTCAGATAACCGTGTGGTAAACGCCGTAATTACAAAAAACTGAACGAAGGAAATACATTAAGTACAAGTAATTGCCTTAAGTCAGGTGATGCCATGTCCTACAAAAAATCCAGCTATTCAAACAACATTGTCAATGTGCATGTCATTCTGAAAATTGCCGTCAAATTTAATAAATTCTATTTGCAGCAGCAGCGGAAGATATATGTATATTTATTAATATTAAATATATTTATTATTTACGGATCCTTTGGGGCCGTAATTGATGGTATTAATATTAATGAGGAAAACAAATCTATCAACAACAATGGTTCTGCATTAACATTTTCTGTATTCACATTTTTGACGTGAATATAACTTAATATGCAGCGTAAAACAAGAGCAGCGAGAGAACAGTATCGATTAAAGAGGAAAAGAAGATCTTGTGTAGAAATAAGAGAGTTTACGCAGCCTCGCAGCTCGAGGAGATCGAAGAGTCTTGCGATAGAAACAACACCCGACCGCAACGCAAACTCTTCGAAACAACGAAGCTAACCTAATTACCGAAAGACAGGGAATTGGGAATTTTTTCTAGTAGCATTTTCAGCAGCTGTTAAATGGGCATCATCTAGAGCATTTAATAAGCAAAAAGGCAACCCGCTTCTAATCAATGAAGAAACAGTTCCACCATCCAGTATAGAAGAATAAGGCCTAGCTATAAATAAGCTTAATGGCTTACCTGCAGAGCTCTGATATTTTGGTAGGGTGCATGCATCAAACCATCAACCAAATATGGGTGGAAGGGAACATGTCCGATGACTGGACCATCAGCTCCATATGTCCTATGTCTTGCAAGAGCTATCGAGGCATATCCCTGCTAAATTTCGCATACAAAATCCTATCGAACGTGCTATGTGAACGTGTAAATCGTTGTGTAATAAATTAGTCAACACCATCTATTTATCTTCAAAGCCACATATGATAGCATTCATCGTAAGGAGCTCTCGAGATCCCGGGAAAAATTATCCAAATGTGTCGCGTGACATTGGAAAACACGCAGTGCAATGTGCAACCTCCAAATTATTCCAAAGATGCACAGAGTTTCGGCAAGGAAATGCGCTATCATGTGATTTCTTCAGTCTCGTTCTAGGGCAAATTGTACACAGGGCAGGTGCAAGCACGGAGGGAACTATATTCAACGTATGCGAACGATATCGAAATCATTGGCCAACGTTCTGTAATAGAGTTCTTCCCTGATTTTAAAGATCAGGCAAGAATTGTTGGTCTTGAAGTAAATGAAAACAAGACCATGTATGTATATGCTATCAACAAACATCTGTCCAACGATAAGGGCAAAACGTCAATATTGATAGCAAAAACTTTGAGGTAGTTAAGGAGTTCATCTACCGCGAACGACACTTTTGTGGAGATCTGACGAAGAATTACCCTAGAAAACCACTACTACTTCGGTTTAGCATAACAAATGGGTTCAAAACTCCTCGCTTGCAAGGCAAAGTGCACGCTTTACCAAATTCTTATACTACCAGTCCTACTTTAAAGCGCCGAGTGCTGGACTATAAGCAAGAAGGGAAAGATGATACTGGGCTCTCTCGAAAGAAAAGTTCTTTAACGGATATTTGGTCCTGTGTGAGGGGGGCGAATAGAGAAAAAGATATAAACCCGCGAACTCTAACAGCTGTACCAAGATGTGGATGTTGTTCAGAAAGCCAAAACACGTCGACTACATTAAGCGAATGGACAACAATGCTCCAGCTAAGAATTTTCGAATCCCAGTCCCCAGGTTCGCGGCGACAAAGAAGACTGAACCTCCGGTTTAATTAAAGCAATCGCGGATGCCAGAGCGCTTGACTGGAAGCAGCGTGCTGGGATCGCAGAAGATGGAAAGCTGTCGTGTCTCATGCAGAGGCCGTTCATGGATTGGGAGCCGTTTAAGTAAGATCAATTGTAATCATTTATAGAATTTTGTTCAGAAATATGAATATGTAAATACATACATATGTACCTACATATGTGCATACAGACCAAGTTTTGCATTCGTAAAAAAATCAAGCTTGACATAACGATGACAGAAAAAAAAAACGAACAAAATATCTCCCGCCATTCTGTATGTCTAAAAGCTATTTTGTGCTTCGACCTACTACATATTGCTTAAACCACTAAAGGTTTTTAAGAGTTTTAAGTTATTCCATAGAGGGAAATTAAAATTTTGATTAGCTCCAAAAATTAAACTTTCTGCGATACAACTATTAAGCAAACAATTATGTATTTCTTTCGAAAATGGTTATAACAATTATTCGAAAAAAAAAAAACAATTGTACGACTTCGAATTTTGAAAATTAATGTTATAAGAGAAAAATGTTCCCTTAGTGTTTAGAACTACAAACAGAATGTCATGTTATTTCTCAAGCAAATATGAATTTATGAAAGAACAAAGATTATAAATAGTTGTAACATTTTTAAATGCATATAACATTCTTCAAACATTTTTAAGACAAAGATTTGGTACTCAAACTTTAAGTTTTAATTATTGTACAAATACAAATTAAAATTTAAAAAAATATTGATCCGTTTTTGAGAATTTTCGAAATTCCAAGTAAATTCAGTAATATCTTAATTCCACAATTTGTTTTCTTGAATTATAGATCGTAAAAATTACGACAAACAGACAAAAAATTAAAAAAAAATTCTAGTTGCCGTTTTCGAGAAGAATACAATTTCCTAAAACCATTTTTACTTGCGACTTATAGGTACAATAGCGAAGACTAAAAAAGTGAGTCTCGCAATTCTGTCTGTCTGTTCGACTACAGTCTAAACGGCCCGGCCAATAACTTGGTAGATATCGTTTTGAATTTTTTCCCCCCACACGTTTTTTTTTTTTTTTTTAAGACCAAAAATAACGGTAAATAAATAACGGACATTTTATAAATATTTTTTTTTCAAAAACTGTCCCACAGATTTTCTTAAAAAAAAATTCAAAAAATTTCATTAAGTGAAAGCTAGCTAATGGTTGAAAAAAATTTTACAAAAAAATGTTATTTTTGGTACCCTCCTTGGAACCATTTTTTTGGTTTTTGATTTTCTCAAAAACGGTTCGACGGATGTTGATCATTTTTTTTCTACTAAAGGTCTCCAATAGTTTGAATATTATTGTGAATTCAAATTTTGAAAAAATAATTTTTTGAATTTTTAAATATAAATTTCAAAATTTTTTTTTTGAAAACTCAATATTTCGAAAACCCCATGCTCGATTTTTTTAAAACTTGATAAATAAAAATTTACAAGATATAAGAAAAAAATGTATTTTACCTAAAAATAACGGTACCCTCCATAAAAAAGTTAAAAAATGGTTTTCGAAAATCGTATTTTTCTCCAAAACGGTTCCGAGAATTTCGCTAAAAATTTTTTTATTGACTGTATCTACCATAGAACGATTTTTTTTTTGTAAATTTAAATTAATAAACACTTTAAAGTTGCGTTCCAAAATTTTTCTTAAAAATGTTTTGAAAATTTTGTATATAAAAGCTTATTTTTTTAAGAAACCTCTACAACGAGTTATAACTTTGTTCTTGCGCAAAATAATTTTTGCTTAAAACACATGGCATCCTGTGTTTAGCTCCAACTATTAAAGGAGCTGTTTTAGTCATTTAAAAAATGAATTTTATCCCTAAGAACAGTTTTCTCTAATAACATTAATTTTTGAAATTCTTAGTCGTTTACATAAGCGACTCAGTCGTGCATTTTTTTTAATATGTATTTGTATGGTAATAAAATTAGTATTAAAAAACTATTTCAAAAAAATCCACCATGTGGTTTTCGAATAAATTACTGATTTTTGAAAACAAACTTTGGTTATTTTTTAAAAATTCAAAAAAAAAATTGTAAATATGAATACATTAGCAGCATTAGTATTGAAAAATTGATCAAAATTAGTTTTAGCGATTGCAAGAAAATCGAACACAAAAAACTCGGTTCTATAGGAGGTATCGTTAATAAACAATGTTTCTTGTATTTCATTATATTACCGTTATTTTTATAAAAAGTGTTCCAATGAAATGGACAAATAGCCAATAGGGAATGTCTATCAGTTTATCCTTGAGTCCAACTTCGGACGCACTATTAAATTCAGAGTTTTTTTTTTTAGCCGCACAACACGAATGTGGAAAGCTTTACCCAGTCCAACGAATATTCGTCAAACAATTCACCATAGAACATCGCCTCGGTCCCTGAAAGTGTACAGCAGAACCCGAGGCATTGGATTCCTCGCTGCGCTCAAGAACTTGCCCTTTCGCAGAATTCAACTTGGAGAATTTTGCATCGGGACTTGGGCCTACACCCAAACAAGATTAAACTGTCCGCATTTTGTTGTATGAATGGATGTGCTAACGAGAGGAATTGCGACGCGAACCCACACGCGGTTCACCAGGTGACAAAGGATTCTCAAAAAGTAATCATTTGGTTTAGATTTTGGGCCAGCTTCGTCATTGGGGTTCGTGCTTTTGATAATGATAATGGTGATAACTGATAACCAATTTCGTACAGCCCAAATTGAACCATATGGACCTAGACGACATGTGGTAAGAGCATAATGACGCTACGTGCCACACACCGGACGCCATGATAGACATTCTGCAGGGTAAGGTTATCTCTCGCAGAGGTGACGTGAAAACGGCCACCACGGTCATGCGATTTGATACCACTAGACTTTTTCTTGTGTTCTTCCTGAATCATTCGGATATGCACCACCGTAAGAACGATGTCATATTCAATACATAACGACATACCTAACACAGCTTGTTTTAACCCATTTCAACTTCTACCCGCTCTTATTGAAAAAATTATAAATAATATTCATATGTACCCAAATCATATTTTTTCAAAGCATCACAAATGTAGTGCAATGGAAAAGGTAGGTATGTTGCCATAGGAGTTTTGTTGTTGCTCAGGGAATCTAGCCGATTATTTTAAAGGATTCAAAAAAATTTTCATAATTATTGTATTTCTCACAATTTCAAGAATGTAAACAAAATTGTGCTCTGTTGAAAAAACCCTAGTGCTTTAAATTGATTGAAATCAATCAAAAAAGAACCAAGAAAGCACCGATAATATTTTTCCCCAAGATAATCGATAACGTCATGATTAATAAAGAAAATTGTATTAAATTTTATAATACTTCATAGAGTTTCTCATCGGAAGTTCAAATAATAGTTATAGACATATTGAAACAAAATTTTGACGACTTTTCCACATTTCAATAAAAATTACAGAGAAAAAAAGTACTGATAAAGTTAAATTTATTAGTTAGATTGCTTTTAATAAAATCCATTTGCTTTCACACTTTTACCTAATATTAATGTCATTGGAACATTTAATCCAAGACTGAGAGAACTTTCATGCACCTTAAGTTGTTATACTTATAAACTTATAATTCAACAATAGAATTCAGACGATTATTATTATTTCGTTCTATGAATCAGATTACGATTCATATTGTTTTTTTTTTGTTATTATCAATAATACCTTTCGACATTACCAAATGCGATAAGATAAAAAAAATTAAAAAGTTATACAGGGCGTATACGCAACAAAAAAATGATAATAATAATCGTGATAAATGAGAGTAGCTTCACGGCGACACATGTCATAGTGGCATTTAAATTCACTAACTTTTGACTTTTTAAGATTAGTGCGACTTTTAAATTAACCTAAAATACACTTATATTATTTTAAGAGGTTCCTATAACTTCTTCCAAAAAACAAAGGAAAGAAGATAATGACAATTTCAAAATGGATTCATTCTTCCATTCTTTAGCAAATTAAAAAGCATTTAAACATTTTCAATTTTGCATTGCATTTTCAAATCAAAAACGTATTCGTATATTTATAATACATAAATATAGATAAAACAAAAAAAAACGTAAACAAAAACGTAAAACTGTCGTAAAAATCTTCTCGACGTGTGTACTCCACTCGAAGCTCCAAAAATAAAACAAGAAAAAAGAGTAACACTATATACACTATATAGTCTAATTACAAATGCAATGCAAATAAACAAATTCCCATCTCTTTTCATCATTTTATCATATTTTTTTACACTCAATCTGTAAATAATCTCAAATGAGATGTCAAACTGCATTTAGTCAGCAGCTCAACAGCATTGTTGTCTGAAAACTCTGCAGTTCTTTATAGTCGAGCTTTTTGACCATCAATTCACCACACCACCATCATCTTCGATAGGAGGCTGCGGGAAGACAAAAAAAAAACAGCAAAGAAAAAGCAGGGAAAAGTAAAAATATGCCTAGCCTAACATACCGACCAATAAAATTGGGCAAAGAAAGACAACAATAACCACACAATTAGCGCCCATGAATCCATTACTGGACTGGCACAGGCACACATCTGACATATCTCCACCTAATTTCACCATACTATGCTCCACCGCCGCCACCGGTATGAAAGAGACAATTAGCCATACAACGACGACAGCCAGACAAAAACAGAAGTATTCCACCAAAGGCCGATGTAAAACGAAATCGATTGAAGAAAAATTCTTATGCAAAAAATGAGTAATAAATTTAACATTTGCTCGTGATCCAAAAAAAAAAAACCAAAAGCCTAAGAGTGACCATGGAGCGAGCTAATCCTGGGAGAGGCAAGCTGACTTACATATTCCAAATATCCGTGGATTTGTTCGTCCGTACTTCCCTCGGCCATTTTTTCTCAACCAACAGCAAGCAGAGTTCTTACTACCAAGTATAAAGTGAGCACTGCTTTTTTTTAATTTCTATTCACGCACTTTGCACCAACACTTGAAATCCATAAAGGTAAAAATAAAACGAAAAAAAAAACAAATTAAACTCTTTTGCGATTTGCTTTGAATTTGATTTCGAAAGAAATGCACTTTACAATTAAATTTATTTTCTTTGAGGAATTTATGCAGAATTTTGTTGAGTAGACTATTTTTTTTGTAATTATTTTCACCACGACCGTACCGCAACGTTGCACTTATAGACGATGTAAAACAAAACTATCATGTACTTGGTTCTTCCAAGCAGACCCTTGAAAATGACAGTAGCGCAGCAGTTGAATCCCCACCGATTTTGAGTGCGACTGTGAAAAATAAAAATTTTCTCATCGAACCAAGCAACTATCGTATTTTTCGAGTGCAACTTGGAGCAAAGCTTTTTTCTCATGTTTTTAGCACTAAGCTTTATTAATTCAGCTGAAAGCTATTTTGGAAAGTATTTAAGTGTAGGTATGGTAAGTTGAATGAAATGTTTCAAGAGATGTGCAACCATCGTTATTTGAGAAATATCGAGACGAAAATATAACAGTTATGTATGGGTAAAGGTATCATAAAATTAAAGGACAATCGAGAATTATAGCAACAGGTGTAGCCTGTTAAACTGTTAACATCAGTTGATGGCCCTTGAAACGTAAGTAAGAGTAACACATTTTTATTAATTGTATCTATTCAAATGATCAAATTCCAAATGAAAGACTGACGTTTCAGTTTATTTTAAATTTGCACACCATCAAAAGTGGAGAAAAGCATTAGAATTTACATTTTGAGTAAAATATTATCAAATTTAGGTAAGTTTCCCATACTAATTTTGAATTTTCGTGATCTATTAGATTGTGATAAAAGCTTCTCATGTAGATTCGAAATACTCGTCTGTGAAAACGAACGTACTTTAATTAATTAATAAATTTTCAATAGCTCAGGTTATATGTATGCTATTAGGATAAAACAAAAATTATATACGAGTATCATCTTAGAGTAATTTATTTACTTCATTTAAATGGGGTAAAAGAGAGCATCTTTGAGTAAAGGTAGACATTTTTTATAAATGGAAGTATGCAAACAGTGCATTTGTTAAATATATTGTTGCGAACAGAGCTTTATACTCCTACAGCGCCATCTGTTGGGAATTACATATCTGCTTTGTGAGGGAACAAAACAAAAAGCTCTTTTCCATCGCATCTAAATTTCCCCTAATTCCAAAGTACTAGAACATTCTACCCCCATAAGAATTTCCCCTTCTGGACAAGAACCTTCTAGAACAACTGGTTTGAGTATAAAAGGGAGTGTTCACGGTGAGCGGAACACAGTTTATTTTCGATTATGAAAGTGTGCAAAGCTGAACTATTGGATTGTGGAAAGTGTAATTAAAAAAGTGGATTTAAGTTGGAATAAAAGTATTAGAGTTGATTATAAATTGAGATTTATTGTTTTGATTCGAAAAGTGTAAATAAAGAAGAAATATTAGAAACAGTAATAAGTTTTATTTAACGAACCTAGCAAAAATATTACATTGGTGTCAGAAGTGGGATAAAACTTATTGTGCAGTGAAGTGTACGGAAAAAAAAAAATGAGCAAGTTACTGAAAGAGCTCAACTGTAATGAGCTAAAAAGTGAATTAGGCAAGCGAGAACTTTCTAGAGCAGGATCGAAAAATGAGCTTGATCTGCGTTTGGCGGAATATTTGAAACAACAAAATGAAGACCCGGACATTTTCGTCTTTGAAGCTGACTCTGAGGAAGCAGACGTAAGTAAAAATGTAGATGTTTCAAATATGTTTAGTCTTCTGCTTGAGCGTCTCGAAGAGCAACGAAATGAACAAAAGAAAGAACAGGAGAATGTACAAAAGAATGTTCTCGAACGTTTCGAAGAGCAACAGAAGAATGTTCTCGAACGCCTGGAGAAACAGCATAGTGAACAAAAAGACCTTCTCGAAGAACAGAGAAACATGCTAGAAGGCAAGCTTGTTAACATCGAAAAGAATGTATCTGCACTTGATGAACGTGTTTCATTGTTGGAGAATCAAGCCGAACGTGTTTCATTATTAGAGAATCAAGTCGACAACAAAATGGAGACGCTTTCAAAAGAGCTAGATCGCATTCGAAATATAAAGATTCGGGAAAGTTCTGGGGAAACTTTGAGAAAAAAAGAGATGAAACCTCCAACCTTTGATGGACAGACTTCTTGGTCTATATACAAGAAGCAATTCGAGGCAGCTTCCACAACAAATGGCTGGGATGAGGCTGACAAGTATATAGCCTTAACTCTTGCTCTTAGAGGAGCAGCTGCTGAGTTGTTGCAAACCATACCAGCAGATAAGAGCGGCGACTTCAATTCCTTGGTTTTGGCTATAGACAAACGCTTTGGTAACAGCCACATGAAAGAAGTCTTCAAAGTGCAACTCAATTCCAGAGTTCAGAAGAGGGGCGAAACTCTACAACAACTGCAAGCGGACATTGAAAGGCTTGTTCATCTTGCATACCCAGATGTTGGAGAGGAAATTTGTAACCAGTTCGCAGTTGAGGCATTTGTTCGCGCCATTTCTGATATACATCTTCAAAGGGCCGTGCGAACTGCTGGAAAACGAACGCTTTCTGAAACATTAGCATTTGCCTTGACAATGGAAGCAGCTGAGCAAGCTTCTCACGGAGTACATCGACTTAGAGAAGCCATCGTCGAAGAATGCTCATGCCAAAGAACTGATGTCCAAAGGAACCAACGAAACGGACTTGCAAAGTGCTGGAATTGCAACAAAACCGGACATTTACAGCGTCAATGTCGATTACCACCAAGAAGAGCTTGTCAACATTGTGGACACGGAGTTTCAACCCCAGAACAAGGTAACAATAACATCAGTGTTACTTCCCGAACAGTTTCCCAACAGGGAAACGAGTAAGAACCAACTTCGAGGGGCAGAAGCTGGTTTCTGGTATCGATGGCCCCAGAAACACCATCCAGGTCTCTCAAACTAAGCGAGACAATAGAAGTCTGACTGTCGAGGCAACTTTAAATGGCAACAAACGTGTGGTCACCATCGACACCGGTGCCACAGCCTCCATTGTGCGTCAAGACCTAGTTCACCTGAATTGGCTACACAACACCAATAGTTACCGTCTAAGAACTGCCACAGGAGAAGCAGCTAGGGTTTATGGGGAAATCCGACTTAGAATTCGAATTGCAGATCTAGAATTCTCACACAAATTTTTGGTGGCAGATATATGTGACGAATGCATCATAGGCATGGACTTCATGAAAGAACATCGAGTAATTTTGGATATTGGGAACCAGGTACTCAAATACCAGAATACAGAGATTCCAATGATTTATGGGCACGAAGAAACAACAACTCTAAGGACTGTCATCAAAGAAGATGTGATTATTCCTACTTCTTCTGAGGTATTCGTTTGGACAAGAGTAGAAGGTGAGTGTGGACGCCATCGATACCTAATGGTGGAACCAGGCCCAGATTGTTCTTCCCAAAACGTCATCATTGGGAAGACACTTGTGGCTCCGAAGAACAATATGGTCCCCGTACGGATACTCAACACCAAACCGTACGATGTGAAGTTAGTGAAAGGAGAAGTTATCGGTAAGTGCGAATCTGTCGCAGCCATAACACGAATTGACGCTGAAACACCGAGAACGACATTAAACCCTGAGGAGCTCAATAGCATCAAGGCAAAGATACTTAATTCATCTAACCTAGACCAACGTCAGGTTAAAACGGCAGAAAGCCTTCTGAACGAGTATGCTGACATTTTCGCTTCACCAAACGGAAAATATGGAAGGACACAAATGGTGCAGCATCGAATAAACACAGGAGATGCAAGGCCCATTCGTCAGCCCGCAAGACGTCTGCCACTGGCCAAACAAGGTGAAGCTGAGGAAATGATTACCACCATGAAGAAGGATGGTTTGATTGAGAACTCCAAAAGTCCTTGGGCGTCACCAGTGGTCCTAGTCAAAAAGAAGGACGGAAGTACACGGTTTTGTGTTGACTACCGAAGGTTGAATGACGTAACCAAGAAAGACAGCTACCCCCTGCCAAGAATTAGTGACACCTTAGATGCGATGGAAGGAGCACACTGGTTTTCAACACTGGACTTGAAAAGTGGATATTGGCAAGTTGAAATTCACCCTGAAGACCGAGAAAAGACAGCGTTCTCCACAGGTAATGGGCTGTGGCAGTTCAACGTGATGCCATTTGGTCTTTGCAACGCTCCGGCAACATTTGAGCGTTTGATGGAGTGTGTCCTTCAAGGTCTGACGTGGAAAACTTGTCTTGTCTACTTGGATGATGTTATCGTTTATGGAAAGACATACGACCAACACTGTAAGAACCTAAAGGGTGTGTTCCAGAGACTTCGAGAGGCTAACCTTAAACTGAACCCAGAAAAATGTGCACTGTTCCAGACTGAAGTAAAGTATTTGGGACATATCATCTCGTCCCAAGGAGTCAAGACTGATCCTGAAAAAGTTGACACCGTCAAAAATTGGCCAACACCACAGGACAAACATCAACTACGAAGTTTTCTTGGTCTTGCTACTTATTACAGACGTTTTGTTAAGAACTTTGCCGGAATTGCGAAGAGTTTGCATCAGCTTACGGAAAAGAACAAGCAGTTTAAATGGTCAGGTGAGTGTGAAAAAGCCTTCCAAGAACTGAAATACCGTCTATGCAATGCTCCGGTGCTGATCTATCCGACTCCAGGCAAGCCTTTTATCATTGATGCTGATGCAAGCAACGTAGGAGTCGGCGCTGTTCTGTCACAAGTGCACAATGGCGAAGAAAAGGTTGTCGCCTATTTCAGCAAAGTACTGTCAAAGACCGAAAGAAACTACTGTGTGACCAGAAGAGAACTCTTGGCACTCATCTTGGCAACGAAACACTTCCATAAATACATCTATGGACAGAAGTTTCTTCTACGAACCGATCATGGTGCTCTTAACTGGTTGCTGAACTTCAAGAACCCAGAAGGACAAGTCGCAAGGTGGATAGAAAGACTGCAGACTTACGATTATGAAATCCAACACCGAAAGGGAAAGCTGCACTCAAATGCCGACGCGCTATCCCGAAGGCCTTGTAAAATAGACTGCAAGCATTGTAGGCGACAAGAAGAAAAGGAATCCATCAACATTTTGCGAATAAGGGCTGACCCCATTTGTGGATGGAGCAATGAGGAAATAAGATCTGCTCAACAAGAAGACCCCGACATTGAACCTCTTCTCGCATGGAAAGAACATGAAGAAAAACCCGCATGGAATGACATTTCCGATAGGAGTCCAGTTTTAAAGGCCTATTGGGCACAATGGGACTCACTTCATGTGCGAGAAGGTGTTCTTCGGCGTAAATGGGAGTCCGCTGATGGTAAATCCTATGTGATGCAGCTTGTGTTACCTCAATCAAAAATTAAAGAGGTTCTTCGAGAAATGCATGATGGACCTTCAGGAGGCCATTTGGGAGTCAACAAGACGTTAGAAAAAGTGAGACAACGATTCTACTGGTTGCATGCAAGAGTCGACGTTGAAAAGTGGTGCCGAAATTGTGACGCTTGTGCTGCAACCAAAGGCCCTGGTAGAAAACTGCAAGGAAAAATGATGCAATATAATGTTGGCTCACCGTTTGAAAGGATTGCTGTTGATGTAGCTGGCCCATTTCCGGAAACGAATGATGGAAACAAATACATTCTGGTGCTAATGGATTACTTCAGCAAATGGCCTGAGGCATACGCTATCCCGAACCAAGAAGCCAAGACCGTGGCCGACCAGATTGTGTCTAACTGGGTAAGCAGGTTCGGTGTGCCTATGGAGCTCCATTCTGACCAAGGAAGGAACTTTGAGTCGAACATATTCCAAGAGGTGTGCGCGTTCCTTGGCATTAAGAAAACGAGAACCACACCACTTCACCCGCAATCTGATGGAATGGTCGAGAGATTCAACAGGACGTTAAAAGAGCACCTCACTAAGGTCGTAGGCGACAACCAAAGAAACTGGGATAGGCACATACCACTATTTTTGATGGCCTATCGAAGTGCAGTACATAGCTCAACAGGACAAACACCATCTGAAATCCTGTTCGGAAAAAGCATACGCCTGCCTAGTGAGATAAGGTTTGGACACCCACCACAAGAGTCTCAGGAAACAGGGGATTACGTGAGTGACCTAAAAGAGAGGCTAATCGGCATCCACGAAAGGACCAGGACTAGAATGAGCACTTACAGCGATCGAATGAAGACAAGGTACGACACAAGAGCAAACACGACAGGATTCCAAGTAGGAGATCGTGTATGGCTGTATAATCCACATCGTCAAAAGGGATTGTCGCCGAAGCTTCAACAAAACTGGGAAGGCCCTTATACTGTCGTCACGAAAATCAATGATGTCGTTTACCGAATTCAAAGAGGGTTAAGAGGAAAGCTAAAAGTTGTGCATAGCGATCGACTGCACCGATACAGTGCCGAAGCTGATGATAGAGTTGTTCGGGACGAACAATCTTAAGAAGGGGGCAATGTTGCGAACAGAGCTTTATACTCCTACAGCGCCATCTGTTGGGAATTACATATCTGCTTTGTGAGGGAACAAAACAAAAAGCTCTTTTCCATCGCATCTAAATTTCCCCTAATTCCAAAGTACTAGAACATTCTACCCCCATAAGAATTTCCCCTTCTGGACAAGAACCTTCTAGAACAACTGGTTTGAGTATAAAAGGGAGTGTTCACGGTGAGCGGAACACAGTTTATTTTCGATTATGAAAGTGTGCAAAGCTGAACTATTGGATTGTGGAAAGTGTAATTAAAAAAGTGGATTTAAGTTGGAATAAAAGTATTAGAGTTGATTATAAATTGAGATTTATTGTTTTGATTCGAAAAGTGTAAATAAAGAAGAAATATTAGAAACAGTAATAAGTTTTATTTAACGAACCTAGCAAAAATATTACAATATTATGATATATTATGGAGGCAAAGCCATAGCTTTTTTATTCATTAGATTGTAAATTTTGTGAAATAACAATTGGAAATAAATGAATTGGTTACTTACTTATTATGGAGGTAGATAAGGTTGTTGTTTAAGGGGCGGAGAGCTTCAATTTGAAATTAAGCACACAAAATGTTTTTAAGATAATATTTTGTCATTAATCATATTCAAAGGTCCAATTTTTACACACTTTTCGCAGTAAAGGCGCACACATTTAATTGTTGAGCACGATACGAATTGAGACATTTCGATCGTCGTCATCAACACATCAGATTGCAGATCAGCAATCGCTTGTTCTGTGTGCACTGTACGAGGCCTTACCACATGTGTATCATCATCTAGAGTAAACGTATCGATCCACAGTTTCGTGAATTAATCGCTCTGTTGGACGATTATGAGCACCATAAGACGAACGTAATTTCCGATGTGTTACTCGAAATGAACCATGATTTTCAAAATAAATTCGAATAATTTGCAAACGTTGCTCCGTTTTGAGTCTATTCATGATAAACTGTCAAACCAAATTAACCTCAAAACGATCGAGAGCTTTCAAAATTGCTGTCACAGAAAACAGAGTTGCCACAGATAACTCAGAATAGGTTTGTGGAAAAGGTTAAAAATTTCAAATTATTAGAAAATGATGTGCTTAGTTTCAATGGGAAATCCACTATCCATAATCTTCACATAAAGATGCTGATCCATAATGCCTTCAATCCGGTATATGCGACCAAAACCATAGAAGGAAAAACATGCCCAAACCATTATGCTATAGATCCTCCATGTTTTATTGTTTTGGCTATGAAGCGTGGATTATATTCTGTGTTTGGAGGCCTTCTTACATATTAAGGAGATCCCTTTCAACCATATAACACAATCTTGGACTCGTCTGACCAGATGAAAATTCAGGCACTTACCAATGATTTTATTTACACTACTATTATTTTGACCGCAACTGCAAGCTACTGCTAGCAAAAGTATCTACAAAGTATGGTTTATATTCCCAAACTTGCGGAAAGCTTTAAAGAAATCATCTCGAAGAAAACAAAAGATATTCAAATAACATATAAATCACTCAACACCCTCACAGCAATCTTCTTCTACCTAAAACTAAGACCCGATGGCCAAGCATAGACCTAAAACGGTCAAAAGGCTTGATCTCCCTGAGCAGACAAAATATAAGCTCTACAATCGGAGTTATAACAGGACACTGCCTCATAGGTAGGCATGCTTTGAGGCTAGGAGTCTACACAAATGACTTCTGTAGAAGCTGCATGGACGAGGAGGAAGAGGAAACAGTCCAACACCTTCTATGTACATGTTCAGCACTCTCCAATAGAAGGAATAACTATCTCGGTAATCCCTTCTTCGATAATACCAGTGAACTGGCAACGATCGACACAAAATGTCTCTCTAACTTCATTAAAAGCACGAAATGGTTTGTTTAAATTCATTACTCTCCCATGAGTAACTTCTTTAGTGGTATCACAACGGATCCTTGAGGTCTAAGTGAGTCAACAACAACTAGACAGCCACTCCAACCTAACCTAACCTAAGACCCGATAAAGAAAAATGTACGGATCAATTGCTTGGGAAACAAAGATGAGATATGTTACCTTCGTTATGAAGCAACTAAACAACACTTTTTAAAACAAAGAATGCCAATCACGAATCCGATTTAAGCCGCGACAACTCAAAAAAAAAAAACTGCACTTGCTATATATAGCATTAAGAAGGGCCATAAACCAGATTTCGAGGGCGTAAAAATTCTGAAAAGACACACTTCTAGACGTTACACTTCGGAAATCCTTCACATTTTGAAAACTGCCAATACTATGAACAGTAAACAAGACACTCCAAACTGTTTAAATAATGATCCCTTGAATACGACAGCAATCCCTCTCGAAACGTTGGAAGCAAATCAATGTAACATTGTTTCATTGCTATTTCTAGGAAACAAAAAAGCCGAAGGAAGAGGATAATCTCATTCGAAAACAGATAAATGCCAATTAATCAATCAATTTTATTTATAAAATGCAACAGGGGATTCAGTCGCGGAACCTTAATTGAGTTTTGACAAAGAAATTGCTTTTTAAATAAAGCTAAGGGTTAAAAGTAAAATTCCAAGTTCGACATTAATGTCAGTACGGAAAATAACTACCAACCAAAAATAAGGGCAACCATGAAAAAAAAAAGATTGATTTATGAATATGGATATCGATCAACATTATCGTCTTTCTAATTTTATCTCTAAAATAATACTTCATTTCGAATAAACACAATATAAGTTCTTTCAAGTACCCATTCTATTTTTAATGTACCACTTTTGCTTTCTTTAAAATATCTAGATGTACTTTCGATTTTATTTTAGGTTTACACCTCATTTGTATTCTATTTTATCATTTAAGTTTATTTTTGTATTTTACAATATTCTTCATGGTTCCAATTCACAACCAAAATGTAAGTGGACCACTTGAATCAATCATTTAATCAATTGACAACTCAATTCAATTCAATGAACTCAAGTAGCGTTTTTATTAATTATATACCTATGTACATATATCGGGACGGAAGGAGAAAATGAACAATCTGAAGATTTGAAGGGATTAAAAATAAAACTCATTAATTGTTTTTATTGTTTGTTTTTATACAATGTCTTAAAAATTCCTTAATCACAAAGTGATACTTTTCTAATGCTCAGCTTACGCTTGTTATTTAAAATTTAATTTTTTAAGAGCAAATATTTCCAGACTCAGTAACTGGCACAATTTCACTAGCAAATTCACTGACATTTTTACAGCATGTTTCCATCGATTTACATTGCGGGGACTGATAAATTGATATCTGAAAACATTAAGTCTTTGAAGAAAATATGTATCCATTTTTTTGGGAAATCGATATTACTCGATTTATTGATAAATGTCATTCAGCCGTATATTTTGTACACCTTATATTAGAGTAATGGGAAGTGCGTTGGAGACTTTCACTTCGAAGATCCAATGAGGAAGTTACATATGCTTCTCACCTTAGCCATTCATACTCGTCAAGAAATTATATGTCCCCTACGTTCCAGCCGACAAAACGCACATAGGGAATGTTGAGAGTTGTAAATCAGAAGACACTGGTTTTACAAGTTTTCATGCCACCAATTTTGTTTGTGGGTTCGTTCGTTACGTTTTGTTTGAAAATTCATTTATTTCCACTTATTGGGTACGTTTAAGAAACATAAGTGACTTCATATCCAGTTCAACGCAAATTTGATTTAAAAAACAACTTTTAGATGTCATTAATACCTACGAGTAGTAGGCTTCGAACTTTACCGAAACCTTAACATTCACTTTATCGGGCAGAAGGATCGTTACGTATACAGGGTATCTTTAATGGCTGTTTTTTTTTTAATTTCGAAAACCCTGACTTTGAACGAGTTTTTTGCTTACCCGGTACATATTAAATTTTAGTGTTTTTGTTCAATTTTTGCACTTAATATTGTCTAATTGTTAGTTTTGAAAAAAAAAAAAAAAAAATATTTTTGAATGCCTGTATTAAGCCATAAAGCCAAAAATTAATAACTTTTTTGATATTTTGACCAAACATAATTTTTGACTTTAAACTTTCGAAGAGAATCTTGAAAACTGAAAGCTAGTTTTCACTTTTAAAACATTCTAAGAGTCTTCATCTTTTAAAGAGATAGGTATATAAACATATAAAACTAACTGAAACTAAATTTAGATAAAAAGTTATAATTATTTGAATTCTGGCACGGTTCAGAAGGGAATAAATAAAAGTAAAACATTTCAATTGGTAAAATATTGTGTTCAAGAATAACGGTTTTGTTTACTTTTTGATTTTTGCTGGTGACCCTTGTTAAGAGATTTTTAGGTTCATTCACAAAAATTGTTCAGACGGCCACTCTACTTATAGAAATCCGACATCATTTTAAAAACTGTCTTTTTTTGGTTTCTAAGATATTGATCCACAGTTTCATTTGAACATTTTATTAAGTGAAATTGTGGATCACTTGATTAAATGGCTATGTCATTAAACAGAATTCCCACATAAGCCATTGTCGTAACATCATTACATCCCGTGTTTGGTGGGCTTTATTGACTTGTAGAATCAGTGGTCAATATCCCTCCAAAAACTATAATGACCAAAACGATACAGTGAGCGCTACAGTTTTGATTTCTAACCTTTTCGTCCCTGAATTTTGCATTAAGTTAACAGGTTTGTGGTTTCACTTGGACAGCGCAAAGCCAGGAGGACATACAGTTAATTTAATGAAATACTCTTTTGACTAACGATAAATTCAACAAAATGAAAATGGTTTCGGACCATTAAATTATTTTCTCTGGGGATATGTAAAGTAGCATGTCAACCCCGATAAACAAGAAATAATTGACCACTTATGAGGCAACATTTGCCAATTTCATGGTTAATAAAAACATTATTTGTCTTTGTTTTATTACAATTTATTTATTCTCTTAAATAGCCACTCTTTATTTTCTGTCAACCAAGAAACTTAAACCAAGCTCCAGTGGCGTTTTTTTCATAGAATGGTCACCTATTGTGTTCTCCATTTAAAAACTCTAACCCTGGCGCTGATAGCAAAATCAACAGAGAAATCTTGATACAAAAATTGAGAGCACATACTGACTTATTTTATAAAAAAAAAAGTTATCAACTGAAACCAGTAAAACAATGAAATAAACATTATCTCAAAAAGGAAGAAAATATTTGAAGAAAAGTTTATATTTTTAAATACTTTTCTTTTTTTTTTTTCTATTTTGAACCGATAAGATAAGAAAAGTAGACAGCGCTTCAGCACCCCTAGACGGTTGTTGTTTTGAGTGAAAATACGTCTCGTTCTTCGATTATTTTCTATCTATAAATTAATCTAGTTCAAAGCGGGAATAACATCGCATGTCAAGATACTGTTGAATTAGTTAATTATCACATTTTATTAAGTTGTGACAATAAGGAACCATTGACATGAGGAATCTCTTTAACGCATCGTGAATCAGTTTCAGTTTATTTTTTGATTTTTATAATATTTATGGGTACATACCCAGTGTGATTTAAGAATTATAATAAAATGATAAAATTGGAATGATGAGTCGCTTTTTTGGTAATACGAGTATGCGAATGTTTTGCATTAAATACACTCATAGGCACATTTAACCTACTACTTCGTGTTTCTGAAAATTAAAAGAAACCGTCAAGTTAAGACCACATTGGGTGTAAGTAATGTTGAAAGCAAACTTAAAACAAAAAATAAGAGAAACAAAAAACACGTTTATTAAAGAATTAATACAAAAAACAAGTTTTTGAAAAAAATACTGAAAAACATGTTATCTTTTGTTGTTAAAAATGTGGTAAGATTATTGAAAAACTGAATTTTTAATAATGGGTGTTTGCGCCGCGGGCTCTAAATACTTCCTTGAGCAGGTTTGACAATCAGTCAATGATGTTCTGAATATCCGACTGAGGGATATTGTGCCACTCCTCTACTGCAGGTATCTTAAGCTCTCCTAGATTGGTAGGGGATGTGTTCTCGCTTGGACACGTTTTTTTTAGGTTGTCCCAAATATGCTCGATAGGGTTGAGGTCTGGACTGCGTGATGGTCACGGCAAAACTGGAATCCCGACCTCATTTAGGTAGTTAGTTACAGAATTTGCGGTATGGTAGCGTGCATTGTCATGCATTAACCGAAAGTTGTCACCAATAAATGGTGCGAAAGGCTTCACATTGTCTTTCAAAAAGTTTTCCACGAATATCTGAGGGTTCACACTGCCTTTATCGAACACAACAAGGTCCGTGCGAGCTTCATAACGGATGCCTCCCCAAACCATTATAGTCTCTCCTTGGTAACCCACTATTTCGGTTATCGTGCATGGACCACGTACACCAAGCGATACGAGCGATGTTGGCTATACACGGTATCAGCTAAAGCCACTGCTCTAGCTACACCAGGTACATCGAGTGGCATTTTTTTAGAGTCAAAAATAACAAATTACCAGTATAAACCTAAATTTACCGATGTTTATATACTTTGGTATACAAAAGAACAAGAAATGTAGTATGCTTAAATTGCAAAAAACGCTTCGTTTAATAGGGCGAAATAAGGGTTTTAGTGTTTTGTTTTTGCGAAAATATCCGTTAAACAAAAACAAATCAGTAGATAAATCATAATGAACTTAAAGAGTCAGGGTGACGAAAAATGCAGGTGGTCGGATAATTGTGCCTGTGACTGTATATGTAAAAGGTTTGATAAAAGACAAAGTAAAACGCAGAGTAGGTAGGTAAATTGTACAGTACAGTTGTGACTGGCAAAGTATTATTCTTTTTGTTACAGGTAGGTATGGTAGAATGGGTGTGACTTCAAACTTTGGACGTCGAAGTTTGCAGTGAAAACATCGTTTTTTCGACAAAATATATAAAAATATAAAAAATATTTTATAATAATTACTAACCCAGATCGGAAAAAGTTACAACCAAACAAAAATATATGAAAGATTTTCTTAACTTCATGAAAATTGTTGTTTTTTTTCACAAAAATAAGATCCTTCATTCCTTTAACTGTTAATCGAAAATTATTGATTTTAATTTTGTTTTTAAATAATGTCAGTGACGAAATAGTTCACGCATAGACATCTAACATTGAACAGGCAACATTGAGACTATTATCATCCATTCTAATAACAGATATACACGAATGGTTTGAGATCTGCAAGTCACTATACCTGTGGCACTACAAATGTATTTATTTATTTAAAAAAAAAATCTGCATTTTTTGGACCAGTTATCAGTACTTACTTGAACAATTTTAAACAATCGTTCTAAAAACTATACCTAAACATAAGTATGTGTTTAACGGTGCGCTCTAGACTCAACGTATTTTACGAACAATTTCGATCAACATTCCTGGTGGCTCCGTATTTTTTCAAATGGTAATCGTAGAGAAAAAAGTTATGGTGTGCCCGTCACAAAATAATTCTTAGTCAAACAAATTCGTGCTGTCAAAATACTGAAGAGAATTTTGAATTACAATAGGAAATATGGCGCTCTTGTTGAACAGACTGTATGTCCTGTGTTACCTGCATACTTTGAGTTATTTTCATACATGAAACAGTAGTAAGAATTACTAAACTATATAAAGCAGAGTTGCTTATAATAAGCTCACCCGTTCACAAACCAGCATGTCTTTTGGTTTTTCTAATTTACTGATCTTGTGTTTATTTTAGCCGTATTTATCTATGATGTCATATATACATATAACGGACCTTATATATATGTATGTACCTGCATACACACATATCAGATGACACACTGAGAGTACTGAGCACGAGTTTAAAACAGAAGCTTATCATCTAACTGATTATTATTTCTGATATTGTTTTCCATTTGTGTTGTTGACGCTGTCATTGTTGATGCTGCATTAAAGTACCAAGACGATTAAATACACACATACCATAGTACGTGATTATTCTAGCAGCTATTCAACTATATTCACTTTAGGCTACGTACATATGCAGTACTCCAAAAGAATTCTTTTGTTAAATTATTTAATAAACATACACAAAATGTGTCTGCGTCTGGTTATAAGGCCATTTAACTGAAAGCCATATCGAGAAGTCGTACAAGCAACAATGACAGTGCATCGGAGAAAATAGGGAATTTAATTGTGTGCTCAATTAAATTAAATTAAATGAACAAATAAACCCAACGCAATGATCCCATGATATTGGATTGTAAAAGCTACATTCAAGTCTAGGAAAATCTATCTATCTATTTTTTTTATCAACCATTGGAGTTGCGATGACAAATAAAGACTAAGAAGAAGAAAACTGTTGATTTCCACTTTGTCGGATGAGTCATGTCAGTGCTGAGTTTTGCTATCCGAGTATATCTTAACATCTAATCAGATTTCTTGCAAAACCATAGAACAAATCCCCCAGAAAAAAGGAGAATAATGGAATCATTTATTTTTCGTTGTCCAGTACTCCATTCATTGTCCATACAAAAAGCTTAAACTTTAACAAAACAAACCAATCCATTCATTAAAAAACAAGAAATAACTTCTCTTACCGCAATTGCCAATGACCTTCTGGGTGTATGTCCATTCCCATATTCACCGGAAGGACGTCTCGAATTATGCTGGGTGACAGAGGCAGCTCTGCGTCGCGGCGGTGGCCTTGGTGCGGTTCCAACCAGACCCAGTGCATTATTGGTTGAAGGGCCTCCACTGTTTCTGTTGCTGCTGCTACTGGCATTATTACCATTGGTCGTCGCAGTCGTCGTAGGTGAAGCTGAACTGCTTGAGCTACTCATTGTTTGTGTCTGTGGGATTATTTAGTACTGCGCAACCAAGTGGAACTTTTTTTTATCTTGTGGATGGATATTATTAAAATATTTATTATATTATCCAACGCATGGGCTAGACAAAGATATTTTTTCTTTTCGAAAACTAACTGGGAAGAAACTTTTATTAATTTGTGGACACACCTTTTAAACTACCTGAGTTAAAAATTTTATTGAACACAAAAAAAAAAAAACAAATTTAGAATTTTGTGGATAATTTTACGACAGTAAATTAAAATCTGTAACAACAATGTCGAGGAGGGGGCGCGGTTAAAAGGGCTGGCTGGGGTTGAGTGTATGTCGTATTCGTATGTGTATCAAGAATTTAAATTTTTTAAGATACGTGGGATTTACTGAAGTTAGGATTACATCTTTGATTCAATATTTCGATATTAAATAGGCCACGGTTAACACTAGAAACATCCTCATAAAAGAACACATTTAGGCGTATTTTATTATTACTGATATTTAAGACATCAATTTTTTATCAATTTTTATTTAAGAAAATACCAAAATTCTAAAGAATTTCTATAAGCCACGACAGAAAAAAAAAACAAATTTATTCTAATCTAAACGAAACGAGAGTTGCAGATGACTGGAACGGAAAGCTTTCCACAAATCATCTAAAATGACAAATGACAGATAGTTTTTTTCATTGCGGCGGTTAGGAGTTGCCGATGTGGATTGTCTAAGAGTACTAGTATTTTTTATTAAAAGCTATTTTATGGTGAAATCACAGGTGGTAAATTACTTGAATTTTAAATTTATTGGGAAATTGGTAGATTTGGATAAATAAACGAACAGATCTACTCAAAAACAATAAACTGTGAGTGAATGGAATAATAATTCATTCAATAAATCAACAAATCATTTTCAAAACAATATTTAGTTACAGTGGATCAAAAAAGAAATCGGACATACAAGTTTTGTCTCTTTAAATCACGAAATAAAATTGATGAAGGTTTGAAAATAGCGTATTTCTGCATTTATACATAGTTTTTACTATAATCTCTGGATATTTAGCAAAAATTACAGTTTTATTAACAAATTATCATCGAAATTCAATATAAAAGAAAATAATCGCAAATTTAATATCAAAAAAGAAATCGGACACTCTGTGTTATACTCATTTTTTTGTTTTTAACGGGACAAATATAACACTTTTAGGTTCTTAATATACCGTTACATTTGTCAGATGTTTATTTGATTTGAATTTAATGCGTTATTATTAATAAGGTCAAAATGGAAGAACAATGTTGATATACAACGATAGAAGTACGAAAAATAGTGATAAAAATTTTTTAAAAAGGTAACTCTGTACGTGCTATTGCAGAAATTGTAAAAAGAAGCAATTCTACGATAGGAGACATCATAAAAAGATTCAAAACAACAAAATCTGTTGAAAATTTACAAAAATCTTGAAGACCAAAAAAGTTTACTGCAGGCGATGAACGTTGGATATTGTAATAAGTTAAAAAATAAACCCCAAATAGGTGCACCAAAGTTGACGGGCGTAGGTAATGAAATACCTGCACTAAGATATTAACCCTGAAACCGTAAAAACAGTGCTGCGAAAAAGTAATTTTCATGGAAGAGTGGCAAGAAAAAAACCTTGTATCAACAAGAAAAACCGAATCAAGAGAAATAGTTTATAAGGAGCTACCAAAAGACGGATTTCTCATTCTAGAATCGTGTTTTGTTCTCTGTTATATTAAATTTACTCTCGTCAGAGACAAAACACGATTCTAGAATGAGAAATCCGTCTTTTGGTAGCTCCTTATAAACTATTTCTCTTGATTCGGTTTTTCTTGTTGATACAAGGTTTTTTTCTTGCCACTCTTCCATGAAAATTACTTTTTCGCAGCACTGTTTTTACGGTTTCAGGGTTAATATCTTAGTGCAGGTATTTCATTACCCACGCCCGTCAACTTTGGTGCACCTATTTGGGGTTTATTTTTTAACTTATTACAATATCCAACGTTCATCGCCTGCAGTAAACTTTTTTGGTCTTCAAGATTTTTGTAAATTTTCATCAGATTTTGTTGTTTTGAATCTTTTTATGATGTCTCCTATCGTAGAATTGCTTCTTTTTACAATTTCTGCAATATCACGTACAGAGTTACCTTTTTAAAAAATTTTTATCACTATTTTTCGTACTTCTATCGTTGTATATCAACATTGTTCTTCCATTTTGACCTTATTAATAATAACGCATTAAATTCAAATCAAATAAACATCTGACAAATGTAACGGTATATTAAGAACCTAAAAGTGTTATATTTGTCCCGTTAAAAACAAAAAAATGAGTATAACACAGAGTGTCCGATTTCTTTTTTGATATTAAATTTGCGATTATTTTCTTTTATATTGAATTTCGATGATAATTTGTTAATAAAACTGTAATTTTTGCTAAATATCCAGAGATTATAGTAAAAACTATGTATAAATGCAGAAATACGCTATTTTCAAACCTTCATCAATTTTATTTCGTGATTTAAAGAGACAAAACTTGTATGTCCGATTTCTTTTTTGATCCACTGTATATTTGATGAGACTATTGATGCGAAACAAAAAATGTCTTACAAAAAAAACGAAAACCTAACGAAATTAATAAATGTAGTTGATTATTTAGAAAAGTCTGCACTCTTTTTTCACAGAACATTAATAGTAAGGGTATTCATGTAACGAGATAAATTTCCGCTTTGTAGAAAGATATAACTTTCCGCAGCATGTTTTCATGAACACCCCCTAAGAAATACTTGCGTAAATGTGGGAAATATTTTGTGAAATGTCAAATTAAAAGTCAGAATCCATACTTCTTTAGTTTACGAGGTTTATTTCTGCACTTTCCGCAGCAAATTTGTGAGATAATTTTATGCAATTTGCAGAAAGTTTTTCCCATACAAATTTTGACAGCTCGTTTCTGCGGAGATAAAATTATCTGGTTTACGCGGTTTACGAGGGTTTTCCGCGCTTACATGAATACCCCTAGTGTGTGTCAATAAATGACAATAGTTTATGTTTGATTAAAGGGTGTGTTTGTTTTTATCTTTGAACAAGGAACCACGCTGTCAAAAATAAATCGGTATTGCTTTTCTAGTTCATTCTTGGTGATTGCTCATAAAGCGGTTAGAATTAAATGAATGAGACTTAGGCTGCTATTCACCGAGCGCTCATTACTTAAGAAGCTCATAAACCTATTCACCAAGCAATATTAGTGAAGATCTACGAGCGCTCTTAAAAGTTAGGAATGGTCCCGACCACTCCTAACTTACGAGCGCTCTCTTCGAAAGTTTGTTCGCTTAGACGTGTGCCACGCACGCATTTGACTCGAATCCATGTGAGCAATGCCAAGTAGAAGAGTATCTATTTGCTCCCAAGACCAACATTCCACAACATTTCACAGTTTGGGTATGCCTGAACAAGAGAGAGTGGTTCTCATTTTCGAACTTCGAAAAACACTTTTGAGTGGTTGGTGAATACCCCAAAGAAATTTCAAGTTAAGAGCCTCGTAAAGTTAAGAGCCGTTTAAGAGCGCTCGGTGAATACCAGCCTTAATGGAGTAAAAAAGATGAGATTTGGTAATTTCGTACCATTTTCAATGTAGCTTGATAGACTCATAAATATTTTAAAATTCCAAGCTATAGTGTCTCGAAAAGCTTTATTCATTCCACACACAGACCATAAGCTAAGCTTACTTGGTATGCTCAGGCCCTTCTCAAATCTGAATAAGAAAAACGCATAAAGATAGAGTCGTTTTACGTTCCGATTTTTTTGTTTGATATTAGGTGCGTTTTATTATTCACAAATCTATCTGGATTCGGATCTGGATCTTCCCTTGAAAATAAAACTATACGGATCTTATGGCCAATTTCACGAAGGACTTTTAAACATTTAACAGGCTTCTAAACCCTAAAATGAGATGTTTTGGTTTCACCAAGCGCTTTTAAATTAAACAAGCTTTTAAACACCCTTATAAACTAAATGCCCATTTTTGGCTCGTTAAATTTTAAAAGTGTCATTGAAATGTCATCAGATGTAGATCACATTCACAACAATTGAATATAGGTAGCAGCTGAAATTATTGTTTTGCAACATTTTAGTTTTTAATTTTTGAAAATACAAAATAAATAGGTTTATAAATATTTAAAATATGTTTTTTTATTTCGAATAAAATATTGAAAACTCTTCATCCTATGATAAAGTGCCACACATAAGTTATACGCCGAGCAAGAGTATTCCGGGTTCACAGGAATAGGAATCCATTCTCCGACTGACTTCGAAATAGGTTACGACTTTCCAAAGCATTTGTGAATCGTGAATCTGTTTGTTGAATTTCTTTAATCGTCGTTTGGAACCGAAACAAATGCATCAGTGCAAAAAAAAATAAATTAAGTGCTTATTACGATTTTATCCCACAGGATCTTTCCAAATATTTTTGTTTGCATTTTTTTTTTGCATTTCTTGGCATTTGTTTCAACACATAACGCTTTCTCATTTGTTCTCATACATTGCGCTTGTTAGAAAGAACGAACCAAATTCTATTTTCCAGGGATGTAAAGAGAACTCAATTTTAACAAAAAATTCCCTAAAAATTCCCTTTTATAGATTGGTGAAACTAAAAATATTTAAGAGTCTGATAAAATTTAAAAGGATTTTTGATAAAAGTGATTTTAGTGTTTGTTTATGAAATTGGCCATTAGTGACAGCAGTGTTATAAGTCCGTCTCTTTTTATCCTTGGGTTTGTAAATTTTCAATTATTTCTTGTCTTTTTTCTTTACACTAGGTGCGTTTTATTATTCACAAATCTATCTGGATCCGGATCTGGATTAAGTTTTAACATGTATTACAAAAACAATTTGGGATCCTGTTTTCTATCGGGATCTATTTCGAAGATCCAAAAATTAGTTATAACACTGGCGAGTAGATGGCTTTTATGATAAGGTAGTGTAAGCTATAGTGTAAAGAACAAAGACAAGACATAATTTAAAATTTCCAAACCCAAGGATAAAAAGAGATAGAAAACAGGATCCCAAATTGTTTTTGTAATACATGTTAAAACTTAATCCAGGGGCCAAATTACCGCATCAGTTATCGAGTAATACGTGACTGAATTATGTGAGTTTGGCATTACCGCTTACGTTATCGAGCAAAAAATTACTCCAATTTGACATTTTCATTTTTCATTCGATCACTGATGGGACTCACTCACTCGTCACTGAAGCGGTAATTCGGCCCCAGATCCGGATCCAGATAGATTTGTGAATAATAAAACGCACCTATTGAGTTTTGAGAGACAGACATCTTGTGAAAATGAGATTAAAATTAGCGCCGTATTCCATTAATTTTGAAAGTTTTCGCTTTCCGAATAAGTTTTGCAGTGTCCCTTGGCATAATAGTTAGTGTGTTAGGTTGTCATGCAGAAGGTATGTGGCCTGATTTGGGAATAAGAAGTGAATCATTTTAGCTGCCGATATTAGGGTTTGGTACCTTACCTATTAATGTTTTCGCTTTTACCTCTTTGGAAAGCGAATATGAAATAAATATTTCTATTTTTGCCCATCAATTTTCGATAGCTCTTTTTTTTGTATCAATGGACGAATGGTTTTTTTAACATTGAAATAAATAAAAATTTGACGAAATTAACACGAGGACCTCTTTTAAAAAGAACTCACACAACAAAAAAAATTTCAAAGTTGAGTAGAAGAAGTTAGCACCGTTCCATTGGATTTCAGAATGAGTGGATTCTTGAGTGAAACCAATGGAAAACGATATTAATCGTCGTGTTGGTGAAAATCTGCGATATTTGAGTATGTGTATTAGTGCTTCTTGAGTGGATTCTGACTTGAAATCGACAAGCGAAATGTTCTTCTCAGAAGAGTATTTTTTTCCCAATGGAATGGTTTGAGAAGACTTCTGGACCATTCCAGACGCTTCTGGACGACCAATGGAAAATGACATAAGTAGATGTGAGAAATCGTTCGAATGATTTGAGTGTAGAATCTACATATCCTGAGATGTTGGTGTCTGAATCGATTATATCATTCGAATGCACCCACCACTAGTGATAGGGCTAAATAGATTCCATTTTTTCATTCAAATAATAATTTAATTTTACTTTTAAATGCCAACAAATTTTACGCACAATGGCCCTGAGTAATAGATCAGAATCTAGCCTAAGTTCGATTTTAACCAAACATTCGTAGAAATAAAACAAATTTCAAGTATAAATACTTAAAAGCGGCTTTCATGTAACTAAGTTAAATTTAAAATGATAGAGTCACAATAGAACTTTACGAATCTGGTTAATAGAAATCTGTTTGTGTATCAGTTCACAATAACGAAATTATGAAAATGAGTCACAATTATTGGTATAAATAAGACTTTGATCTGTTACTACGAAATTTTAAAAGCAACTTTTCTACATCTAACAAAAAGTTACTTTAAAACCGATTCTATGAATGTCTATTACTAAAGGCCAATGATTTCAATAAAAATAACGATTGCCTAGAAGTCAGCTGTCAAATGACTTGATATTTAGGAACTATAATTTTCGAATCGCTTCGTATTCCACAATTGAGAAATTCGAAGTCAGACGAACTGAACTCCCAGCCACTGCAAAAATGTTGTTTAGAGGTGTATGGCCTTGAGAATTCAGAAGGTTTATGAGCACTCACAAATATTCAGCCTTATCACGAATTCCATGGTAATCGGAATCTTGTTACGAACCCCGATAAGTCATCACAGAATCCATCGTGGTGAAAAATCTCATACAAATTGCCTCTACGAACGGATTTGATGATAGCTTTTTTCGGGACTCGTATACGAATCCCTACAAACAACAATCAAATCAGTTCGTAAGACCAATTTGTATGAGATTTTGCATTGCGATCAATTCTATGATAGTGTTTCGTGATTCCTAACAAGTTTCCAATTATGATAGAATTACTGAATTACTGTAGACATTCGATTATCCCGACATTTAACAATAATTAAACTACTAAGCATACTTCATTACCTGGATCTCCATCCGAAGATCAGTCTTATTACATAGCTTCCAATCCCACCTCTGCCAAGGAATGTCTATTTATAGATCACCTAGCAGATTCAAGTCTATGCCAAGTTAGTGGTATCCCAAACTATATGGACAGGCAACTAGATCTTATTTTCACAACCAATCCCATTAACTCTACAGTGTCACTCTCTCCCCTTTCTCTATCTACCATCGACAATTATCATCCTCCCCTCTTTCTTTCACTCTATCATGATTCTCCATCACCAACTCAACTGCCAGCAAATAAGTACTCTTATGATTTTCACAAAGCAAACTTCCCTCAAATTAACGAATATCTGAACAGAGTTTCCTTCAATTTTGATAACCTTATTGTGAAAGATGCCGCAGAAATATTTTACACAGAAATATTCAATTCTATTTCACTCCATGTACCCTTTTGTCGCCATAAATCATCGTTCGCTTCACCACCTTTTTATAACCGCAAGCTTCGCTCTTTGCGTAATAAGAGAAACAAGTTGTGGGCAATTTTCCTTCGCACTAACTCTCCCACCGACTATTCTAACTACCTTGGTTCCTATCTTCACTTTACCGAGCTATACAACTCCCTTTACCAACGCTATTTAATTGAAACACAAACCAACCTTATAAATGATCCTAAGTCGTTCTTTCAGTTCGTCAATTTCAAAAGAAAATCCGATGGTTACCCTACCTCTCTTTCCTTCAATACCGAAACTTCAAATAATTCGCATGGTATTGCCAACTTTTTTGCCACCTTTTTCAAGAAATCTTTCACTGACGACTCCTTTGTACCTGATTCTGGTTATTTCGATCATTTGCCAAATTTCTCCCTAGGCCCATCCCTTCCGCTTACCGTTGACCCTTGTCTAATCGAAAATAAGCTAAATCAACTTAATGACGAATTTCTTCCTGGTCCTGATGGCCTCCCTGCAATATTCCTTAAAAAATGCTCTTCAGCCCTCTCTTTTCCCCTCTCTAAAATTTTCAGCTTATCGCTATCTCAAGGAGAATTTCCTCAGGTATGGAAAACCTCTTTCATAACCCCAATACACAAAAAGGGTCCTAAGAGCGATGTTAAAAACTATCGTCCTATTGCCAAGCTTTCACATATCCCTAAAATATTTGAAAGTATCTTGTACGAAATTTTAAGTTTCCGCTGTAAGTCTCTGATCTCTCCAAGACAACACGGCTTTCTTAAATGTAGGTCTACAACCACTAACCTTGTCGAATTTGTATCGTATTCCCTATCTGCCTTAGAGAACGGAAAGGAAGTTGACGCTATATTTACTGACTTTAGCAAGGCTTTTGACAAAATTTCGCATAAGCTAATACTTTTCAAATTATCCGCCCTTGGCTTTGAACCTAATTTCTTGAAATGGATTTCTTCTTATCTAGAAAACCGTTATTACTGTGTTCGTTTCAGATCTGCCCTCTCTAGTCCTTTCTTAGCTACCTCCGGAGTCCCACAAGGCAGCCACTTAGGTCCTCTCCTTTTCATTCTTACCATTAACGATATTGAAAACGTTATCAAACATTCCCATATCTCACTCTACGCTGACGATACTAAGATCTTCAAAACAATTTCTTCAAAACACGATTCTTCCCTTATCCAACAAGATCTCGACAGTTTCTCAGTCTGGTGCCTTAAAAACTGCTTAGAGCTAAATATTTCCAAATGCCAATCAATCACTTTTTCACGTAAAGACATAAAATCTCCTCCACGTCTCTACCTTCTACATAACCAACCCATATCAACTGTTGAATCGATCCGCGACCTAGGAATATTATGCGACCGAGAGCTCAACTTCTTGGCACATATCGATAATATTATTTTAAAAGCCAACTCATCACTTGGTTTCGTTAAACGGTGGTCCAAAGAATTCTCCGACCCCTACGTCACCCGATCCCTTTACATAACGTTTGTTCGTCCTCTACTTGAGTACGCCAGTCAAGTTTGGTCCTCATATCAACAAATCCACATCTCTAGAATCGAGAGCATTCAACGTCGCTTCCTAAGATTTGCCCTTCGCGGCCTGTCTTGGAATAATCCCTTGATCCTGCCCCCCTACCAAAACCGCCTTCAACTAATTAACTTAAATACACTGCAAGAACGGAGAGATATAGCAGAGATTCTCTTCATTCATCGGCTTCTCTCAGGCTCCGTTGACTGTCAAACTCTTTACAACTCTATCTTTTTCAGCACAAACCCTCGCAACCTTAGAAATCCTCGCCTCTTCTATCTCCCCACCCACCGTACTTCCTATGGCTCCAACGAACCTATTACGCGTATGCTGCGGAGGGTTAATTCGAATGAAAACGATTTCGACTTTAACTTCAGCACTCGCTGCCTAAAAAACCTCCTCCGAAACGCAATACAATTATAGTTTTAAGTTAGCCTAACCCTAACTGTAAGTTTCATAGTTTTAAGTTAGATTAAGTTATGAAGCTTGTATTAAGCTAAATAAATGGTGGTATTGCCCCCACCAAAATTAAAATCACTCTATTATCATTGATGTTAATTTTTAAGCATCACGGTAAATCTAGAGTATGTTATATTAAAGTTCTAATACAAAATAAAGCCCAGGGAAAAATAAAGAAGACCATTTGTTTTTTCGTTTCCAATATGAGAAGGTCTTGTTTTTTTTTATTAAATTTGATTTGTTTTGTTTTTAAAGTATTTTTAATAAACCTTCTCACATACATTCATTAACAATCGTTTTCATCTGTCTTTTCTTCAAAATATTTTTTAGTACAAAAATGTATACGTTATTATTAATTACAATTTTTCTTAATTTTGTTTTTGTTCTACAGGTAATGCTTACATTATGAGTGTTCTGCTTTTTTTTGTCAGAAAGGCATATGAGTATACAAAACAGAACAAAAAAAAATATTTCATGAGGTAATCTTAAAGGAGGTAAAAAAAAGAAAACAGACATAAAAATAATGATGTTGAAAAAAATCAAATATCTCTCTATAGCTTAAATAATTTAACAATAATATATACTTCTAAAAATGCATTTGACCAAAAATATTAAATAAAAAGGAAGAAGGATGAATATAAGGATATACAATATCCAACGATATAGTTACGAAACAGAGAGATAAATACAAATACTACACAATTTTGTTTGTCTCAAATTTAGGAAGATAAATAATTCAAATTTAAATATTATACTCAAAACAAATCTTTTGGATCAAGAGAAAAACGAAAAAAATGTCGACTGTGGTTTTTAATCTGTATGCAGCAGTGATTGTTATTAGAGATGAGAGCGTGTATTTTATTTTTTTGTTTTGTGGAAAATATTTCTAATGTTGTTTCTGTTTCATTTCGTTTGCAAATTTTGTTTGTCAAAACTGTTTCAGTCCTTCATGTGAATGGGTATCACAAATTTGTGTCCAAATGGACTTTTGTACTTAATGCCAGCGTCGCGATAGAATTTATCTGGAATTCCTAGATTGCAAAGATACAGTTTGCCACAGTTCGTTGATATGCCATTGAGCGGTAGTGTTGGGAGTATTGAGTACTTAATTGGTACGTCACGAATGCCATTTAGTGGTGGATCGATAGCGAGAATTGAAGCTCTAAAAATACATTGGATATTAATAGTTTTTTGGTTAATATTTGGCCGATTATTTTTGTATATGTATATTTACCGGTTTTCTTTCAACCATTTTGTAACATTTGAAGACAAATTATCGGAACAAGTCGACAATATCACAAGATCAGGAGTTGGTAAAGCTATTCAAAAATGATATTTTTTTACTTCGGTTTAAAATATATTCGATTGGAAAAGAACGAAATGTTTATCACTTACCATCAACGGAATAAACAATTGTGTTTCCAGTTGCCTTAAAAAGTAAAACTTCAGTGCTATTTCTTTCAATGCTTGGATCTTCTTGCAAATAAAGAAGAACCTTGAGGCCATGTGATGCCAACTGACGTCCAGTCGCAGCACCGATTTCGCTAACTCTACACAAATATGAAATTGAAATGTTAAAATATATTTCAGGAAATCAAATCGAAATTTTTTCGGGTTCAACATAATAACCTAATTCTTACCTAAAATTCTTTGATTTGTCGCAAATAATTGCAATCGTTGGCCATTGATGACAATTGTTTGGCGTTAGCCTTCTTGCTCCGCCAAGCAACAGAATCGCCAGATCAGTTGTGCCCCTTGCCAAAATATCATTTTGGCGTTGAACAGATAAGCCACAAGCTTCAGCAGCCTCTTCGATCTTCAAGCGAACATAGCTTGGTATAGTTGGAACAATTAGACCTTCATCTTCAAAATAGAAAAAAATACAAAATGTTAACAAAAACTAAGAAAAAGTTGATTATGTATATACCTGTAACAAAATCCGTAGAACCATCGAACATAGTTTCGATCTGGCGCAGCTGTAAGGGGGCTCCCTCTAAAATATTCTCATCGTGACGATATTTCTTGTCCTGCACTGTAACCGTCTGTCGAAGTACATCTGGTCTCTGTTCGGCCTCAAGAACATCCCATAAAGCCTGTTTATCAAACAGGGCTAAATTCCCCTCGAAATCGAAATCCTCATTCATAATGGGATCATCGACGGACGTTCCAAATGTCTGATTCTGCTTAAGACTTCCCTCGCGGCGGCATTTCTTTCGTTGTTTATTCAAATTAACACGATTGACTTTTCCACTATTTGTATTTCCCACCGGAGCAGTAGCTGCTACATTTCCATTGAGAGAACTACTGGGATTAGTGTTGACCGACGCTGATCGATTGGCATTTACTATATCTATGGGTTTACTCATGCTTCCGAAGCTTTCTGGGGTGGTCGTTGCAGCAAATGAAGCTCCCATACGTACTTCTACTTTCGGTGGTATCAAATTGCCAAAAAATTGCGCTACACTATTAGTTGTTGGCGGTGTTCTGGTATTAGTAGTGACATTGGCTGCTAAGGATGTGATGCCATTAATATTGCTTGAACTGACGGTGGGAGCTTTTGGAAACCTCTCTGACGTTGGCGTTCTATAAAAGATATTAACATGAAGTATGATTAAAAAAGAAAAAATCGCATCAGTGAATACATATGTAAATAGTAAACTAAACATACTATTTCCTGAATAAAAGTCTGCTAATATTCTCACGCATCTAGCAGCCAATAAAAATATCTGCATGAACCAAGGTTGTTTTTTAAAAATGAATGTTTCACCGTATTTATTTTTATGAAGAATCGAGGACCTAATAAAAATCTACACTTCCCAAAGATGTTCTTTGAGGGTGAATGTTTCACCATATTTGAAGCATTCCATTAAAAATAGTAACTTTTGATGTAAATATATTTTATTAGGAAAAGGAGTGGAAATATTACTCATACAAAGAACTATCCTTAACCTCACTTGTATGAGTAGTAACATCTAAAAAACCATTTTAATAGTCACGGGTTAAATTTGAAAAAAAAAATGTGTCATGCTAACAGGACAAAATTCTAACAAATTAGCATTATAATGATTTGAAAATAATTTGATTCTTTGCGGGTTATCATAATTTTTTTCTATTGATATTTTCTATTGATATTTTCAAACTTCAAAACTGCAAACTTCTGCAATGTCAAATTTTGGCATTGAAAAACTGCAGTAATTGAAATTCTTCTATGTTTTTTATTAAAAACTTCGTATTTGCAAAACCACCGCAGTCCTACAAAAATTGCGTTCATACGAGTAACTGTAAACAAACAGCATCATCTCTGCATGAGCATGGCAACATTTGTATTCATAAAAGCAAACTTACAGTCAAAATGCGGTCAATTTGGCATGTGTTTTTTTATGTTGCTGAATTTGCAGGAAAATGGCAGAGAAACAATTGTGAGTATTTTTTTTTTGAAATTAATTTATAATCGTAAAAATATTGATTTTTTTCATCTTTGATAAGAAGTTAATAACTATCTACAGGATCGAATACGAGGCCAAAATCTGGTCCGATGCTGATATCAAACTATTGGTTTCCATCCGTTTGGGAATGGAATCTGATAAAATTATCGTGAATAATTTTTTTGATAGACATGTTATTAAGGATATCAGCAAAATAAATACACATCAATTTTTTTATCAATCACAAATTTTTGATTGAAACGTAAACATACATATTTATTCGGGATTTTTAAAAGAGAAAAAAGTTAAGTTCGATAGATTTGTTTTTTGAGGGAGGTATGATGAATTTGTTATAATAATAACTTACATTTTCGCACAAAGAATTTTTTTTTCTCGTGGCCGCCAAAAAACAAATAAATATTTCAAACGTGAAACGTCAAACAAAATAAACAATGAACTTTTGATAAGTAGATATTCACAATCGGTCTAAAATTACCAATTGATACCCATAATACCAAATTATCAACTAATTGATAGCAATTATCGCCTATGAAATTGATACTCATAATGGGGCTGAACGTTTTTCAATAGCTTCCTTTAATATTTAAATACTAATTTCGTACAAGTCGGGCACGGGACAAAAGTGTGAAACACGTGACGTCATTTATTTTCCACAAATTAAGAATAACTATTTTGTTTTCAACATTCTTTTTTGTTCAGTAAATCTTTAAAAAATTATTCATAAACTATGTAAAAAACATTTCACATAACAGTGTAAAATATCTTGTATTTCACTGATAGTTGAAAACGCTATGTGAAGAAGTAGGTTTAACGGTTACTTTTTCATTAAAGTGTATAGTTTTGTTAAGATGAAATCGTAATTATTTAATACTTTATTGTTAAAATAAAATCAAAAGAAGAAACAATTTTGGAAATTAAAAGAAATTAAAAAAATTGCAAATCAAAACCACGTAAGACAAACAAAAAACATTTCCTAATTTAACTTTTTTTGAAGGTTTAACAGTTTAACTCATATTAAAGCGACGAGTTGTTAGGCAATTTCAAAACATTAACTTTCTAAAACTTTAATATTCAGATTAGGAATGATTTTATTATAATGACATAATGTTAACAGGTTGCGCCTTGTAACTACTTGGCTTTAAATAATATTCAATAGTAGATCATACATTATGCTCTTTAAAGGATCACGTTTTTATTTGGATGTAGATTGCTATTCAGTTGTGTAAGTGGTGCATAGAAAAAAGGATGAATTCTCGAAAAATAAACAGCAAATAAATACAAGGCAAAAAGGTTTATAACACTGCTGTGACTCTGATTTGTTTCGATTTATTTTCATGTCATAACCCATATGGTAGTACCCCTTGGCATAATGGTTAGTGCATCTGACTGTAATGCAGAATGTCTTTGGTTAGATTCTCAGCCGCTGGAAATAAGTTTTTCAGTGGTGGACTACCTCTTTCGAGGAATCGACAAATAATCTAAGAGTATCTTTTGTCATAAAAAGTGCAGCTCATTAGACGTTCTGAATTGTAAGCCCCATCCTTTCCTAATAACATTGGAACGGTTGACAATTCTAAGTCACTTTTCGAGTTTGCACCACCAAATTTATTTTTTTTAATCCATATGGTTCATTAGCTATAATAACATACGACTAGCTACTAACTAGAAAGTGTTTAATTCTTATTGGAAAATGAGATTTATATGCCTTCCTATAAGCATACCCAAGAAAAGTACAATTTTCAAAAATTAAATTTATAATCAACAATTCAATGATAAGAATTCCAAAATAAACTTACTTTCTATGTCCATTGGCTATCTTCATATTCGAGATTTTATTGGTCAAAGCCGAATGGCTCTCTCTAAAACTGCCAACACCATTAACAGGGCAATTGTTGCCTTCATAGGTAGCTTTTGTGGGGGCGCTGGCAAAATTGGGCTGCTTCACTGGCGTTGGCTTATTGATCACAGTTGGCGTTACAGTACTTTGGCCGTTGAATGACGGTATCAACTTGATATCAAGAATATCTTGTGCCCTAAACGAAAAAAAAGATTAATTCAACTCATAATCCTTCTTCAAGATGGGAAAAGGAAATTCATGACAATGTTAACATACCTTAGAGTAATTTCGGCATCTTGCTTTCGCAACGGGACTCCATTGCGGAAAGCACGTATAATGGTTATGTGCTCGACACTGATGTCTTTGATCATGCCTTGGAAGACGCCCAGCTTGTCGTCGCATTTTATTGAAACAGCACGTCCAATCCAATCTTCATCCATAATACACAATAATTCTTAAAGAATTCAATTTTTTTAAATAATAAACTCCAGAAATTTTGGAGCCACAGGCAAGAACAAGGATGGATCTGACTGACAACTTTTATAGAAGTTTTGCTCTAAAACGCAATAAGAGGGGGGAAAATCGACTACGACGACGAAAGTCGACGGCAACCAAGATTGCCGATTTTAGTAACTTTTTGTTTTTTCACCACACCACGCACAAATCACACTTTGGTTAGGAGAGGATGGATAAGTTTTTTTCTTTTATGTTAATATTTTCTTGGAGAAAATCTGAATAAAGCAATTTGCTGGTCGTGGAAGAATAATTGTTTATTAGTTATTAACAAAGGCTTTCGGTGTGAATGTATTTTTGATGCCTTTTTAAGGGCTAAATGCAATTTATTTGCACGAAATACTTTGGCTATATAATTTTACACTTTCTCATCCGAACACAACACTTTTGACACAGTTCCAAACTTTTTTTTACAAGTGATGGGCAAGTTTTAAGGTATTGAAAAGTACTATTCGAAAATAGTATTGCGATGGAGAGCTTAAAAATTATAATCTACTACGTTTTTCGGATCATTTGTTACCAGTGAAGCTATTTGTAACTTTTGAAAATAAATATTAACAACATATACTACGTTTATATGATATATAAGCGCGCACTTGCAACTGTGATCGAAATCAACTAGTTTAATCACCAGCTGATAGAGCACCGCGCACTGGCAACTCTTCACTTACGCTCACACTTTTCTCTCTTGCGCTTATAGAAAACAATTCAACTATTTAGTTGAATGTACAGGCAGAGGCATATGATTATTTGTAACACAAAATAGGCGTGCACATTCAATTTTTAGTTTCGCAACTGTTTAGTTGCTAAAAAGAAATATATGGGCTTATAGGCTAGCCGCGCACTAGCAATTTTTTTTTTTTTTTTTTTTCTATAATCTACCCGCGCTCAAGGGATTATGATTACCCTTTAAATGTTTCAACACAGCGCAGGCGTGAAGTTACGGAAGAGAAAGAAGGATAGGAAAGATGTGTGGCACGATGTTCTGAGACTGAAGGTTGTTGTCTCAGATATTTTATCTCCAGGGATGGCGGCTGAACTAAAGCGGAGAATGCCGTGTTTTATTTCAATGTCGCTTATAATTCACATTATTTTATTCGTGTTCATCCTTGTTGGGCATACTAGTTTAATTCAATTACATGTTGTTAGTGTTATGCCTGAACAACATGCAATGAATAAACCAGCAACCCATTGATGACAATTTTTAGAAGGTTTTTAATGGAATTAAAACGACATAGACGACGGCAGGGATCGAACCTGTAATCATGAGGTTCACAGGCGAGCACACATCCATCGCGCCACGGCCACTTTAGTTGCGAAACTGTTTGGTTACTTATAGAAAACAGATGAACTGTTAGGTTGAATGTCGGTGAATTTGCGGATAATTATATGTTCAATAAAATGGAGAACTTATTTTAGGCAATCGTTTAGTTTGTGTCAAAACACAAACTTTTTAGTTGCTCGAACCAAGCAGTTTCACAACTAAAAATTGCTAGTGCGCGGCTAGCCATATGGTTCTCCGCGCACATACTGCAACTCGATTCAAGTGTTTTGACAGAAACCAAACGATCGCTATTCTATATTACACATAGTCATGTGCACCTGCACGCGCATTCAACCAAATAGTTGAATTGTTTTCTATAAACGCAAAAGAGAAAATTGTAAGTGCGACTGAAGTGTTGCATGTGCGCACTGCTCTATCAACTGGTGATTTCAATCACTGTTACTGTGCGAGCCTAGTTTTCAGCTGATATCACAGAATTCGGTTTGATGGGAACATTTATAAGTTTCTTAGTTTTGCGACTATTTTGACGTTAGGAGTTCATGGCTTGCATGTGCAGTCACGTTCACTTTATATTATGGCCTACCTTGAACCTGAAAAACGATAACACCATTTTTCGAATTAAGATTCGAGTACCCGAAAACCTGAGTGAATCTTCAATTTTGAATTGTATCAGATTTTCGTATCAGTGTGACACCGGCCTTAAGTAATTACTTTTAATTACTTGTATTCTATTACATTTTTGAAACTGACATTTCTATATAAAAAATTGACATTATATATATGACACTGACACAGAAAGCAAAAAGTAAACTGAACGTTTTGGAGTCGTACACTTGGTTTGGTTTTTCACAAACAAATTTATTATAAAATTTTATTCAAAATTTTTCAAAAATTGTCCTGATCAATTAAGAAACACAAAATGTCTGACGATGAAGATATTTCATATGTTAAACGCTCAAAAACCATACATTATGGGTCATTGGAAGAAACTGAGCGCACCCGGCAAGCCACTTTAGAAGATATCGAATCCGACGAAGATGCCTACGAAGCGCCCAACAATCCTGTGATCGTACCTGTTGAACAAAAGAAACCACAACCTCCAGCTGCACCACCTACAGCGAAAATAGACGACGATTACTATGACATAGAAGCAGAAGTTTCCAAAGATAAATTGGCGCTATTAGAAGAATTTGAACGGAAGCGTCGAGCGCGCCAAATTAATGTAAGTACAGATGACGCCGAAATCAAGAAGAACCTGCGACAATTAAATGAGCCTATTTGTTATTTCGGCGAAGGACCTGCGGAGCGAAGACGTCGATTGAAGGAGCTGCTTGCCAGTTTGGGCGAGAATGCCATAAAACAGAAACAAACCGAAGAAGAGGAACGCAAGCAATTGCAAAAGGAACAAGAAACAACATGGTACCATGAGGGACCAGAGTCTCTGAGGATAGCCCGGTTCTGGATCGCAGATTACTCTCTGCCGCGTGCCAAGCAGCGCCTGGAAAAAGCAAGAAGCATACTAGAGCTACCGAGTGCAACGAGAGCCGGCAGAATGGTGGAATTGCAAAAACGACTGCAGTCATTGGCTCCGCTTTGTAGTCAAGTTGGTGATACTCGACCTGTGAGTGGGTGTGCTTTTAGCGAGGACTCGACCATGATGTTGACTTCCAGTTGGTCAGGTTTGTGTAAACTCTGGACCGTCCCCGACTGTGATCTGAAGCAAACACTTCGCGGACATGCTAGTTACGTTGGGGGTGTCGCCTTTCGATCTAAAGTCAGTGTTGACGATACTAATGTCGTCTCAATGGCTTCGTGTGGACATGATGGTGCAGTGAAGCTCTGGAGCTTTGGCAGTGAGGAGTCCATCGCTGACATCACTGGACATATGCCTCACAGAGTCTCGAAACTTTCATTCCATCCCTCGGGAAGGTTCCTTGCGACAGCATGCTATGACTCATCGTGGCGATTGTGGGACTTGGAACAAAGAACAGAAGTTCTGCATCAGGAAGGACACGCTAAAGCTGTGCACTGTTTAGCATTTCAAACTGACGGGAGTGTAATTGTGACAGGTGGCCTCGATGCCTTCGGGCGCGTATGGGATTTGCGAACCGGTCGATGCATCATGTTTCTCGAAGGCCATCTGGGATCGATATTTGGTGTGGACTTCTCTTCGAATGGATATCATATCGCCACCGGCAGTCAAGATAACTCTTGCAAAATCTGGGATCTACGAAGAAGACAGCCTGTGTACACGATTCCCGCTCATACAAACCTCATATCGGATGTTAAATACGAACCCGACGGTGGAAACTTTTTGGTCACAAGCAGTTATGATTGTACGACTAAGATTTGGTCAAATAAAACATGGCAACCGCTGAAGACACTTCTAGGACACGATGGAAAAGTAGTGAGTGTGGACATTTCACGGAACTCTCAATACATTTCTACGACTTCGTTTGATAGGACATTTAAGCTATGGACTCCAGAAGGCTGACAGTGGAAGATTTTTTTAATTTTGTTTACTACAGTTTGTATGTTATAAAAAAGATGAATTTTTTTATTTTGAAAATGTTGTTGAACGTTGAACGGTATGCAAAGTAAGGACCTCTGATTAAAAAAATAATAATAAAGATATAAAATGTACCTTTGAAAAGATGTATTGTTTTACATAGGGAGTTGATGGGTAATGTGACATGGAGCTGTTTGACAAGCGAAAAATATGAAAAAAGCATTTTTCATTCGGTTGAATAACATTTTGGAATAACGTGAAAAGGCACACCATGCAACCATGCATTTTTTATTATATCGGCACCTGATGACAAGAACTGGGGTGCCAGAACGTAACTTGATACAATCGAGTCTAGTCGATGTGATCGAGTCTGGTCGATGTAATCGAGTCCAGTCGATGTAATCGAGTATTGGAAGTTCCTTATTTGATTCAATCGAATCGAAAACAATCGGCTGATCATAAGAAAGAACTGCCCGTTCTCGATTGTATAGACCTAACTCGATCGTATCAAATTACGTGCTAGGACACCTGTTTATGTTTGTAGCTTGATTTTTTTTTTAATTTTGGATACCAACGATTTTGTGGAAATAGATATCTGAGAAAGATGAAAGTTTTTATTTTTACTCTTTACAAATATCTTAACTTATATTAAGATATGGAAATTCTAGTTTAGAGATATTTTGAATGTACAAAATCCATTCACCTAATTCTCGTAATCAGTTGGGTGGTCAAAATGTGTTAAACAATGTATTTTGTTAATTTTCATTATATCCACCACAACCTTAACCACCACAGCATTAACCGTCATTTAAAGTTAATCAAATTAGCAAAATCAATACAAAGAATTTCAAAACAAAGTTTGGCGAATTTTTGAACTTGATAGAAGATTTAAGAAATGTAATCGGTAGAAAATTGAATGAAAAATTTTATTAAACCTCACTACAATAATACTGATCGTTAGTGAGGCTGAGCTAACCATAAAAGATCGTAGGTATATAGATGGAGTTTCATATTATATTGCTAAAAATAATTGGCAGTATAGGAGAAAGGTGGAGCATTGTCTTCCAGTTATTGAGAAAATTGAAAATTGCGAAAATTACTTTTGTTCTTGGAGTTTTGCTTTTTATTTAGTAAGTACATATGTACGTACATATGTACCTACATTCAACCCCATTTTTTTTTATCAAAAATCAATTTTGTTCGAGACCAATTTTAAACAGATCATTTTAAAATGAATGGGTATGATTGCAATTCCTATCCAGTCTTGTTATTCCAAATCTAATTGGTGAAAATAACTTCTATGTAGACGGTTATATGAATACTGTTAGATTAGAATTGAAAAGCGCATCGCATGCATATGCATAGCGCGGTGAAGCCGCGGCACACAGGTGTAATTTGTATAGGCAAGTGGAAAAAACCATTAAATCTAATTTTGTGAAATTTTCAGGAACGATAATTAATGATGACATAAGAAATAATCACAATTTATTTTGATCTACTGGCATTATCTTAAAAAAATAATACAAAAGGCCCTTCATCGTCTTATTTTTTTTTAATAAAAACATGGATATTTAGCCTGCGATTAATCAATTTTCGACTTATGTAGGTAGTGAACATTGGAACCAGCCTTATATCCTGAAATAACTTTCTTAACTAAACCTTTACTCAAATGCTTTCCAATAGCTACGGCTGACGGATATATTTTAACTTGTTTTTTTTTTTTTAGTTTTACCGCCACTATAAAGATAAATCAACATGGCAAGTAACATCGTCGAGCAATAATATGCCAATGTCATCGATAGGGTTCTGGAGCGGTTGAAATCGTTCTCCGATTTGCACAGCGAAGACACTGCGCGCATTTAAACGATGTAATACGAGTATCTCACCCACAACTTGTTCTTTTTAATTTTGACATCTGCCCATCCTTGTTATATAACCATTTACAACGATGATCATTATTGATTAACTGTTATAAGAACCACAAATTTTACTAAAATATTTGTAGAATTACAAACATTATTATACCAGGGACCTATTGCACCAACTACAAATTTGTGTTTAATAAAAATACAAATGAAAAAATCTCGATTTTTTACAAATTTGTTAAAAAAATGCTTGTAAGTTCTGCACTCTTGGTTTATTGGCATATCATCATCACTTGATGACGACGAAGACGATGAAGAGGATTCCAATAAATTTAGTAAGAGAATAAAATCAAAAATTATGATTGTTGAGAGAAAATCACTTCGCACAACTAGGATACAAAAAATGGCAACGGTTGCCTTTGACATTTAAGTACATACATACATATATGAATGTGCTTCTGGTTTTAATTCTGATTTCAAATCCAGAAGCAAATTTCTCTTCTCTTCAGAATCAGAACAATCATTGTTCCCAAGTGAACACTTTCAGAAGACTTCCGGATTTTCAAATAAAAACAAAAAAATAAGTAGAAGAATGATTTCTGAACTATAGCATTAGTTCATGAATTTAAACCGGGAACTCACCTGATTTAAGCCCCACTGAAAACTTATGGGCAATTTATAAAAATCATGTCTCAATGATGGACCGTATCACAAAAACAAAGATGATAGGCGGGGTAAATTGTGATTCTAAAATCACAGAAAGTTGTGAAAACTATTGATCAAATCGATGCCAAGTAAGGTGGAAGCAGTAATTAAAGTAAAGAGAGGCCATATTAATTACTAATTGTAAGAACATTAATGTATTTTTTGATTATATTTATAATAAATAGCACCAAATGAAATAATTGAAATTATTGTTCCAATTTAATTTAGATTTCCATCTATAGATTTACATATTTTTGTCAGTGTTTTCGTGTGTTCAAGTGTGTGTCATTTTTCAGTTTAGAAGAAAATGATGGATATAGTTGAATTCATATAAATATTACCAAGATTTAGATTTAATTTTGCATTTAGGGGAATGAGCATATTATGTTGATGTGTGTAAGGTTTTTCAGTGAAAGTTTTATCTGTTGTTCGAAAAGGGATAAGTTAAAAATTTCTCCAAACGCGCACACAGAAACGGTTGAGAGTTGTAATTCCCTTCGTTTAAGCTCTCCGGGAGTCGTCATGGCTTCTCATTTATTCTTTTTTTTTACAAATTGATCAAAAAACTACTTTTCAAACAAAATCAAATTGATTTTATTAAATTATTTTTGTTTTTATTTTTCTAACATAAACATTTAGGTTTGGTGAGATTTGCTTGCACATCTCTTAAATGCTAATAACTCCTCTTTTTCATAATGTATTTAAAACATCATTCTTTTCGTAATCTATGCTATCAGCAAATCATAAATCTAGTATAGCATTTCTCATATTTTGTTCTTGGTTTTTAATTTAGAAAAAATTAACATTTTCATTGTTTTACCAAATTCAATTTTGTTTTTCAGCTTAAGACTTATACATTAGGTACGTTTCACATTTAATTAGTTAACCTTACGCTTACATACATACATACATAGATATACAAAATGATTAAACATAGGTACAAATTTATATTTATATAAAACGTTTTTCTATTTTTTTCCACACAGATGGAAAGGTATACAAATCTATGGAAACAAATTAAGGAAAACTGCTATTTATTTATGAAACAACAAAAAATCATGTAAAACTAAATAATTTTATAGTAAACTATAAACAAAAAAATCTACAATATTTAACTAAAAATTAACTACCACAGACAGGTTGCAATATTCTCTAAAAAAAAACAAATCTACAAAAGTTTCACACACTAAAATGTATGGATAAATGTGACTTTTTTATATAAACAACTATTTTCTTTCATATAAATGTGATTTGTTTTGTATTGAATTTATTATATTATTTTGAGATTATTTATATTTTTTTACATTTAACAAATATATCTATAACTATATTATAATATGTATATGTTTTGTATATATAAACTATATACTTAGTACATAATAAAAAAAAATAAACAAATTGGGCAATGTTGTTTAATTTAAAAGTTGTTCTTTTCTCTCATTTGATTTAAAGTTAGTTTTTGTTTGTTTTAATATTTTTTAACAATGGCTTGAGGTCATTTTCTGGTTTCGTATAAATTAATTTTAGTTTATTGCAGAAAAGCCCGATTGGCTTTTATATAGAATGTAATTAGACCGTGGTATCTGGAGCTGTTATTGGCTTGACAGATTCAGGATCTGTTTTGGCTTCTTCTTCTTCAGGAGTGATGTCGATGCGATGTGCCTTGGACCAAACAACTAGATCCATGAGAAATGCTAGAAACATTATGCCAGCAGTAATACCTGAAAAGATTGACCAAAAGTTATTTTCAAATAAATTAAAGTAAATATTTTCATAATGTTTGTTAGTTGAGGCCCTTAGGTAACAACAAATTCTTTAGTTAAACAAAAGAAGATTGTTCAGGAGAAAAAAATTCACGATTGCTCTCATAATTATGAGACTTGTGTGGCTATTTTCATGAAAGGCTTTTAAACTTTTTAAAAGCCCAATAAACCTTAAAATTTGGTTTCACCAAGGGCTTTTAAATTTAACATGCTTTTAAACTTAAAGCTTGTTTTCATCTCATTAAATGTTTATTGCCATAAACATACCCACAAGTAGAAGTAGGCAAGTACCTATAAATAAAAGCTGATTTTTTCTTGTCACATCTGTTTTTATTTTTTGCAATTACAAATTAATAGTAGGTTACAACATAAAATGACCGAAAAATATTTGAATTTTGATGCTCCAGAACCAATTTTTTGATGTGATTAGAGCTTTATTTGATTATTGTTTATGAAGATTGAATTTTATTCTTGTTTTTTTTGACGATTTGTAAATGTTCCATAACTTGAACTCTTCCGAAACAATTTGAAATAATTGATAAACTATTTTGTTGTTTTTACTTACATATTTTTAGTAAAATAATTATTTCGGAACGAGTCCAAACACATTTTTCTTGTTAATTTTCCATTATTACTTGTGTTTAGGATACTTTTCATGTAATGATCAAAAAATTATTAAGTGAATTTAACAACTAAAACCGGATAACAACATAAAAAACTGTACCGACTTCGATTTCCAGAGTTCGAACTGCTGTGTCGACACATTCATTTCACACGACCCAAAAACCTTATCGACAATATCGACGCCCCAGACGAAAAACATTCTACACCTGCACTCCAACGAAAAATATTACAATTCAAAAGCTTAGGCGAAAAACATTCTAACTTGGGAAGACTGGACGAAAAACCTTTTAACTCGAAACTCCCGGACGAAAAACCTTCTAACTCGAAAATCTCGGACGAAAAGCATTCTAAATCGAAAATCTCGGACGAAAAGCATTCTAAAGCGCGGAACAGATTGAACCAGCAACAGCACCGTCAACAGCAACAGCGGCCGCCATTAATTTAGAGCCAATGTATTTCAATTGTTCAACACACATTAGAACAGCAACAGCAACGCCAACAGCGTCGTTAGGCCAAAGTCCTAAATTTGCTGTTGCTGGCGCGGTGTTGTCAACTTTCCCACTGCAATATTCAGTGGCACCACAATGAAAAGCTTTTTTTTCCATATGAAATGTCAAGCAGATGAAATGACGTTGCTGGTGGCAATGTGTTTGAGAAATTTTTGCTGGTCAGCGTGCTGTTTGCTGTTGACGATGCTGGTGCTGTTGCTGGTTTAATCTGTTTCGCGCATAACTTGAAAAGTCCGGACGAAAAATATTCTAATTCAGAAAATTCGGACGAAAAATATTTCAATACGAAAATATTGGCCAAAAAATTTATAGTTTAGTTTTTAAAACTAAATTAAAGTCCACTTTAATGCCAAAGAGAGGCACATATAGTATATGATTTTTTTTATTATTACTACTGCTATTACTATAATTAATAATACTGTTATTATTATTAATAGTGTAATATTATAAATACGATTATTGTAATTATTCTTTTACTTATATTGTGATTTAATTTTCTATTTGTTTTTTGTTCGAAAATTTTTAAATAAATTGTTTTTCGTCCGAAATTTTCAAGTTAGAATTTTTTTCGTCCGGGATTTTCGATTTAGAAGGTTTTTCGTCCGAGATTTTCGAGTTGAAGGTTTTTCGTCCGAGATTTTTGAGTAGAATGTTTTTCGTCCAAAATAATTTTTCACGAAATGTTTTTCGTCTGCGGCGTCGATATACTTCGATGAAGTAGTTCGTGGCGTGTGTTAGGGGTAATAAGCATTAGCTTTGTATATATATTTGAATAGTACTCTCATGGAACACGATTTTAAGTTAACTTATTGTGCCGCAAAATCGTAAGTGTGGCTATGTTAAGCAGTACAGAGTTGACGTGGAAGGAGAAAATATAAGCAAAAAAAGAGACGAGGTAGAGATATATTTATTCTGACAACAATAAAGAGGGTAAGGGAGAAAGTCTTATCTGCGTTTCTTTTTGCTGTCAGAATCAATTGTAGGTAGGTATATAAAGTTTTATATGCCATGCGCGAGATGAATACAAGCAAATAGTATTGAGAGTGTATGAGAGTTTTTGTGAATTTTGTTTCATTGCTCATGCAATCTGGTTTGTTTAAATTCTGATACGATTAATTACAGAGGTTGCCATTTTATGGACTTTGTAATAAGATCTAGAGGAATTTGAACTTAATAAACTCAAATGGTTTTATTTCGTTTTTAAAAACTAAATAATTTCAAATTGGCTTTATTTCGTTATGGTAACCAAAATAATTTTATAATAATAATTTTATAATAATTATTTGCAGTGGGTAGTTAGATAGTGGCAATTGAATTTTTTTGTAATTTGGTACGCCAACCTAAGTTTTTATTATTGTACGAATGAAATTAAGTTTCGAAATAAAATATTGAGCCGTTTTTGAGAAATCGAATTTTCCAAGAAAAAAAAAACATTTTTTTTTCCAAAAATTAAAAAAAAACTTTTTCAAAGCTTTGAGATGCAATGTTTTTTAAACTTATTGGAAGCATCTCTATAAAAAAACCCTATTTCGATAATGAGAAAACTGTCAAATGTCAAAATTTGAAAAAATGGTATCAAAAAACGAATTTTTATCTTTAAACGCGATTTGCGGCTAAACGGAGCCTCGTAGACCCCTCAAAGTTGACATTTTCAAACGTGATTTCTGGCTAACCTATTCATCCTACACTACAGAATTAAAAATTGCATATTCGTGATCTAGGGAGTGCCACCTTTCAATCCACGTATGAAACGAAAAACGAAAAAGCTTAAAAAGTATTTTAAGCGTGGAACAAAAAAATATTGTTTTTAAGTAAAATATCCTAAAATCGTGCGCTAGCTTTAAGTTTTATTACTGTACGAATAGAAATTAAATTTCGAAAAAAACATTGCGCCGGTTTTTGAGATATCGAATTTTCAAAAAGAATGACTTTTTTCTAGATATAAATATATAAGACTTTTGATAATATTAAAATTTTCAAAAAAGTATGAACATTTTTTGGAAAAAGGAAAATTTGTATACGAGTGAAAATATTCTTCTTGTTCGTAAGTTACTTGATATTTTTTCAAAAATAATTTGTATGTAAAAAACTTTTATTCATCAAGTTTGAAAAAAATCGAGAATGGGGTTTTCGAAATATTGAGTTTTCCAAAAAGAAAATTTGAAATTTTTTTTAAAAATCCGAAAAATAATTTTTTGAAAATTTGAATACACAATAATATTCAAACTATTAGGGACCTTTAGCAAAAAAAAAAAATGATCAAAATCCGTCGTACAGTTTTTGAGAAAATCGAAAACAAAAAAATGGTCCCAAGGGGGGTACCAAAAATAACAATTTTTTGTAAAATTTTTTTCAACCATTACCTAGCTCATTGTATATATACAATGCCTAGCTTTAATTAAATGAAATTTTTTGTTTTTTTTTTTTAATCTGTGGGACAGTTTTTGAGAAAAAAAAAATATCGGCCGAGCCGTTTAGCTGTAGTCGAACTCAAATGTTTAATAAAGTGGTTTATTGAACATAATAGTTCTTCATAACTTAAAAACTAAAAGAGATGGAAAGAAATGGAGTACGCCATTCGAAAGAGCATGTTTGATTTATAAAAACTGCATTTCTAACTAAATTTCGCCAAAAATGCTCTTTTGAACAAGATATAACTCAGACGACAATATGCACAGAAATAATTTTCTTCTATCCCAAAAAATACGTAATCGCCAGAAAAGTATTGAAAGTATTGACCTTGAAAATATTTGCCTACAGAAAATAACAACTACCAAATCCCCACACACACCTACATTCTACTCCAATGTACATAGTAGGCGCGTTTTATTATTCACAAATCTATCTGGATCCGGATCTGGATTAAGTTTTAACATGTATTACAAAAACAATTTGGGATCCTGTTTTCTATCGGGATCTATTTCAAAGATCCAAAAATTAGTTTTTACACTGACGAGTAGATGGCTTTTTATGGTAAGGTAGTGTAAGCTATAGTGTAAAGAAAAGGGACAAGACATAATTTAAAATTTCCAAACCCAAGGATGAAAAGAGACGGGCTTGTAACACTGCTGTCAGTAGGAACCGTATCGTTTTATTTTCAAGGGGAGATCCAGATCCGGATCCAGATAGATTTGTAGATAATAAAACGCACCTAGTATGTGCCTTTGTTCTCCTACTTTATATACAGTATTCCTATTGCTGTCACTGTCATATATTAAATGTCTATCTGTTAAAACTCTGCCATAGGCATCTCTGCTAATTTAGTAATTATGGTGCCGCTTGGTTCGCCTTGTCGCGTTCCTATTCATGATAGTACTATTCAAATATATATACAATGGTAATCATTCGGGAAAAAATGACAGTTCTGATTTGAAATCAGAATCGAAACTAGAAGCACTCACACAATCACATACTTAAACGTCAATCTCGACAGTTGTGATTTTTTGTATCCTAACTGTGCGAAGTGATTTTCTTTCAACAAACATTATTTTTGATTTTGAAATGGATAACATTATTTTCAACGTTTCACATGTACATTCACAACAAACATCAGAATCGTCAGAATCAAAAAAGTGTTAAGTTGGGATCCCGGATGGGAAAGAGATTCCGGTTTAGTTATAGCAATCACGAAAAAACATCAGGAAAAGTTGAAACATATTTAAATTGAATACTTCTTCCTGATGGTCATTTATAGCGAATTAGTTTTCAGTCAGTTGAAAAGCTGTCATTTGTTTTTGTTGTTTCATTCATTTTCATCAGCACCATCATCTTACTTAGTTTCACTGTTGCAGACATCTGTTTATTTTTGTTCATGTTGACAGTGGAACAATACAAAATTGGAACACGCATAATTGGAATAATGGGGTACGACAGTATCTTACTGATGATTCGCTTATTGTTTCCGATTGTCTCTTCATATTCTCTTAACCTTTAATGCATGCTTAAAACAATAATATGCAAACGAAAAACTGATATATTTGCTAATGCACCCCATTTGGGCGCCATTCCATACTTAAATTAAATCCAACTTACCCAAAAAATTATGCCTAAATGCTTCCACATTGTATAATGAACAAGCTCCATGCTTGCCACAAACAGTTTTCCACACCAGGCAAGCTGAGTCCACAACTGCACCATATATAATTGGACAGGGAACATTTCCAAAAAGTCCAATAGCTGATTGTATCACACCCATTGCCATTGCTTTGTCTAAAAGTATACCAAGCGAATAAGACCATTTAAATTTTAAACAATTTTTTTTTTAATTACCCTTCGGATGCGTGCACCTCATAATCAACAACATGCTACCAACTTCCGAGGTCGAATGCATGAACACACAACCAGCAAATATTAAAATAAATGCAACAAAATTCTTGCAACTACTGTCGCAATATCCACTAGTTGCTTCGTAGGCCTTCTCTTCGACTGGGACATTAGGTATGCATTCGCAATTCGAATAGACCGTCCTGTTGCCATGCATCTCAAAGGACGTACATCCAGCATGGCAAGACGAAAAATACGTCTTCCCATCGCTTCCACAAATCGGTGCGAATTTTTCCATATCACATGTGCAGCTAAGATTACATGTCGGCTCAAAAGTCGCCATACTTCGTAAATCCAATGAATTTTATAGAACAAAGAAATAAACGAAAGCAATTAATCCTATTCGACTTTTTTTTTATAAAAACAAGTGAAAACCTCACGTTTGACTTGAGTCCTTTTTGAGTCCAGCAAAATCATTCATATTACATCCGACAAACATCAAGACAACCATTCCACAGGCGTAAATGAATGCAGTGAAAGCAATCCATGCTGCTACTGATCTGGCAGTCGGCTTCAATTTGAGAATCACAATTCCTGAAATGAAAATACCAATTCCCATTACTAGGATACCACCAAAGGCGGCTATAAGATTCGCATCAGCTGCCGGTAAACGGAATTGTGTTTCGAGGTACTTTGGTAGGAACGTTGTGAGGCCAGCAATTGGCAGTAAGTGAAAGACACTAGACGCTGAACGAAACATTAAAATGTCATTGCTTAGTTGTCTTCGAACTGTTTTTGGAAAATCTATAGAAATAGAAGAGATAAAGTTAAATATTTTCAAAGGTAATCAAGCATTATTATACCTCTTAATCGTGGTTTTTCTTCCGGCTCAGAGAGTGACGATTTTTCTGAACCTGCATCTGGCACACGATGTCCACGTAATTGTTTGGGAAAACTGAACATCGCAATAGATGCCAACATCATTAGGCTTCCGATTATGACTGGACCTAGAAAATTATCGATAACATTGGTTCTTAAATTTTTTTTGGAAATTACATTGGTTTACAAATGTTCGGTTAATATAAGGTTCTTTAAAAAAATATATACCTATTTTCTTTTATTTATCAAGTAGTAAAAAAATCGAGAATGCTGTTTTCGAAATATTAAGTTTTCAAAAAAAAAAAAAAAAAAATTAAAATCGAAAAAAAATATTATTTGAAAATTTGAATACACAATAATATTTAAACAGCTGGGAAGCTTTAACATAAAAAAATGATCAAAATCGGTCGTACCGTTTTTGAGAAAATCAAAAAAAAAAGTTTAACGAAAATCGGCCGAGCCGTTTAGGCTGTACTCGAGCAGACAGACAGACCGACAGAATTGTGAGACCCACTTTTTTCGTCTTCGCTATCATCGTAATGTCTACTTTGATCAAAATCTCGAGTTCGATTTTTTTAACGAATGCATAACTTCCCGTATAGTATGTACCTATAAGTTGCAAGTAAAAACAAAGACCACATTTTGGAAACTGACAGTTGAAAATAGTTTTAACAATATCACAACAAACAACACAAGCTCACAATTTCAGACTTCAAAATTTAAAAGATGACAATTGATATGTCAAAATAAATTTTAAATTGTCTTTAAGTGACGTTTAAACGCGGTAGATGGCGTTTGAGTTAAGAGGCCTTTAAGTAACGTTACTTAAATGTGAAAATTGATTATAGATACCGATTTTATACATAAGAGCTGTTTGGAGGTATTTTAAAGTTAAGCATCCTTTAAAATTTCTTTACAGAATCGGCTGCCTATTAGGGCATTAGTATGTTACTACTTAACATTTTGCTAATTTTAAAGTAGTTTACTAACTCACACTTAATTTTAAACATTTTCTAACCAGAATCGTACTAAAGCAATTTTCTTAGTAAATTTCTTCTGAACACACCTAAAACAATGACAGTTCGTCTTTTTCTGACCAGAGCTTTTCTGACGCAACGCTCATGAAGGAGAATTTTGACGACTATTATCATCTCTTCACGAGTGTTTATCTAAATTGGCCGCCGCGACTTTGCGACTTGACAGCACTCGATTATTTTCACTTGGGCTACGTCAAGTCTTAGGTCTACACTAACAAATTAACCACTTTGAATAAGCTCGAGCCCAACATTCGGCACGCTATTTTCGAAATAACGCCGCGAGTCATCGAAACATTAGATTGACCGACTTCCAACTAAGTCAGGTAACCATTTGAATGATATACTATTCTACACATAATGACATGAATGTAGCTTCAAAATAAAGCCAGAATCAATTTTATACCTCAGACCGTTGTTTTTTTTTTTTTTTTTGTTTTATTTCTGGTTGCTCTAGAGTTATAAGTACAAGCTACAAAGACAGGAAATAATAATACTCGTAACGTTGCACTTACCCAACCACCAAGCACCAATCCATCTTGGGTCTGTCGCATCAAAACCTGGCACTGTGAAATTCACATACCAACGGGTGCAAAACGAACCAACTATGAATCCAGCTGTTGGTCCAAGAATTCGAACTCCAATTGTTATTGCTGACGAACAAAAAGGAAACAAAACAAACTTTCTAATTGAGAAATCCCAAAAATCAATTGAAATTTTATGCCCTCACCCATATAAATCGGTGACTGTCGACTGGCAACGTTGTCGTCAATATATGGAATTCCCAGAGTCGCTACTGCTGTCTGTCCAATTCCAGAACTCAGTAAACTCACAAAGAATATGCAGAGGACAATAACTGTGATTTTTGAGTGTGATGCTTGTTCCAACTTCATATTTTCTTCGCAATCTGAATTCAAGTTGCGCGTCTCATTGGTCGATCCTAGGCACAAATTTAGACTGTTATCCGAGCTCACAGAGCTCAAAGTATATCCCAATTCACTGGAATTAAGGAAATGTTGCTGATTACCACCCAGAGACGATGGTCCTACATGATGTCCTCCATTCATAAAAGCAGTTGAATGCATAAGTTGTCTGCCGAAAATAAAGTGCGGCAATGCACACAAGAACGAAGCTATCGCAAAGACCACCATTCCACAGGCAATCCATCGAGGGCGATGTCCACGTCCAGCAAAGTACGTCAGCAACATCGCTGTACTAATTTGACCCATTTCACTGGCACTCAACAACAGGCCCGTCGTCCTTGACTTTATTTGGAACAACTTTTCAATCGTTGTTATCACACTGACGAAATACGTCATGTACATCCCCTGGAGCACCCACGCCAGAAGGAAAATCACCATGAAGACGTGTGTGGAGGCGAAATTTCGGGCCCATCGCGGTCTGAATCCAAACAATCCACAACCAGATTCCACCTCAGGCAAGCCAGGTCCCTCGTCATCACTGAGCTCATCAGAACGCGTTGGTATTATCTGCGGCCTGTAAAGGCCACCTGTCAATGGATCCTGTTCGTCATACTTATCCGTGAGTCCCAGCCCGTTCTTACCATTCATCATGGAGCCATTATTATTGCCCTTTGCTATGTGATGTAGCCCATTTTTAAGATTATTTATCTCCTCCGAGTCCTTCCACTCGTTATTATTGCTCGGGCTATACAGCTCCGTAGTCGGATCTGGCGGTGTGGATTCTGTTTGCAGCAGTGGTGACCACACATGCCCTGAATCCCGGCGAACATTTCCATTACCATTCACAGCATTGTTCGTTCCATTTGTGTTGCCATTGTAGCCATTTGTACCGCTGCCATTCTTTGTTCCATTTTGTTCATTCTGATGACACTTGCCATTGCGATGATTGTGATGCTGATCGGAGGCTTCATTGTTCTGACCCGAATTCGGATGCATATTAAGCCACTTTTTCTTTTTGGTATTTTTCAAATCGATTTCTAATATTGACGGTGTATTTGGTCCCTCATTATTACCAGGGCTCATAGCAAGATAGCTTATTGGGATCTAATGGTGGTTATTTGTCTCCCTAATATTTTCCTGAGTTATTTACGTATGTATATGGCAGTGTAGATATATGTATCTGAAAGTAAATAGAAACGAAAATATTTATTTTAAACAATTTTGTGGATTGAAATAGCTTAACAAACTTTAACAAATGTTCTGGATTGCAGCAACACTTTCACTATACCTAATCGTTTTCATTTTGAAAAAGTGAAAAGAGCTTGTACGACAAAGACTGCGGCGACGATGCAGAGTCACCTCTTCGTCTTATCGTACTTTTAGCTCAAGGTCCTTTAAAATGAAAAAAAAAAAATAAGTAGATAATAAGTGGAATAATATTTCTACGAGTATATATTTGTCGAAGTGGCAAACGAAAGTCTGGAAGTTTGTTATCAGTTAGTATGGCCAAAATAAAGTGAATTTCTGATGCGAAATTGTGAAGAAAAAAATAATAATCTAAAGACCCATAAAGGCAGTTGCAATCAATTTGTCAGAAGTAAAAGATCACCCTATGGGATAACAAAAACAAAAAATATAAAAAATCAAAAAAAAAAAAGCTACGAACTCGTGTTTTAAGTAAACAGCTAATGTCAATGATATTTTTGTAAAGAAACAAAATTTAAAACATGAAATTTCCTAGAAATAAAATAAATTTTTTTAAAGCTTATCGAGAACATTTGTGTAGCTCCCATAAAAGAATTAAAATATTTTTTTTTGAAAACGGCTCAAACAATTTTTATTAAACTTTGAACTAGTTATATCTGAAATATTTTCAACAAATCTGCCTTGCAAGCTTTGCGGTTTTTATTTAACGGTACGTCGAAAATAAGTCTCGAAGGTGAACTGATGAGCATTCCTAGCGAAACGGGTATCACGGGTGAACTGATTAAGGCGAGGAGTGCAACTGTCTACTTCGATTGAGCATTACCTACATGTGAAAAAAGCGATAAAATAAGGAAAGGCATGAAATATTCCGACGTTGTTCAAAAGAAGGGAATGATTCCATGATGATTCTGTTTCCTAACGATTTTAACGCTGTTATGAATTTTATCCAGTAAATGGAAAGAAGTTTGGGCAGCACCTGTCCAAAGATGTGAGTTATACTCGAGTTTTGGACGTTTAAACGCCTCATAAATTGTAGTCAGATCAGAGGAGTGAAAAATTTCTTACATCGATATAGAAACCCTAGGTATTTTGGAGCCTGTTTAGCGTTCTCGAGAATACGGTCATTTCAATGAAAATCGTCGTTATAACACATATCCCGGAACTGACCGATGTAATAGAGGTGAGTTTTCGAACTCCATACTATTTTGTATACCCTATTTAACAATCCCATAAAGATCGGAATTTAATGAGCTTATCATATGTTACCATTGCAATTCCACGTCCAAAGAAGATGGACGTGTCACGTATGGAGTATGAGAAGCCAAGGCTAGAATAGTCGCAAAACAATGAAGTGGATTATAAGTTTCGGATGAGAGATAATTTATAAAAATGAGGTAAGTGAGTAAGGAGACAGAACGGAGCCCTAGGATACGAACACCAACATTTATTTTGTGAAGATCAGACTTGAAACCGTTCAATACAAAATGTTTTCAACGATTTAGAAAATAATTTCTAGTCTAAGGAATAAGGTTTTCATTGATACTAAACGAACGTATTTTCGATAAGAGAGCTTGATGCCAAACTCTATCAAATGCCTTAGAATATCAAGACCAATAAAATCATACTCTCTCTAAAACAATGTTAAGATCTGTGTCAATCTCCGGAGAGATACATGCCATCATATATTGATTTATAACCAAGAAAAAATATATCAAAGGAGACTATAATTTTTAAAACTTTTTTTTAGATTCTGTCACTTAACGAATAATTCAGTTGAAAGATTAAGTGACCTTAACTCCAAAGTGCGTTTCACTCAAGCACGACAGTGGGCTCATCAGTTAGATGCTGTCGTACCTTTCTAAGACGCAAAATATTGGTCGATTTTTGTTGACTTTTTTAAAATTCAAAGCATTGATACATCGAGTTAAGGTCACTAAATCTTTCAATTGAATTAAGTTAAATCACTCCACTTAAACAGAAGTAATTTTCAAATTTTCTTTATCTTCGTTAATTAAACGACTTACAACACGTTCGTTCGTTCAACTTTACCCTGGGTTGACCCAGGTTTTCTTGACAACCCTCAGAGCGCTTTCAACAAAAACTGGGGTTTTCGGTTTTCAAAAAACACCCAAGGGCTCTCAACTGTTTTGTTGACAACTAAAAGCAAGACAAAATAATTCTGTGCTCTGATAAAACTTTAAATTTGCTATAAATTAGTTTGCGCTGTTTCTGAACGTTTCATCTTATGAGTACAACAAACATTTAATTGCAAACACAAGCAACAACATGCAACATGCGAATCGCCAAACGACAACAAAAGAAATACATATGAAATCTCATATGACTTTTGACAGTTTGATCGTTACCTGAACTTGCCCAGCAAAATATCTAGATCTACTTCAGGGCGAGTTCAGGGCGACACTAGGTCTCAAAAAAACACAGAATTTACTCACCAGAGTGACTTCAGGTTTTTCAAAAAACGATTTAGGCCTAACTTTCAACGACAATATTAATTTCAGGTGTTTCGGTCGAGCATTTAATTTTATTCCTTTGCGTCTTACTTGACGATAACTATTTAGAACAATATCAACGTCGTAAATAACATTTTTAAAATCAATTCATATCGTTTTAGATTGTTTTCAAGATGTATTACTAAATTTGAAAAAATTTCACCTACCCGTTTAGTTCGTTGAAACAATGAACTTACACTCGTATGGACAAGCAGACGTACGCACGCAAAGTAGCACTGATGGACGGATATTAAAAAAAAAACGCTTTTAGCACTTTTAATATTATGTGAAAATTACCCTAACCAACCTTCTTTATTGTCTACAAAAAAAAGTAAAACTAAGAACATCTTTGCAAATCTATATGTTTAATTCGTTTTGAATAGAACGTGTGTTGATTTAAACTTTATATAATTTATGAACATACATTAGAAATTATTGAAAGAAATAAAAAAAAAATGGAAAAAAATGGCTCAAAATCACGAATGAAAATTTCATTACAATTTCCAAGAAATTCATATTTATTGAGGAGTCAATGTATACTAAGAAAAAAAAATCCCAAATCTTTTTCACTAAAAGTTTTAAAGTTTTAAAAATTGGGTAATTTCAAGCCAAGAATAGCAAATAGGGTACAATCCGTTTACTCAAAACTTATAAAATCAAATCAATCCTCATCTATTTCCGACGGTAGCGAAGTCCTTTTACCTAGATTAGGTTGAAGTGGCTTCCAGCGTCGCAGCTGACACAATCATACTAGAGTTAGTCCATTGTGACACTAACCCAAGCATGATTGTTTTTTTTTTTTTACAAAAGTGTCATCATTAGGTGTTTTTCTTTTTTAGTTCAGTATAGAGCTCCGCACAGAGTCCGAGCATGTCGAGCATGTTCCGAACATCCTCTGAAGCAAGCGTGCTCTGAGGGCTCTGAGCATTTTTTTGAAACACACCTGAACACTTACCTGTCGCCATTTTTTTTAAATTTCCATCTGTCAAATGCTTGAGCATTTTACTCTGTCTGCTCAGTTATTTTATTCTGAGCGCTCTGGACACGCTCAGAACGAAAAAAGAAACACATTTTCGAAGCTCTGAATTAAAAAAGAAACACAACTTATTTTTTGACAACTCAGGCTCTGTTCTGAACTAAAAAGAAAAACGCCTATTGAAACACATGCATTTTGCTAAAATTGACTTCCACTTTTACCTAACTGTTTCCTATTTGAAAACAAATATAACTGTTGGCGAATTCTGTGAACATACTATTACGGAAGCTTCTCAATAAACTTACGAGTACTCCGAAAAACCATAAATTTCACTGTAGAGAACTTGCGCCTATAATTGACAATATTTTAGTTTGACCTCTTCAATAGTTTATTGTCGATTATAAGCGCAAGTACTCTCGAGTCAAAGTTTTTAGCTTTTAGTACTACATTAAAAAAAGTCACTTCTTAAAAGTATTCAAAACAAAGTCCTCTTGCAAGGTGTTTCTCATGGCTCATTGCTTTGAAATTTTTTTTTTATCGAAAATGATTTTAAGGTCAAATATATACGAATCTTATAGACAGTTTAAAGTTGCCAATCAAATTTTAGGTCAACTACTTAAAGGCTCGGAATAATCTTAAATAATCATTTTTAAATTTTGTTTTATTTTTTCTTGCTGCTGTATTTGAACCTGAAGTAAGGAGCTACCATTTCATGTAAACTAAACCAACAACGAGGATTTAATCAAACTTAAGATTGCAATGGGGAAGTCCAACAAAGTTGTTCTAAGTGGTCTTGCAAAGTTGAAACCAAAAATTGTCGATTTAAGGGCTGCCTTGTATCACCATTGAAAGAAAGCTTTATAATTTAGGAGGGTTGTGTAAGTTTGTTAATGTTTTACCAATAATAATTGGTATAATAAATGGAGTGTATCACAGGTAGAAAAATCGGAAAAATTGGAAATGAAACATTTGTTGGACTTAAGCAGGGATGCAATCTCAGTCCATTGCTTTTTGAGCTTTATTTGGACGACCTGTAACAGTAAGAAAAGTAATCGTGTATGCAGATGACATTGTCATATTAGGAGAGTCTGTAACTACAGCTGATGATAAATAGGCTAGCAGAATATTGTAATATATGGAGTTTAGAAGTTAACATAGACAATTCAAAAGTTAGGATTTTTCAAAATGGAAGTGGAAATTTGATTAAAGAAATTTGGAAGTAATAAAAGAATACTCCTACTTGGGCATGGAGCTTATATTCTTATTACGGAAAAACATTTAAAAGCTCTCTGACATTCCGAGCAAAAACATATTGATATTTACTAACGCTACCAAATGGCTTGAAAATTCAGAAGCTCTATCAACCAGCCGACCACGAGACCAGAAATTGCCTCTACCCACAGTCAAAAAACAAAAAGGATGACAGAATTTAATGATAGTATGAACGAAAATGACTGAACGATGCACGTGTTTATTGCAGGAGATGGGAAAATTTGCACTTCACCTATACACCAGCGATTGCAACTCCTATGGTGAACACGAGCGTCAGTGAGTTGATGGAGCCACCTCTCCCTAAGGTTGGTAAAATCCTGTTGAGGAACGGCACAGACCAGTCGACTTAATAAGCAATACTGACCAATCAAACGGACATATACACCAAACACTAACCTATCAAACTCATTTACCAGACGTTACAAGGAGCCACATGCTCTTACGGGCCTGGTGGATGGACGATTTCTCATGTGGGGGTATAGGTAAGGATCACGCCCTTAAAAGGCATCTACCTCTCCTCAACTAGCTGGTTTTATGACGACATACATTTCTTCAATGACTAAAAAAGGACCCTCCGACATTTCAGGCTATAGCTTGCTGAAACTCATCAACACCCTTATCGGGTTTGAATGGCTAAGGACTATCATAGGTTTCAATACATTTACATTTTTCTAAGTGTGATGTTAACAAAATCAATTGTCGGCCCATTAACCTAACAAAGTTTCCATTATTTATCTTTTTGAATACATAATTCATTTATCTGAATCAAAGTCACATAAGAAGCAATGTAAGCAGAATTTAGAGCGTATCGCGCGTATTTCTTTAACTCAACCGAACTTATATCTTAGTTAAAGTCTATTCTTCTCAAACTATATCCCTAACCTAAAACTTCTCTTAGTCTTGATATGTCTGATAAAAGAATGATACCCTATTTATTTGTATGACGAATTCAAAAACAAAAATAATTGAACAAATCAACTGATAATGCACATGCATGTGTGCACGTTGCTTTTTTTCGTTTCTACTTTGACATATTTTAACAAAAAACAAACACATACTAACTCAGAATATCTTATCTTATAGCTTTATCCGTAAATTATACGTTATACTGAATTGTATCGCATCAATAACACAAACCCGCAAAAAGCCGGTACGAAATAACACCAACAACTCCACTTCAACAAAAAAAGTGCAATAATAATAAACGACGAAGCGACGACGATTATACTGAGAAAAAAAAAGGCACACATGACCTTTGATAACACTAATTCACAAAATTTCATTTACAATAGCTCGGTTAACCTTGAAAATAAAATTTTATATTTTTTTTCAATTTATTTTTGCATTTGATAACACATTTGAGATTCAGAAAATGGAAGAATTATTTTGCCTTTGAAATGTTGCACGCCTCAGAATACGAATGATGATAACGATAAGAGTGAACAATCAACGATTAAAAACAGTTTCAATATTTGAATAACAAATTCACGTTGTCTTTGAAAATTAGGTGAAATATTTTAGTTGTATTTTTAGAATCCTCGAAGAAGTCATCTTGTTTTTGTTAGAATATGATTATCTCAACTTTATGTTTGCTTTCGTACAATTTCGAGGAAAATGAGGCAAACAGTTTGATAAGAAAAATTTTATAAAAAAAGTGGTAAAATTGAAATTTTTATTTAAAAAATCTTTACATTAAGTCAAAATTTGGAAGTGTAATCGAATTCCATAAGTACATACGTAATCGTGTAGGGATGTGCTTGAGAAAATTCTACTACAATTTTTTCGAAAATACCGTTTAAGCTAATGTCAGACGGTTGTCAGATCTGTGAATTTTTTTTTTAATTTTGCGAGTACTTAAGGGATTATGAGTACCCTTAAAATGTTTTGAGCACAGTGCGAGCGTTAAGGAAAGTTGGAGAGGATTCAAAAGGAGATACCAATGTACATTGGTTTTGAATATCTAAATATCAAAATGAGAGGGAAATATTGAGTCCGGTAAGGCTGTACACATTCGTGTAGTGCGGCTAAGGAAAGATTCTCTGAATTTGACAGTACGTCTGAAGTTGGACTCAAGGGTAAATTGATGAGCATTCCCTGAAGCGACGGTAAGATACCGAAAGTCAGAAAACATTGCGGTTGTGCTCGAGAGTGTAAATGTTTATGTTATTATTCTATCACCTCTTATTTTTAAATCTCTTTCTTGAAATCTAGCCAGGACACAAGTGGGTTATTGGAGTTCCTACTCAAATATGGGAATTGTATCTACTCGAGCGATAGAAACCTAAGCACTTATCAGCAAATTTGGCGATGTCGAATGCGTGCGCATTTCACACAAGGTGGTCTGTGATGCACGTATCGAGAACTAAGATCTGTTCAGTTTCCTCAATGCAAGTGCTAGATAGCGGCATATTGGGTGGGTTCTGCTTTAAAGACAGAAGACAGCATTGAGGTTTTCAAGAATTAAACTCTATGCTACTTATGGTTTTCCATTTTACAATGCTATCGAGATTAGAATTTAATGAAATTATTATTCGCTGCCGTTCTAAATCCACATCCGAACGACACGGACGTGAGTCTGGAAATGAGTATGAGAAGCTGAGAGTAAAATTTGATGCATTAGAAGTTTCAGACAAACGATCGTTGATGAATATGAGAAAGAGAACCGGATACAAAACGGAGCCCTGGAGCTCACTAGCATTTATTTTATAAATAACAAACTTGAAACTATCCAATACAATTTTATAGAGCGTGACGTTTTTGACAACTTTATCAGGTTAGTAGATGTTTGTTTATTGAAAATTGTTCGATCCGATGGCGGTTATTGTAAGACAAATTGAAGTGTTATGCCGCAAACTGCGTTGTAGTGTTTCGGTTTCAATTTAAGAATAGCTTTGATTCACTTTCCACTTTTTTTCTAAACGATTTTAATGTTTTTTGATTGACACGGCAGCGGTGACGGCTATAAAGGTGCATCGTATTCACCAATGAAGAAATTGTGCACAATCTTTAAATATCATAAACAACGACATCTGAAAGGAGGAGAAGATATCAGACAATTTTCTGATACTTGAAAATTTCACTGTCAGATGGCAGTCTGACAATTGCCTGACAAATGACGTTTATGGCAATTTTTTTACACAATATTCTGATTTCACACGGGTTGTAAGACATTTAGACATACATATTTCCTATTAGTAAATCTGAAAATATTATTAGACCTAAGAACGATACCACATTCAACTTATTTATTAATTCATTCAATTATTCCATATATGTACTTCAGAATTTAGTTTGTTGCTATCTGTCAAGCCATGAACTGTCAAATTAGATCTAAGCATAGACACAATTTCAATGGATTAAACAAAATTCTTTAACATCCGCAATTTTCCAGATTTTATTTCCTTCCCAGAAAAGACAATTTTTGGGTGAAATTTGGACACAGATTTTCTGTCGAAGCCATCGTGAATAATATTTCCCTGAAATGATTTTCTCACTCGAAAATTGAGAATGTGAATACTGGTCGAAATTTTATCTGGGAAGTCATTGCTATCGGGAAAATTATTTCAAAATATTTGGGGGGAAACAGAAATTCCGCTCTAGATTCATAAATACAAACGTCGAAATAAAATTTGATGCCTTACTGCCAGAGCAACTGTCAAATTCGATCGAATGATGAATTAGAAAATTACTGAATAACGCACATGAGTTGGTCAAAACTGCATTCTGACGTAAGTGAGCATTACTCAACACCGAGGTGGCGCGTCTTGGACAAAACTTCACGACAAATATAGCGTATACGCGCTATTAACTCAGTCAATGATATCAGTATTGAGATAAAAGGAAGAACAACACTTTCCAATTACTTCTTTTTCTGTGTTTAAGAGCGCCTTAGTAGCAAATCCTGGTGTTCTAGTTCTAAGTTTTAAAATAATTCAACAATCGTGACGGCAAAAATGGAATTTTTCTGTTGGTCTCTTAGAGCTTATGGAAATACATACAATAAATCTCTTGTCGAAGTTAACGAATCAGCAAAATATTTCGAATCCAAAAAATCGTTTACATATATTTCTAAAGCAAAATTGATGCCTTTGGTGGTGAAAGTGACAGAATTAATCAAAACAAAAAAATGTTCGTTATCTATGATTTACGATCGGACAAAAAAAAACTGATTGAATATTCAATTTGCATTTATTTTAGTTCCTCTTTCAAAATTATAGATACTAATTTAATTAATTGACGCAAAAAAGTGCCGCGAAACGACGAAACAACTCGTGCTGATTCTATTTACTCATTTTGTCACGCCATCGCCGCCGCCACGCTGCTGTCCGTTTTGATTGCGGTTGCGGAGTCGGAGTTAAATTGAGCACAACCCGCCAATTTTTGTGTTTTTTTTTTATTTGGCGGACCTTTGCTCGCTATTAGTTATGTATTCCTTTTTGATGTTCAGTGTTTATTGCGAAATGAAAGACAGTCCGCTCTGAATGGACCATGGAATGACATTGAAAATTATAATAAACCAGCTCTTATGGCAATTTATGATGTTGTCTCTAAAGCCATAATAATAATTGCATATGATTCTATTTGACGTCTGTCAGTGATTTTGATTAGTTTTTTTTTTATTATTATACAACATACATTCTTCGAAATTGAAGAAAAAATGATCAAAACTATGCAGTGTTCACAAATTAACCACATAGCTGCTTCGTTGATTATTATCTGACACTGAACTTAACATTGAACTTGAAACGTTTTTTTTTTTTTTTTGGTTTTTAAGTACAGCTCTTGAAGTCATGAGGCAATTTGACAGCCAAGTGGACCCCGAAATAAAAATTTGATTTGTTATTTTTCATTTGAATATTTTTTGCGCAATTCATTGCCGGTAGATTAAATATAATCAATTGATTGAAATTTGCAACTCAGGCGTCATGGACAAAACTTGACCTTTAACTTTAATTAGTGTATTCTTAGCTTGATAAAGCAACAAAAACACTGATAGAATACAAAAATAGAAAATTAAAATAAGTTTATTAAATAATATAAAAATATTGATTTTCATACGTATAAATGTATGCATGGGTGTAAAGATGTATTTGTTGGTTATTAAACACAAGTTTAATTCCTAAAAAGTAAAGATTTTTCTATACCTACCATTAGCGTTTTTAGAGGTATCCAGAAGCATTCCGAATACTTCTGAATGCGTTCGTTTGGGTTAAAATGACAGTTTTTCTACTGAAAAGAAAATCAATTCTGGATTTGAAAAAAGAATCAAAACCATGAGCACACTTTAATTGTCAAAATCCAGAAATGCTTTTTTTATAATGGATACCTCAACCATTTCATCTTCTTTATCATCGTTATCTTCAAGTGATGATGATTAATTCGTTGTAGAATTAAATTACTAAAGAAACTTACTTAAAGTAAAAAACCCCAGGTGGAAAAATTCTTGGAAGTTATTGAGAAATATCCCTAGCAAACTGTATCAAAGTCTTCTAATTAGTGGTGGCCATGTTAAAAATAATGAAAAATAAAAAAAAAAACTTCAATTTTTTATCTACATTTGACGTTTCACAAATACAACGAAACACAAACTTCAGAATCAAAAAGAGTGTTACAACGTTATAGAACTATTCACATGAGAGCGAGCAAGCTTCCACTTTGATATTTCGTTCAAATAGCACCAAGAAAACAAAGAATGTTTTTGAGGTTAATTGCACGCGAACAATTCATTCGTTGCCCTGTGAATGATATGTGGAACGCGAATTTATTTTCTCAAATTTCTATAGTTTTTGCAATTAAAACGCAAATTTTAGTATTTTAACATTATTTTCAGTTAATTTTCTACCATTTTTCCTAGTTTGTGTGAAGACTTATAAATGTTTTAAATTCCATTCGTTATGCTATTATTTGGTCGTTGGTGAATATCATGTGAATAGTCCTTAACAATAGTCATGAAGTTGTGATCCTTTTTACAACAGGTGGTATATGGAGGTGACAAGCAAGAACCTCTCATGTGAATAATCCTTAACAATAGTCATGAAGTTGTGATCCTTTTTACAACAGGTGGTATATGGAGCAGGGTTGCGAATTTTTGAATTAAAAAATCCTTAAGTCATAAGTCTATAGATGACTTGTGAATTAAAAAAATTTAATTCATAAGATATTTGGTGACTTATGAATTAAAAAAAAATTAATTCACAACCCCAAAGTGACTTATGAATTAAAAAAAATTTAAATCCTAAGCTACTAAGTGACTTATGAATTAAAAAAAATTTAATTCACCACCTACCAAGTGCCTAATGAATTAAAAAAAATTAAGTCATCAGGGAGTAAGTGACTTATGAAATAAAAAAAATTTAAGTCATGAGCAACAAAGTGACTTATGAATTAAAAAAAATTTAATTCACCACCTACTAAGTGACTTGTGAATTAAAAAAAATCAAGTCATCAGGGAGTAAGTGACTTATGAATTAAAAAAAATTTAATTCACAAGTCAGTTGGTGACTTGTGAATTAAAAAAAATTTAATTCATAAGTTAGTTGGTAGATTGGAAATTTTTAAGCTTGTTTTGACTACATAATTATTTAATTATTAACGAAAGCTTTCAAATCTAGTTTTTAAATCATAAGATTATCACGCTAGCTTATAAATTATCCATTTCATAATTTTTCTAATCAGCATTTATCCATTAACTTATGAATTAAATTTTTTTTAATTCATAAGTCACTAAGTTGGTGTTGAATTAAATTTTTTTAATTCATGAGTCACTTACTTGCTGACGATTTGAATTTTTTTAATTCATAAGTCACTTACTTGCTCATGACTTGAATTTTTTTAATTCCTAAGTCACTTAGTAGCTTGGGAATTAAAATTTTTTAATTCATAAGTCACTTACTTGCCCATGACTTAAATTTTTTTAATTCATAAGTCAGTTAGTAGGTTCTGAATTAATTTTTTTTAATTCATAAGTCACTAAGAAGCTTATGATTTAATTTTTTTTAATTCACAAGTCACCAACTGACTTGTGAATTAAATTTTTTTTAATTCATAAGTCAGTTCGTAGCTGCTGAATTATATTTTTTTTAATTCATAAGTCACTCACTAGCTTGTGAATTAAAGCCAAGCTTAAGCTAACAAGTGACTTAAGCTTTTGCAACCCTGATATGGAGATGACCAGCAAGAACCTTCCAACACATAATCTAGTACCAGTTAATATGGATGACAACTAACCATCAGTTTTTCAGTGTGAGATCATACTAGTTTCAGATTCAAATTCGAGTTTATGTATCTTTAAATTTTGTCGAGGTAACTCGAATTTTACTTCAGTTTCGCTCTAAAAAACTCAAACTATGAGTTTCAACCGCAAGCGTTCGAGAACAAAGCCCTATCAAAAAGTGCCAAGCCCTCTGCACATGCGTGTCTACATCCATAATACTAACAAAAAAGGTTTTGTGTACTGAAGTACGCGCGGTAGAAGTAAAATTTTATTTCCCTCAGCCTCCATAAGATTCTACCCTTCAAGCGTACAAACATTTTGTATTCTAAAAGCATGTCGCTTTAGCGTGTCGCTTTGACATGTCACTGACAGCTCCATAGAAAATCTTTTACCCCCAACACCGGAAAAGAAGTTTTACTTCAATAAGAAATGGAATATTCGATTTCAAGTCTAGATCTATAGACCATGAGTAATGAAGAGTCTTGGACTTCAGGAATTCATTTTCCAACACATCCTTTTAGAACATTTTTCAAAAAATAAAAATATAAAGATCAATCACCTTTAAAGGAAAATATGTCCCTACGCACGCATGAAACATAAATAGGAAAACAAAATGCCACAAGAATCTACAGTAAGAGTTATACAATAATCTCTAGCCTCTAGCCCAAAAGCCTTTGGTCCACGGATGTGACTAAGTCAATAAGGAATGTACTGAGCTTCTTCTACTTAACTTCCATTTACAATACAAAAAAAAAAAACAAACCCACAAATGTAGTAACACAAGTCTGTAAGTTTACTTTAGTGATTTGTTTAGCCACTATGTGGTCTATGGTCTTCAAAGGAAGATATTAGGCTCATTAGAGTTTGTATCCAGAAGTGCCAAAGCAGGTTCACTCATGTCCAACACAAGATCAACAAACTACCATAAGCATTCACATATACTGATGCTATTGCCTACCTTTTGAACAGTGATGATGATGATGAAGGTATCACAAGAATAATCGTGTGAATGAATCATTCCAGTGTCTCGAGAGATGATTGTGGCTCTAACTAGCAGAATTATCATGCAGAGGAACCCAACACAGCACAGTAAGAAACATCATTTTAACAAAAAGAAAATCGCGAATGCAACACATTCCGTAAAAGTTCAATGCGCTACCTGTGGTCAACGCAGGCTTCAGCGTCATCATCAACCTATACCTGCGTTAGCCCAAGCCATAGGGTAGAGGAGTGCAGAAAAGAAGTTGTCTTTCTGTCTTCATCAAAGCTGGACTTTAGTTAGGCTACTCTGCTTGACCAGATTACCGTCAGGGAGCGTTTGTGTTTCTTTTGAATTCTTATTTGCCAAATTAGTTATTCGATGATAATTCATGATGGTTGGATTTTTTCGGTTCTTTTGACATTTAGTCTTGTGAGTTGTTGCTCGTTGTAGAACACTTCATCATCCACGAAAGTTTAAAAAAATAAAATAAAAAAGGCTTTCTTATTTCTGACTGTCATCTTAAGAAAGGAATAAACAAATTATAATACAAGATTGAACGAATGAAAATGTCTCAATTCTTTGACGATTCTCTCTTGCTATTGTATCACTAAACAGAACGACAGATAAATATTTTAGTTTTCAGTATTTGGGTTGCAGGGAATGTAAGTGTCAGTTAAATGCAGTAGGTACAATGCATAAAGATTTTGACAGATGATAGGTACACTATTTTTAAGGCTTGTAATGCTTTGCAGATAAGATACAACAAGAGACTTTGCTTTATTGGATGAAAATGAATCAGAAAGTTGAATATTTGTTAAGCTTACATACATAAATAAAAAAATTCCGCTATTCACTAGTCGGCCAGTGGTTTCGATTATTAAATTAAATCCAGAATCATTAATCCACTTTTCAGAAGAAGAACTATCATTTTGAAGGGTTCAGAAGGATTCTGAACAACTAAGTGAAAATGCTTTAAACTTGACTTTGCAAAAAAAGTAGGTACATATGCATATACTCGTACATAAAAGAATGTATGAGTGTGTATCAAAGAGTTTATGTGTGAAAATTATTCATAAACTGAATGACGTTTTGAATGTCGAATAAATGGCAATTAAAACGGCGCACATCAGCGCTAATTGGGCGGTACGGCTCGACTCGTAGTAGTTAATTTTAACTTTGACGGATAGATGACTATTTCGTTTTACAAATGTTTTCAGTAATGTATAGAAAGTATACATTTAAGCAACCACAAGAAAAGAAGAGATGGGTGCATCACACTATTGCCTCACTGGTCCATATCCAGGTGCAGACAGTTTTCGTTCTTTATTCACGACTGAATATTAAAGAGTAGCCAAATATCACTAGTTATGTTTCAGCAGCTGTCAAAGTTATCAATGACATCCAGCTGTCAAAATATTCAGTAAGCTTTGCCATTTCATCAGGACGACCATAGACATGATGGAAAACCGGATTTTAGCCAAATAATCATCTTCTCCGATGAGGCCCATTTTTGGCCCAGTTGTTATGTCAACAAGTTAAATTTTCGTTATAGGAGCGAACATACATAATCCACAAATCTGATCAATGAAGATTGACCGTTTGGTGGGGTTACTTTTGGTGGGTTTATTTCTTCCGAAATGAAGAAGAATATACTGTTACCTTCATGTTCTCGGGCATAGATCGACGTTGGCCTACTAACGTGGTCAAAGCTCAACAACATCGATTTATCCGAGCTGTGTTTCCAACAAGACGGCTGTATTATATACTAAGCAAGCGGCACAACGCTCGAAGTTGTGAATGAGAAATCTTACGACTGGGCCATCTCTCGGCTAGCATGCCACCACTCGAATGATTTCTCTGGGGTTACGTCAAGTCTTTAGTCTTCAATTACAAGAAAACTTCTTTGGAAAAGCTCGAGGCCAATAATCGAGAGTCATCAACGACGGCTTGAACTACTGTGAACGAATCCGTGGCGGCCATTTGATTCTTAAATATATATATAATGGCATGAATGTAGCTTCAGAATCAATTTTATATCTTATCTGGCCAACCTATAGTTCCACATTGTCACTCAAACGAAGCTGATAACGATTTGCTTATTAGTTCCTAGACCTTCCTTTTAGGTAAGAACTAAATCCCCATTCAATATGAATCCCTAATTTATATAAAAAAGCAAAATTTAACATACTGAGTTATGGGTATAACTTCAATTTGTCTTTTGCACTTCACTTGCGGTCTTGTCTAAATAAACGAAGTGCCTATTCATTATTATCCGAGTATCTTGTTGTTAACACGTTCTCATTTCTTCATTCCGTGGTGCAGCATCATCTTCAACGCCATCTTGATGCGTATCCCTCTTCGAAGAGACCGGCAATGGCAAACGTTCTACAATTCCGCTTCATCTTTATATTTATATAGAAAATCTTCAGGCGATGATTGTCAGCCAAGAACTAATCGGCCTGGCTAGGGCTTGATTTGCACTTGTTACTTATTTTGTTTTAATTTTAAATCTTGGTAGTTATTGCACTTTCAAGGTTACAACGTCCTCAGAACAAAAAAAAAGATAGATCTTCGGATGCGTGCAGTATTATAATGCTTGTGCCTTGGGGTGTCGATGCTGTTCATGTTCATATCCTTGTGGTTTTTTTCAGCACTCAGCGCGGTCGTTGCGTTCCCGGCCGTACGTCGGTGGTGCCGGCCGTCACTGTAGCGTGTGTTGTTTAAATTTTTCGCCGATCTGTCACTTGGTTGTTACACCAGCCTGAATCTTAATTGATAAATAACAACAAATTGGCTATTTATAGACTTTAAAAAGCTTGTATTCAGATAAAACATGATCTGTTTTTAATTTGCTGAAGGACTTTTTGGTGCCATCCAAGAATCATCCCAGCCATTTAAATATGGGGCTATAGATTTAAGATGGATAAAGACGAAGCGGCACACAGTGAGGGTGTCTTGAAGGAATAAGAGGGCGAGTATAGTAGATACAGTTGAAATGTTAAATGAATATATAAATATGTATATTCAATGTCCCGCTCGTGATAAATCGTTTTTAATTCGAATTTTTGAATCTATATTTATTTCTTTTACTTATAACCCAGTCTTGGAGTGGTGGTGTTTAGGGATTTACGTTAAAGTTCAAGGTTGTTCAAGTTAACTATCATGTGATCATATATATAAATATTTTTCTTAGAATAGTCAGTCTTCAAAGTCTGTTTTTCAGGAGTAATAATTTTTTCAGGAGAATAGTGCTCCGCGAGGACAAGAAAAGCCTGGACCCAGAGCAAACTCAAAAATGTTGCTTATTGACATGGCCAAAACATTTATCGAATCGGTTTAAAAAAAAAAAGAAAAGATTATTAAAGCCATAAAAAGAACCCGATCAGAAAATGAATCTCTATACTATAGTTAGCTACTCCACTCGCATCGAAAATACCGAAACAAGACGCAAATCACAGGAATGAAGTTAATTGTTGTCTCAGTTTTCGAAAACATTTGAAAAAAAAAACCAACAACATTGTTGTATGGATACCCGTTCTAGATTAGCTAAAACAAAATACCACATTTTCCCTCTAGGGAATGACATAAAAATGCTCTGACACAGATAGTCAATTTTTTTTTTGTTTAAGCAAAGCAATACTTGCACTACTATACACATATAGGAAGTAAAAATAGTTTCAAATATTATTTACGACCAAGGCAAAGACACAAACATTTCTCACGTACATATTTTGCTTACATAATAAATAATAAGTAATAATAAATCAATATAACGGATTTCTGTTTAAAAATACCCTTTTAAAAAATTAAAGAACTGTCTTACACCTTATTCTAAAATGAGAGAAGAAACTCGGTAAAAGCCACCACAAGAAAGAACAAAAAAACAAAAATATCAACCTAATCAATCACAAATGCGCGAGACATAAATTTCCAAATAATAACTTGTTTTCAGGATAATTTCTCGAAAACCTGGAAATAAAAATAAAAAAAGAGGCTGGGTGCGACCCACACTGATAACTTCCCATTTGTGGTCTTGAAAACTTTATGATGGAAGGTCACTTACAAAATATATCCGCTCTAAAACTAAATATGTATATTCTGTCAAATATAAACCATTTGTTAGAAATTGTATTATGTATAAAATTAAATAATGGCAAAGTCAATATCATTGCTCGTTCTCAAGATATTCTAGTCGAAAAACAAATATTACCACTGTTTAGTAGATTTTTTTTTATATTTTTGTTAAAACTGTCAATTCGATACTTGTCAAAATTTAACCATGTGTTAATAATTGTATTATGTCGATACCTTCCCGTAAAAATGTACTAAGCGACACTTTTTTCGAAAATGACTTTTTGATGAGGAAATATACTATATGTTAAGGGCCACGTTTTGGCCTGGGTTTCGCCAACCTATTATGCATGAAAAGGAAACTAGAGTACAAATAAAAAAATTTATCAACTGCCATGTTTTCTCAATAAAATAATGTTGCCCCCTGAAATTTGTATTATCCGCCAAAAAAATTATGCTAAGCGACATTAATAAAGATCTCATTGTCGTGAGCAACAAAAAATTTTGTTAGATGTCACTTAGTTTAACCAAAATTGTCTCTTAGCACACTATGATTCAACTAGAACTTTCTTCGTTTTTTTCGTTTCCTGAACAATTTTAGAAATGTCGCTTAGTATACATTCTTACGGGAAGGTATCGATGTATAAAATAACATACTTAAGAAGGAACTATCGGTGTTCATTCCCAAGAAATTCGACTGGAAATACAATTTTAACTAGTTTTCACTAGAATTTTTAATATGTAGTTTTTTTTATTAAAAAAAAACTATTAATTCAATATTTGTCAACATTTTATCAATTATACAAAATTATACTATGTATAAAATAAACGAAATTAGAAGTCAATATCACTACTAGTTCTCGAGAAATTTGAGTCGAAAAACAATTTTTACCAATTTTCAATAGAATTTTATATAGTTTTTTATTTTTTGTAAAAAAACTGTAAACTGAATTTTTTTGAAATTTTCACCAGTTGTCAAACACATTATTTTTCGTAAAATAAAATTATTTTGAGTTTCAAATTGTTTTCCGTTCTTAGAATATCTGGGTTATGAAATTTTTTTTTTCAGTTTTTTGTATTTAAAAAAATAACGGTATGTTCATCGTTTTCTAAATTCATACCAAATCTGTATGACCTTATATTGAGTACATTAAATTTTATTTGAAATCAATAGCATTATTTTTTCGTGAGATATTTGAAACTAACCAAAATTTTAACTTTTTTTTTAAACCGTTATAGTGAAAAAACTACTCACTGAATATTAATAAACGCCCTTTCAGCCTCTTTCGAAGTTATTATCTATTAAACAAAATTTATTTGAAGTCGATATCTTTACTCGTTCTTGAGATATCGACGACGAAAAATGGTACAAGAACGTACGGACGTACGAACGTACGAACGTACGAACGTACGAACGTACGTACACACACACACACAGACATCTCTCTAAAAATGATTGATATAGCCTCTAGGGACCTTGAAACGTCGAGAAATGTCAAAAATTCCAATTTGACAAATCGGACCGATTACAATAACTCCCTATGGGAAGTTAATAAAACAGAACTACCTACGAAGAAACATCGCAGCATTCCATTGAACTTGTGACACTGACGTTTGAATGACTTTTTGTTGAAATGTGTATGACCAAAAAGAAAGGACAAAAAACAAACTAACAAGGTAAACATAATAAATATATTTTTTTTTTGCGGGGGAGAAGCAAAAGAGACATGACCAAAATCAACGTATCGATAATTTGCTTCTTACATCCTGCCATGCCGCCCTGTGTAAACACAGTGTTGAAATTCGAAGGTAGAACAGCCATCAAGAATCACCACTTTCGAAAATGACCGAAAAAAAACTTTACACATTCTTCGAACTCTGTGGATTGTGTTTTTATTTACAGAAAAAAGTAACGCATCGAAAATTAATGAAACAATCAAATAATTTTCCTTTTATCAGAAATACATTATTTTGTATTTAATATGAGATAAAAAAAAAAAAATAAATAAAAATACACCATCACAATGGCAAGGCACACCTTCACTTGGTTTATTTTGTGATTCATTAAGCCCGAAATGGTTTTTTTATAAGTTTACACGATTTTGTGTTTATTAAGTTATTTTTCTTCTTTTTTTTTTGTTTTCGTAAAAAGTAAAATAAAAATTAAATTTGACATCGTTTCCTGGAATGTAACGCTCTGTTGGATCAGAAAGCAACGAAAAAAAATGTTTTGGTGATTAAAATTATTCTCATTTTAGCCTAATGGACTTTTTTATTAAAAAACTGTTCATAAAATCTTTGAAAATTGGATTTTTTAAGCAGGAAGACAAAAGATTATTTCATTAGCACTTATTTTGGAAGGTTTGAGTTTCACACCGAGTCATAATAGTAAATATTTTAAAATTATAGAAATAGAGTAACGTGTAGATAGTGAAATGAAGTGTTGTCATTTTCAATTTTTGCAGTGGGTATTAGGTATGGTTATGACAGGTAATTTTTAAGCATACACAGGATCTTCGGAATTTACATACTCAAAATACAAATAAGAACTAGAGTTCAAGAGAAATACCTAGTTTCATTGTATAGTATTTGGTAGGAAAATGACAGCCAGAGATTGTTCGTGAGTTTATGATATCAGATCACTCCGCGTTTATATTGTTCAGATCGCTTGAATCGCCCTGGAAGAACAGCAACATTTTAGACAGTAAAAAATATTAGACGAAGTAAAATAATTGATAATACAAATAGATTTAATAGCATTGCAGACAAATATTAGTTACGTAAAGATTGACAAGATGTCATTATTTGATTTGTGCTGTAATATTGTGTAGTTTATGATTTGTTTTCACTTAGGTAATATTTTCAAATATAAATCTACGATTAGAAGGTCAACATAAAATGTCAACGCATTAGCTTGATAATGTCACTAATAAAATTATCAATACACACAATGCGATAACTAGATGCGTTGTTTTGTAATATTTATCAACATGTGAACGATTCCAGTTTCAATTCTGAAATCAAATCCAGATGGATTTTATATTCTTTTTAGAAGAAGAACTTTCATTCGTTGTCAAACTAGACGAAACTAGTACTTTCAGTTGTTATATAACTCGTTCCCTATCTGTCAAGTATGAGTATGAAATTTAATCGACGGATGGTTGCGAACAATCAATGAATTAAAAAGACTAAAAAAAGCGACATTTTGGCAATGTGGAAAATTACATGATGTGTATTAAATATTTGTTGACGTGAGAATTAACTTCAGGGCATTCTGACATATAACGCTACTGAAAAAAAGTCTTTGGTTGGAAAACAATATTTTCAGGAGATCAACATCATAATTGATTTCTGAACTTAACGTTGGTTTGAAGTGCTATCTGAAAGGTTTAAAATCCCAAGATCATCGCTCAGGTTGTAACCTTAACCTTTAAAGAGTTCATTCAATAAAGAGTTACAGCCATATTTATAAACTCATTATAATGAGTAGATAAGGCTATGCAACCCTTATAATGCCTCTAAACGCAAAATCGTTATTTATAAAACTTATGTGACGTTGAATAGAGGCATTATAAGCTAAACGCGTTTGGAGGTTGAATAGTGCCTACATAAGGACATTTTAATATTGAACTGTCACATTCACTTTGACATCACATTGATTTATAAAGATTATCAACAAAAAAAATGCCTTTGACTTGATATTGAAACTAAAACTTTGTGTTATTTTTATTTATTGAAACAAAAATGTTATACTAATATATTAAAAACAAATTAAATTGAAAATTGTTTAGAATTAAATAGATAAATATACTTGTTGGTGTTGCCTCTCCACGCATCCTTCTTCATCCGGTGTGTTAGTGTTGTAATTATTATTTAGCATTATTGAATTTTATCCTCAAGAACTTGTCTGAGGAGTATTCCAGCTATAATGAAACGAATAACAATTTGATTTCCAGTATTGTGCTAGAGATAATAACATACTTTATCTGATGAATCAAAGTTAATTGTTGGAATTCTTTTAGCTTTTGGTAGTTTCGTTTTTGTTTATCAAATTCGATAGACAGACAAGATGTTCTTTTTTTTTGTTTTTTGATAAACAGCTGAGTGTTATGAAGGCTAAATGTAATAGATTTTTACTTTTTGGTACTTGATTTGACTCAAGCTCATTATAACTATGCAGGGTAGGCAAATGTTTTATAAATATGAATTTGCATAGTGGATGAATAAGTCCTTATGCATTGCATAACTATTCACGCGTTTAGGGAATTCTAATAAATACGACTGTTAATGTTTAAGGCTTTTTAATTGGAACTTGACAACTTAAAACTTTCACTGTGAACGCACCCTTACTGTCAATGGCAAACAATTCAGTAAAAACAACATTTTCATCATGATGAAGTTCACGAACGAAACCCTCATGTGCTTCAAGAAACAACACTTCATTCACATAAAATAACTATATGGTGTGCTTTTCATTTGGCCGTTGATGAAAATAACCGCCACGTTATAGTAAATTGAGATCACTATATAGACTTGTTATATCGTTATTTCTTTGGTCAATTGCATGGCCTTGACATTAGTGATAATCGTATGTGGTTTAACAAGACGGTGCCACAATCCACTTATTGAAAATTCAGTTCGATGAACGTGAAATGCTCCTGCCGATTGGAGGGCTAGATCGTGTGATTTAGCACCTCTAGACTGTTTTGATGGGTCTACGTTAAATCATTGACTACGTAGCTTCCCTTTCCGTCGAAATTGTGTTCAACCGCTGCAAACATGCTCGTTATGGACATATGTATGAACGATTGTACTTCAAACCAACAATAAATTTTTCGAGATTCCTCAAAACAGTCCACGAAGAAGCCTGGATACTACTTTTTGTTATTCAATCCTTGTTTCCGATTTAAAATCTCTGTTTTATTCACATATGTACGTCAAACCAAAGTGTCATCCGAGACATAAGATTTTAACAAACTGTCGAAGGAACATTGCATCTAAAAGTAATCAGGGTTTGTGTTTAGTTAGTGTCAATGGAACATATACTGAGTAGTAGCAACCGGTACCGATAATTCTTACCGCTATACTCAAATGTTAACCGATATTTTTTTTTTCTGAAATCGAAGTTATCGATGTGGAATACACGTGGTCTCAATATTCAACAACACGAGAGAGATTTGGGCTCCCTCAAAATGAGCCTTTATTCAGGGAAAAATTTTCGGTTTCTTGTATTCGTATTGTCGAGTTATTGTTCCAAAAAGTCATCGAAAACTACCTTGGCAGAATCGAGTCCTTGAAGAACTTTAGTTGAGGATATTATAATTCTTTCATAATGGCTAGACCCAAACAATGTTTCCAAATAAAAATTTGGTCGAGAACTTTATCATACATAGATGTGTTTTATTTACATAAATTAACTTTCGAAGAATCAGAGATAAATAAAAGGTTTGCCTTGAAATAAAATGACAATATTGAATTTATCAAATTTTGCAATTATTCGAATGCTCTTTTTTATTCCGATCAAAAAGTAAGTGCAGAAAATTCAGATTTGAAACAAATTTCCAAAATAAGGTGGAGTTGTATGTTTCATATAGCCCAAATCATTCTTCTGAACGAAGGTTAAACATAACTAAAGGTTTCGTCATCAGAATATTTTAAGTTTCAGTTGGTTCCATAGATATTTAATTTTTGTTTCGACTTGTGTATAACAATATTGTACATAAATAGTTAGTATAAGCATTTTGAACCAAATTTTTTTTTGGTAGGCCCTACCCAGAAAAATAAAAGTGAAATTCCTCAATATTTATATTTGGTTAGTTAACGTTCATTTTGATATTTACGTAACATTTTGATGATCATAGTTTGTTTAATTTTTTATCGCCTAGAAAAAAAAAAACATGAGATTGAATGTCATTAAGGTTGTTTATTACTGTCATAAAAATTACCATTCATTTTACAAAATGAGAAAGTGACGTGTACCTTATAATTTTATGATCAACGAAAATAACGATGAGTTTTGAGGTTATTTCAAAGTTAAAGGGACTCAATTGGAAATAAAAGCCAATATAAATTTTATTATGATTGACATCAATTATTGTCTTCGACGGAAAGCAGTACTCTCTCTGGATGGTGTGATGTGATGTGAACTCCGATGATAGATGGTGATCTATCTATGAATCGAAAGTGTCAAAATAATAATGTTCTGTTTTGTCACGATAGGGAACACAATTGCTTTTTATTTGTAGAAAATATTCTTTATGTTTATATATTATACTATATTTATTGGAAGATATTTTATTTTTAGCGAACAAACGTTGCAATATTATTAAAAACTAAATGCTTGGTAAAAGAACTTACATTTTTAATTTATTGTGTTATGGACTTATGGCTCACGACATTAACCTGCAACGAAAAAGAGAACAAAACAGAAATAAATATTAAATACAATTGTTTAGTATTTGTGTACAAAAATTAAGACTGAGGGGTTGCTGGAAGTGGGGATCGTGGTGGCGAAGGTGGCATCTTAGGCGATTTAGGGCTAAGTAGCATAACATTTGTGTATATTGTATAATTTTGTTTGAAGTTCTATTACAGACTTTTCAGGAACTTTTTAATAATTTTGAGCATTCATAAGACTAAAGAAAACAAAATGATTTTTCATAAAGGAATCGACACATGCCCTCAAAGAAATGACAGCTGTTCGCAAAGGCACTTGCCAGGAGGTTAAATTTACGCAAATAAAATCATTTCATATAACTCACTCTAACAGTTCCGAAAACCGATATAGCGCTGAAGTATTTTGATGTCCCTTGCATTTAATTTTCCTATTTTTACGATATAGTAGGTGATGAAAGGAATCTTTTATATTCTTAAAAAATTGACCTTCAGATTAAAATCAAACTTGACAATAATATGGCTTTCTATTGGTAAAATAAATCACTTTATTTTCGATTTAGATTTGTCAAAATGCCGATTTTGGCAAGATTTGGCAAGTGTTCAAAAACAAATAATTTATTTTTCAATTTGAAATCAATTGATGTACTAATACCAAAACAATTTTCAGCTGGTCAGTTTATAAATGTGGTTTTAGGTTTATTTTATTTTGAAAACTATATGCAAAACACGAAGGAAATTATTTCTACTGAAAAATGGAAGCAGTTTGATATGATTCGGTAAAGTCATAAAGCTTATATTTCCCTACCGAAAGCAAAGAAAGATTTTTTTTTTTGAAATGGCTAGAAAGATACAAAATTGCACCTATACAACCACAAAGACGCATTCCATTCGCCGTGAAAAATCAATTTTTGATTGAAATCTGAATTGGCCAATGGAAAACTTCATAAGATTATAGAGTACTTATGCGAAAATTGTAGAGTTGTGCAGAAATTCTGTCTGTATATTCCATGACTTACTACCTAAGCTACTAAAGCGATTTTCTCAAAGCTTGGAATTTAAAGGTTTTAGGTTTTTATATAGAGGGAAAATTGAACATTTTGTAAGCTTCAAAAATAACAACCGATAGAAAAAGCTTATTTATTCTAAAAACGGCTCTACAAATTTTAATATATATAAAAAAAAAAAAAATATTATTTCATTATGTTCTAAATTTTAGTTCTAACATTTTTTTTTAAAGGTATAGATGAAACGTGGGTAGGAAGTAACAGTTAATAAAAACCGGGTTCGCCTGAAAATTGAAAATCGCGTTAAAGCGAAAAATGTTCACCTTTTCCATAGCTACCGACTTATCTACTTCAGTCTTTAATTCAAGGAAGCTCTGCAGAGGATTAAAAAACTTAGAGGGTTTTTAGTTTTTTTTTTTACTAAACGGAAATACAGTGCCAGGTCTTTTTTGAGCGTGCATTTTTGGTTTTGCATAAGTTTGTGTGTGTGTATGTAATTCATGTATGGCCTTCGTTTTGTTTAAAATTGTGTTTAATTTTATGACGGGGCTAGTTGTAACATTTGTTTGGGATTAGCTGTTACATATTGAACCTAACACTGTAAAATTTTTTTTTCAACTGATCGTTCTTAATAAAATAATCGAGAACGGTCTTTGTTGTTTTGGTTTTCGATTAATTTTTTTCTTCAAGATTAAAAGGTGGTGGTCGATGAAAAATATTTTATCGCGCCGTTCGAGAATACTATGGCGTTGATGTGCCATTGTCTCTATTAAGGTTTTTGTTGTGACCCTTTTTTTATAATTCTTGTTACAGTTTATCTCGGTCTGTGTTACAACTTACCCCATAGTCGAGTTAAGTTGTTATTTTAAGCCCCACTCTTCCCTACTAAAGAAAATTTCTTTTTCTACCTTTCAACCATTGTTCTAGTTATGGATGCTAAGCCCCTATTAACCCAAATATAAGTTTTAAAACCCTTTGTGCAAAATTTTAGTTAAAGTAGTACAATGTTTAAGCTGTTTTAGTATATGAAACTAGATTAAAACAATGATTTTGATCATCGAATATTTATTTTATTTTTTAGTATTGTGCTAGCTTCATATGACTCTTTGCCTTTTACAAAAATGTCAAAAAAGGTCTGTTTACTTAGTTTTTTACACGAACTGTCATTGTTTTAGGTGTTTTCAGAAGCAATTTATTTTGAAAATTGCTTTAGTACGAAACTATGTAGTTACAAAATGTTTAAAATTAAGAATGAGTTAGTAAACTACTTTAAAGTAATCAAATCAAATTGTTAAGTAGTATCATTTACCTAAATAATAAGGGCGCAAAATTTTAAACAACTCAGTATTAAGGAATAAGTATGATACTACTTAACAATTTGCTGACTTTTTAGAAGATTACTAAATCTTTTAAAATTTTAGGCATTTTCTAACTAGTATCGTGTTACGGGTATTTTTTAAATAAATTGCTTCTGAACACACCTAAAGAATTGACAGTTCATGCAAAAAACTAAGGAAACAGGCCTGTTTTGATGTTTGTAAATGTCAAAGAGTCATATGAAGTTAGCACGATACTTAAAAAAATAATATAGGTATTCGATGGTTTTAACTTTAATAAAAGGGTAGAGAAAGTATGATGCTATATACGATTAAAATTTGCAAAATCGTCGTATTAACCTAATTTCATACTAAAACAGCTTTAACATCGTACTAATTCAACTAAAATTTTGCGCCAGGATGTTCAAAATTTTGCGCCCTTGTAAAATTATTTGAATAATCTAATCGATCTTTAAAAATAGTGGTACAAAATAATAAGATATCTACTAATTGTAACAGGTTTGTACGTGAATTGTATGTACATATATTCTACTGAAAACATTTTCATATGGCTAGGTATTTGTCTCACTTTTTTAAAAATGTAATTGAAATTCAGAAATGCTAATAACGAGGTTTAAGTGAAAATCAGATTTTGTATAAACATACATGCCTGTTACAATTTAAACAAAATAATAACCTTCGATATCGCAAGCACAACAACAATGTTACATCGACATATTGGACACGCAATTGCATTGGAATACGTAGATATTAATTAACCTCAATTTTAATAATTACTTTTTATTATTATTGGTTGTTGTTGTTGTTAAAAGTTGTTTAAACACACTCTCTGATGTCTGATGTAATCAGCAAGCAAAACAACGTGTTAGGGTTTTCAGAAATATGTTCATTAATTATTCGATTTTTAAAATCGACCAAGGAAAGTCATTCTGTTTCTGCATTTAATTTAAAATAACCGTTGACGGCGTCGTTATACAAATATAAATACGTACTAAGAAAAGAACATTGCTATTGTGCCGTTCTTGACAGCTCGCCCCAACACTATTACATCTAGTGAACTAGGTCAGTGAATATCATTTATCCGCCTTGCGATTCGCTCCCGCCAATGCAAATATTACTCGACGTTGCTATCGTATTTTAAAGGTGAATTCGAAAGACGGCGATTACGATAGCTGCGCGGAGCATTTCCCGTTTGCTGTGCGGGAGGAGATGCTAATAAAAATGCATTACTAGCCGACAGCAACAGGCGACGAATCAATGCATACGCACGATCACCAAAATCTGCTTCTACTTTTCTGCTCTCGTTGAAGATGCTTCACAGCCGCGCCAATGAAAATGAAAACGAATTTCACAACCGAAAAAAGAAGACACACAATCCATTATGCAGTTTTCATGTTCTTTTGCTCGGGGTCTGTAAACTTTTCCACTTACGCGGATGCCTCGCCTTGATCTCAAATTATAAATACGCACTTACGTCGAAGTGATAAATGGATCTTTGAATATCTATGCGGGGCTGTTGCAGCATTATTTACGGATTCAAAGAACGAGAAGATGTGCAGGTTGATCTGCTTTGGTTTAGTTTATGTGTGTATTATTGTTATGTGACCAAGTGTCTGACAGGCCAACTGACAGATGGAAAAGTAAAACAGCCGCGCGCGGCGCTTCGGTCGTCGCTCGGTTGGTTGGTTTTTTTTAGATCGAAGACGACAAACATGTAGAAATAATAATTATTTCATGTGTTTACGCAATTTGCGATGCAATAAACTGAATAGCACACTGACCGGATCAATGGCATTATGCAGACCACTTAGTAGAATGCGGGTTTCGCATGTTATTTTATTGGACAATTTAGAAAATCCATGATTCCCATAATACACACACAATTTGTCAGGGCTTGTGGTAGGTATTTCTTTTTTAGGAATTGAACTCTTACAGTAAATTAGTGTGGAGCTGGCGATTGAATTTAACGTTGAAAGGTTAAATAAAACAACTCCAATCTACGTATGTATGCCTAGGTAGGGGGAGAGTACGATAACTTGGCCGCCAAGATTTGATTACGGATTTTTGTAGAGGGGTCAAAAACAAGCACTTTTTACTATGGGAGGGGGGGGTCTATCTCCCCCCGTTTAGGAGGTAGGGGCACTTTTAGAAAAAATGGTTTAAATTGAAAAAAAAAAATATTAAAAAACAACGGCAACAACTACAATAAAGTGCTATACTGCGTCTGAAAGCCAGAAGATTGTTCTATAATCCTGCGTTTAAATTAAATTACTAATGTCAATGGTTTTTGAGAAATTCGCATTTAAAGTCCAAATTTTGATAAAATAACGTGAAAAAAAAGTTTAGACCGATTGTTTTCAAAATTGTGAAATAAAATTGTAAGTTAGCTTATATGTGTTCCATGTATCTATCAGTTCTTAGTCGAACACAAAAAACCTTTGTTAGTTTAGTACCGCAATTCATTTAGCGTTACCCAGAATGCACCATGAGGAGGTAGAATTGCATCTGGGTCAGTTATTTTGTCAGTTAGTCAGGAGTTAGTCAGTCATAGTTTGTTAAAAAAGGTCAAAATGTATTAAAAAGGTGTGTAAGTCTCGTCAATAAAGCCATCGTCCGTACTATAACTGTCGAGTTCGTTGAGTTACTCTTTTATGGTGGGAAGCCGAGGATGTTTTGGCGGTAAAACACTTTCTAAATTTTCGCTCTGAAGGGTGGGAGGATCGATGTCTTTTAACTGTAAACCCTCACATATATCACCATCGGTATAACAATGGTAAACTTTTTTTACATCTGATAAAAACTCTATTATTTGCGAACCCCAGTCGTCCTTATATTTCCTTTCTAGGCAGTATTTTCGATAGAAAAATAGTGCCATGTACTGGTGAACATGGTCGGAAGTTTGTTTTGGTTTTCAAGATCGTTTATTGTATTTTATATGTATTTAGTGGACATTGGATAAATAGAATAAATTTGAATTTTTTTAAATACAGATTCTGTGAATGCAAAAGAAACTTTGCATGCACCCAACCTCGCACCTACCCCAAATCCTATAGTGTGCCCAAGCAGGGGGGTTGCAGGGGGGCAGCATGCCCCCCCATACGTACTTTACTGTTTATATATTGTAATGTTGGAAGCTAGCACTGATTTATTTATGTAAGGAAGCAAAAAATATCAAACATTTTGTAGAAAAGTAGTTTAAGTTATTTTCGATTTTCTCAAAAACCAGAAGACATAGAACCATGCGGTTTTTTGTGTTCGATTAAGAACTGATAGATACATGAAACACATGTAAGCTAATTTACAATTTCATTTCACAATTTTGAAAACAATCGGTCTAAACTTTTTTGTTCACGTTATTTTATCAAAATTTGGATTTTAAATGCAAATTTCTCAAAAACCATTGACATGAGTAATTTAATTTAAATGCAGGATTATAGAACAATCTTCTGGCTTTCAAACGGAGTATAGCACTTTATTGTAGGTGTTGCCGTTGTTTTTTAATATTTTTTTTTTCAATTTAAACCATTTTTTCTAAAAGAGCCCCTACCTCCTAAACGGGGGGAGATAGACCCCCCCCTCCCATATTAAAAAGTGCTTATTTTTGACCCCTCTACAAAAATCCGTCATCAAATCTTGGCGGCCAAGTTATCGTAGTCGTGCCCTAGGTAGGGTACTTAATGTTTTTTAGTACTTGTGGTCAGACTCCTTTCCTTTCGTTTTTAGCAGAGAAGGACACGAGGTAAGGGGAGTGAATAAAACCTCCCCTGACCAATGATTTGAAGATATTTTTTTGACATTCTTTTTCACACTTCACGTAGTAAGCGTTAAAAAAAAGACTTTAAAAAGTAAACTACAAAAAATATCTTAAGATTTTTTCCTCATGTAAAAGAAACAAGAGATTTGCGAAGAAAAATAAAAGAAAACGTCAAAAAATCTTCAAATTGTTACCTCATGCGAAATGGGTCTTAAAGTTCAGTGACATTGCAAAGAAATGCAATTATGAGGTGGCACTTTTATAAGGGCTGACAAAATTAAAAAAAAGCTTGATAAAGAGAAACTTATTTAAAAATTGATTGCCATAGAAATACCATCCATAATTAGGCGTTTTTCTTTTGTTACTCAGTGCAGAACCTGAGTTGTCAAAAAACCAAGTTTGAGCTTCTTTTTAACCTTAGAGCATTCAGAACTTGGAATTTGTGTTTATATATTCGTTTATTTCACCAAAAAAAAATCAAAGTAGTCTCTAAATTTATTATTTGTGAGGCCCAATTTTTCTTTTCATAATTGTGTTTTATACTCGTAAAATAAAATGGTTCTAAAGTGGCAAACATATGGTCATCGTGTAAATTTAAATTACACTCCTATTTAAGAATTTAACTTTGAGGAGAATGTTTCAGCAGTTTACCATGTAATCTTGTTCGATCAGTTTTTGTATATGATTAATTTTTTATAGAATGCTTTTTAACGGTATCCGGTTATTGGTATCAAGAGGTAGATCGATACACACAAGACCTAGACTTGATAACCAACAACATGTCGTGAAGTTTCCAATAAAATAAAGAAATTTATTTTATATTTCGATCTGTCAAAAAGCCGATATTGGAAATTTTCGGTTCCATTGGACAAACAAAATTGATTTATTTTTTAATTTAATGTACTAATACTTGCGACTTCAGGAAACCCCACAAGAATAAAATGCACGACTGGGTCGCACGAACTTGCTCCTATGTAATAGACTAGGAATTTAAAAAACGGATGTTATTAAAGAAAACTGTTCATAAGGATAAAATGAATTTTTTAAATTCTTTTAGTAGTAAGAGATAAAAACAGAATGCAGAATATGAATTTATGCAGGAACAAAAATAATAAGTCGTTGTAGTGGTTCCTTAAAAAAATAAGCTTTTATGTACAAAATTTTTAAAACATTTTTAAGAAAAAATTTTGGTACGCCAACCTTAAGTTTTTATTATTGTACGAACAAAAGTCTAATTTCCAAAAAAAAATATTAAGCCGTTCTTGAGATATCGAATTTTTCAAAAAAAAAAAATACTTTTTTTTCTAAAAATTGAAAAAATATTTTTTCTTAAGTTTTTAAATGCAGTGTTTTTTAAACTTTTTAGGAGCTTCTTTATAAAAAATTTCGTTAAAATCCATTATGCCCATAATGAGAAATTCGAAAAAATCGTTCTATGGTAGGTACAGTCAGTAATATCTAGATTTCAATTTTTTTATTAAATTATATATCGTAAAGATTGATCAAAAGAAAAAGATTTTAGCAAAATTCTCGGAACCGTTTTCGAGAAAAATACGATTTTCGAAAACTATTTTTTAAAATTTGTATATAAGGTAGGTACCGTTAGTTTTAGATAAAACAAAATTTTTTTTCCAAATCTTGTAGATTATGTTAAGAAACTTTTATTTGTCAAGTTTGAAAAAAATCGGTTATGGGGTTTTCGAAATATTGATTTTCGAAAAAAAAATTCTGAATTTTTTTTTAAAAATCCAAAAAATAAAAAATTGAAAATTTGAATATGTAATAATATTCAAACTTTGGAGGAGCTTTGGCATAAAAAAATGATTTAAATCGGCTGTACCGTTTTCGAGAAAATCAAAAACAAAAAAAATGGACCCAGGGGGGCTACCAAAAATAACAATTTTTTGGAAAATTTTTTTCAACCATTAGCTAGTTTTAACCAAATGAAATTTTTCAATTTTTTTTTTTTAAATTCTATGGGACAGTTTTTGAGAAAAAAAAAATATTTATAAAATTTCGAAAAAAAAATCGTATGGCAGGTACCGTTATTTTTGGTCTTAAAAAAAACAGAAAAAAACGTCCGAGGGGAAAAAATTTAAACCCATATCTACCAAGTTTGAAGAAAATCGGCCGAGCCGTTTAGGCTGTAGTCGAACCGACAGACAAACAGACAGACAGAATTGCGAGACCCACTTTTTTGGTCTTCGCTACGAGTATCATCGTAATGTCAACTTTGATCAAAATCTCGAGTTCGATTTTTTTTACGAATGCATAACTTGCCTTATAGTACCTATAATTCGCAAGTAAAAAATCTAGAGATTCGACCGCATTACCGTGACCAATTCACGTCACGTCTGCGAGAGATAACCTTACCCTCAAGTCAGTCATGCAGAATTTCAATCGTAGCTTCCGCTGTGTGGAACGAAGCACCTTTCTGATGGGACTACATTTCGTCTAGGTTCGTAAGATTTTTAGGCCATGTTTAGGGTCCTCTTCCAAACGTTCCGAAGCCAGTCAGCGAACAAACGGCCAAATAAGATGTTGTACGATTTTGGGACCAAGTCCCAACGCAAAATTCACCAAAAGTTTAACTCTGCGAAAGGCCGAGTTCTTGTGCAAGGCAAAGAATCGAAATCAGTAACTGATTTGACAGATGTCACCAAAACAACATGGCCGCCACGGACCGCGGCCAGTGCAAAAGCTATTTATTTCTCTCGTTAAGGTGGAAAATTTAATGAAGTCTCAAATAATTTAAACTTAATCGTTTAACATAATTCAAACGCAAACATGTGCCGCCACTGCCAAAGAATGTGTCACACAAAAATAGAGACCTATAACTTAATGACGTCATTTCTTGAAGACAAACACATTCGTAAAAATATGCATATTTCTACATACATACATAAGTATGTATATATATAAATCATTCACAGAAAATACTTACTCAAAACTTACTCAAAATGTGTATTGTTCCTTCACATGGCGACTTGATTTAAAAACAACACAGACAATTTCATCGCACATTAATACTTTAAAATTAAGTGTCAAATTTATGAGCATTTTTATAGTTAGTTGTAACAACTCAATATACGAATGTTCAGAGTATGTTAAACTAATAAAACTGATTCATTGCATTCATCAGACACAGGACACTGTATAGAAATTGAATAAAACTTTTTGAGACGAAAATAACAAACGAGCGCGTTCAATGTGACACTTCACATCTGCATAGAACAAGAAATATACAAATAATAATACGCAATCGTTCTTAAAATTAAAAATGCGTGCATTCCAAAAATAAATTTCACACGATCCACGGTGGGACTGCATTTTTTGGATTTGTTAATATTTTTATTTTTAAATTGTACTTATTTTTTTGTATATATCTTCGTTTTTGCTAGATTCATGCGCACTCCCGAGACTTTCCCACACTTTCGCTTTAGCCGCAACAGCAGCAGCGGCGATGACGACGACGACTACAACGTGAACGTCCAACGCAGTCGTGATCGTGGCCATGTTATGAGTCTATGTCTGCTTCCTTATATCTCGGTCGATTGAAGCCTGAGCCTGCAGCGTTTATGCATTCTAATAAAAGGTCCGACAGCTTACTTCACGCCAAAAAAGAAAAAAAAATCAAATCCACATTCTGAAAGGCTAAGTATCGAAGTAAAAGAGAGCTAAAAGTTAAAGCGTGAAGAAGATGCAAACCAAGAACCACGACGATGACGAAGACGCGACGACGCACGACGAGGAACAAAAAACAGATCGCGCTGCTTACAAATGCGGCAAGCGGCATCGGTAGTCTGGTGCGCTTCTTCCCAACCCATAAGGAAGAATATTTTTTACGACGGTAATCCTCCCATTTGGTATGTTTTTATGATTCTTATGCAATGTTGGGAGCTGGAGAGCTTATACTCTACCTACAGAGTTCTCAGTGCTTCGCTGCTGGAGCTGGTGAACTCCGAGAGTCGGACTGATCTCAAGAGACACGGTTTTTATTTTCTGCTTTAGTTTTCTGTTTTCGTTCTTGTTGTTGTTCCTTTTGTTGTTAAATGCATGAACATGATAAATGCCATGCATAGGCAACCTATGACGACGATGATGGTGTATTGCCTTGAGAGCGATAACAAACGCATTCTGCAAAGACCAAAGAGCTGGTGGAGTCGGTTTACGCACCGCACCACCACCGGTTCCGTGATTTTGAAAAAAAAAAAAATTAAATAACGTCTTTGGTATTCCAAATAAAAACAAAAAGTGACGCTAATCAGCTTCAAGGCAGCAGCCTGATGATCGGAATGCTGGGTCTGTTGCATCTCCAATTAAGTTTAATAAAAAATTATAATATTTTTTTTTTATAACGTGTCATTATTGCTCTTCAGTCTTCACGAGCAGTGTATGAACTTGAAAAAATTAGTTAAGCAGGGAGAGCGGAACATAATTAGGTACATGTACATGGACGTGAAAGTATGTACTTAATGTACGTATGTATACGTGTTGAAAAATAAAGCGGTTATCGATCGGTTCGAAATGTCTGTTATTTATCTAAGTAAGACAAAAAATTGTTTTTGACGAATGTATATACGAGTATGCAGGCAGGCTCCAGACACTACATAAGGAATGTAATTGTAAGTCTCGGTCTCGATTTGCCACCAATTGCAAAGCATCCGATACGAGCCCTAGATGAGACCGAGAGTCTCGGTTTTGGTCTCCACAGAAAAAAAAAGAATTTTTGAAAAAAAAAAAAAAAACTGATTTATTGATCTAGATGAACTATTCACAGTTTGTTATTATCCTCGTATAAGGAAGGTAAGGAAGATTAGTGACGTTGTTTTAGGACGTTTGTTTGACTCCTGGGAAGTGGCTTTTGAAATTTGATTACGCTTTCAGAAATGTTTGTTTTTATAAGTGGGGTGAAGGTTTAAGCAGTGGTCTAGTAAAATCAGCTTCCTTCAAAGTCCATTTCCCTAAAACTTGGTTTCTCGAAAACGGCTATAAAACTTTTTCAGAGTTACTTCTTATTCTCGGGGAAAATATTTAGGATGTGGTCTTAGTAAAAACCGACACGCCCACTTTTCTAAAGTGAGTACACCATATCTTTTAGTAGCAAACTTCTTTACTGATTTGTACCAAGCTTTGTAAACAGCAGAATGAGTCTAAAGTGTTACTAGACGGCACAATGGTTATAGATTTCAACTGTTACGGGCAGCGAATGTCTGCTTACTGATTCTCACTTAAAACCAAACACTTATTTTTCAGAAGTACAGCATGCGACGAAGTGACAAATTTTCAAAGGTTTTCGAAGTAAAACTTCTTTTTTTTTTATAATCAACTCACGCTCAAGGGAATATGATTACCCTTTAAATGTTTTAACACAGCGCGGGCGTGAAGTTACGGAAAAGAAAGAAGGATAGGAAAGATGTGTGGCACGATGTTCTGAGACTGAAGGTGGTTGTCTCAGATTTTTTATCTCCAGGGATGGCGGCTGAACTAAAGCGGATAATTGCCGTGTCGTATTTCTATGTCCCTTATAATTCGCATTATTTTATTCGTTTTCATCCTTGTTAGGCATACTAGTTTAACTCAACCACATGTTGTTAGTGTTATGCCTAAACAACATGTAATGAGTAAACCAGCAACCCATTGATGACAATTTTTAGAAGGTTTTTTAATGGAATTAAAGACGACATAGACGACGGCAGGGATCGAACCTGTGATACTGAGGTTGACAGGCGAGCACACAACCATCGCGCCACGGCCACCCCCTTTTCTGGCGTTGGGGGTAAAAAATTTTCTATGCAGCTGTCAGTGACATGTCAAAACGAAATGTTATCAGTCAAAGACAGCGACATGTTTTTAGAATACAAAATATTTGTATGTTTATAGGTTAGAATCTTACAGAGGCTTTGCTTGAGGGAAAAGAAGTTTTACTTCTACCGCGCGTACGTCAGTACACACAACCTTTTTTTTCTTTAGTTGTTTTTAGAAGGGCAACGAATATCTTTTGAGTGCGCCGCCGGGACATCAAGTTTTATATACTTAGTTGTATAGTTACAATATCTTTACGTCTAGAATTGTTTCAATATTGTTAGTAATCTATTCGGAAAATTCTTGAGTTAAGATTTGAATTTTGCATAATAGTGGAGTACTCGGAAATGAATGGGGTTCTTCATTTGTAAAATAAATCAATTTATTTTTTACTAAGAAACGTCATAATTCAAATTTTGTCAAAATTTGTTGATTTTCCATTCTATTGGGTCTGCCAAATTTTTCAGCAGATTTACGCTTCTGTACTAATACCACAGCAATTTTCAGCTGTCAGCTTCCAAATGTGTCCCAAATTATGAAAATAAAAGTCGTTTAAATAATTCGGTTTTTTGATCGAGTTCATATTTCTCTACTGAAAGTAGATAAAGAATGAAGAAAACTTTTTGAAATAATGACAGGTGTGATATTACACGAATTATTGTCTTTATTTTTGTATTGAAATCCGAATTTACCAAAGGAAAACCCCATAAGTAGGAACAAAAAAAAAAAGAGCAATATTTGGTATTCCACATTTGAGTAATGCTTCGTTATTCGAGAGCCGCAAAAGTTTTCGGTATTCGATTTATTTATAATGAAAAGCCCCATTAGAAGGGAGATAAATAACTAGTATCTTTCTCAGAAAACCTTAAGGATTATGAATTCTTTAAAACAATATTGAACTCCATTTCGTGAATTTGTTGATTGTACTTACAAAAAAAAACATTTCAAGTGAGTTGACAGCTGTCTAATTCTAAAGTTTTCCAGCATAGAAAACTCGAATTCAATCATATTCTTTAATGTTCATGTGTGGCTCAAATTCTCTAAATTAATTTAACATAGTGTTTTATGGTCAACTTAATGCTTTGTTTAAAAAACAGTTCCTGATTAAAATTTCTAAAAAACATATCGTTTTTCAAAACTGCCAGTTAAAATATTGTATCGTCTCCGTTCAATCCATACTCGCCAATGCTATGTTTCCACCGAAGTTTAAATTAAAAAGATTCTTTCAATGTTTTCACCATTCAAAAATATTAAAAATAAAATTAATTTTGTCAGCACTTTTCAGAATGCAAGTCATTTGTGTCAAACGAAGACAAATGATCCGAGTTTCGAATGAATTTTTCATCAAGATATATTGAAAGCTCAGTTCAGTTCCCATGAGGATCTGATGAGCTTTTAATCTACTAGATCAAGGAAATAAACTTGTACGGTAAATCGTCACTTAATATCGGTTAAAAGCCGGTGGAAATATATCTAGTTTAAGATCTAATTGCATTCTTTGATTTATTAATTTGCTTAGCTTAGGGCAAGCCTACGCCAAAGGTTTCAGCAAACTCTGATTTATAAATAACTGATAGCTATAGATGTATGTATGTGACTGTTTTCAATCAAATAACCTTGTAACGCTTGCTTGTTTATATTAAGCCAATATAACAAAACATTTTTCTTATCTAGGTTTGAAAAGTTATCGTCTACACGATTATTTTATGAGATTTCAAGGGCCCTACGCTGTTTTTGAATTACGAGATCTCCATCATTTAAAAAAAAAATAAACTTTTTTAAAAATACGAATGAACCTACTGTACATAATTCGAAAAATAAATTAAGAAAGAATTTTCAATTTACACCAGACACCATTTTCGTGAAATTTTAAGAAATTTAAAAATGAAGCTTCTCGTGTTCTCTGATCTCTATAATACACTGGATAGCGCATTCATCAAAAAAAGTTGACTCCAATTGAACATTGTTATATTATGAAGCCGACCACGGTTCCGTATAACAGTATAACTGTATAACATCTAAAACAGCATCATAAAGCGCGGAACAGATTGAACAGCCGTGTTTTTTTTTTTGGAAAAGTTATCCGTAATAAAGTAGGATTTTATATGAATAAGAAATACAACATCCGCAGTAGGTTCACTGCCGATAAAAGAAGAAGTGAAATCCTGCTGCGGATAGAGATTTGACGTTTATTCGAGTATCGGCAGTGATCCTACTGCGGATGTTGTATTTGTTATTCATATAAAATCCTACTGTACTACGGACAACTTTTCCAAAAAAACACGACTAATGTCAACTTTCCCACTGCAATATTTAGTGGCATCACAATGCAAAACAAAATGGAACGTAAAATAATTTTTCCATTTTGCTACTTTTTATTTTGGCTGAAATTATCGTGTGAATAAAAAACAATAAATAATTTTTGATAAACTAAAATTGCAAAATTAAGTGACCAAAAAGGAAAAAAGAATAAAAAACTATCGTGAGTGTTAAAAAATCGCTGAATAAATGAAAAAATTACTGTGCTTGCCCGTCTTTTGCCTAAAAAACAGACAACTGAAACGACATTCCTTCAATTTTATTAAATTGTCAATTTGTCAATCAAAACAAATGATTTTTGTCCAATTTTCAATTTATTATTTTAATTTTAATAATAAATATTTAAAATTTACAAATAATGCCAGAAATAGGAGTAACAGATTTTTTAGATTAAGAATTTTATTTTTCAATTTGTTTTATATACAATTTGACTTAAAACTAACTTATTACTAAATTAAATCATGTTGGCTCAACAATAGGGGCCCAACGTTCTTCATTTGGCTTTACATAATGCTATTTGCTTACAATATCATATTAATGTTTTCTTAATCTAATAATTCATGATTTTTTAATATTAACTAAATAATAATTTTTGATGAGTGGGTGTTTTAACCCCTATAGTATTGATTGTTGTTCTTCCCGTAAAAGGGTGCGTTGTCGTTATGGATGCTGTCTTCAAATTGATCGTCAGTGATGGCTCGGGTGTATAGATACTTGTCACGAGGCTCTAGTTCATGCTGGAGAAGTTGTTGCACTTCTGTGTTGGGATGATCTTCCAGGTTCCTGATGATTTTTCCGGAGAGCTGCAGTAAATACTCGTCTAGTGGTATTAACTTTGCTTCTTTATACAGATTCCTTGTTGGTATATATTTCTTCGTCAGTGGGTTACGGTACAGTCCAGTGCAAATGCGGAGCATCTTTCTTTCAAAAAGCTTCATCTTTTTCATTGCTGTAGGTGAAATAGTAAACCAGATGGGAAAGGCGTAGGTCAGAACGGGTCGAATAAGTTGTTTGTACACAAGCAGCTTGGTTTTCTTACTTAGTCCATTTCGCCTCCTGAGAAGCGGATGGACCAAGTGCAGAGAATAGTTGGCTCTCTTCAACATCAAGTCTGCATGTCTTTTGAATTTGAATTTGTTGGAAAAGTTGATTCCCAAGTATTTCGTTGATGATTTGACAGTCACTTCAGAGTTGTCTGGAAGCTTTATTTTGATTGCATCACAGCGTGTTGCAAACGCTCGTCTTCGAATGACAGTCACTGGTGTTCTGAAGCAGATGAGTTCAGTCTTTTCGCTGTTTATCCTCAGTCCCCATTTGACATAGAGGAGTAACAGATTGACACATCAACTTCAACAGCAAGTTCAACAGCAACTTTAACAACCACGTCACTCTTTTTAGGGCCACTGTTTTAAATGGCTTTGATTACATTAAGGCTGGGCACGCACATTCAATTTTTATTTTCGCAACTGCTTAGTTCGAGCAACTAAAAAGTTTGTGGTTTGACACAAACTAAACAATTGCCTAAAATGAGTTCGCTATTTTGTGTAACATAAGTATAATTATATGTACCTGCGCGGACATTCAACCAAATAGTTCATCTGTTTTCTATAAGCAACCAAACAGTTGTGCAACTAAAAGTTGAATGTGCGCGCCTAGCCTAACACAGCAACTTCGACATTAACGTAAGACCTTAACCCTAAATTCGATGTCGCTGTGCAAATGCTACCAACTTTTGAGGCGAAATTTGTGAGTATTAACAACACTTAAATTAAAATGTAACAACCATCTTTTTTATTTGTCTATTTTATTTGGTTTTGACAATGAAATAATTGCTAAAAACGTATACATTGACGCAATTTACGTTAATTTTTATCATATTATATACGGCAAAATCATTTCGCATTTGAATTGACTTTGATTATATGCTGTCAAAAACGCTGTTCACGTTGTAATCTATTTTACAAGACTTTTGATGTTGAAGTTTTCGTTGCTGTTAGACTAGGTGCGCACATTCAATTTTTAGTTGCACACTGTTTGGTTGCTTATAGAAAAGAAATGAACTATTTGGTTGTCAAAACACAAACTTTTTAGTTGCGAAACTAAAAATTGAATGTGTGCGCCTAGCTGTGCTGTGTCAATCTGTTTCGCGCATAAGCAAGTAGTGCAGTCACATTTGTTTTCCTTTTTGTCATGTCAAAATATTTTTTTTTGTGAAATGAAGACGTCAAATTATGAAGCTGCCCACCATCTGTCATCTTCAATTGGAGTCAAAAAATCTGTTATACAATGTAGGGAATGCGCTATCCAGTGTATTATAGAGATCAGTGGTTCTCTGTCGGAAATGGCAGAACAACGTCTGCGGGACATCTATTATTGTTATACAAATTCTGTTCATATATTTATATTTAATACGTTTATTGTTGAATATAATTAAACGTAAAGCTGGTGTTATAATCAATCGTTTGAGAGTTTTTAGTTACAAATTCTACTATATGTATATACTCGTACAAACGTACATATTACTTAAAATAAGGTGCTTGTAGTTATTTTGTTTAAGAAGTAAACACGCCTGGCAATGCTGTATAAGAAGCAAATGACAGCTCCTTGTAATCGTATCTCGCATGTCAACCGCACATATCAACCAAAGAAAAAAAAATACAAAACGCATTTCTCGTTTTGTAGCACCTGAGCTGAGCTTAGCTTAAGGTTGAAGTTTGAAGAGAAAAATATCCATCTAATTTTGGAATTAGACTTATCTCATAGGTATCACGTTTATATCTCTATACATAGGCATAACCATTCATATAATGCACTCATCGCGTGCAGAGACAGTATGTCTTTTGCTCTATCACTCAATATTTTAATAAACAACAATAATTTAACTCTCAATGTTGCATACTCAAGCAAATGCCAATTGCCTTTATTGTCAAAACAAACCGCAACCATCATCGCATCGTCTCGTCGGCGTCGTTGGTCAGGTTGTTCTTCAATAATTTTCATAGAGAGGTAGGTCAGCAACACCTAATTACCTCATATAATAGCACACATATGTACATTCTTCAATAAAACGTCAGAATTGTTGCACTTTTTGTTGCACATTTTCTGCATCTACTCTCCAATAATTTGAGTGTATGTGTCAAATGAGTATGTTGAGTTGAGTAAAAAGAGAATGCAATACAATTGCAAAAGCAGCAATTGCTTGTGCTTTTGTGCATTCACTTTTCTTTGTGTCAATTTACTTGCAATTGCATCTCTGCTCAAACATGCATACAGTGCAATGAGTGAAAAAGTACGAGTGTAAAAAGCGTGTGCATGTGCAATGATTGATAACAAACGAGCGAGAGTGGAAAATCAAAAGAGTGAGAGAGTGCAATTTTCATTTCTGTTCTGCTCCTATCCTACGTCTTCTTCCACTGCTGCTACTGCTGTCAAAAAGCGAAAGGAAGAGAGAGCATTTGTTTGCATTTTTGCAATATGCAGAGTGCGCCGATGCACTTTGCGCAATGAGCAATGATGCTGTTGGAAAAGAGAGATATAAAAATGGGAGAAAAGTAGATGCATTGGAATATATGTTTTTATTTAAGTAATTTAGATTATTAAGATGACAACGAATAATGGGACTCAAAACAACAAGTGCAAAGGACTTCGTATGTAATACATGTAATTGGGTTGGGACTAGGGTAATAAAAAGAACAGTGCCCTATAGTTCTGTGTCTTTCATTATAACTTCGACAAAAGGAACGCGACGATTGTGGAGAGTTGAACATCAATATACGGAATGCCGATGACATTTAAGGCCCCACCCCGTCGTCGTCGGCAATAAATTCGTTTACAAATGAAATGTATGCAGCTAGGTACTATTGTGTTTTACCCATAAATGGACCAGCTATTTTTTCGTCTCTTATAATGCATTGATTGCTTTTAATTAATTGGTATTTCAATAAAAAAAAAACAAAAATAACCCTTTCCCATGTGCAGACGGAAAGACATACTCGTATATATTTGAAAATTGTATTGTAGTTGAAGACGCTCACTTCTGTTGAGGCCAGTTAAATGGGAAGAAAACGTTCAATACTTATTTCTTGTGCGGACTTTGTATTTTAATCTTATCGCCTTAAATCTGAATTATAATACATACCTAAGCGAATTGCTTCGTATGAGGGAGTTCTGTTGTTTGACTAAAATCTGCCTTAAGCGCAGTTTAGTAAGAGTTTTCCCGCTTATTTAAGCCCAAAACACAAGAGATCAGGCGATACGTTTATTATTCACCTATTTGTTTTGTCTTGTCTCATAACAATTGATTTATTGATACCAGTAAAACCTTCTGTTTTGAATGTTTTCTGTTTTAGTAAAGATTTGGAATTTTATTAGTAATTTTTATTAACAGAATCACTGACTAGATTCTAATGAAAGCTGTGTCGTCAGCATGCGTTGAAACATTAAGGTAAGTGTGTTTGCCATCGACGTCCATTTTTTTGTGATCTGAACTCAGCGTGCCTTCCGAAATCGCTTCAATGTAGATCCGCTCGACGTAGTCCTGGACAATAAATCAACATGGGTCTTTATACGTTCAGACAAACGGCGAGTATAACAAGACGAATAATTGGATCTCCTCGGCCCATCAGATTACTTGAGAACTTTGAGACAGTGAGAACTTGAATTTTGCATTCCATTCCACGCCACCTACTTGATCGTTTAGTAAGCGGAATTCTACATCATTGCTCGCGATGGTGCAGGAAATCTCCGAACAAGCATGTGAGGCGCTTCTTAAGAACGTGAAATGCAATCAAAGGCTTTTGCATCCACTTAGTCATAGTGTGGTGACTAATTTCCTCCGATGGGATTGTCCCCCGTCAGGGGACTAAGACCAAGTGACTTACAACTTTCAACCATTTCTGGGTGCGTGCTACCAGAAATAGAGGTTCTCGAGATATACATAGGTTTAAACGTAGTTTCAAAATGTCCATCGCAATATTTTTTTTTTTCAAACTCAGACACCTTCGAATTTTAGTTAAAAAATTCCCCCGCTCTAGTTTTTCAAGAAAAAGGAGTAAATTTTAGGTTTGTGGTAGCTTTAAGTCGACAGGAATATTTGAGAGTGATTTGACATTTATGTGTAAGTATAAGAACACACACCAACTTTAACGCATTTGTGTTATCAACTCAATATTCACCCCCATTTAATAAAACCATTAGATAACATAACTTGGCCTATTTATAATATACAATTTTAAATAATATCTATAAATCAGTTAAAAAAAAATCATAATTCAACTTTTTTATCAGCTTCCAGACAAAGTGTCAACGTTGAGTACTAAAAGGATTCGCAGATAAAAAAAAAAAGAAAACTATATGTATTATATTAATGAAGACGGAAATTCTTCTATCTTCAGCCCGCCTGAATCTACTTAGATCAACTGCTTCTGCTGGTAACACGCAATCGGGAGCACGTCGGCGGCGGGCGCGGGCGTCGCGTCTGTCTTATACTTCTATGCAAGAAAATATACACAAATATGTTCTACATATCAATCACTGCAAGTGCTATGATAAAATAAAAATAATCACTTGAAACGTCACAAGATGACAGTTCCACTACTAAACTAGTTCCCCAGTGCGTTAAATGTTGACAACTATAGAAAAAATAAACGCCCCACTCTCAATGATCGTCTCTATAGTGTGCAGTGCGGTATCTATCTAGTTCTTTATTTATTCAATTTGTTAATAGGGTACATGCACATGAGTTCAGTATATTAACAACAAATCATGAATGAACAGTAGAACGAAAAAAAGCAAAATGAAAAAAAAAAAACATTTCACTTTCACTAATTATGTCAGCGTGCAGTGGTAATGCATATTTTTTTTCTCTCGCCATCTTCTTGGTTGATGGACTTTTTATTTAACACGTTTTTTTTCTATTTTGTTTTAGCGTTGCACTTTTTCTTTCTATGGAATTTTAATTGCAATAGAAAATACGCAATCGGTAATTATTGCGGGGACAGTGTGTAGATTTTTTACAATAAAACAAAATGAAAAGAAATTTTATGTGTGTGTTTGTGTTTTTTATGTTTATAATGCATTGAAAACGCTGATGGCTCTTTAAAGATGGATGAGGTCTAATAATACAACATATTTTAAAGAAATATTCAACTTACCTTGGGCTATTTAAGATGATGGCAGTTCCGGCTTCTGCAAAAATGTAAAGAGAAAACATTAATAAATTAGCTAACTACTTATTTTAATCGATTTTTATTCGAAGAATTTTCATTAAATTAAAAAAAAGATAAATTTAAAAACTGTTTATCCGTTTAGTTTAGACCTATTAAACTAAGTAACTAAATTTCAAAAAAAAGTTTTGCTAATATTCCAACAATTTCCATGAAATCTAAAAATTTCCTTTGGTTATTATTCTCTGTAAATGTTTCTGGTTTTTTAACCAATTTCTTTTGACAGATCAAACATATCTATTTATAACTTTGATCTTTGCTCAATGAAAATTAACTCATGGTAGCAAATTAAGAGTTGAAATGTCATAGCTACAAATTATGACATTTCAACTTTTAATCTGACACATCAATTATATCAGACTTTTTTTTAGAAAAATAACGCCCCGTGGTAGAGGTGAGTTTCCTAGAAGGCAAGGACGCGTATGTGCAGTTCGACTTTTTGATAAGATTTTTTTTAATTTTAACCATAAATATTCATGAATATGTACTTTTCCACTCTGTTCAGTTCTTTCAATGTAAACGTTCGATTTTGAAATGTATGTGTCATTTTTAAGGTTCCATTTTATAAATATCATAAATCTTGCAGAATGCCGTTCTTAATGTTGACTTTGAGGGCATCAAAAACTAAGATAGCCCAAAAAGCCAAAAGTCCATAAGCGCAAGAAATCACGAGTTCAATGACCAGTTCACGTTAATACGCCATGCGAGATAACCATGTCCTTAAATCGCTGGTGAAGAATATCCATTATGGCATATGTACTGTGTGACGTCCGTCAAGTTAGAATCATATGTCATCGATATTCATATCATTCACTTTTTGCTACAATTCGAACCAAACAGTGACTTTCTCGGGATGCATTATGTTGTAGCGTTTTTAGTATGGATTGGTATCGCCCAAATTCCACAAGTTACGAGTATCATATTCACTCATCTATTCATCCAAAAATGGATTTCGTTCTCGTCGCCAACGATGTTTTTATTTTGACGTAATGGCGAAACGCTTCTCGAACGTAACACTGATTTTGAAAATAAAATTTCCGGATTTTCAGACGTTGTTCAACGCCACGGCGATTTTCCATAATACTGCTGAGCAACTCACAAAAACTTTGACACTTGCTTCAAAAACATGATATCACCTAACGAAAGTCAAGCATTCCTATTAAAAGAGACCTTATTTACCATTATAATTGTTAATTCGAGTGATTTTTGGAACATGTTGGCAATTTCAAAGAGAACACTTGAGAATTTATATGACACATGTACCTTTTCTTATGTGGTTTTCCATTGGCGAAATAAATAAATTTATTTTTAATTAAGATCTATCAAAATCTCAATTTTGGCATTCCATTCGGCTGTCAGCTTGCAAATCTGGTTTTAGGTTTGCTTGATTTATTTCAATTGTAAAAATTATATCCAAAACATGAAGGAAATTATTTATAGTAAAAAATGCAAGCAATTTAAAGTTATGTATTCGATAAAGTCATCAAGAACATTTTTTCTCTACATGAAGTAAATTGAGGATGAAGATTTTTTTTGTTGAAATAATGACACACACAAAACTACACTTAAACAAAGGCTAAAGTAAATAAATTTTAAAACGCATTCCATTCACCCCGAAAAAAAGATCATTTTTTGATTTAAATCTGAATTTACCAATGGAAAACCTAGGACCGATTTTTTCTTTTAAATTTGAAAAATTTCAGGTGCACGGATCTTACTCGTATAATAAATTCTTCACATACTTTGACAGCTGCTTGATTCGAAAATACTTACAACTTGAAATAACACTCTTGTCTTACAACTGTCAGAATTCTTATTATGAAGTCAGATTTAAAGAAACCAACCACAAAAACTATCAACATTTTCCAAATTTGTGAGTTCAGATTATTTCAATTACAATTATCGTCCAAATTGTCAAATATCAGTCAGGTTTGGCGTGAAAAATTATTTTTGAGACCAAAATTTAACAAAGTGGACCACCAACAATTATGACACACGATTAAAAAGAAACTCTCATAGAGATGTTTTTGAGTACCAGTAAAGATTTTAGATTGTGTCCCATCCATAGGACTGGGATGATGACGTCGTGACGAAAGACTTTGACAGAACTATCTTTACTGATGGCTCAAAGATAGAGTGTGGTGCTGGTTCAGAGCTCTTTGTTGAGACTCTGAATATATCTGTCTTCTCGGCTACCCGACTATGCTAGGGTTTTTTTAGGTGAATTACTGTCTATCAGGGAAGCATTCAAGGTACTCAAACAAGATCGAAAAAAGAACCGGAATATGGCTTTTATCACAAACAGTAAGGCCTCTCAATTTGTCTTAACGAATCAAATCGCAGGTGCAGCAGTTCAACTAGCTGCATTATATCTAGAAGAATTGGCCTACCTATAATAAAACCCGAACAATTGACCTGATATGAAGACCAGGCAAGAAATATCCAGGATAGTTGCTAACTGTAGCGGACACTGGCCAATAGGAAACCATGCAGCAATGATAAGCATTCCTCACAACACTCACCCAGGACCAGCGGGAATATGAATCAATCATTAATTTCATCTGCAAATGACGAAATTGACGAACTTTTGGAAATGAAGATCAAAGACTTGACCTATTTTTTCAACGCGATGAAATGGCTCTAGGATGAATTTTGGTAACTTATGTACATTGCCCTCCGTTTGATTCTTTAGACAGCGAACTGAGTACTTTGACGATGAATAATGGTGCAGGGGGGCCGGATGATCACTCAATGATCACTGCGTCAGCACTAGTCATCAAGATGCCTGTGTTGGCCCGGTTAATTGAGTGATCCGAAGTCCGGATGATTTTACAAAAGCAAACACACAATAAGACACATCAAAGCCTACTACATCCTTTCTTTTTTGAACGCAATCCAAACTGGATGACTCCGTGAAAATGTCCACAATTCCCCTTATTAATTCTTTCCACAGGTTGAAACGAGTTAAGGTTTCAAAATGGCGCACTTCATCGCAAATTGGGCCACAGGGCCAGATTGCCAGTGGTCGCCATTTCTATCTACCTTCCTTATAGTAGCATAAAGAGTTAGGAGAAAGCCTGCTGGATTCATTATTGGTACGATATAGCCAGCACTATTATTCTGACGTTGTTAAAGTCGTCCAGGACAGGTAAGAGTGAATTCTCCGGACAGCTGCTAAGCTCGTCTACCTGTACATGTCCAAGTGTACATGTTTAGCCGTAGACAAAACTTTAGTATCAATACTTGTTCGATATCAATCAATCAAAAGATTTAAGAACTTTCTTTCAAATATAAAAAATTCAGTAGTATTGCTGAGTATCTCCAGAAATGGCAGAACTACGTTTGTATCTCTTAAAGTCATTTGGAGTTCGGCTGATACTCGTATTATGCCGTTTGCTCATGAAGTTTTGAAACTGTTGAGCGCCCAATGCAACTGTTCTCTTGTAATTAAACCTTGTGCAAAAGTTAACTTATTTTTCCAACTAATTTGGTCAGTGCTTTTAACAGTTTGGGCTTCACCGAGGAAATGAGTATCTAGTAGCAGATTGAATGATACTTCACAAGACTTAGTACCTAGGCCATAAGCACGTTTCAAGCAGTTAGGAGTTATTGAACTAGTTGAAAGGATTTTCCTTAATCTATGTTTCTACTATTTTGTAACAGAAGAATTTCAGGGAAGATAACGGGTGATTTTTTTGAGGTTAGGATTTTCATGCATTAGTATTTGACAGATCACGCGGGATTTCAGACATGGTGTCAAAGAGAAAGATGCTCAGTATGCTTTGACATTTCATCATGAATAGACTTACTAACGAGCAACGCTTGCAAATCATTGAATTTTATTACCAAAATCAGTGTTCGGTTCGAAATGTGTTTCGCGCTTTACGTCCGATTTATGGTCTACATAATCGACCAAGTGAGCAAACAATTAATGCGATTGTGACCAAGTTTCGCACTCAGTTTACTTTATTGGACATTAAACCAACCACACGAATGCGTACAGTGCGTACAGAAGAGAATATTGCGTCTGTTTCTGAGAGTGTTGCTGAAGACCGTGAAATGTCGATTCGTCGCCGTTCGCAGCAATTGGGTTTGTGTTATTCGACCACATGGAAGATTTTACGCAAAGATCTTGGTGTAAAACCGTATAAAATACAGCTCGTGCAAGAACTGAAGCCGAACGATCTGCCACAACGTCGAATTTTCAGTGAATGGGCCCTAGAAAAGCTGGCAGAAAATCCGCTTTTTTATCGACAAATTTTGTTCAGCGGTGAGGCTCATTTCTGGTTGAATGGCTACGTAAATAAGCAAAATTGCCGCATTTGGAGTGAAGAGCAACCAGAAGCCGTTCAAGAACTGCCCATGCATCCCGAAAAATGCACTGTTTGGTGTGGTTTGTACGCTGGTGGAATCATTGGACCGTATTTTTTCAAAGATGCTGTTGGACGCAACGTTACGGTGAATGGCGATCGCTATCGTTCAATGCTAACAAACTTTTTGTTGCCAAAAATGGAAGAACTGAACTTGGTTGACATGTGGTTTCAACAAGATGGCGCTACATGCCACACAGCTCGCGATTCTATGGCCATTTTGAGGGAAAACTTCGGAGAACAATTCATCTCAAGGAATGGACCGGTAAGTTGGCCACCAAGATCATGCGATTTGACGCCTTTAGACTATTTTTTGTGGGGCTACGTCAAGTCTAAAGTCTACACAAATAAGCCAGCAACTATTCCAGCTTTGGAAGACAACATTTCCGAAGAAATTCGGGCTATTCCGGCCGAAATGCTCGAAAAAGTTACCCAAAATTGGACTTTCCGAATGGACCACCTAAGACGCAGCCGCGGTCAACATTTAAATGAAATTATCTTCAAAAAGTAAATGTCATGGACCAATCTAACGTTTCAAATAAAGAATCGATGAGATTTTGCAAATTTTATGCGTTTTTTTTTTTAAAAAAAAGTTCTCAAGCTCTTAAAAAATCACCCGTTATTAATGCCCTTTCCTGTGAAAGTCTAATTTCAAAAAAAAAAAAAAAATGAGGCATTTTTCGAAAAACAAACAAACCTTGTAGCCTTGGAAATTGCTTTTGAGCGCAAAAAACAAATATAACACTGTTGTTGAATCTATTCGTCCCAAAAACTATACTTTGAACTTGCCTCATATTCAAACGGAGTTTTAATGCCCAGAACATTATAGCGACAAACAAAACCAAAAGGAATATTTGAGAATCTGCCCCTTACTTTTGTCCTTAGTTGATATATATGCTCCGTATAGGCAAACGCGATCTTGCATTCTTTTTCATGAATCTTATCATCGTGTAAACTATGGTTTCAATGAGCCTCTAACTCGATGCATTAGAGAATCTAATATCATTTGTAATCATGTTGACTTCTTTTCCTACCAAAGTCGAGAATCTTTTAAAAAATATTTATTATATTTATTACTTAACTCCGACACTGGTGGTTTAAGTTTTAGTCTTAATTAGATATATTTATTTATGTATCACTTTATTTCTAAAGTTATAAACCTTATTTCTGTAGTCTGTAAGATTATATTTTATTTGTTAATAATATTATATTAATCTGCTTGATGAATAAATAAATAAATAAATATTGTTTTAGATGTCCACGATCATTGCCAAACACATAAATCTTCGCTTTCGACAGAGATTTCCTCCACTGCGCCGCGCCGTACGAGTATGTATTTGCTTTTATTTCTCTATCGTTAAGGTACGACTCGTTTAGTAGATCTGCGAAATATCGCGCAAGTAAATTCACAATTTAGCGAATGCATTTAAATTGGATTTGGTTTAGATATACATCGTTTCCAGTTGCTGTGCGATGGGGCTTCTTGTTTTTGTTGTGTTGCGCATGCTACACAACTTTTTCTTTCATTCAATGTCTTCAGACGATCGTTGCGATGCTTCTTCCCATGCAGATCCGCCTCCGCCAATAAATTCCTCTCCCAAAGCCTACAATATGCTGCTGCTGCGCTCCGCGACCAAACAAGAGACAAGACTCTGCTGAAGTCTTCTTTTTTTATTTTTTTTTTGTCGAATAAGCTTGTCCATGGCTATGTGATGTTGAAAGTGAACGTTTGTTCGGTCGTTCAGTGGCTTTGGATCTCAAGAAGTTGCATGCTACATTGAACACTATTGTTACACAGCGCCATTTAGATGGGCAGCCGGGAGCGGGCGCGGCGTGCAACACAGAAATATCTTCTCTTGTTTGGCTTGGTTGTTGCATCTTTTTTTTTGTTGTTGTAGGTATATGTATCTTTTTATGGGATTGGATTAGAAATTGCAAGTTGTCGAGATCAAAATAGGATGTTGTATACCTATCGACGAACATGTGTGCGGATTACATTTTTAAAGGTGGAGGCGCGTCTCCACGGCAATGCTGATGATGATGATGATGCCATGTGCAATGGAACTTTTTTTTTTTTTGTTTTTGGCCGGTTTTACCAGTTTACGTGGCTAATTGTATAAGTTCTTCATCTGGATCATCATCATCATTATTATGATCATCGTCTTCGTAGTCATAGTCGTGTATTGGCCGTCATCATCATTATTATTTTCATTATTCTACATCTCTGAAGAAATTGAAAGGAAGCCCACAATTAAGTGTGGGATTATTGTGTGGCCCATCCGCTCAATTGGCGGTCTCTTTTTCTCTACATTATCATCGTCATCGTTGCCAAGCGTTGCGAACTTTGTTAAATTTAAATAGACAGACCATTTCCGTCGTTTTCGACCTAGTTTCGCTTGAATTGTTGATAGTAATAAAATAAGTTCACATGTAGTAAGTATCTACATTCTATATCTATACTGGGGTGAAGTTTTTAGATTACTTGAGAAGCATTGAAAAGGAAAGTGCATTCTTCATTCTTAGAATTTATTTTTTCCTTAATCGATTTTTAGATAAAAATACGGAACGGAAGTTGTTAGATTATTGATAAGACCCTTAACACAAGCGCGTGGTGTACAACTTTTAGTTGCACTTTATTCTTAATGCATTTTTTTTTTGGCTTAGAAAAAAGATTAGACAGAAAAACTAATGAGACATTTTTCGATAAGACTTGTGTTTTGAGTACACTGCGGTCGGTTCAAGAGAATTTTTTAAATAAAATAGAAAATGGAACTGTGAATTCAATGCACAAAAATGTATTCACCATCAACACCAAGTGAAATAACAGATTACGAAGAAGCAAAGAAGAATTCAAAGCATAAAAGGAAATTTCTGATGACAAGTTAAGCATTCCTTTAACGATAGTAGGAATGACGAAAAAAGTTGATCCAGTCAAAATAGATAAGAAAATGGGAAAATTTCGATGAATGAAATGACCTTTCAGACATCATAACGAAACAAAGACATAAAGTCGCCGTCAATCATACATAAGGATTGAAAGTTATCTATAACGTCAGAAGTCCCCAAAAGTATCGTATTTGTTCGAAAATCGAAAATTTGGCCAAGTCAAATTTTTAGTTTGTGATTCTCAATATTTCGAAGGTTATTTTTAAAAGGTACTTTCTGACAATTGAAAATTTCAAAGTATAACATGAAGGTGACGAGATCAGAAGGTTTAAAAAATGTTTTGCATCGTCGTTGGAAACCTAAGCACTTAGCACCGTTTTTTTTTTTGCGACACGACGCGACGTGGAATTTGTGGTCTTTCCGCGCATGGTGGCACATACCGAGAACTTAGAGCTGTTGGGTTTCCACAAGGCAAGTACCGCTCATGGATAGCGGTATGTAGAGTGGGTTCCACTTTAAAGACAGAAGATAGCATTGATTTTTTGAAGCATTAAATTCTACGCGATTTACGGTTTCCCATTTGACAATGCTATCGAGATCAGAATTTAATAAGCCGTTTTAGATCGCTGAGAGAGGCTGAGAGTACTGTCGTTATCAAAACAATCGAATGCATCAGACAAAAGATCATCGATGAATATGAGAAAGAGTACCGGAGACAAAACGGAGCCCTGTGGCACAGCAGCATTTCGTTCTTGAATATATTTTTTGAACTGATAATTTATCAGCGTTTCCATGACCTTGGCAAGAAGAAACATAAGTACAATAGGACAATAGAAATCTTGCAACTGTACGAATGCGAAAGAAAATTTGTTCCATAAAATCGTTTACGCTCTCAAGTACAGGAGAAGTAATGCCACTTTCTGGCAGCTTCAAACTAACAGAAAAGTGTGGTACAAGCAAATTCGCTTTTTCGTCTGAGCTGTGCTGAGTGTCATTGTCAAGACTACCGTAGGAACCATAGAAAAAGTAATATGTCGAACAGTTATTACAAATGACAAAAAATATTTACTACCTTTAAGACCTTCTAGTATAAGGGTTTTTCAACAGGGACGCTACAAAAGTAGAGCGACAGGGACAGCAAACGACGCCATATTTCTTGCCGCTCTTTTGACATTTCTCTTCAGTAAGATTTGCCATTTCATGATGGAAAGATATACGAGCCAACAACGAGTCGAATTTACTACCGAAATTTGGAGTCACTGGCCGCAACGTTAAGTGCGCTACGTCCAATTTATGGTCGTCATAATCGTCCTAGCAGATCAACAATTGAGCGTCTAGTGGAAAAATTTGAATCCACAGGCACATTACAAAATGTTCCCGTGTCAGTGAGACAAAGAAGTGCCCGTAGTGTCGAGAATATTGCTGCCGCTGAGGCTTCAGTTGCAGAAAGCCCAAATGTGTCTCTCACACGTCGTTCTCAAGCGTTGGACATCTCTGTGACGTCGTTGTGGCGAATTTTGCGAAAAGATCTTGGCCTACATCCTTGACCACGCTTGACCACCAGAAGCGTCGTATGTTCGTGAATTGGGCTGAGCAACAACTTGAAAATGATTCGGATTTTCATCGAAAAATCATCTTCAGCGATGAGGCTCATTTCTGGCTGAATGGCTTCGTCAATAAACAAAATATGCGGTATTGGTCAGGCAGCAATCCACACGTACTCCATGAGTCATCATTGCATCCCGAAAAAATTACGGTTTGGTGTAGTTTATGGGCCGGCGGCGTCATTGGGCCGTAGTTCTTCCGTGATGATCAAGACCGGCACGTTACTGTGAATGGGGATCGCTACCGTTCAATGATAACCGAATATTTTTGGCCCCAATTGGATGATATGGACTTGGAGGACATGTGGTTCCAACAGGACGGCGGCGCCACAAGCCACACAGCGAATGTCACAATCAATTTATTGGAAACCAAGTTTGGAGAACGTCGATTTGACGCCGTTAGACTATTTCCTGTGGGTCTACGTCAAGTCTATGGTCTATGCCAACAAGCCAGCCACGATTGATGAACTTCGTACGAATATCGAACTTGAAATTGGAGCAGTATCGGCCGATTTATGCTTGAAAACCGTCGAAAATTTGGTTCAGCGTCTGGACTTCTGCAAGCGTGTCCGTGGTGGCCATGCAAAAGAAATCAAGTTCCATACATAATGGCATCGAACGTACTTTCACGGGAATAAAGAATTTCATTGATATCCAAAACCGTTTATGTTTTATTTAAAAAAAAACTTTTGTAGCGCTCTTATTGAAAAACCCGATATTTGGGAGAAAGGAGCTTGCGTTGAAAAATGAGCGAATATTGACAAAAAAAATTGTATTGTAGTTGAATTCCCGTGGTAAAAAAGTTTTTTTGAAATATACGAGTACTACCCTTGATCTTTGTTTTTGGTTTTTATATTCCAAATTTGGGGGCTCGTGGCCCTTTTTAAGAAGTAATACTTTTGAAATATATTTCCGAGTCCTTCAGTATCTCGGTTGAGGCAAGCGACCCTTTAAGACTTTCCTTGTGCCCAACCTCTGACATAAGTGTGCCCTTTTATTTTCCAAAATTCATTATACTTGTTATTATTTACTTATATTTTTTTAATACTCCCAATCTCTTAAACGATCCCAGTTAATAATAATTAAATTTGTTAATTTTTATATTTCAATAATAATTATTCATATATCATAATCATGCAAAATTATTGCAACTTTTTTTTTCGACAAACGAAAGGAGATATCGCTGGGAGCGTGAATCCTTTAAAGCAGATACCCAATTGTAATAATCTGGGGATCTTGAAATCATCGAAAGAGTTAAGGATAACTCCCTTAAAATGCAATGAAAGAAATATAGACGGCATTGAACGAAGATGACGAAAATATCCTGAAGTACTGAGATTCTATCAAAAATGGTACCTTCAACTCAACTGAAGAAGTTCCGTGACATGCAAAGTAACTACGTAGACAAAGACCACTAGATCTGGAGTTCCACTTCTACAAGACGGTATACTTCTCCAATTCTATTCTTACCATAAAATTGTTCCTAAAGTAAAGAGTAGGGTTATCCCAAAAAAAGAATGTTTTTATTTCTTCCAAATTCTCAAATACTTATCTATTCGTTATGTAAATATTATTGTAAAAAGTGTAGGTACCTTTTTTATGTTATTTTTGCTTTAACGTTTGCTTGTTAAAATTTTTTTGGCATACGTCAATAACCCCTAAATGTAATTTGGAAAAAAAAACTTTAACGTGCCGATCAAGGTTTATCAATATTTGAACAACATGACACGGTATTTGCTAATTGTTTGTAACAAATTTCATGCATATTCGCAAAAGAGGTATATAGAACCGCAAACACAGAAAACACTAAGTTTGTATAAGTTTGTTTGAGTTTTCTTAAGGAAATTTAAATTTTTATACTATTTGAAGATAAACCGAATTGTGAATCTACACGAGCTATTAAGATATTTTTGATATTTGTAAAAGTGTGGAAAAATACTTTGAAAAATTTGTTTTGAAGTATGATGTTGAGTTGAAGTATTTCTTGATTCTGGATGAGATCAAAAGAGACGATTATTTGTTTTTAGTCCGTGTAAAAGATCCAGAGGGACATAGGGTGTTTTTTAGGACTGATCGGATTTCGTTTTGAAATACTCGTGAAATACTTATCAATTGTTGTATTGGAGGTATACCTTCTTGTATTTAATAGATTGGTTCATAATAATTATGTTATAAATATAAGAGTAATATTGATTCAATGCAATTTTTCATAGTCTAAAGTCTAGAAAAATTGATGTCTCGTTCTAGCAATCTCGTAAGATCTTTATCAATATAAAATTTTTATTAAATTTAGTTATTTTAATATCGATTTTTTAACAAAAATCCGATTGAACTTATGTTTATACAACAAAATTAAAACTCAAAATCATTAATGAGGGACGACCTTTCTCGGAGCCACAAATTTTATGTACTAGTAGGTAATACTGAAATAAATCAGTCATGTAGAAGACTCATGGCTAAAACAGATGTGCAGTATATCTGCACGCATTGATGCATACAGCGCCACTGCACTCGGAACACATATGCATACTCTCTGACATTTATGGTGGATACTCGTAGTTATGTCAAAACAACGAAAACTACAACTGACAATAGGTTTGTTCGTTGAGCCCTGAAGTCACCCTGGGGTCGCCTTAAATCGTTTTTCGAAAAATCGGAAGTCACCCTGGTGAGTAAATTCTGTGATTTTTAAGAACTGGGGTCGCCCTGAACTCGCCCTAAAGTAGATCTAGGTATTTTGCTGTGGCGAGTTCAGGTAACGACCAGACTGTCAAAAGTCACATAAGATTTAATATCTATTTCTTTTGTTGTCGTTTATCGATTGGCATATTGCATGTTATTGCTTGGGTTTGCAATTAAATGTTTGTTGAACTCATAAGATGAAATATTCAGCAAAAACGCAAAATTGTTTTTGCTCATTTTTAAAACTAATTTATAAAAAATTTAAAGTTTTATCAAAGCACAGAATTATTTGTTTCTTGTTTTTAGTTGTCAACAAAACAATTGACAGTCTGTGGGCGTTTTTTGAAAACAGAAAAACCCAGCTTTTTTTGACAACTCTGAGGGTTGTCAAGAAAACCTGGGTCAACCCTGGGTAAAGTTGAACGAACGACCCTAATATTTCATTCTTTTGTATATGGTATGCCTACTGACAATTTCAGCAATCGCAGATACCAATTATTTCAGATTTTTTGATTTGTTGTGTGTGATTGCAATGAAGTTTGGAGACATCATACATCGGTGAACTGCATGCATTCCTTGAGTGAATCTGATCAATAAGAACATTTGTAATTTAATTCCGCTGCATGCACAAAATTTGGCATCTGTACTGGCATAAAGTTGCTTTTATATTAGCCTTATCTTTTGAGCTAAATTTTTCAGCAATTTTAAACTTGTAGTATGTATATAGCCTCCATTGTTGTATTTATCTAAAAGAAAAAATCGCATATTGATTGTCGTTATTTCTTTCAATTTTTATTTCATACTTTAGGAGCGCGCACGAGAGCACACCTCATTGAGATGAAACTGGTGTTTTGTGAAATAGGAATATAAAAAATTACATAAATATATAGTCTTACTTAAATGACTATGGATGAGTTCTTTTTTGGTTAGGGAAAACTACATTTGGTTGGTTTAGGACAGTAGCTTCAGAGAGCTTCCAACTGTTATATATTTCTACTTTTAGACTTTAAGTTCTTCGTTAACAATTGTAACGTGTAGGGAATCCTGGAATATTGACTCGAAAATTAAATTTGTTGATTGGTATCGTTTTTCTGCCGGACCGAGAATAAACTAGTTTTTTCTTACCATATAAAAGTATCCAACTCGGTCATACGTTATAGATTCTTCGCCAATGGAAATTGTTTTAAAAAATGTATTCAAGTCTTTAAAGCCTAGTACGCAGATCGCGCTAAATCTTATCTTCTATACAAAATTCTCTCCAAAATTTTGCCAACCTAAAATTATGTCAAGCATTTTAGCCGAGAGGTAGATACGCTGCTCCAGCTAAAAAATCAAAATTTCTCTTCGAACTGTACATAACTTATGCGTCAAAATTTAGCGCACGAAATAATTATCTGGCACATTTATTCTCGAACTAAATTTCAATTTCAATTTGGTGACGGAAGTCTTACAAGATTTTCCACATCAAAAATCACTCATAATTCATAATTCTCATTCGTTCTCATTCATAATTCTTAAAAAATCATACTTTAAACCAAATTCTTTTAAATCTTTGAAAAAATTTCATTTGGAGAACAGCTGTTTTCTGGGACATACTCTCCACAAGGTTCTTATGTCAAAATTTAGCTTATGTTTGGAGAAACATGTGGGAGATACAATTTAGCGCTATCTGCGTACTGGGCTTAAAGTAAAATCTAAAAACAGACATAACACAAATGTTTTGTGAACACAGTTTAGTTATACTGGCTTAGAAACAATTTATAGATTTGTCTAAGTTCATGGTGATACTGTGTATAAGCATTTGCACGTCAGAAGGGGCATATGTGATGTCTTCTTGGCATTGTATTCACTGGCTTTCAATACTTAATGGTGGAGGAATAGAATTTCGTAAAGAGGTTATGACAGATTCAATCGGCACAGAATTTCTTAATAGGTTATAAGAATTTTTTTCAATTGTAACTTTCTGAAGTCGAATTACTGTGAGTATTGCGTTGTGCTCGATTTTATAGTGCATAGAAGTACTTTGTATATAAAAAAGAACTGAATTGTGTCAATGTTGGCCCATCGGGACATTGGATTTCCTTGATACCGAAAGAGAGCTCAATCTGGTTGATCGTTCATTATTTCAGGAGATCACCATGCACTTTGTGACTGTTGACATATCTGAACTGCTTACTATAGCTACCACAATCTTTTCGCAGAAACCTTTGGCAGCTATGGGTGGGTCTTCTCTTGTCGTTAAAATCGCCTTAGACATTTTATTTATGTAATGTTTGACCAAGTTCAATTTTGGATGTATTTTTGAGAGGTTTTTAAGAACAATCTTGCTCGATTCATAAAAAGCTCCAATTGGTTTAAGGATTAGGCAGAAAGTCTGCAAGATTTAATGTGGTATCACAATGCACCAATTCATGGCCTTATTATTTTTTTTTTAATTTTTTATTGTCCGCCATCCTATCTTATCGTATTTTTCGGATGGCGGTTTCACTTGATTTATATGAGTCTAGAGCCTTCGTAAATTGCCCGACTGAACTTGGACTATTAAAGGACCTAACATTCGTACAGCCGAAGTTCACTGTCGTTATTCCGTTTGCTCAGTTCGTCAACAGTTAGCTAATAAACCCAACACCTTGATGTCTGATTGATTATTCTTAATAAGAATACAACATTTGAAGCGGTTTTTACAGAATAATGCAAAATGTTTCTTTACGTGCGCCATTTAACCCCAGATTCCCCTACCCCTATATATTTAAATGTACATACATACACTAGCTTTGTTATTGAATTTTACAAAAGAATATAAATTATTTTTTTTTATTATGTGAGTTTTTAACGAGTTTTTTGAAATCATAACAAAGGAAACGCAAAGCCAAATCCAAAAGAGTAAACAATTCAATTATCTGATTCATTAACAAATTGTTTACTTCTAAGAATGCTTCGCCAAAAGTGCGACTTCTAACTAAAAACTCATTCAAATATAAACCACATGGCAGGCTTTGTTTGAATTAAATTTGAATATTTTTAAAAAATACCCACAAAAAATTTAAAAAAAAAACAAATAGAAGCAAAAACCAAATTCTCTACACAGAAACTATTTCGAAATCAAATTCAAATGAGTTGGAATAATTCCATCTATTTAACCACAAGTATTTATATGTAGGTTCTCTACCAGTTATATCCCAAGCCGAAATTTCCCAATGGCATGGCTCTAATCGTGCTTAACCCACTGCGCATACAAATTGAAGAATTCTTTACTTAGTCTTTGATATGCCACAGTATAATAAACCTTTGAGTCCAGAACAAATATACAGACGTCTAAGTCTTTTTATAACATGGCTAAATGATTCTTTTAAATGAATAATTTATATACATTTATGAACAAACATATATAATGATATATGTGTCTACTTTACAGCGTGTCACAATCACAACAACGAAGTATATTTGGCCTTTACATTAAAACCTTAAAAAAATCATTAACAAAAACAGAAGATATGAGTATACACGTTTACACAACTATCTGAACTTTAAGGTGCTTGCACAGTGCAAACATAATTAACTATTAAATAATCCGACTTAAAAATGCATTTAGATAAGTAGCGTCGCGTGTCAGAGAGGAACTAAGCTAAGCATTGAAACCACCCGCACCTAAAAAAAAACAACCACACACCAACGATTGCCAACTTTTTGTCATTATAAATCTTTTGGCTGAGTCTTGAGCGTCAGCCGTCAACGTATCTATGTACTATCTCACAACTACTAGCAGTTAGGCTATGGTAAATAGTTGTTAAAATTCATGTTGTTTGCCACCTAATGCTTGCTGCCTTAAACAGAGAGTGTTCCGAAAAAGAACGATAAAAGTTTGTTTGAGCGCTTGTGGCCTGCGCAGTTCAAATAAAAAGCACGTTTTTTGTTTGTAAAAAGAAAACGTACAAGCAAAACCTTAATGGCGTACATTTTTAATATCACGGCATAAATATGGCATTTTAAAGTCATCACCACAAGATTGAAAAACCTGTGCGCTAAAGAAACTTTAAAACCCTGTTTAAAAAAAATTACCCAAACAACATCCATTTGTACAAAAACAAAAACAAACAAGGTTATGTTCACGATGGATGAGAAAATCCCATAGAATAGTTGAACCACATTTTTGCAGATACATTCACTTGTTTTTATTACTCAATGTGAGTATAATTTATACGAATATGGTTAAGAGCCAAAGGAAGATGCGAATGAAAGAAAAAGAAAAGAAAAAGCAAATTTATTGGTTGAAAGTGAAGTTCCAAGAGTCTGTTTATAGCCAGATCATCATTTGAGGCAACATGCAATAGGTTGCAGTTGCAGCAGAGTGTATTAGTAGCAGCACCGCTCAGCGCGCGCGCGCGCCAAGCCGACAGAATTTCAAGTGGATGAACTGGAAATGCTTTTGGAATTCGGTTGAGGATGGTGGTAAAGTATACATATAAATAGCTCAATATCTATAGTGGAAGTAGTATGCCGAACTTGTACCGCCAAATTGAGTTTTCAGTTTTTTTTTCATTCTTGTTTTGACACTGTTGAAAATTAATAAAAACTTAGAGTTTATTTTTATGCAATATTTTGCCCATTTTATTGGCAGACATTTCAAAAGGAATGTTTGTAAGGTTCTTTAAAATTAACACTTGCTATGAGAAATCGGGTTAAGAGATTTCAACAAGGTTGGAATCGACTAAGACGATAGTTGACTATGGGTATCACTTACGCTCCATGTAAGGTGATTATCAAGTTGACTATCGCTTATTCGCGTTTGATGTGTGGCTGATGAATTTTAAGTTATGACAGCACCAACCACAAAAAGTGCTGCCAAGAGTCAAACATTTTTATGTGATCGCTTTACACATCGATCAAAAGTGACACATAATCTTAGCCGATTGCAGTTTTTTTTCATGTTCTTACCGCCATTTTAGTTTTGTTGACAGAACGCATTTGACGGCAGGAAATAATAAGGCTGATTACTTTCAGTAATGTCACTTAACTTAAAAAAAAAACAATATACCTTAATGTTTGGTTGCATTTACACCACTGAAAATGAGAAGTCAAGAAATTTCTTGCTAATTTGAACTATTTATTGCAAAAAAAGTGCTTTTTTATTTTAACCCATTACCACCCTCTGTACTCGCGCGAGTACACCTGTACAATCAACGTTTTATTACTGTTTGTGTATGATTTCCAATTTTAAATAAATACCGGTTGCTGTGTTTCATGAAAAAAACTATCGAAACTATCGGAAAACTAGAGGGCGCAAACAAGAAATACACTTGAAACAATAGTTAAACATAACCTTTTAAAAGTTACAACTTGGTTGTTAAGCCATTCCAATAGTGTGGTTTCTGAAATTAGTCCGTACAATTAAACAAACAGGGCAACTTTTCAGGTACCCGGAATCCTTATTGGCAAACTGATTTAGACCAAACTTCACTGAAACGCTCTCAGGTCAATACTGAAGATTTTGAGTTTAATCGGAAGCTTATAACATATTAACAACCATAAGTAGCTGTTCTAGATTAGATTGGTTAGAAGTGACTCTTGGCCGAGAATCGACACACTTAGACAAAATGTTGGCCCTTTGTGACACCCTATGTATGTATATAGGAAAGATTTTCCCTCCTCGTTAATCCATTTTGAGCTACTTATGAAGTGGGCAAAACTACTTATTTCAGTATTTGCCAAAGATCACTTGGATCATTGTAGAAGAAGTAGATAAAACAGAACATGAGCATAGAAGGTGAGGAATTGTTTCTTGATATAGACCCTAGAGAAATCGTTGGAGTTGACGATAAGTCGCATGGTCTACCTATCTATTAGACAGCTGATGTGCAATCTGCTTAAAAATATCAAACGTTTAGAGCCCTTCAGATCCAGCTTTAGCCAGATCTCTTTAGTCGCCAACAAGTGTTAATATTGTTCCGCCTAAGGTTTTTTTTTAAGTCTGGCACACAACTTTAGTTGGTTTATGTGAATTTAGTTATTTCTGGAAAAAAGAACAAATAAATGGACAAGTACAGTGATTGAGAGCGTAAACGATTTTATGGAACAAATCTTCTTTCACACTCGTACAGTTGAAGAGTACGGAAGGATCTCCAATCACACAAATCCGCTAGCACGGATAGTATCCACCTATTGTTTTAAAGAGATGTTCTTCAACCCTACCAAAACCATTCCGTAAGCTTTTCTATCTGTCCTAGTCCACTGGTTTCTTTCCGATCAAAAAATTTGATCTTCTATTTCACTTACGTCCCTTCTTTCCAAAGTCAAGAAAACGCTGATAAATTATCAGGTTAAGAAATATCTCAGAGAACGAAAGCTTCTCAATTACCGGTATGGCTTTAATAGCAATGGGTCAACTGGTGATCTGATATCGCACCGATTAGTGGCACAAATCTTTACGTCATTTTGGAGAAAGAAAGATTATTGCGCTTGATTTTTGAAAAGCATTTATTAGAGCTAGTCATCAAACTCTCTTGTTGAAAATGGGTGCATTTAACATTGATGAATCTATCTTCTTCGTTGGATTAGAAACTACCTTTCGAACCGCTCAATACAAGTTGTATTGGACAGTTTTCAGTCTCAAATTCATGAAATAAAATCTGGTGTGCCACAGGACTCCGTTTCCAACTCTCTTTTTCATATTCATCAATTATCTTTGGTCTGATACTTTTAATCCATTAAATTGTTCTGCTGACAACAGGGGCCAAATTACCGCATCAGTGATCGAATGAAAACGTCAAATTAGAGTAAACGACTGCTAGCTGACGTAAGCGACAATGCCAAAGTCACATAATTCAGTCACGTATTACTCGATAACTGATGCGGTAATTTGGCCCCAGTACTCTCAGCTTCTTATACCCATTTCCAGATTCACGTCCTTGTCCTTTGGATGTGGGTTTAGAATGGCAGAGTATGATAAGTTCATTAGATTGTAATATCGATGGAAATGCTTCAAAATCTAAATGCTGTTTTCTGTCATTAAAGCAGAAACTACCCCTTGTGCCGTTATCCATGAGCGGCACCTGCATTGAGGAAACCGAGCAACTCTCATTTCTCGGTGTGTACACCAGAGACCACCTTGTGTGAAATGACCACATATTTGACGTCGCGTCGCCAAAAAACGCAGCTAAGTATTCAGGTTTTCTTCGACGATGCAAGACATTTTTCCCCCCTTGTGATCTGCTTGCAATTTATAAAGCACATATTCGTCCAAAGCTGGAGTACAATTCCCGTATTGGACGGATTCCAAAAAAAGAGCCTTTAAATGATAGAATTATAACTGGAACATTTGAATCTCTCGAGCACCGCCACAATGTTTCTTGCATGTCTTTCTTCATTTTGCCGTTTTTTGTATACACAGTGTTCTAGTAAAATAACCAGTTGCATTCCTCTCCTTAACTTATTCAATTGAGCCCAACTTCAGATGTACAACCATATTTAGAGATTCTTTCTTTAGCCGCACTACACGAATGTGGAATGATTTAATCGACTCAATATTTCCTTCCCATTTTGATATTTAGATATTCAAAATTGGTTTCTTCTTTTAAACCGTTTCATCGCTCAATTTGAAGACGAGTCGAAATTTCAATTAATTTATTCGCTTAGTCGCGCGATTAAAAATGGCTGGTTGTAATTCGATTATACTCGTTGTTTAAAAAATGTAGTCATTTTGAATCCAATATCATTCAAAAACAAAATGATTTTTCGCCATAAAAAACAATCGAAATAACTCCTGTGACCTTTGCAATCTGATTTCAAACTGAAACTCATTTGAATTGAAATACACATTTTGAATTGCAGTTGAAACCATTTGACTGTTTGCTTAAATATCAACTTTTGAATTTTAACGCCAACTTGAAACTCAAAAGCAAGAGTATCTACCTACTCGTCTAAATTATAATGACGACCAAAAATGCAACATTAAAATAGTATTTGATTTGTATTTTGATTTAATTACAACTTTGTCAAATGTTATACGCATGTGCGCACCACAAACTACTACCATTTAAACAAGTAAAAAAAAAAGATTAATTTCACTTTCATTTTGATGCAGTTGGATGAGTTTCAATTTAATGCAGTTTTAGATTCACTTTCTAGGATGTTGTTAGATAGACATTGACTGTTATGATGGTGTACTATGTTCGTACTTGCATATTAAATGGCAGTGTTGGAGGTAAACTTGATTCGATTAACGACAATCTGTTATACCTATTACTCGTACTGCGCTTCGTTTGCGGTATGATGATGGTATGTATAGAAAGCGAAAATTGTGGATTAGATTATTATTTAACCTACGCATGACGTTTTAACTTGTTTGATGGTGCGTTGGTTTATAAATAATAATATCGAATTGGCAATGCAATTGAAAGTAAATTAAACTTGTTACCGCAGGAGTAATTGCTGGGTAATGGAATATTAATTCACAAATAAACTGAATACATTTTTTTTTTAGTCTTTAGTTGAAAGGAAGTTGAAAGTTTTTCAAACTTAATTCAGCATTTAAAGGTAATATATGTATATACATATGGAACAAAGAAAGCCATGATTTAAATTTATTTACAGTTTCACTATTAAATGTTACAAAACAAATCCCATTATTTCTATTATTAATGTCTGAGTTTTGTATTCACTTCACTTTCCAACAAAACCTTGACCTTAATCCTTCAACTTCAATTTACAAAACTGAAGAAGTAGGTACCAAGATCATGCAGCATTCATATGTATCTCTAAGTATATCTTAAAAGAAAAGATACAACACTTTCCCGAAAAAAGATACACAAAACCAAATGAACTTCGAAGCCAAAACCAGAATTTGTTTCGAGTCTTGTGCAAAAGAAAAGCACAGTATAAAACTCATAATGAAACTTAATGGTTACTTGGGATGTTTTTATTATTTTTTTTTTTAAGTGAATAGTTTAAATCAGTGTTGCCAATTTATTGTAATCAAATTGTGTATTTTAGTTACTTTCGAAAACTATCCGATCTCAATGAAATTTTAATACATTTTGAATGTAAGTTCGTTGGAACATTTAAATTCCATTATATTTTAAATGTACATTTAATTTAAGAAAATAACAGCTTCATAAGTTTATTTTTAACAAACAATTTCAAACATGTTCAAATAGACTTTATCCGGGTTACGGTTTGTCAGCTAAAAGTGGCTGCTACTATTTTAGCACTATGTGGTGGTACAACAGAATAAAATTCGGTGTGGTTCGAAAAACTTTACTATACCACACAATGTGATTTACTCTTCAACCAAAATTGTACTCCTTGCAGCCTCAACATATACCCCGGTTTCAAGAGTAGATTGAGGAATCGAATCGAATCCGAATTGAGATTTCGATCCAGGTATATGACGACTGGGACTAGAGATCGAATTGAAATGGAATCGAAATGACAATCTGGTTTTGTGCACACACTCGATTCTTCGATTCCTCGATTCAGGTATACAAGCATATTTTCGATTCGATTCAGCTCCTTTAGTGGGATCGGATCGAGAAATCCTATTTCAATCCGATCCAGGTATACACGGAGCTAAATCCTGATTCAATTCCGATTCAATTCTCCATATAAACGTAGTACTAGATTGTTTGTATTATTCACACACGCTCAAGGGTATATTAAGAGACCCTTATAATGTTAAACACAGCACGGGCGATGGGGAAATTAGGTGGGGAGAGAAAGGAGGTGTAGATGAACATTGGTTTTGAATGTTTGAAAATTGAAATGGCAAGGAAAAACCGTGCCGGGTAAATTATTTCATACTCTTGTTGTGCGACTAAAAAAATGAATCTCTATATTTGACGGTACGACCAAAATTAGGCTCGAGGGGAAACTAATGAGCATTTCTAGAGAAACGGGTATCACGGGTGAACTGATAAAGGGCAGGAATGCAACTGGCTACTTCGAGTGAGCATTGCTTGTAAAAGAAGCTATAAAATAACACATTTGTATGCGACCTCCTGCATATGCGTTTGATTGAAAAAGGTTGGGTTCAACTTGATTGCTCTCGCTCAGTGAAGTTAAGTCGAAATCTTTTTACTCGGTAAATCCACCATACATTAGTATGTCTAGCTGTTGCTGAAATGTTAATAACAATATGTGCAATTACTTTGATGAATCCGACAGATGTAAAATTGCAAAGTGAAAATAAAAAGAGTATTTTATCGTTAATTTATCGCACGAACTGCCTTTATTTACTTTCAAAAATAAATAAACAAATATCGGTTTCATCAAAGTGAAGATTTTGACATTTGTGAACAAATTACCAAACAGATCTACATACATATATTGGAGATGTGTGATTATGAAGGTACCTTGTGAGATAGTATAGAAGAGCTTTTGATTTATGTTTTCTCATGTGTATGGTTAAAAAAAAAACGACAGGAATATTTAGATGTCAGTCAACAAAAACTTATTGATTGTCTGAATTTACATCTGCCGATTTTTTCAGTTTTGTTGTTGTTCAAGTGAATTCGAGATATTCATTTTTCAATATCAGTAAATGGTTCTAGACATGTACCTACCCCTGAAAAAATATACATATATTACGTGTGACTTTTATAAATAATCTGAACATTTTTTCATTTAGCTCTCTCTTAAACCTATTTTTCTTATATTTGTTTTCTTCTTATTCAAAGATACTAGAAAGCTGATCAGAAATTTTGTGAATACGCTCTCTGCAATCTCAATATGAAAAATCTAAAAGTTCTTATAAAATGAAATCAAAATAGATAAAAAGAAATTGAAAAGTAAAATTATCTAGACTATTCCTTGTTGTACAAAACAATGTAATAAATTGGCACTCGAATTTCGATATCGAATATAAAAATTCGAATATCGAATATACATATGTGTACAAAAAAACCGAAATATATCGAAACTTGTTGAATCAATAACTCAGTTCAATATTGACTCTAATTTTTTTTAAATCATTAGTCAATTAAGGTTTATCGTCAAATAAGATCCGGGAGTTTCTGATATATATATTTTTTCATGAAAAAATAATTTTGTTCGAGCATCTTCAACCGGCAAGAGTCAAGTGACTACCTACACATAAAATTAAACCCAAGGACAATTGAACAGAGATTAATGATCTTCAAAGTTGTGTAGGTACTTCACGTTTATTTTTAAAAGAAGCAAATCACCAACTATTGAGGAGAACAGTGACAGAAGACACAAAACACCTGAGGACACGTCTCCATCGTATTCTCTCATAATGAATATAATTTTTTGTATCTGCAAAAAAATTAAGTATAAAGAACAACACTTACAATAATAATTTATGTCAACGACCCTTGTTGTACCAGATATAAAATATCTGAAATTAAAAAAAAAGAACCAACCAACCAACAGTGTACTCGTATCTGTTAACTCAAAAAGTACACAAAATTTGTTTGGCCATAATAATAACTTTTTTTTTATCCTCGTTTTGGTGGTATGGTGATTTCTTTTTCTGATTATAAACATCGACTCGGGGAGTAGGTGTTGTTAAGACAAAATTGAAGCACAAAGCCAAAGAAAATAAGAAAGAGAACTTAAGTTTATTTTTAGCATGCGAATTGTTTTTTTGGGCTAAAAAGCCCAGAAATGTTAATAAAATGAAGAATAAACACACACAAAAAAACGATCTTAAAAGAAATTTACTTTCTGATATTTAAAACAAAACGAAAAACCTCCTGTAGGTACATTGAGGAGAGAAAGTGGTCATAATGCATTACATGAACTAAATTTATTATTTGCGTAAAATAAAAAAAGTACTTCATCATCAAAGAACAACAACAACAGCAAAAAAAATGAGATACAATGAAAATGAGATCAGCGATATTGGTGGTGCGTGCTCATCATAAGAATCGCCAACGAAAATTGAGAGTTTTGCACTTTTAGTGTTCCCCTACCTCTGATGAACAACATCCATACACAAACGAACGAACCATAAGACTTGAAAGGAATGCATTAAGACACAGTTAAAATATTTGATATCCCTGAAGGCGATTTAAATATTTCGATGGTATACGGACCTGTACGTTTCAAATTTTATTTAAAGAACTAAATGACCGCAATTCTGTACTTTTTTTTGGGTCAATGGATTGGAATTAATTGCGAAAGGTGAGTTGAATTGAAATACTTTCATTGAAGAAAGTGTTTAACATATTTTAGAACAATGGTAACAGAGAATAATTTATTATTTTAAAAACGTTCCCTCGTTCTGCGTATTCTCAGTATTCTGGTATTCCAATTTCTTGCCTTTCTGAATTCAAGTCCGGGTTTCTGGTATCGGTAAATCAGTTGGCCGATTCCAAAAGGTGCAGCGGATTGTATTGAAAGCGATTCCTTAATTTCGACCAGTTTCACTTTGGGTTATTGTCAAAAGCGAACATTGGCGAAAAAGATAGTTGCAATTTTTCATTTCGTTTTCAGCGACATCGGCAGCCTTAGCCGTGATATTGTCGCCTCAACGACCAGTCTGGTGGCGTCCACGCCCTGAATGGTCACCTGTGGTTTCAGTGTTAGAGTCGAGTAGCTAAGCGCCAGAATGTTTTCCTAGGTGGCGCGACACGATTGGGAAATAGATGTCAAAATTCACACTGTCTTAACATCAAAAAATTGACACAATTATTCCACGCTCTTGCAGAGTATAGCGCTCCATTGCTTGTCTATTGGCAAATGGCAAATATGATAGGCGTACGTCGCGACGCCATTTGCAAATATTTACTCATCTTTCGGTAGAGTGATTAACTTTGCGCCACCTTGTTTTTTATTGTTCTATAAATGACCGCGTTCGGAATTCTATCCAAATCTATCTGGATAGCTTTGTGTTGTAATGCTGTGTAAAAAAACAGTTGATGACAAAACAGCTGTTGGCAAAAAAGAAGTCTCAGTTGACTACAAATCTGATTCGAGTTTGTTATTTGAGTGGAGTTCTTTTCATCATTAAATCGCATTAATTACATTTTCCTTTTTCGTTAATATATGTATATGGTTTCTGAAGGAATAAATAAATAAATCCAATTGATTTCTGCACCAAATTCGCCGATAGGAAAATATTTCTGTTAAATTTTCTGCGCATCAGCTGATTTTTTACACCATACCTATCCAATCCGATTTTAATCGTTCAGAAAACGAATGGATATTAACCTATCCTAGACAGCCTATCTAAGTGAATAATGAAGGTGATTAATGGAAGTTCTAACAATAAGTACAAATTTTGAAGCATGGCTTTGCCGTCTACCTAATTGACAGCTGATATATAAAATACGAAAGTTTTAAATGACACAAATCAATTTCATAGATTTTGCTTCGATAAGTTAGCGCAGTTTTACAAAATATCAAAATTTTTTTGGACGTCAGATAAAAAATCTCTTCTAAAAACATATCTTCTTGTTTCTCTGAGAACGAGACGGAAAAATATCTTCTCTTTCCACCCAATTAGACAATCCGCAAATTATAGGTAGATCACCACGGTGTGGTATGAAATTGAGATTCAAAAGTTCACCTCTTATTCTAAACATTAATTATGTTCTTTCCTGCAGGCATTCCGAAAATAGTTGCCTTTATTTAGGTTGTACTGTAAATCATCCGGTGTAAGGATTCTTTTCCTTCCTCAGCATATTGCAATCTAAAACGATCTTCTAAGTTGGAAATCAGTTGATATACCTACCAAGCATCAATGTTAAACTGTATTGCAATTTCCTGCGTTAGGTCTATCCACTTCTTGGACCAATCAAGTTCTTAATAAGCTGCTTTTTTTATAAAGGTAACTTGTAGTTCAAGTGTTTTGATGAATAATGGGGCAAATTTCGGTTTCTAGCCTAATCATGTCGTAAGGGATATTTGTAGGAAGTCGAAATATGAGTTTGATGTAATATCGAAGAAGTTTTTCGGTTAGATGCCTTTCCATGATGAGGTTTCTGGTGAAATAAACTCCTAGATATTTGTACTTCGATCCCTCGAGTTTGATCTTCTTCCTCCTTTTTGAAATATTATAACTTTCGATTTTTCAAGTTAACAGCTAATTTCCACATAGTGCTATATTTAAAAAGCTTTTTAATCATAAACTGGAGAGATTCCGCCGAGTATGCTTATAACCCAATATCATCGGCAAATAGGAGGAATTTGATAAGAGTGGTAAGGGTTCCTGCATATTCTATACCTCCTTGCCAAAACTCAATTACATCATCAATGAAAAGGGCAAATAAGCTTGGGTTGAGAGTACAGCCTTGGCGCGAGATGCGAGAAAATCTGTGTGACATCCCCAATCTAAACATCTTTTACATTAATGCGTTTCGGTCTATGGTATCAAATGAAATTTTTAAATCTACAAAGAAAGCGTATAATTTCTTCTTTTAAGATAAAAGTCGCATTCGCGGTACTTCTTAAGATAAAGATATGTTCAGCAGTTGAGTACGATTTTAGTCGATTGTGCAGTACCGTAGTAAATAATTTATACGTATAGATATATACAACGCCATTAAAAAGCAAAAGGAATTGATTTGAAGTGGGTCTTCTCGGCTTAATGATTCAACAAGTGTTGAAACTTGTTGTGCCGAGGTGTGTTTTTGATTCTCAAGTAACGAGAAAAGTGTTAATTTCATGTACATTTTAGTTCATTTCATCCGACGCAAACCGCTACTTAAACACCAATGGCTTTCATGAAACTAAATGACATTTGGTTTTTTCGCTTTCCATTAAATGGCGGAGAGAAAGCGAATCGTTTTTTTTAATAGGAAAATACCAATATACCACCAAAAGCGATTCGCCGCGCTTTTTGGAATCAGCCTACTGGTTTCCGGTAAATTAGATTCTTGGTGGTATCTGGTACTGATAGTACTGGTTTCTGATAAATTAGATTCTAGTCTTGGTATCTGAAATCGAATAATCGGTTTCTGATGATTTGAATTTTGTCCTGCAGGGTATTCGGGTATCAAATTTATTATTTTAAAAGCTTAGAATTCGTAAGAAGAACTGCGGTGCTAAGCCCCTAACAACACTTCAAAAAAACAAGACAAAACTCTCGATCTCTAGTACATCAGCTTATACCAAGTCCCTGGTGCCGCTTAAAACATGCTTCCTGCTCTTGAACATCAGCAGTTATAACAACATTGGTGGCACTTGAAACACCAAGCTAAAACGTTTTACTACATCAGAAGGTACTACCCCCCTAGCAGGCTTAACATTCTCGTAGATCAGTCGAAGTACCGAAGTATAAATAAGGACTTTTTAATTCGAAATATGACCTACATATTATTGATGGTTGGACAGGTCTAAGTAAAAAATTAATGGACAATCTCACCTACATAAATTTGATTTTCAAACGAATGTCATTTCCAGTAGTAGGGAGAAGCTCCGATAGATAGAAGCTCAATAGAACCAACTAATATCGTATGACGTTGTACATGAACAGAAGGGTGCTTTTCGCCATTTCAAGCAGGCCCGTATGTAATATTTTCAATAGAACACGAATGTGAATGAATTATTGATAAATTTATCTAGTTAATCGATAATAAGATAATCTTACTAGCGCTGAAATTTAAACAAGAATAACTCTTTCTAAATACTGCTTCTTTATTTTAGAAGGACAACTACATAGCAAAGCTCTAAAAGTGCAGAATTCTATCGATGTATGTGGCTGGGTCATGTACATCAGATGGACAATAACTCTCAGGTCCGGAAAATCTTTGATTTGATATCCGAAAGATGGCACAGAGTAGAGTAGAGTAGTGGCGGAGAATTCAGGTGACATATGTAGATGTGCATGGCGAGCTCAATCAATTTGGCGTACGAAACTGGTTACCAACAATCACATTTGACATTTCTTCTTCTGTTGTGACATTTGGTCGGCGGTGGCCACGAGACTGAAGCGAGGCTACTCACTCAGTATCTCAGTTTAAATCTCAATCTCACGTTCTTATAGTGAACCGAGACTTTAAATTTCAGTTTGGTCTTGTCCGGAAGTCTAGGTTCAATTTAAAAGAACTAATAGAACGTGATATCGACAGCGAAACGAGACTAAGTTAAACGATACCAGAACACAGAGATAACTTTTTCGTTATCAACACGAGAAAGTTTTCTCATCTGAGTTTTTTGGGAACATACATACAGGGCTGCCGAAGTGAGTACTCTCACTCCCCTAGCATTCACTGTAGTCGCTTACTCACCTCATCTGGATTGTACTCCGCTCCAAAACTTTTTCAAAATTTTTTTTATAATTGTATCATTAAAAAAAGGTAAGTGCCTTCACCGATCTCATCTGATTCGTTCAACGTTTAAATGCTCATTTTGTATGGTCCTGACCACAAACAAGTGTCACTCTTGTTGTTAGTTGTATTCTTCATTTCACGAGGTTATGAATTCAGAAAGTCCTGAAAGTAAGTCGTTTGAGTTCAACTTACAACTATCGTTCAATTATCATATTTTTCTAGGTTACATGCTTTAAAAATAATATTGATTTGCTAGAACTATGTACGTTAACTAAATTTTCCTTCTTATATATTCCTTAATTGGAAACAACTATCGCAGAAGTTAATCAGTCAGGATAAATATAATTGGGGAAACCCCAGTAAAGAGCCAAAACAAAAGACGGACCACACAAAATGAAATAGTTCAATTAATCACCCATTTGATATAGGTCTACTGACATCGAGCTTCCTTATTCATAGTTAAATAAGTATACTCCCCTCTGGCAGAACTCACATTCAGAAGACAGATGCCAAATAAATTATCTCTACGGCTTAGACACTCCATTGTAGAATATCGGCATGATCGCACTTTACTTTGTTCTTGATTCTTTTTGCAAGGTGTCATTTTGACATAGGTCTAGCTCGACTAACGACGACTCCCATAGAAATATCAAAACGAATTTAAGATCACAGAAGTGATAACCAACAAAAGGGGAATAGGTATCTTAATTGTAAGATACAAAGTTTTAATTCCTTATTATCTTTTTTATTTATTTATTTTTTTTTTTTTTTCATAAAAAAAGAAGAAAAACAGGTGCTTACAAATTAAACACGATCCGGCAATAAAAATTAGAGAACACTGATCATTGAATAGATAAACGGTCATATTACAACCTTACCTGTATTTTTTCTTTGTTATTATAATTTATTCGCCTTTCTTTTCAATTTTATTTCCGTTTGGGTTTCTTCTGACCTGAGGAGGGGGACAAGAAAACAAGGAATAGAAACCCTAATTTGTTAGATTTCGAAAAGGGACTTTTACGGTTCACATTTTGGGTGAGGTTTTTAAACACGCATAAAGTTAAACACACGAGGTTAACATGCAATCTAGACCCTCACACCGAATCATTTATCTGTTCCTACAAAGTTAATATATTATTCAAAACATCTAATATAATTTCTCCTCTAAATTTTCCAAAAAATTGGAAAAAGTAGATACTTTTAAAAAGGGGTCAGTTGTTTAAAACAAAACAAGATACATAAATTTGATTAATTGTTATTTAAATAATAGGTTAGAGAAAAAGATATCAAATAGGAAGAAAAGGATTGGTTAGAAACCGATTAAAAGTTCAATAAACTCTTTTGTATATTATGATGATTGTTTGTCTATAGGTGAGGTAGTTTAGAGGATCCAGGGTCAGGAAGAAAAAAGCAAGAAAACTCAGTTTTATGAAGAGTTCTGAACTCCAAATAATAATCAGATCAGATCTTAGAAAAATCACATACAAATAATATAATATAATATGTAATGTACGGAAATCCATGTTTAAGTCGTCCATTATTCAATTGTGAAATGACATTTCGATGCCAGTGTTGCCTATTGGGTAATATGTTTCATAGTAGCAGACAAATTAACTTAAATATACTCTGAAATTATTTTGTTGGTTTAGATTGGTATATTCATGGTTTCAATATTCAATATGTATTTATACTTTTTGCCAGATAGTTTTTTTTATAAATCTTTGTTATTGATTTTACTTATTTAAATAAATTTCATTGATAAATTCAGGTTACAATTGTTATCATTTTATCGGTGTATCTGTGTTGTTTAAAGAAATCATCACTTGATTCACTTTAAAAAGACGTACGAGTAGATGGACTTCATGAATATTACATTTCATAAAACTGAGACTTGAATATTCTAATAGTGATTGCGTATTAATTATTTTCAGCACAATTTTGACAGCCGAAATAAATTGCCCAAATGGAAATTGTATTGGTGTCAAATAAAAATCGTTTAAAGAATTTAAACCAGTGACGTATACTTAAATTACTTACTCGTAAATTGTTGCTGTAAAAAAAATATATGGCAATACTTAAGGGTGAAGGTATCTAACAGACATATTGTGATGTTTTGGGCTTCGTGATTTTTTTTTTGTTTAACTCGAATACAAGATTGACATTTATTTGACAGAAACTTTGATGGAAATTGTAGTAGATTCAAGAAAAGTTTGAGGATTTGTTAACGAGAAGGTTAAATTGTTTATTGGTAGAACGACATTAGTGCCAGACGGGATAAAGCACATGGCCGTAGCCAAAACTAGGACATAAAAGTTAGGATAAGTGTCCCTGGACCCCGTCGAAATTGCGATAAGTGAGTTCGTGGCCAAAGTTAAAGCCAAGATACAAACTAATTGGTATAGAGTCTGCGGCCGTAGCCGAAACTAGGGCATAAAGAAGGTTGGGATATATAGTTCTCGCCCATAGCAGAGACTAACCCACAAATAAAATGGGGAAAAAATAAAAAGTCCTAATCTAAACTAAAGCAAAAATATGGTTAGGTTAGAGTCCAAGGCCTTAGCCGAAACAAGGGTATATATAAGGTTGGGATTGTGCCCCTGGACCTAATCGAAATAAAGGCACAAACTAGGTTGAAATCGAGTGCCCGATCTTAACTGAAATAAGATTGGTACAAAATCCCAGGCCCTAGTCGAAATTTGAACCCTAACAATATCTAAGGAACAATCAAAGTTATGCACAGTCATTTGCATTACTATAGAAGTTTAGAGACAGACACTAGAGCACTAAAGTACAAATAAGATTGGGATAAAGTTCCCAGGCCCGTTTGAAAATAAATCCCAAATATAACTGTAGCCCACATACTCAGCAGTGTGTCTGTCGGGTCTTTGATTAAAATGGTACTCACAAGACGGCAAGGTCAAAAGACGAATTTCCATATAAATTTAACTTTCTCTTGTCATATTTTTATTAAAATTAGATGTGAATTGTATTAGTTTGGGAAATACTTCGTTCAAGATAATCATCATATTAGACAATCTGATGAGAGAGGGTTAAAAGCTCTCTGATTTATTTATATGAAGCACACTAAATCACGAAATGTCACATGATTTACCTTTTGAACCAGCGCGGCAACCCTTATCTGTCATATTTATTGTTGGTTTGATTTTTAATTTCCAAAGTGCCAAAATTGACCACTCTGTTGTTTTCGTGATCATAGAGCGCTCTCCGATCATATTCAGAACGAACAAAAAATGTAAGTCAATAAGTTAGGTCTCGTTAATGGCAGGTGGCAAGTGTCAGGTGATGAGAATGAAAATAGATTTGGAAAATCTTATCCTCAGAATTCAATACATTAATCCCGAGACATGCTCATATGTTGCAATTATTTTAGGCTCTGAACATTGGTTTAACCCGTTCATAGTGTGAAGTAATGAATGGATCAGTTTATTGCTGCATGCAGTAGTAACGCATGCATTTCTTGTTTTGCATATCGGAGTAAGTTTGTAAATAGTACATCCAAGAACCATGTCCACGAACCAAAAACATAAAAATTCGCCAATATTCATAAAGTTTAATGAAGTAAATTTAATTTTCTTTTGTCATTCATCATTTCTTCAAATTAGTTCAATGAGGGATGTGGAAGTGAAATTTATTACTGAAACAACATGTCGATCATTAGTTTCTTTCTCATAACAATTCATTTAAGAAGAATTAAACAACAAACAGTTTGTACACATACATATTTAGTTTATTCAGTAAAATTGTTTAAATACATACAGAATCAACACATTTTTGTTTGTAGATAATTTTGAAAATAATTATTTATCAAAGAAAATTCTTTAAAATAGCCAAACAATTCCAATGGTTATACACTTTTCAAAAACAAAACTGTCATATTTTTCCTTTATGGCTTTTAGAGCAAGTATATGTAGCTACTTTTGTTTAAAATAGAAAAATAGTACTGTTTATACGTTAAGGCATGTTTATTTATAACTCAATGCCAATGATTTTTTTTGATTCTTTTTGTTATTTATTTATTTTATTACCATGATGCAAGGCATTATACGAACATTGAATCGATAGATTTTTTAATTTGAGATAGGCAGAGAAATCATACATCCAACAAAATGGGACCATGAAAAAGCGTCAAAAAAAAAGAAAAGAAAACAAGATATTTTTCTAGAGTTTTCGAACACAAAATGTGTTTGAGTTATGACCCGTATAAGCTTAAAAGGTTTTGATAACTACAACCCTAAATCATACTATTTCACTACGGCCCGAGAGGACGGCTCGTAAGTCAAATACAATTTCTTGCTGTCTCATACAGTAGAATATTTTTCATTACTAACCTAAATACAAAACAAAGCTAGTACTTCTTCCCCCGGCATTTTCTTCTCTAACGATCCATCGTTTAGACTTATTGCCCCTCTCTCCCCCCAATAAGCAATAGCACTAACGTCCATTCTTTCCAAGGTCAAGAGATATCTTGATCTTGAAGAACGAAAGTTCATTAGTCATTAGACCAGCAGAACGACTTTCGTAGCTAAATCACCACTGATCTCATGGCGTGTCTTACCGAAAAATAGAACCATGCTTTTCATTACATTTGAAAAATCTAAGCGAATTGCACTTGATATTTGAAATTCATTCGATAAAATTTGGGAGAAAGTTTCTTAATCGAAGTTACATGCATTTGAAATCTATGAATCTCTCCTTCGTTTGATTAGAAACTACCTTTTTCTGACGGTTCAATTCGAGTTATTCTGAACGGTTAGAAGTCTCATATTAAAAAAGTACTGGTGTGCCTCAAGGTTATGTTTTGTCTCCTACCCTCTTTCTTATGTTAATAGATGATATATTATCTCCATTTTATAATCAACTTCATTCTTTCACTGACGAAAGCATCCCATTTGGACAACATTATATAGGCTTTTCTAATTGGGACTTGACAACTTTGAACTTTCACTGTGAACGCACCCTTTAACCAATGACCAAACTGTCAATGTCAAAAGATTCATAATAATAAAACAAAAAACCGAATTTCCGGTCTAAGTCAATGCGTTTTCGCAATTGTTTTTTAGAAGAACAAGTTTCATACAAAAAGAATTCACACCCAAAAAAAAATTAAAGCTAATATGATAATGCGAACCACTTGTTATGAAATTAACGTTTTGACCTAGAACTTAAACTGTTTGAAGTTCTTATGCTTTATGTGTGTTTGTGTGTGTGTTCCAACTAGTTCAATTCTTCACATTAAAGAAGTACTTATTTTGTCCCACACGATTGTTTCCTTAGCAACTTGTTTATAAACATTTTGTAAGTTTTATTTTCTAAAAACTATTAACTTAAAAAAAGGAATTTCCCATGCCAAACAAATTTGATTTTTTATTAGTGATTATTACATTTGTATCTAAGAACAGGTTTTAAGAAAAAATTTAATTCAAACATATTGCTAAACATAATCGATGGAATTTTGAATATTTGCATTTTTTATTTTAGCAGATACACTTGGCTTCTTTATTAATCAAACTGGTTCTTAAAAATCAAAATAATTATTTTAAAATTGTAACGTCTAAACCATATTAGACTTCAAATGATAATCAATTCATTTATTATATTCATATTAAATGAAGAGTTAAACTAATTTTTTTATTTTTATTTAGACTGAAAAATTCCAAAATAACGAATGGTAAAATACAAAAAGACACCTGTATTAAGGTACTTTAACTGTGGACCATTCATTATGTTTGGTTTGTGGGTTTTTAGGCCAACTTTCGGTTTTAGTGAATACACTTAAAAAATACAAGACAATTCGGTAAAGTAGAAACATGTTTGGTTTTTCTTGAGCCTACAGCTGTATTCAATTAACTTGCTTGACTTAATGAGAAAAAAATATAAAGAAAGAAACTTAAAGAAAAGTGTCAAGTTTTTGACAGGGGGACTTTTTGGCGTGGTTTTGTTAATTTATTAAAATTTATTTGTTAATGCCGGTTCTACTATGAGAATTATATTGATGACAGTTACTCAACTTAGATACAATAATTTTAAAACAAATTTCAATTATTCTTGAAGCTTTTTTAATTAAATTTTGATCTAATTTAAGACTTACACCTTTATTACGACTGTCAATTATCAATTCAAAATTGATTCGCGTTAAATTACGGTATTTAAATACCCAATTGACATAATTGTTGACCATTGAGAATTATGCAGACATTGTGAATTGAAAAAAAAATAACGATTATCAATGAATAATTGATTGCTTGTTTAATACATTCAGTATTAAGATGACAAATTTCAATATTTATCAATTAAAGGTTGACAATGTACTAGGGGTGTTAGTTAAATATGGTATACATAGTAGCTGTTTGTGTCCGGAATCACTCCACTGAGTTTGATGGTCTTAGGACTATTCACACGAGAGCTACTCGTATCAACGAACGATGAAATTAAGAACAAATGGGATTTGAAACATTTATTAGCCTATATAATTCACAAAAACTAAACAAAATAAATTGTAGAAAACTAATTGAAATTAATGTTAAGATACTAAAATTAGCATTTTAGTTGCTTAAAAACGTCAAAATTGAGAAAAATAATTAGTTGTCATGAATTTTCAATCTGATTGTTACAACCTGTCAAACTCTATTCGCGTTCCACATACCACCCACACTGCAACGAATGAATTGTTCGCATGCGGCTTACCTCCTTTTTCTTGGTGATTGGTAATAGTCAAAATAGATAATTGATAGTTCATTCGTGAGACATTGAACGCTTTCATTTGAATAGCCATTTAGTGCTTTTTTTGTTGGCTAGTTGGTCGAGAAGCGATTCATCCAACTGAATCTTTGTTCTTTAATTTGAACGATCATGAACTAAATGAAGTCAAATAGATCGGAATTCAAAGACTTGTTTTGTGTTATTAATGCGTTCATGATACACCTCAACCTTGGTGAAGGATATTTTTTGTCTCTACATCCGGAGAAATAACGAATAGCGCGCCGTTGGTTTGCCGACTATCGAGGAATATTCAAATTTAATGTTTTTGCTTCCAAACGGTTTCATTGTCCCGACGATCACGTAATTCTTTTTGGCGTACGCCAACCGACATTTTGACAACTCACCAGTAGTATTTTTCCTAAAGAAATATACCAAGAAATGAATTCAATAAATTCAATCTTTGCAAAAAAGAACTTTAGGGGTTTGAAAGCACTAATCATATGATTATCAATCGCTTATAATTCAATTGCTTTTCGCAAAATATCAATATTCAATAGCAAATTTGTTTGTTTGTTGTTATGAAAACGTGTGACTACAGAACTGTCAAGCTGAAAGTAAATTTCTTTCTGTTATGAAAACAGCTGACAGCAGAACTGTCAAACTAAACGAAATAAATAAATAAATAAATTTTTGTGCAACAGCTCGGAGTGAACCAGGACCTAGTGACTTACAACTCTCAACCATTCCTGGGTGCGTGTTACCAGGAACCGAGGGAACCTACAATTTTCTGCCGATTCCGAAGGGCTAATGAGCATGACAAGAGATACTCTTGGAGAATTTTTCAATTCCTCGCAAGAGGCAGTACACCCCTGATAAAAACTTTCTTGCAGCGGCTGAGAATCGAACTCGAGACCTTCCGCATGACAGTCCAACGCATTAACCATTATGCCAAGGGCCCAAGGGGTACAAACTAAACGAACAAGTCTGAAATTCATAAAATAAATACTGGTGTGCCACAGGGCTCCGATTTGTCTCCGACTCTCTTTTTCATATTTATCAATGATCGTTTGTCTGAAACTTTGAATCATTATATATTATTTTCCAGATGCATGTACTTGTCCTTCGGATGTGGATTTGAAAGGGCAGCTTATGATAAGCTCATTAAATTTTGATCCCGATAGCATTGTTAAATGGAGAACCATAAATCGTATAGAATGTAATGCTTCGGAAAACCCAATGCCGTCTCCTGTCGTTGAAGTGGAATCCACCCTAATGTCGCTATCCATGAGCGGCCCTTGCATTGACGAAACAGAACAGCCTTCAGTTCTCGGCGTATGTAACACAAACCAGCTTGTGTGGAATGATCACATATTCGTCATAGTCTAAAACGTTGCTAAGTGTTTAAGTTTCCTACTTTTTTTATGTTAAGATCGCCTACCTATGTAGTTCTGTCTTGGCAACCCTATTTGAAACACTGTTTTTAACTATCACTTAGCTTATAGAGTTCAAGATAAAATTATTCTCAAAGGAATGATAAAATTGTAGTAGTAAAATAGTTGCCAGTTTTAAAATGGTTGCCTACTTAAGGTTACATAACTAAGGTTGCCAGTATCATGTGACCATTTTAAAAGTGACCATCCTACAATTTTGTTGTCAGTTCAATTTTATTATTTGATTTAAGATTTAAGAAATGTAGACTTCTTAAAATAATACTTACATTTTGTGAATTCTTTAATCGTTGATTTGTAGAATAATTTTTGTTGTTTATAAATGCATTTACACACACGCTCAACTTAAACAAAACTAAAAAAAACTTAAACAAACTAATTTTACAATGCCAAAGTTAATTGCATTATTTTAAATCACTTTTTCAATGATCACTTCATTTAATTAAATCATTTTTTAAATTACTGGCATAAATATTAATAACTTTTGAGTTAGTAACTAAGGATGCACTAAATTTAGAACGGTTTTAAAACACACAATAACGTTGCTCGGCACAGTGATAACGGTACATCGATCTGAAATGAAAAGAATTTAAAATTAATTTTTTTTTAATAATCACAACAATAAGAACGAAATATAAACAGAAATCAATTTCTACCAATTTTAGTTCAAAGTCTGTCAAAGTTTATAAAAAAAATACTATTAAAGAACTAGCCAGTTTTTGGAACTAGACCAACGTATCTATTTATTTTTAAAAAGAATCCTCGAAAAGAAAAACGAAGAAAATATCTAAGTAATGTTCATATATACATATCTATTCTGAATTCTTGTGAGTGGTAAATTATTTTTTTGTGGATGTTGTTCAGCAACGAAAATTAAACAAAAACAAACCCATTTATTGCAATAAGGAAAGTATTACATCAGCCAGAAAACAAACAAAAGTAATCTTGTGGTTAAAAGAAGGTATACTTATCTCATAGATTAAATTATTTACCGATCTTGTTTATACACCTAAGATAAAAACGCATAAAACCATAAGATATAGGTTTTTTTCATATAGTGTTTATTTAGCAATTGAGTTATTTGGAACGAAGAATAACAGTGAACTGTCGAAAAGAATGATATTACTGAAATTGTATGGATTTAAATTATTGAATTAACAATAAAGAAAAAAAATTATCAATAAAGAATGGAACGAAATTTAAAAAAAGATTTAAAATTAACTTAAGTCCAGTTTTTCGTCAAAATTGGTTTTTATTTCTGAAGCTCGCTTTAGTTGCCTGGACAAAAGTTTTAGGCGATTAAAATATCTTTTATTCATTAATACATTTTATTACTTTTTTGTTTTTTTTTTTCTCGTTCCCTAAGGATTTTACATAAATTCTTCCTACCATTATATTATAAACTATAGAATTTTTTATTATTCAATATATTTATGAAGATTATGTCATATCGGAATTAATATCTAAAGCTATAAAAAGTCGATCGACAATTTTAAGAATTGCTCATTCGTATTAAAAGTTACTAAATAGTAGCTTTATAAAAGGGTAACTAAAAATGGCTTGGATTGGACCTGATAATTTTTGAACTTAATATTCTAAAATTCGCACTATTTTTAGACAGAATCACAAAATATGTAAATGCTTATAAAATACCATTATGACTCGGACTAGACCGGAACCCAACTTAAAGTCTACGAGTCAATAAATCTGATGTGATCATTGGACTTCATTCCTATTTTACATATTTTTAATTTATTTTGTTTTAGCTTTGCAGATAAATAAAATTTAAGTCTTAATATGACGAAGAATAAACACGAATTTTACTTCTGATTCAACCAGAAGAATTCAAGTTTAAACTAAGCCGGACTGCGATGAATCAATCAGAATTATTGGACCGAATTTTGTCTGTTCTTTTCTATCAATTCTATCAAAAATTGCCAAAACTTGTCACATAACACTTCCATAGCTTCCTACATACATACATCGCATGTAAAAATGTTCTGGAATAAAAAAAAAGTTTTCGTAGTCATCTTCAGATTAAGTTTTCTTGAATAATTCATGAGTTCAAGATTAAATTTTTTTCTTTTTTTTTTAATTTTTTCTCAGAAGACAATTATTGAAACCCTAATTTTAGAAGCGAACAATTCAAAAAACTGAAATTTTTGGTCAACTTAGAAAAAAAACTTTCTAACTTGTCGAATTATGGTAAAATAGTTCTTGGGATTATTAAAAAAGTATCTTTAAATATAAGCCTAAGATTTTAACGTTTTGTTTTTTTTGTGACAAAACAACTTTTGGTATTTAAAAAAAATCTTTGACGTATTTTAATAAATAATGAATTGTTTTGAAGAAAAAAATCTTAACCATTTAATACATGAGCCCAACTGTCATACTTGAGCGAAACGCATTTGGACTAGAGATCACAATCCATTTAATATATATGTATTTACATATATCCAACTGTTAAGAAGATAATCAGTGCTTAAGTATAACTTAAGCAGGTTTAAATGTTTTAATATTAAAAAAAGAGTCAATCTTAAAATACAACAACTATAGTGTGTATGTATGTCTGTCTAATCTAATACGTCTGAACCACTGAAGATAACATCCTTAAATTCACATGCACCATATGTTCATGTAGTTTTTTTTTATGGCCTAGGTGGCGCTTGAGTAGTATTCTTTTCGAAAATTCTTATGAATTTACCTTAGCTCAAAGTTACACAATATTCTATCTTAGTAAGTAGAATGTATTTGGTAAAATTTAGGTGGCGCTGGTGTGCAAATATTCATGGAAATGTAGTTTTCCCTGCAAATAATTTTCATATCAAGTTTATAACATTTAAATAATTAGCTGCAATTATTTAGAAATAAGACAGTCGTTAACAGATAATTTGTGCATAATTGTGCCATCTAGAGAGACGAATTAATTCAAAATGTGTTTCCAAACATTCGATCAAAATCATCGATGGCTGAGCGAAAGACATACAAAAAACATTAAAGTTGTATTTTCCGTCATTTTTATTCCAGTCAATTGATAATATGGTAGAAGGATGATAATGTAGTAGAAGAAGATGATAGAGTGAAATTTCCAACAAAAATTCCAAGTTCACTTGTTTTTCCAGGTTTTCCACCGCATAACTTAATTTTGACAGTTGTATTACCAATCATACTGCTATGAAGCCTAAATGCACCAACGTTATTTAACGGAAAGCGATTGATTGTCAAGGAAATATTGGGTAACAATATCGAATCGGCAATTATCAATAGCAAGTTTAAAGGAGATCCCGATAATTCCAACAGATTCCCTAACAGCACTTTAACACTAACAATTCCCAATTCATCTGGCATATGGAATGAAAAACAAGTGTACGACTTGGATTTGGAAAATTCATACTTCATTTATGGAAAAGAAGAATCAAAAAAATATTGTTCGCACGTTGGGCTTTACAATAGATGAGTGAGTAGATTTTGGCGGCTTGTAATGGCCATATTTTTTTGGTTACAAGACAAATAAAATGCACGACTGGGTCGCACGAACTTGCTCCTATGTAATAGACTAGGAATTTTAAAAACAAATATTGATAGAAAAAACTGTTCACAAGGATAAAATTATTTTTTTAAATTCTTTTAGTAGTAAGAGACAAAAACAGAATGCTATGCAATTACGAATTTATGCAAGAACAAGAATTATTTTTAAAACATTTTTAAGAAAAAATTTTGGTAGGCCAATTTAAATTTTTTATTATTGTTCGAATAAAAATTAAATTAACAAAAAAAAATATTGAGCCGTTTCTGAGATATCGAAATTTCAAAAAAGGAAAAAATAGATTTTTTTTTTTAAATTCAAAAACTATTTATTTTAAAGTTTTGAAATGCAATGTGTTTTCGACTTTTTAGAAGCTTCTCTATAAAAAATTTCATTAAGATCCGTTATGTGGATAATGAGAAATTCAAAATTCGAAAAAATGGGTCTATGGTAGCTACAAGCTGTAATATCTTAATTTCAATTTTTTTTTAATAAATTAAAGATCATAAAAATTAATGGAAAACAAAAATTTTATCAAAATATGTAGGTGCCGTTTAAGAGAAAAATACGATTTTTGAAAACCATTTTTTTTTTAAATTTTTTAACATTTGTATGGTGGGTACCTTTATTTTCAGGTAAAATAAAATTTTTTTTCTCACATCTTGTAGATTATAATATTAAAAAACTTTTATTTATCAAGTTTAAAAAAAAAATCTAGCTTGGGGTTTTCGAAATATTGAGTTTTGAAAAAAAAAATTTGGTTTTTTTTAAAAATCCAAAAAAAAATTTTTTGAAAATTTTAATACACAATGCTATTTAATATAATAATTTAAAAAAAAAAACGTGGGGGAAAAAATCAAAACTCATATCTACCAAATTTGAAGAAAATCGGCCGATCCGTTTAGGCTGTAGTCGAACCGACACACAGACAGACAGACAGAATTGCCAGACCCACTTTTTTAGTCTTCGCTATCATCGTAATGTCAACTTTGATCAAAATCTCGAGTTCGTTCTTTTACGAATGTATAACTTGCCTTATAGTACCTATAAGTCGCAAGTAAAAAAGAGGGGGTCATACGGAGTCTTAATTTTCATGATTCTAGTGCCATTTTCCTTGGGATCCATTATGAATTTTAGGCAAAATTGATTTTTATTAAATATATAATTGATTTTCAGCTTAAGACTAAACATTTATCTATATAACAAATAATCTTAAAAAATTTACGATCTACCTAAAAATTTAAGCATGACAAATATTTTTTCACACGATTGATATTTTTCAATTTATTATTATTATTATTATTATTATACTTTATTGAACAATAATATAATTACAAAATTCAATAAATATTTTCAGAGCACTAGCTACCAGGGCCTTCAGCTCTCAATTTATTAAAGAAAAGGTATTATTATCGAATTAACTCGTTTATTTTGAAGTTAAGCTTATACAAAAATTACTGAACCGATTTCACTTAAAATTTCACATTAAACAAGTGTTTTTAGTAAAAATGGATTACTGCCACACCATTTTTCCCAGAAAACTGATTTTTTCTAATTAAATGGTTTCTTAAACTTAAACCAAGTCAAGGCAGTGAAGTTTTTTCAGTCCGCTCTCACACCTATGTACATTTGAATTTTCTCCTCTAAACACGTTAAGTTCTTATAAAGATGAAATTTTGTAAATAAACTTTCTTAAACATAACTCATGAACATAACTCAGTTGAGTTTTTCCCACTCAAAAACGGGCGTGTAAGTGGGAGCAAAAGCAAAATCTTCCAAAAAAACCTAAAAGTTCTGCTTACATTGAATAAATATTAAATACAATGGATATGTCATTAATCAGGTTGTATTAGATCCACTGGAAAATTACCAAGCTCTACTTCAATATTAGGAAATCTTGAGTGATTTTGTTATTTCCACAGATTTATAGAGATTCACACCTGTAGGTACCTACCTACTGAATTCCGCCCATTTTGAAATATTAGATTTCTTGAGTGAGTTGTCAAGAAAACTTCAATTAAAACAAATCGTTTTTCTATTTGCAACGTTTATTCGCTTCTTCAATTAGTATCCAAAGTGTGGTTTATTTTTTGAAAAGTTCTAGATATACCGCATTACATTTGTTGCCTTAATGTGAGTTTCTTGAATCCTAAAATTCAAAGTAGGATGACCAAGCAATAAGGTTTGGTTGGAGCATACAAAATGTTATCGATTCTTTTGAAAGTTCTAATAGTAGGTACCTAATAAGCTCCTTGTACCTTATAGTGCTAAAACTTACACAAATCAACACTCACGATGCCTTGAAATGGCCTTAGTGTAGATAGGTACATATATCTAAAATCTTCCACCATCTGCATACATTTGTTTTGTTTATAAACAATATATACAACCTAAACATTTTTTTGTTTTTTTCTGTTTTATTGAGTCAAACATTTAATAATAAACTTCATTCACAGCACGAGTCAAACAAATTTCAAAAAGTTAAATAAACAAAATTTTCCAACAATAAAACAAAAAATGTGAAACACATGTTATTTATCTTATACCTAGATATTGCTATAGAGACGGTTTGAGAATCATTTGTATTGGTTTGAATGTTTCTGACACAATCAGGGAATGCCGCTTAATGAGCTGGGAGTTATAGGGTAGGTATTGTCTGCTGAATTTTGTATACCTATAATGCAGAAAATGTATAATTAAATAGATATTGTTTTAAGTTATATTTACTGTTTAATATCTATAATTTTTCAACTTCATCACAACTTGTACAAATCATCACTCAATTAAAATCAATAGTTAAGATAGCTTCCACACATTTAATCATTTCTCAACCTTTTTAACACTTTTTATGTGGCAATAAAAATGAAAGCAAGCCTACCAAAACAAGACCAATCTTAAAGATGCAATATGCGGTAAAAATTCGATAATCCGCAGCAATTGCTCTCAATTAATTCTCTTAACAAAAAAAAGAACGTACAACCCAACAACAACAATAAGAACAACAAAAACACAAAAAATACAATAAAAAAAAAAGAAAAAAACGTTTAAAAGAAAAACAACAGACTTGAAAAGAAGAAGAAGAAAATTCCAAAAAAGAAAACGAAAAAAAATCGAAATGTTGAAATTGCTCTTGGAACATATGATTTTATTCGAAATGATTTATGAGATACATTTGGGTTTGGTTTGCTTTGGAATAATCAAAAATACCGATACGTCAGCCAAGCACAACAAAACTGTTAAATAAAATATATATTTTTTACATTTCTTAAGTCGTAAAAGTTCCTTTTTCAGATTTTAAGTAGCCAAGTAGCCGAGAATGCCCATAAGTTTATAGGAGGAATAAATTTTAATGAATTTCAACTAAAACCGAACAGAAAACTATAATTTTGTTTGTTGTTTAAAAATTACAACAAATAATCAATTTTATTACTTTTTCTCTTAGATTTCCATCATTGGACACAGAAACACAGAATTTTCGAAAGGTACTAATAATATTGTATCTTAGTGGATAGATAGACCGGGGGTTAAAGATAAACACGGTTTCGACGAACCAAGCGAAAAGTCGTTGAAAAACGGACAAATCTCGTCCCACACTCGAGCAAAAGCGAAATGGAACTGAGCTGTGAATTGTATCTAGAATGAAAATTACTCCTCGGTTTTCGATTTTCGGTGGAGTATTTCAACGTTGGTTTTTTTTTTCATAATATTTGTCTGTTGTCTCTTCTTTATATTCGAATAATATAATATAGAGAATGTATGTTTGTGTTGGTGTAAATGATGAATAAAAAAAAATGTTTTCCATTTCGTTTTGAGTTTTTCTTTTGATGCATTTCCCAAAAGAATTTCGGAAGTTCTTGTTTTTTTTAATGTTGGGTCTTCACCATCTTTGACCATTAGTTTCAAAGAGATATTTATCTTTGTTATCTTTATGGCTTAGTGATTAAGTTTTCCTTCTTTTGAGTCTTTTCTTTCTATTTACATTTTGTGTTTTTGTTATTTTTATTTCTACAATTCGCTCTCATCTCATGCCTCTGCCTCATCTCATCTGTGAAAAATTATTTTATTTTATTAAACGAAACATGGCGAGAGAAATCAGCTGAATTTATTCGCTCACTCTCTCTTTCGGTTCAAGTTTGGTTTTTTTTTTAATTCTCTACACATCTCTACCAGACTACACTTCCCCAGAGGCAAAGGCAATATTTCGTAGTTTTTCTCACAAATACAAATATAAATGTTGCTGATTAAAAGGAAAGATAGATTTAGGTTTAGTGAGATGTTTTTTTAATCCATTCCACTATACCACTTAGCTATGGATACTTACTCGTATACTAAGGGAAAACTCGACTTTGAGTGGGAAAGTGAGTGGAAATAATGGTTGGTTGTTATCATTTTTTATCAATGAGTCGAGTTGAATTGTTTCGGAAATGCGTGTATTTGTATGTACAACATATACACAATCTTTTAGTTTTAGGTAAGGTTACGAATTTTTATTCATCAATTTTTATAGACCAAAGTCCTTGAGAAGGTAAACAAAATTAATTATGTTTGGCCTCAATTCATTTTTGTTTGGATTTAGGAAAACACTTTTCCTGCATGTTTTTTTAGTGTTTTATATATTTTTTTTTTTTTTGTTTTTAAGAAAAATCGATATAGGTATGTACTCATATGTGTTGGCAGTGGAATGTACATACATAGGTTGAAAATGCTAGAGGTACCTAGTCTAGGATATGTCGAAAAAAAAATAAATTGTTTGGGAAGACGGAAATTTACCTCCTCTTTAGGTGCGCGGAGCAACACAAACAAGCTTACATAAACGTAAAATATTAGTCTATAGAATGTGCCCATATTATAACGTTCCGAAATAAAGACGCATAGATTTAATAAATAATGCTTTTTTGTATAGTTAGCGCCCCCATTCAAGGGGTTATGAATACCCTTATAATGATTTAAATACCACAGGGCGAGAAGTTAGGAAATGAGGAGGGAATTAAAAAGAAGATACCGAAGCACATTGGCTTTAAGAAGCGAAAAAATCGAGTGGAGTAAAACATTCCACATTCGAGTAGTACGGCTAAAGAAAGAATCTCTGTATTTTATAGTACAGCCGAAATTAAGCTCAAGGGTAAAGTGATGAGCATTCTTAGCAAGACGAGTGTTACGGCGAGATTGTTTCAAGGGAGGAATGCAGCTGGCTATATCATTAGAGCACTGTTTATAGAAGAAGCGATAAAACAAAGTAAGGGCCTTATTGTGAGTGTCGTTCACGTTCGATTCGATAAAAGTCGATAGTGCCAAAACGTTTGATGCGTTAAAATCTGTATCCAAAACTATTTAGATAACTTAATGCTGTTGTAACCACGTATAAAAACACAGTTTATGGTATCTTATACAAGAATAATTTAACTTTTCGATGATCGATTTTCGACAAAAGTCGAAGATCAATTAACAAACGACACTCCCAATAAGGGCCTAAGACAAGAGACATTACGACGGTGTTCTGTAAAACTGTGTCCAATTAGTCTAATGGCTCTGTTCTAAGAGGCTCTAAGAGGTGCAGATGAATCTAAGGAGCACCTGATCAGATATGTGAGTTATACTCAAGCTTAGGTCGAATGCAAGCCTTATAAATTGTAGCCAGATCAGAACTGCTTACATCTTCTGAGAAAACCTTAGCATTTCGCCGCATTTTTCCGCAACATCAAATATGAGGTCAATGGTCATGTGTGAGATAGATATGAACGATTATTATTTGTTCGGTTTTAAAGTCCTGTCAGTGACATTATATTTGGAATATGACGATGACTGGTGCTGCATAAATCAGGCTAAATTTGAGCGATGGGACGGGATATGTTTACTTTGGGGGCACCGGTAATATGCTGCTTGTTGACATAAACGTGCTACTCAGGAATAAACCTTACGTAAAAAAGTCTAAGTATAAAGTCTCTCGGTGGCCAGTTTACATCGCATCTGCAAGAGATTACCATTTCGTTAAATCGGTCGTGCAGAATGTACATTGTGGCATCAGCTGTGTGGCATGCAATGATGTCCTGTTAGAATCACATGTCGTTCACATCCATATCATCGAATTTTAGCCAGAATAAATTGATTAATATCGATTGGTAGCGCCCTCCGTTGATGATAATGGCAACCTCAAATCAAAAAATTGGAGCAAACGTCGTGAAACCTATTAACATAATTTGTCAAGCGAGATCGGAATGAAAAACTAAGAATGCAAAATCATAGTTTTAAAATTTAACAAAACTCTTCGAACTTAACTCAAACTTAAATGCTTTCTAATCGAAGAATCAAAAGAAAGATCGATTTTCATTGAATGATCGGTAAAATCTATAGCACTCTATATGAACATCGGATTCAGCTTTTGCAGATCCAAACTTTATGTCAAAGCCGTCCAATTGATGATTTATTATTTCTTCACCAACTTTTGTAAAGTCAAACTGATGCTCCCGATTTGTTAGCCCTTATTAGAAAAACTTGCGCGAAGGATCGCGATTTTAATATGTGCCGTAACACATGAGTCTCTTAACCGCTAGTAAAACCTTTTTCTTTTTCTTTTTTAACATGGTAAAAATGGGGTTAAGCATTGTTTAAATCCACGGGTGCCAGCACGTAACTTTATACAATCGAGTTTTATTGATACAATCGGGCATCGGAAGCACCTCAATGGAATTTCCAGATTCAAGATCACATAAACTTGAAAATGACATTTGATTTGACACAGATTTTCTTAAGTAATAGGCATGAAAAAACAAAATAATATGTCAATAAATTAAAAATCTGAGAACTCTTTTATAAGTTGTCAAAAATATTTAGCCAGAGGAATACTTAAAACTACCCTAAGCAAGGGCAGTAAGCAATTTGAACTTATATGAATGAACTTCATTTTGAAGAATACCGATTTGACATTTCACTTTATTGTTCACAATGATACTTTTAAGTGGAAGTCACAATAAAACTCATCTCAAATTATGTGCTGCCAAAAATAATTTGTTTCGAATTGACCAACGATCGACAGTCCTCGATTGTATTAAGATACTTTCTGACAACCCAGTGCTGCACTGCCTTCTTGGATAACTACTTTTTGACAATCCTTTAAATATTTTGTGTTATTCTATATTATTTTATTTGTAAGCTTCCAAAATATTGCATTGTTTTACTAACCAATATCATAGCACTTCTGTTTGAGGTTTGCCGGTTGTTTTAAGCTTTGAGGTGCAAGAAAAAATTTGAATTGTCGGCCACTCTATAACTTAAAACACCAATATTCTCGGTAAAATGGGATCACGATATTCCACACGATTTTTTCTATTAATGCTTCCAGGGTTTGAAATTAATACACTACATTTCAAAATCCCCAATTTAAAGAATCTTATCCTTAAAGGAACCTTATAGGAATCCTTACCTGGAACATGCGTCGGTTTATATACGATCATTTTTACGACCTGGGACCAGATCCCCATTTCTACTGTCTCCTACTTTCCTTAAGTGTTTTAGAGAGAAAAAATCGTTAAACCCTTAAACCATCGGACTAATTGATCAAGCTTTTTTAGTAATACGTGATGGATCAGGAGAAATAACAAGCTACATTTCGTCTCAAAAGTTTGGGGGTATCATATTATACTTTTGATGAGCACATTCCTCCGCTCCTTTTGTGAAAAATCTACCTCCCATTCTCGAGAATATAAAATGATACTCGTACATAATTTAATAATAATAGTTTAAAAGCCAACGGCAAATTTTTGATTTACAGATATATCAAAAAAATGATTATGAGCATTATGCGTCATGATATCGAATACAAAAGTCTGGCAGTTTTTTTCGCAATTGGTGGATTTTTAAGCGAGCCTCATAGGCTCGTTTGGAGTTTCCAAATAATAGCCGATAAGGTTCTCGTTACTAGCTTATATCTTGAGTATATTAATTGGATCGACAATATAATAGTGTTTAGGGTTTTTATTAAAGGAATTGAAATTGTTATATCCGTGACACAAAAGTAGGGAAAATCGCTATTTTTAACCTTTTACCCACACCAATGGCTATAAAAATAAATCGGCCAGTCCATACCTCCAAACCAAAAATTTTAATGTCGGCTCTTGGACTATAATAATTATTCGAAACTTACCAATTTACTTAGACTTTTAGAAAATCATCATTAATATTTTGCTAAGGTCAGTTCGTTTTTTTTAAACCGACTCAGTTGTTGTATTGAATTACATACCTAAATATAGACAAACGAAATTCCTCAAACACTAATTTTCCGCCTCCACGAAACTACTTATTCGTTCAATTACCCCGTGCACACATTGGTTTACTTAACAAAACTTAAAATCTCAACGCAAAATCACATTATTATTTTGTTGTTTATTTTTGTAATTTTTTTTTGTCGATGCCATGAATGGCGGTTCCAAATATGTTTGTAAGCTTTCAGCCCAAAAGCACAAGTTGTCATTTGAAATGAAGAAAATTAGTGCGTTACACGAATACGCGTGGGATGAAAATATTTTTTTTTTTCAAATATTAAAACGAAATGAAATTAAAATGAAAAAAAAAAGAACGACTATGTGTACGTACAAAAGAATCCATCAACAGAATATCCGCCCACACCTAATCATCAAAAGAGCTGTGTGGTGTCAATCATAATGAAATTTAAATTTACCAATTTATTTACTTTTTTTTTCATCTATTGCCAATTAGGTTTTAAAATACAAATTTTGTCAAAGCTCAATTCCTATATTTATGCATATATTCATTTGGTAAGACTGAGGATTTAAGCTGCAAAGAAATAAATAAATTGTTCAATGCGGGACTTATCTAGCATGAAATGGGGGTATGAAACTACCTCTTAGCATTATTTTTCGTATTTATATTTATTGCGTAGTAAATTAAAGAACATTTAAATGTGTGTTTTGGTTGTCAGCTGTCAATTTTCGAGGTCTTAATTTTCAGGTCAGGTAAGGTGAAATTCACGCCATCATTTCATTGATATTTATTATTTTTCAATTTGTTATTCATTGATTGCCTTGTTAAAAATATTTAAAGAAAAAATTCTAAATTTTATTTGAAATGATTTTTTGTTAGTTAAATTTTGATTGATGAGGCATTCTGAATGTAAATTGTGCACTTAAGTTTAAGTAATTCATTTATTTTGAACATTTATATACATACAAGCAAAGTTATTGATGGTGATGTTTAACCATTTTTTCGAAGAGATGTTCTTCGACGTTGAAGAAAACACTGTTTTTTTTCATACCATTCTTCAGGGAACTTTCCAAGAGCATTTTCTTAGAAGAAGATCTTCTACAACCTATGGTAAGCGCTGATCCCTCATCAACTTGAAGAACGAAACCTTTTTTCTAACCCGTAATCCGATTCTCGTAGCAAAAGATTCACTGATGATTTGATAGGATATCTCATCGAAAAGTCTACCACCGTTTTTAAAAAAGTGAGATTATTGGACACGATATTTCTAAAGCATTTGATGGAGTTTGGCAACTAAAATGTGTGCTTTTGATACCGATGGTATTGACGTTTTCTTTAGATTAGGAACGTTCAATCCAATTTCAAGGCTGAAATACATAAAACAAATGCTGGTGTACCTCAAGGCTCTATTTCTCATCTTCATAAATGATCTTTTGTCTGAAAATTTCTTATGACTTAAATATTTCGCTGCGGAAAGAATAAATTATCTGGGGTCTCAATAATTGTGGGGAATTTAATTCCTCCAAAACTTTCCAATTGTTGCTTTCGATTTTGTTGTGTTTTTCTGACCATCTTTCTTGCTAAGAATGCAGCGAAATGCTAAGCTTTCTTTATAAGATGTAAGAACTTTTTTCTCTTTCTGATCTGGCAAACAATCAAAATGGCGTACATACGCCCTTAATTACAACTTCCACATCTGGTCTGGCGCGTCTAGAAATCCTTGCATCTACTGGATAAAATCCATAATATGTGACCCAATTGGAATCATATGATTAGTTCCAACCGTCGAAATGTATCTTGTTATTTACAAATAATTAGCTGCAGTCCATCTCTTAGACAATTTCACCATAATAACAGCTCTGGCAGGGATACTCGTCAGTATACTCTTGAGGCTAACTTCGGACGTACCGTTAAATGCAAAGATTTGTATTTTAGCCGTACTACACGAATGTGGAATTATTTACCCAAATCTGTAGCTTCTTTTTTTTTACACATTTAAGGATTTAACAGGAGATGAAATTGCGAATTTTTGCCTTGAAAGCTTGTACATCACAATGAAGGGACTTGGTTACAAAAATTGAATACCAAGACATTTGAAACAAATGTACAACCTGACCCCGGCATTTATATTCTAGGTGTCTGAATTAAAACAAAAAAGTGAGTGCCGGGACTCACGGTAAAGATGTGTTATTGACCATTGGAGCCTGATTACAAGATTCTTCTTTTCGTTCGTTTCTCCTTTGGTCTTTTCGACAGTTTACTTGACTTATTCACCTCAGACCAAATATGTCAAAAAGATGAAGGACGAAACAACTGAAAACAAGAATTGTGTAATCAGTCTCTTGATGTATTTTGTCTGCTATTGATTCTATTCACACTGAACTAAACCCTCTGACTTTTTTGGGCGTTTCTGTACTTTATCTCACTTCCTCTATTAAAGATTTATAAGCTTATTGACATCATTCCCATCTTTTAATGGAAATCGTCAAGGTAAACATAATCATCCAGTTCATGGCTTGACAGATGAAGAACTTCCTATGCATATTTTGATGTATTTGCATTGTGGTTTGACAGATAAAAAAAATTTAAGATAAAAAAAAATTAAATTTTGACGAATCGAGAATATTTCGTTGCGAATTTTAACCGATTGCTCTGAAAATGTATTTTCCGAAGTAGAAAATAAAAATCAACATTTTTCGGAATTCTTAAATGTCAACTCTGAAAGTGCATTTTTCCGGAGAATAAAATAAAATGTAATCGTCCATCACTAACGTGAAGGGAATTTGTTTAAGCCATTGAATGCACCTGTAATGAAATTTGACACCAGTTGTTTCCTTTTGACATATTGGCCGAGAGGTGTAGAAATGTCGGGGGAATGAAGGAATTTAGTTCTTACTATGAATGGAATGTACTGAAATCTAGATTTCAATCCATTGACAGCATAGGCGAACTCTTTGTGATGTGCCTCAAAGTTTCCAATGTAAACACGATGTAAACAAGGCCTGTTCACGAAACGTATACGTTACAATACATTAGTGACAATACATAGTTCACATTTTCAAATGCGCAGCTTTATAATTACATTGACTCAATTTTATAACCCAAAGTGCTCCCCTGACATTTTCGCATAAAAACCATTTGAACTTGACCAGATGCAAATTAGAGAGTTCCCTAGCCCGTCAATTGTCCATGGTGAAGTTGCTTCAAATGGTTTTGTCCCTGTACACTGATTTTTTTTTTTTTTTCAAATTATGGACTCCAAATTGTATACTTTTTAAATATAAATGTTGAAATATACAAATTCAATCATTTTTAATTATTTAAAAATTTTATAACCCGAAAAATTTACAGACAAAAAAGGAATGGAAAATCTAAAATAATAATCCACATACGCCGTAGTGACCCTTTTTGTAAAACAATGAAATTATACTGTTTGGTTTACTTGGGAACAATTTATTTTTTTATCCAAAGGCAAGGATCTCAGTAGATTCATATGGTTATGGTGAATGATTACAACATATGTAGGAAGATATAAATATAAAAAGTATTGATGAATTTGGTGGAGAAACGGAAATGAAAGTGAAAGTGTATAAATTAGAGCATTTTATTGGAATTTGAATTACTGATATACTCGTATACTTTAAGTTGCAAATTAACCAACGGATACTTCCGTTTTCGTGTATAGAAAAGGATGAATGCAAAGAAAAAATTAAATTTAAACAAATAAAAACATTTTCTCATTCTGTGACATTAGCATTTCGGAAATATAAAGTTTTATTTCCATAAGGGCGGGTAGATGCTGGAACGGAATAAAATAAGTCGAGTGTGAGGTATAAACAAAGTTTTTTTTATATTTGAAAGGCCCATGTATTTCATTATGTATGGAATATGACATCGTTCAAATACCCCGTGGCGCGTATCCGAGTGGTAAAATTTTCAATGACTCTTCCGCATAGATCCGGCTAAATTTACGCAATCGCTTGTGTTATGTTCACCTCAAAGTCATCGGTCGATTATGGTTTATTTGCATTGACCTGCGACTTCAGGAAACCCCACGAAACGTTGTTTTCGAAAAAGTGCGTCGCTGGCCAAAAATTCCCACCAAACGGTTACTTTTTGAGGATTCATCGTCACCTGGTGAATCTGTTGTGAGTCGATGTAACCATTTATCCGGAAATCTGCCACGTCGCTAAAGATGATTCTTCGGCCGAAATTGGGATCCTCTTTCAAACACTTCGAAGCCCAGTCAATGAACAAACTGCGTTGTCTATGAACTATTCAAATGAAAAACAAATTCACGGTTGGATTGTACAAACTTCAAATCATATTTGGTAATGGTAATAATTAATTGACTGATTTTTTTTTTTACAAGAAAGTAAGACAAAATTCGGTCGGATTAGTTGTTTGTTGTTTGGACACAAACAGCTTAGTCTTCTTACTTAATCCATTTCGCTTCCTGAGTAGCGACTGGACCAAGTGCAGAGAAAAGTTCAACATTTCTCCTTCTTTCAGTTTGTTGAATAAGTTAATTCCCAAGTACTTCGTTCATGAATTGAATTGACTGTTATTTCAGTCTATAAACTATAAATTGATCGCATAACAGCGTGTTACAAACGCTCGTTTTCGACAATCACTGGAGTTCGGAATATAGATATTTTCGATGTTTTTCAGCAATCCCCATTTGAGATAGTATTCCCATAGGTTTTTAATGTGCTCTTGCACTCTCCTTCCAGCCATCTTTGTTAAAAAAGTGGTGGTGTATGTGATGTCTGCATAAAGCTTGGTCTGTTTCTGGTTTTTTTTACTAAATGTTGAACAGTAGACGTGCAAGTATTGAACCTTGAGGGACTCCAGCGTTGATTCTCTTGGTTGATGATGCCTGTTAAGTTTTATATACCGGTAATAAAAATTGTCTATGGTTTAGGAAATTTTTCATTATTATTGCTCAGAAAGTTTAAGTTCCAAAAGCTTGAACAGTAGTCCTTTTATCTAGCAGCTAAAACAAAAGTTAGTCTGTAAGCCTGTTCTCCATCATCTTTTTTTTTTAAAGATTTTATTAAAACTTCGTTTTTTGTACACGAAACCAACACTTGTACGATTAAACTATATTTTAACAAAACAAAACAAAACAGTCTGGAATTTTCATTTTTTTTTAAATTTTTTTTAATTATTTGGTACTTTATTAAATCATTTATAAAATTTACAATTATAATTGTTTAAATTTAGTACATTTGAGCATTGCTTAGCCGTCTGCCGTCATTTTACTGACCGTCAAAGTCTAGACCATAGAAAAATGGGCGTATTCTCTTCCTCAGTAATTCACCCAAATTAGACTTTTTTATTTTTTAAGTGTACTGATTTCTTTTGGTCGAAGAGAACAATAGAGACAAATTAGTGAACTCTGCAATTTTGAATATTTGTTGGCAATATTAAATCTTTAACTAACTTGCATTTGCATAATACAATCAAACTTCTCTATAAGGAAACAAAAAATTGCTTCGTTATAAACTCGTTATATAGAAAATGTAATTTTATAACACTGCAAGTGCTCTTTTATATTTAAAAAAATGGCGCAAAAATAAACCATTTCAAAATTGCTTTATCCACATCGCCGTATTTTATTTTTCTTAGTTTGTTTCGCTTCTATTTGAACTTTTTTCGGCAAACTTTAAAATTTGTACTTCATTTTTTAAAGAACACGTAAAAGTTCTACTACATATATGTACATATGCACACTTTTCAGACATCCATACGTACATTCTTTCATTTTAAGAAAATCGTAATAGGCTTTGATTTCAAATTTGAAAATTGATATTTCGTTATAAAAAAAACAACTTGGTTTTCGGGACAAAAAATAAGTTTCTTACAAAGAGAATTTCACTATAGAGAATTTCGTTATAAAGACCCTTTTTATGGGATATTTTTAAGGGGAAGGTGAACAAAGTGAAATTCGCTATAGAAGGAAATAGGTAATAAGGAATTCCTTATAAAGAAGTTTGACTGTACACCAATAATAATATAAAAGAAATTTAAAAAAAAATCACAAAATTAACGTGCCTATCTTTCAAAAACTGCTTAAATGAAGATTAAGTTGTTAAGTAAAGAAGCAGAGTCAACCAATTAGAGTACTGTCTTAGCGAAGAGAGGAGCAAGATTAAGATCTTAAAAAATCTACAAATTGGAGAATTTTCAAAATAAAACAAAATGGCACAAATGTGAAACTTTTACCCAGCAAAATATTCAAATGTTTAAATAACTCATTCATACAGATATAATTTAAAATAATGAAGTAGATATTACATAATCAGCAAACGAGTGTGGATCTAAACCTGTAGATATATACTGTTCAGTTTGATAGGAACCTATACAAAGAACCTATAAGCAATTTATAGAAAATAAGCCCTTTTAACCCTCCATCCTCACTTATTACCAATCTCTACATTAAAGCTTTATATCTATAGGTACGTACATAAATACGTACATACATACATATGTACTTATAAGTATTCACTTACTATTCAAAACATTAATCCAATTTTTGTTTTTTTTTTTCCAACTCTGCCAAATCAACTCGTGCCTCACCCTTTCACATTCAGCCAAAAATATAATTACCTCAAAGGATGTTAAAAATTGGGAAATAAAACAGAACAAAACTTCTCATCCGTCAGCAGAGTATATGTAGCAACAAATATAGCAGATTGCGCAGTATCAAGCTCCAACATAACCAAAAAAAAAATAAATAATCTAGAACCATTTTCAGACAAAATCAATACGAGTACTGGCAATGAGGCAATCACGTAACCAAAAAGGCAACAACAATACGAAGTTCATCTGACCGACTGAAGACACGACGAACAAAACGTCGCGTCGGCGTGCGTCGCGTCGTTGTTCTTGTTGTTGTTTTCAACGCGTCTGTAGTAAAAAAAAAAAAAAAATGTATAATTTGTACTTGCAGACACATTACAAGTTAAGGATGCTGACACAGCATACTATCGTACAGCAAAGACACGTCCAGACAAAACTACCACCATATCAACAAGCTGAATTTCATTCAGATTTTTGGGCCCCTTAACTTTATATCAAATTCACCTAAATTCAAGGTCAATCTAGAGTAAGGTTCACAAGCAGCTCACAAAACAACAACCACACTAACAAAGAGCAAGTCTGTTCTCTCCTCGCTGAATTTTATCTGAAAAAAAGGGAAGATGATGATAAGAAAACCCGACAATTGAAATATAAGACGTTCAATCCAACAACACGTCCGATCTTAGTGCCTACAAAAATTCAAGCAACACATTACTCTCGCTCAATCAGAGTTGAGTTGTAGAAGCACTTGGGAGCGAATGCGACAAAGCACACTCGCCATCATATTCGACCTTGCTTAGAAACCCCTAAAATAAAATAATCAAATGACACAGACGTTCCAAAAAAAAAAAAAAAAAAAAAAAACCAAAACAAAAATTGAAATTGAAATTAATATGGGAAAGCAATATTTGGATGACCATGACAACGTCGACGACGAAGATGGCGTTGATGCTAGACATTGTGGTGGTGGTACAGGGTGCAGGGATGCAGAGAGACTGCGTCTGGAAATTTAAGAACCAGTTCTAACAATCAAAACAACCCGAAAATGTCTGCACGTGTACGTGTTGTGTATGGGAGCAATCTCTAATGAAGGTTAATCAAGAGTAGATCACTCTAACCTGGGTGGTGTTGAATTTATTTATTTTCGAACCACCATGACTGCTTGCATCTGTCTGTCCTTGTGTTCCTTATTGAACGGAAATTCGTACGTAAAAACATGTACATATAAAAAACAAATAAGGTAAAGTGGGGTATTTGTGGTAAGCTGTAATAATTAAAAAGTCATTCAGAAGTATTTTTTAGTCGCGAATTATATGGCAAGTTATGCATTCGTAAGAAAAATCTGCCGCGAAATATTGATCAAAATCGACATTACGGTGAAGACAAAAATGTTGAACTAGCATTGAATGATTTGGGAAATTTTTCTCTGATATCAACCAGCAGGTTGATCAGGAGCAGGTTCATACATGCGACCCAGTGCTGCATAGTATTTTATTTAACTGGCGGTAGTCTAAACCGAAAATGTGAGTCAAAGCTATACGTTCCGTGTAGCCCGTAACGGTTACACGTCCCGTGTAGCACGTTACCTTACAGAAGATGGCATTTAAGACCCTGTTTACATTTTGAATATTGCGTAGTTACTACATCGTATTTACATTAGAAAATTTCAGGCGCCTCAAAAAGAGTTCGCCTATGATGTCAATGGATTGATATCTCGATTTTAGTACTTTCCATTCATTTAGAACTAAATCTCTTCATTCCCCCGACATTTCTTCACCACTCACCCAATATGTCAAAAAGACGAAAGACGAAACAGCTTCTGTCAAATTTCATTGCAGGTGCATTCAATGGTTAAAACAAAACAAACTGTCAAAAGAAAGACGAAACTAACGAAAAAAGAGTAAGACTGTGCGTACAGTTTATAGTTACATTCAATAGAAAGTTTGAGCGACCTCAACTCCAAAGCGCGTTTCGCCCAGGTACGACAGTGGGCTCATCAGTTAGATGCTGTCGTACCCTTCTAAGACGCAATTATTATTTGTCGATGTTTAGCGACACTTATAATTTTCACAGCAGTAATATACTGTGAATTTTATTTTTTCTAGGGGAATTTGAATAAATTTTGACGCCTAGAATGTTAATTGTCCGTGGTCAGACTTTTTTAATCAACGAATATATATATGAAATATGTATATATAGAAGGGTACGACAGCATCTAACTGATGAGCCCACTGTCGTACCTGGGCGAAACGCGCTTTGGAGTTGAGGTCGCTCAAACTTTCTATTGAATTAAATTCAATCACTCCACTTAAAAATTGAAATAATTTTCTTATTTCATATATATATATTTGTTGTTTATAGTTACAGTTGATTCCACAAATATTTGAAGCTATAGTCAAACAGAAACTTTACTCGGACATGGACAAACACTTTCAGGTTGATGCTATTTACTCTGCTTTTGCTAGAGCATTTTATCGTATTCAGTTTCATGTTTTAGAGCGTAAGCTAATTAGTTTTGGATTTTATTCCCTTTTACTTAGCTAGTTAATGAATTACGTAAAAAAAATCTTAAACAATATGTGAAATTAGACTCTTTTTTATCTCGAGTTATAATTAATCATTCGAGTGTCCCGCAAGGAAGCCACTTGGGCCCTCTATTATTCCTTTTATTTATTAATGATTTACCGGATTTCATTTTGGACTTAAATGGTTTACTTTTTGCTGATGATTTTAAGTTTTATATGAAAATTAATTCCCGTTGGGACTGTTTGAAACTTCAAGAAGATATTGATAGGCTTACTCACTGGTGTAAAATTAATTGTCAGCACTTGAATATTCGTAAATGTTCCGTAATGTCATTTACAATATCTAAAAACCCAATTATTTTCGAATACAACATTTCTCGGTGGGATCTATCTCGAGAAATTATACAAAAATATCTGGGTGTTATTTTTGATTCTCGTCTTAGTTTTGACTTGCATAGAAACTCTTAAGAATTTAGTGATTCTCACACTTTAAAGTGTATGTATGAGTATTATAGCGTGATCAGGGGCCGAGTTAGCTCTTCAGTGACGAGTGAGTGAGTCCCATCAGTGATCGTATGAAAATGTCAAATTGGAGTAATTTATTGCTCGATAACGTAAGCGGTAATGCCAAACTCACATAATTCAGTCACGTATTACTCGATAACTGATGCGGTAATTTGGCCCCTGGTCTTCTTTATATAATAAAGGTTCATTACGAATTGAACGTAGAACTTTTTTGAACTCAGATATGCCTGAATATGAAGTAAGGTGTCAATTATTAGGTTTAAAACTACTAAATAGCAGACGTGACAACTACTTTGCTTTGTTTGCGAGAGACATTATTTGTAGTCATATTGACGGCATTAAGTTATTATCATTATTATACACCTGCTCGTTCCGTGCGATCTCGAAAAAACCACTTCTATATTCCTTGACATAATACTAATTACAGTCTGAATAATCCTGCTTCTTGTTTCAATCAATTCAAATATTTTTTAGATTTCCATTATAGTAGAAATGAATGTAAAGCTTTATTATTGAATAATATTTATTAATTAACAATATTCATAATGGCTTGCTTGTCAAACAAATTTGATCATATAGTTGTAATATTTCGTATGAGATAACATCTCTGTTATAGGTGGACAAATTTAATGATGTATCAAATAACATCCCTGTTTAAACATAACTCTAACAAACTTTACGTTACGTAGCGGAGTTCTGTGGTGCGTTCTTTTTTTAACAATATGTAACTTTTAAATTAAATTGCTCGTTCCTTTACTTTGAACTCCGTGATTTTCTGTGAATGTCAATCCAAGTTCTGTCAAAGTTCATATAAAAAAACTTAGGCACTTCAAAGTTTAACCGTCCAAGGCGAGTATTGTAGTTGTTTGTTCTCGTTGGAGCAATGGAGATTGGCGTCAGTAAAACAATTTCCAGTGGCTGGGAGTGATTTGCATCAACTTCAGTTTCCAAAATATGAGTTTTATATGCGCATACGCCTCTCTTGATGAAGTTGAAGAACTAATTAAGTAGAAGCTTGTCCGGAGAACGATGTCATAGTTATGATCGGGGAATTTAATGATAAAGTTGTAAAATATCTTCTATTGATTAGTTTGTTAGTACAGTCTATAGGAATTAACAACAAACAATTGCTCCCGACTAATTAACTTTGCAGCATCTCGTAATATTTCGATAAGTTTTGACCTAAGTGTACATGGAGTTACCGGAGTCTACAGAGATCACCTGATCGTGAAGTCCTCCACTGACCATGCATCTATCACAAGCCATTTATCATTGTTTTAGTATCGTCTTTTTCTCAAAAAGGCATCGGAATGAACTCTCTATGATACCAAACACTATGCTATTAGCATAGATGTATTTAGACCGCTTTTGTATTGAGCTTAACTTTTATCTCAAATTAAGGAAAAATAAACAAAATTAGAGGTTCCATATGCAATTAGTGATAAGTGAAGAAACAAAAACATAAATATTACACAATAGTATTTAATGTCAAGTTTATTGCTTGCCTGACTGTAATTTACAAGAACGCACCTTCAATAAACTTAGCGCAGCTTTAATAAATTATTCCATGTTTCATATGTAGGTAAATTTTACAGATACTTATATACATACATATAAATGTAGGTATACATTCTTCCAAAACGCCACAACAATTGATTTTTATTTAAATGGTAAAGACTTATCAAACTTATATTTTCATGTTTTTTTTTCTCTGTTACTGACCAATATTGGATACGAAGCACGTACGTAATGGTATAGAATTCCCCGAAGTCTTTTGTCTTCCTGGTTGTGTTTTTTGCAAATGCATTTTCGTTACTCGTGTCTCGTCTGTTCCTTGTCTACATTGGCGATTAAGTAATACATTAAGTCGTCTCTTAAGAAATGCAACGGTTTTTCATTAACATTCTTAGCAATACACAATGAATTAATTGGTGACAGTATTGTTCCCGATTTTATTTTTAATCAGCTCTTGAAGATGATTTTTAAAAATAAGCCAAATAGTCAATTATAACTGTAAACTCACTTTGTATAAAGAAAGAAAAATGCTTCCAGGTTATTTCATTTCTGCGGGCTTAGGAAAAAATCCAAAGTTGAAATTTGTATCTTCTAGCAATTAGATTTATTTTAATTTTTTTTTTAATTTCTGAACTCTCAAATCACTCAAGTTGTATTTTTTTTTTTCGCTACAAAAGAGTGGTTTGGGCATTCGCACTATTGACGAGGTGTTAATTTCGAATTAACTGTCATTCTACTTCTCAATGGAACAAAAGTATCATTTCTATATTGGGTGATTTGATATTTTAATTTATGGATTATCAGTAAGTTTATAACAAAACAAAAATTTATTTTAATATTTGGAAATTATTACTGAAATTCTTATTTTGGATTAGTTTCTGCTTTATTTCGTACCCACTCAATTTCTTTTTCAAATTTCGGATTTTTTTCTAAAAATGTTTCCAGGAAAATTTCCAGTTCATATTCTTTTTCCAAGCAAATTCCAACCTTTTCTGTAGCAATTGAAATTCTTCCTACATATAAATTAATTTACAATTGCTTTACTAAATTAATTTAATGTTCGTTAAGTGAAAAATGAAGTATTTCTTAGAATTGCTTTTATCTAAATAAAGTTGGTCATATTCGTTACTATTTACAATTCTATGAAAGCCATACATCAGGCACTAGGATTGTACATGTCCGTTCACTTGTTATGAAATTTATATTTGTGTTGCAATACCAATTGCATAATCAAGAGTCAGAACTCGGTCGTCGATTTTGCGGACAAATGCGTTATTTTTTTTAAAGAACGCAATACTACTTTACAGGGTGACAACAATTGAAATTTCATTTTCTCCAACATAAATTGGTTAAGGAGTTAAAATATTTCGATAAAAGTTAAGTGTCCTTTAAAAAGTGTATGAGAAAACTTACTGCATTAGGGTTTCTGAGCTATTAAGGAGATTGGAGGCCTTGCGTGAATTACAATAAGTAACTAAGAACATGACATAAATTATGAAGGAAAAATATTTATATCTCTTTGTGCTGTAGTGTACTGTTTGACGTGCGAAATTGATAATTGTAGCAGATTATTTTATACGGAAAAATGGCATTTGGGATTTTGGTGTTTGTTTTGGTTTTTTTTTTAACACAACATGGCGTTCTGCAGTTTTTGGACTCGTTTTTGTTTTCATTTTTACAATTGCCGAAACTCTGTATACAAATTATCCATGGGATTTTCGTAAGCATTTCGATGTGGTGTTGGGAGTCCAGGGGAACGTTTTGTTTCGTTTCAGCAGCCTACTATTGGCTAGAAAGTCGAAGTTTTTAAATTTTCATGGAACATAAGGCAATAAGTTCAATTAAAAGCTCAAGTGACCTCAACTCCACTTAAACAGAAATTACTTTCTATCTTAAGGCAATAAGGTATATTTTCAATACTAATTCAACGAAAGCATTGTTAAGACAAATCAGACACTTTGACTTTGATAGCAAGCTCACTTTTGTACAAAATATGCATAACATATCACATATACACTTAATTAAAAGAAAATGTTCTAATAAAAAATGGAAGACAAATTTTTGTAACCTTAGGAAACAAGGTTATGGGCACCAAAATTTCCCTTACAATGTTTCTCCAAATTTGAAAACGTTAATACATTAGTGGTTTTTCTTTTTTCGTTCAGAGAAGACCTCTGAACAGAATTCCAGCGTGTCCAATATGCTCTGAACGATCTCTATACAAAACGTACTCTTTGGAAAAACACTAAAGGCCCAACTATAAAAGGTATAAGCAAACATAACCTAATATCAATAAGCCAGCGAACATTTGCGTATGTTTCCAAAGTTACCCATTATAGCCATAGTTGACTTATGCTCACATAAGTAAACATTTAGAAACATCCACTCCTCTTCCTTCCCTCTTCAACCCTTCCTCGATTGTCCACTATCAGCCCTATTATAGCTATCAACTATCAACTAGATACTTGATACATATCAATAAATTGAATGAGTTGGTATTATGACTATCAACTATCAACATTTTTTATCGACAGTGAATTTTATTAGATTTTATCATTACTGTGAATGATATTTTTCATAGACATGGATATCAACAAAATAGATACACATCAATTTTCTTATCAACCACAAATTCTTGATTGAAACGTAAACTTCGATAGAATTGTTTTTCAAGGAGTTATGATGAATTTTTTATAGGAACAACTTACATTTACGCCTAAATAATTTACCTTTTCGTGGCCGACAAAAAACAAATAAATACTCGTATTTCAAACGCGAAGCGTCAAACAAAATAAACAAAACCAATTCACAATGAACTTTTTGATAAGTATAGATATTCACAATCGGTCTAAAATTACCAGTTGATACCCATAATACCAAATTATCAACTAATTGATAGAAATTATCGACTATCAAATTGATACTAATAATAGGGCTGTATGTCTTTTGTTCCGCATTTCTTAATACGTTTTAAAATTTGAAAACTATTTACCAAGATTACTCACACATGTTTAGAATTTCAATGCAGATGTGAAAACTTTGAACTCTGTTATCTTCTATTGACGTTTTTCTTTTTCAGTTCAGAATAGAGCTCTGAACAGAGTCCGAGCATGTCGAGCATGTTCCGAACATCCTTTGAACCAAGCATGCTCTGAGCGCTTTTTTTTGAAACACACCTAAGAACTTAGCTGTCACCATTTTTTTTTTAATGTCCACCTGTCAAATGCTTGTGTTAAGCATTTACCTCCGTCTGTTCAGTTATTTTAATTTGAACGAAACATAACGAAACGCAGCTGCTTATTGACTCGGGTTTGTGTGCATTCGCTCGTTCAATTAAGCCTGCATAATGCTAGATTATGCGCAAAACATATATTTAGACCTTTTGGCACTAAACGGCCATTTTCTATATTTATTTTTTTAAATATTTGTTTCCCCGTTTGCCGCCAGTCAATTGGGAAGTTCGTTTTGCTCATCATTTTCCTCTGTTAACTTTTCTTTTTCAATCTGAGCTCATTGATCTCGCTCTAAACAAGGAAAACAGGTTTGAAGCTCTGAACGCTCTGCGCTTAAATGACGGTGTTCACATTGGACTCACTCCGCCGACTTATTTTGACGTCTCTGTGTTTTTTCTCATTCGCACTTCATGGTAAGAAAAAGACGAGAAAGTGAGGCAGGATTTTTAAAACAAATTGAAAATTAATGGATTTTTTTACATTTGTTTTGGTGACATATGACACCGTCAACACCGTTGTTAATTTATTTATTATTGGTTTGAGCTTTGAGTTGAAATTAATTTTAAATATTATTAAATTTTGTAAACATTGTCAATTATGGCAACTACAAGACGTCAAAGTGAGTCTAGAGTGTCTGAACACGACAGGGTGGCCTTACGAACAAATTAATCGGTTGAGTAAGTAGAATGTGAACACCGTCAATAGAAAACAATGGCGCAAAATTTTAAACAGCCTATTATTAAGGTATTAGTATGATACTACTTAACAATTTGCTAGTTTACTAACTCATTCTTAATTTTAAACATTTTCTAACTAGTATCGTACTAAAAGAATTTTCTTAATAAACTGCTTCTGAACACACCTAAAACAATGACATTTCGTGTTAAAAAGTAAGTACACGAACCTTTTTTGATATTTGCAAATGTCAAAGAGTCATATGAAGCTAGCACGATACTGAAAAAAATAAAGTAGGTATTCGATGATTATAACTTTAAAATTTTAACTTTTAAAATTTGCAAATTCGTTGTTTTAACCTAATATCATACTAAAACAGCTTTAGCATCGTACTAATTCAATTAAAATTTTGCGCCAGTGTTTTTATTTGACAACTAATGCTCTAATGATATACTCTATTGGCAGCGAGGGAACATATTTTCAAGGGAATTTAGCTGTTGTCATAGGTTTTTTTTTTTGAGCGTTGCACCCAGAACACATGTGCATACACTCTGACATTTATGACGCATAGTTCTGACTTAAGCAAAACGACAACGATTAATATTTCATTATCTTTTTCAAAAGTATACTGTCAATTTTGGTAATGCCAAATATAAATTATTTTAAATTTCTGGCATATATTTTTTTTTGTAGAAATAATATTTATAAATCGAAGTCACCCTGTAACGCACTCGCAATAGATGTTGGCTTAAAAGCGAATTACCTAGATAATACTGTCATCAAGTATAAAATTATTAGAAAAATAAAGTAATAAAGTGCCTGTGTGCACTGCATTTAACCTGCAGTGACGTTTGCGTACGCCTTGGCCAGGGTAAGAAGAAAATAATAAATGATTAGCGACTAGTGCAGCGGTTCAACGAACTCATACCAGCGCAGCGCAGCGGCTCGGCCGCCACCGACGACGGCAATCAATTGATTACATAATACACCGGTCGACTCTATACTTTATTAGGAGCAAAAAAAAGATTGCTGTTGATATTGTGGCTACTGCAAGTCTCAAATCAGTCTTCATGGGCTGATATCAGGCATTAGAAGTGTCTTTATACACATATATGTATATACAATCAATGACTCCTGGATAGCTGCGAATATGGAGATAGATAGCTACAATTATATGAGAGTGGAATATAATTTACGGCAATAGGCCTGGACAACATTCCACGTATGGTCACATACGGCCTGAGGCCCGAGGCCCGTCGCCGCCAGGCCACCCTGCTTATGTACCTCCTTAACTCTTCTCCAGCTCTAGCCTTAGCTTGGAATTGGGTTATTCTTGAATCAAGCGTTGTGCGTTGGTCAGTTGGTGCGCGCTGCAATTGAGAGTGATTTCAGTTTCAGTTGACATTTTCAATCTTAATTATTTTTTTTTTTTGTATTTCTTGTTTAATAGATAATAATTTACACAACCGACACGCAGTGTTGATAGCTACAGCGGGAGAACAAGTCTTAGAAACGTTTTCTTCGTCTACGAAGGGGCCTTTTCAGCGACGCGACGACGACGGTAACGACGAAGGTCCAATAAATTGCTGCTTGCGTAAAACTTCAGGCTCATATGGGGCGGACAAAACCGAACACACATTAGATTGTGTAATAAATTCAATTCTAAACGCATGACAATTTGTCATTTGTTTAACTAATTTCGATTGGACGCACGCATTGGATACTTTTGGGGCACAGGCAAAACATTGGGCTTCAGTGAAACAACAAGAGAGGGCGACGCCAGGGGGCTGTGAGCATTTCATACATCAGACAACTGCTTCTATTTTATCTCTCACTTCATCCATTCAGTGGAAATATTTGAATTTATTTAAAACTAAAATTGATTTGAATTGAGAGCAGACAGATTTATATAATGTTTTGCAATCGCATACAATTTTGTCTTTGAGTAAATAAATTCATAGGGAAATTGATTGAGCAATCTGATTTATTAGGATCTATTAGAATTTATTAGAATTAATTACTATTTAATATAGAATTGAGTTGCACCAGGAAGAGCAGAAACATGCGTGCATTAAACGTTGGTATAAAATCGAATTTTATTAACTTGTTTTTGATTATATTATATTAATAAACTGATGATAAAGTGATGAATAAATGCATGTTATTTGTTTTGTTAGTTAGTTAAGATACGCTGGCATTTCAGGTCGAAAAACTTTTGTTACCAGACCCTTCCTAGATGCTAGACGCTTTCTAACATGAGGTTTCGATAAAATATAATGAAGTTTTCGATTTTACATTTACAATTTTAGACACTTAAGAAATTAAAAAAAAATAAGGGAGTTTCACAAACATGCCATTTCATAATTCTTCGAACACCTCTAATATTAAAAAAAAAGTGAAATACTCTTAACTTAAGTACAGTTCAGTAAAGTTTGTCAAAAATTACCAGTTTTTGACTGATTATTTTCAAATTTGAGAGAGGGATATTAATTACTTAAATTGGCGCTACAGCTCTTGTTGCTTCTGAGCCTCAGGTAATGTAGATTCCGAAAGCTTTCTCGATATCTAGCTTGTTGTTTTCAATTTTGTATACCAGGTCCGCGTATATCTCTATCAAATTGGTCAAGTCCCTGGGAGAGGGTCCATCTACACCATAAAACAAGACCAAAACAATGATTGCTTTGTACAGCGTCTCCTTGATAATTTTTGGATTCCTCAATTTCTCACTAAGTCCAAAGAAACAGGGATTAGCAAGAGTTATTAGAGTTATTATTAGTTAGTGCTAATGTCATTTGCAGAGTTCTCAGAGGATGGCAAGACCTATTTTGCTCCCTGGCGATTCCTTGCTAAAAAAAGTCACCCGTAACTGCTCTTTTATATGTAGTTCTTCACATTATGTCAAAGTCATCCGCATATCCAAGATATTGTGCGGATTTTTGAAAGATAGTGCGCACAATTCTGATGCAGAGAAAGCGATCTGCTTTTTTGTGGATCCGACCGATGGTACTAAGGTTCCACTCGTTGGGAATATATTCTTCCGATCATATTTTATTTACGAATTAATGTACAGCTTACTTGAAAGGCTTCGCCTTCAGACAATCAGCACCGTTTTTCCGATTGTATCCTGTGGCCCTATTTTGTAAAACGATTATCGTTGAAATTACTTCGTTATCGTTGAAATGCGATTATGTTTAACGAGAATCGTTTAATTTTAACGATACTCGTTAGTTCTAATGACTGACATACCGTCGCTGTAGATCGAATACCTCGTAACCCAGAAAAAAACGATTTTTAGGTAATGATGCAATTATATTGTGAAAAAAATACCGGATCTAATGAAAAATATATTGAACCTAAAAACTATAATTGCAGAGCCACGCGCATAATTAACAACACGTCTCTCATTGCCTCTCATTGATTTGATAATAAGTTTTTTGTCTCTCCTGAAAAATCGACTTTTCTGGGTTACGAGGTATTCGATCTACAGTGACGATATACCTATCGTTTAACTTTCGTTTTCGTTTAGCTGATTTATAATTTTTTTTTTCATTTATTTATGTCAATTTTTGACATTCCTATTAGTCGAGAAGTTGGTTGCGCTTAAAAAAAAATGCTTTTTTCGGTTAAGCTTGGCAACATCTTTTGTACGCCTTTTTCGTTTTACTTAATCACTCTTTGTTGTGACTATCGTATCGCTGACTTGCCGCTCGTTTCGTAATACAAACTAGGGACCCTGGTGTGATAGCCCTGATCTCATGAATTACAACTACCCTTGAAAGAACTTATATCTTTTCGTTAAAGTTCAGTTTAAATCTTTACCATTTTTAATTGCGACTTATATGTAGGTACTATAAGGCAAATTATGCATTCGTAAAAAAAATCGAACTCGAGATTTTGATCAAAGTTGACATTACGATGATAGCGAAGACCAAAAAAGTGGGGCTCGCAATTCTGTCTGTCTGACTGTCTGTTCGACTACAGCTAAACAGCTCGGGCGATTTTCTTCAAGCTTGGTAGATATGGGTTTAAATTTTTTCCCCGCGGATGTTTTTTTCTTTTTTTTTTTTAAGACCAAACGGTAACTGTCATACGAATTTTTTCGAAATTTTATAAATATTTTTTTTTTCTCTAAAAATGTCCCATAGATTTAAAAAAAAAAAAACAAAAAATTTCATTTAGTTCAACCTAGTTAATGGTTGAAAAAAAAAAATTTCTAAAAAATTATAATTTTTTGTACCCCCCTGGAACCATTTTTTTTTTTTTGATTTTCTCAAAAACGGTACGACCGATTTTGATCGTTTTTTTTTTAATTTATGGATTTTGAAAACTCAATATTTCCCATGCTCGATTTTTTTAAAACTTGATAAATAAAAGTTTCTTAAAATAATCTACAAGATTTCTTTAGATTAATTCTTAAGATCTATAATTTAATAAAAAAAAATTAAACAAGATATTACTGACTATACCTACCATAGAACGATTTTTTAAAATTTTGTATTTCTCAACGGATTTTAATGAAATTTTTTAGAGAAAAGCTTCTAGAAAGTTTAAAAAACATTGCATTTCAAAACATTAAGAAAAATATTTTTTTTTGAATTTTGAAAAAAAAAAACTAATTTTTTTGGTAATTTAATTTTTATTCGAACAATAATAAAAACTTTAAAAATGTTTTAAAAATTGTATATATAAAAGCTTATTTCTTTAAGAAACCACTGCAAAGACTTATAATTTTTGTTCTTGCATAAACCTATATTTGCTTGAATCACATGGCATCCTATTTTTACCTCCAACTACTAAAGAAGTTGTTTTAATTATTTAAAAAATTAATTTTATGCTTATGAACAGTTTTTCTCTAATAACATTCATTTTTGAAATTCTTAGTCTTTTACATAGGAGCAAGTTCGTGCGACCCAGTGCATTTTGTTTTCACTCTCCGAGAAATTTAAAGGCTTGGAACGCACTTGAAATTTTTCGTCGAGGCGATTTAAAAATCGCTGTCGCCACAAATTATTCTCATGCACTCACTTGTGATTTTTATGTCGCGCGATTATTAAAAATAAAACACACTACTATATTTGCTACAAATAAATAGCAAAGATTAAGAAATTTCTTTTTATTAACCTCATTGTCACAGATAATCGTTCCTCAAGTGATATTGAATTTCTCCATTTTGTATTTGTATACACAATTCTGGGTCCAACTAGTTGCAGTAGTTTCTTGAATCAATACTCATTCTATAGTATTGCACACATTTCTGTGAATGTTCTTTTAAACTATCGTGGATCTTATGAAATTGACCGTTAAGTAACCTTCCATTTATCGGATGCACCCAATACTTTTTTTACGTTTTTGAGTAGACTTTAACAGCCGTATTTATTAGAATTCGCTAAACGCATGAATAGTTATGCAATGCATAAGGACTTATTCATCCACTATGCAAATTCATATTTATAAAACATTTGCCTACCCTGCATAGTTATAATGAGCTTGTGTCAAATAAAGTACCAAAAAGTAAGAATCTATTACATTTAGCCTTCATAACACTCAGCTGTTTGTCTATCGAATTTAATAAACAAAAACGAAACTACCAAAAGCTAAAAGAATTCGAACAATTAACTTTGATTCATCAGGTAAAGTATGTTATTTTCTCTAGCACAATACTGGAAATCGAATTGTTATTCGTTTCATCCTAGCTGGAATACTCCTCAGACAAGTTCTTGAGGATAAAATTCAATAATACAAAATAAAAATTACAACACTAACACACCGGATAAAGAAGGATGCGTGGAGAGAGATCACCAACAAGTACATTTATCTATTTAATTATAAACAATTTTCAATTCAATTTGTTTTTAATATATTAGTATCATTTTTGTTTCAATAAATAAAAATAACACAAAGTTTTAGTTTCAATATCAAGTCAAAGGCATTTTATTTTGTTCATAATCTTTATAATTCAACGTGATGTCAAAGTGAATGTGACAGTTCAATACTAAAATGTCCTTATGTAGGCACTATTCAATCTCCAAACGCGTTTAGCTTATAATGCCTCTATTCAACGTCACATAAGTTTTATAAATAACGATTTTGCGTTTAGAGGCATTATAAGGGTTGCATAGCCTTATGTACTCACTATAACGAGTTTATAAATATGGCTGTAAATGTAAAAACGGGCACTACACAACACTTCCTATTAAAACGCATTTTAGTTCTGACAAGAAATTCAATAAAAAGTCGCGATTGAAGCCAAGTTGAATTCTAGTTTAAGAAAGGTCCAGGATCAGAAGATACTCATATACTAAAAATAATTTTCACATGGCGGTATCACGGCGATAGGTGTTGGTAAAGTTGATACACTCCTTATCCAAAAGAACAAAAACCTTTTACTAGATTCACCTACCATTAATCTAGTTTTTGTTTATTTTCATTAAAACCAATACTTTTACTCAAAGGCAAATTTATTCCAAAATTTCACATAAACACAGGTACACTTCAAACATCAAGACCTCAATAATAACTACATATTTCTTTTCTAAAATAAATCTTTCTGTCAGTCGACTCTGGTTGTTTTGAAGAATGAGATTTATGTACTTTAAATTTTCTTTTTGCAAATTGAAACGTGATCAAACTACGATTTGTTCCATTTTGTTTTTTTTTTTTTTTGTCGATTAATACAATTTGTTCCACATAGACGAGAGGTTTAATGGCACTTTCATTTTCGAATTTCACGTTCAATTGGAGTTTGTTTTTAACCATCTATTACCAATCCACTAATCATTATGTGTAGCGAACGAAATTATATTTTTCGCACACGATCGACGCGACGGACGCGACGCACGTTTTGGTGCGCCCTAAAAAAGTCGATTTCTTTTTGTCTTATTACAAAGAAAAAAGAAGATTAATTAACATGAATAAACCAATATCTTTATAAGAAAAGAAAGAACGAAAATAAAATCTTGAAAATATTAGGTGGTTTTCTAAGTTCAAGCTTGAATTTTCAGCCCTTTTTTGAAATTATACTGGAAAAGGTTTTTTTTCGATTTTCAAAATGTAAATTTAAGAAAAAAATTATCTTTTCAGCCGCGGCTTTTACCACGCTTCTCCAAAAACATCAAGCCTATTTTGTAGTAATACTTTGGTCATTAAAGTTTCTGAAACATAAAAAATAAATATATTTGTTCAATATTATAACGTTAGGTTAGGTTGAAGTAGCTGCCAGCGTCGCAGCTGACATATTTGGACCAGAGTTGGTCCATTGTGATACAACATGGTTCTAAAGTTTTTCTCGCAACTCGTTGAACCATTTGGAGCTCCTTATAAAGTGGTAGACTATAAATGTCATGATAAAAGAACGCACACCCACCCATATTGAAAAACCTTTTAATAATGGGTGATTTTTTTACTATTTTCTTTTTGGCAGCACTGGTTTTGACAGCTCACGCGCGTTTCGTTTTTTGTGTCACTGTCAAACATCTTCAGTTTCATCTATAATTTAACCATGAATCGTCTTACAAACGAACAACGCTTGCAAATTATTGAATTTTATTATCAAATTGCATGCTCTGTTAAGAAAGTTCATCACGCGCTTCTTCCATTTTATGGTCAGTTTGATCGACCTACTGAGGCGGCTATTCGGGCCAACTAACCACCAACTCGCCTAGGTAGAGTGCGAACTGAGGAAAATATCGCAGCTGTATCGGCCAGTGCTAATGATGACCGTAAATTACCGATTCGGCGCCGCTCGCAGCAATTGGGCCTTCCACTACGTGGAAAATTTTGCGGAAGGATTTAGGTGTGAAGCCTTTCAAAATACAGCTGGTGCAAAAATTGAAGCCGAAGGACCTACCACAACGCCGAATTGAAAATGAGCTCTTGAAAAGTTGGCCGAAGATCCACTTTTTTATCGAAAAATTGTGTTTAGCGACGAAGCTCATTTCTGGTTGAATGGATACGTGAACAAGCAAAACTGCTGTATTTGGAGTGAAGAGCAGCAGCCAGAAGCATTGCCAGAGCTAACAATACATCCAGAAAAAGTCAAAGATGATGCGATGATCGCAATGTTACTGTGAATGGTGGGCGCTACCGTGCAATGATAACAAACTTTTTTTTGCGCAAAATGGAAGAGCTTGACTTGCATGACATGCGGTTGGACCGTGCCACATGCAACACAGTACGCGTAACAATGGACCAATTGAGAGGCGAGTTCGGTGAACAGTTTATTTCAGGTTTGGGGCCGGTCAATTAGCCGCCTAGATCGTGGGATTTAACGCCTCTAGACTATTTTACTATTTTTTTTGTGGGCCTATGTTAAGGCTCAAGTCTATAGCGACAAGCCCGCTTCAATTGACGCACTGGAAGCCAACATTGAAGCAGGGTTTACAATTTTCTGGAATGTCTCTATGCCCCGGCACCCATATATAGGGGAATGTTAAACTGTTTTGACATCTCCACCAGAGATGATCGACAATTTAGGGTTGTTAGTGTGTTAATGGAGACAGAGTCCAATGACTTTATGGCAGCTTGACTGTCTGAGAAGATACGTATATCAGTGGTCGATATCACGTTGTCTTTGAGCCAAGAAAGGATTTCTTTTATTGCTAGAAGCTCTGCCTGGAACACGCTACAGTGATTGGGAAGACGAAAAGATAGACAGAGATTTAATCTATCTAAGTATACGCCTCCACCGACCCCGTCATCGGTTTTAGATCCATCTGTGTAGAAATGAATCGCTTCGTCTACCAACAGTGACTCATTTTGCCGATTGTTTGCTAAAGATATCTAGTGGTATGAGATGAAACAGAACATCAAGTGCAGCGGAGGGAGTTGAGCGGAGAGCTCCACCCATGATTAAGCAGGCTGTTCGTTGGACTTTGCTGAGCTTATCACGGTTTGTTGCTGTTTCCAGCGCAGTCCACCATACTGTTACTCCATATGTAAGTATCGTACTAATGACTGAGATGTATAGCCAGTGTGTAATATGAGTTTGTAGACCCCATTTGTTACCTACGACTTTGTTGCAAGAGAATAGAGCGATATTGGCTTTGTTGTTTCTCTCTTGGATATTGGGCTTCCAGCTTAATTTCTTGTCCAAAATAAGACCCAAATATTTTGCTTTGTCTGAAAATTTAAGCGGTATACCTTTGATTTAGGGAAGGTCTATGTGTGGGATTTTATATTTCTTGGTAAATAGGAGAAGTTCAGTTTTGTAGGGGTTGACACCGAGTCCACATCGATCTGCCCAGGTAGTAAGCTTGTTTAAAGCATTTTGTAGGAGTTCCTTCAGAGTGTTAGGATGCTTACCAGATATCGCTATCGCAACATCGTCCGCATAGGCAATCACCCTGTAACCCTCCCTTTCTAGTCATTAGTAGTTCATTTACGACTAGGTTCCAGGGGAGAGAAGAGAGGACACCGCCTTGCGGCGCACCTCTACCGACAGTTCTTCGAGTAGTAAAATCGCCCAGTTTTGAATTTATAATGTGAGTCCATACATTTTAGAGAAAACAAAATATTTCAGCACTTTAACTCTGAAAGCTTAGATTCTACGAAACGTATGCTTACGACAAAAAAGATAGTCAAATTAATTTTCTGTAGAAAAGAAGTATTTTGAGATATTGTACGTTTTCGAGATATTGGTTAAAACGTGTTTTTTTTTATTTCAAAATGGTTGTTTTAACTCATTTAAATTGGTTACCTGCTATAGGTTTCTTTGGTTTCTTTTTTATTGACATTTTCTTGAAAACGGCTCTTTAGATATTGATAAAACTTCGCATGTGATGTTTTAAATGATTGTATTAAAACTTCTATTTTGTTTTGTAGCAGAAAATGCATATAACAGATTGTTTTTTTTTCAATTGTCTTGTTTTTGGGTTTCTTCCGCTTGACCAATTTTGCACAAAGCTACATCCAAATGATATAAATATATTGCAAAACTATTTAAAAGTACTTTCAACTTTATTACAAACTTTCCCCTAGTACAAATAACTTAGGTACATAATTCTGTATGCCTTGAATGCTTGCCCTTGAACCTCAAGAGTGAATTTCCTGCGATCCAGTCGTGCATTTTTTTTTGTAGAATTGTTTGCAAAGTTTAAGTTTTATTAAAATTATGGTGAAATGTTTTCTAATAGGTTTAATATTGACATGTCTCACATTTTATGCGTATTTGATTGTGCTAGCAAATTTTTTAACAAGAATTGATGATTTTTGAAAGATGTTATACTTAAATTGAAAGAAGGGCTCATGCGGTTTTCATCTTTATTCTTCACCTTCTTCGCACAGTAAATTCACTGTTGTCATGAAAATATGAATAAAGCCAAGATGGTTAGTGGAAACTATACTTGTGAATTTCAGTGGATTGTCTCTATGCAGTGATGATGAATATTAAATCGGCCCTAAGAAAGGTGCAGCTATGTTATATGATCGGTGCTGTCAACGCCATCTTCACCACCGATACCGCAACCATTATTATAACCGTCAGTGAGTGTCTGCATTTAAATTAGAATACTTCTTTGAATAGCTTTTTATTATTGCCATAAGGTAAACAGGAAACTTATCCATCGCGTCGCGGAAAAGGAATGTCCATCTAATTATGTTTTCAATACGCAAAACCAGGATTTGTTTTGCAAAAAAAAAATAATAATAATAATTCTGACCGCAAACGGCACGAGAAAGTTATGCAACAGGTGCAGTCAAGCAGTCAGCGAATGCTGCAGTCACACGCGCAGTAGTTTGCGGTTGACTTCTAATGAAATAGAATATTATGTATCTTATGGATTTGTTTGTTACCCTATTGGGTTGGGGATTAAGTATATTTTGGCAAAGCGACCGCATCGAGTATAGTATTAAGGATAGTATAGTGCGGCGAGGTTGGTTTTTTATTTGAATTCTATTTTGGGTGACAACAAAATTAACGATTCGTACCACATGCGGTTTTCTCTAGGAAATTCGATATCCGGATTGCAAATTAAGTTTTGATGGATTTTGTACTATATATCGGTTCATATATCAGAACAGCGGTAAACGGTTAATAAATGAAAAGCAATGTCTTATACAGTAGAGTAGGTAAATGCTAAACTTGTGAGAATGGTAAGCCTTTTGAGGATGTAGTTTGTTGGAAACTGTCAAGTAATCATAATTCGCATCATTTAGCGTCACTCCTTCGAAAAAGAAACTTTTATCGAAAAACAATTCATTTATAAATCATTTCCAGAAAACAAGGAACGGTTAAACAATCATCACTCCTTTTATGTTCCTTTTGGAGTGTAATCCCGGAGTTCTTACCCCAAAGGAAATGACAAATCCTCTATATATATATCTTGTCATGAAAAGTCAATTCCTTCGGACTCGGAAGACAATTGCATGTCCCTTCCATTCCTGCCAACAACACGCAAATAGGAATGGTTGAGAGTTATAAGTAACTAGGTTCAGATTCTGTTCCAATTTACAATAACTCTTCCGCATAAATCCGACTGAATTTGAGCGATAACCTATGTTCTTTCCAATTTAAGGGCATTGGTAGATTGTGGTTTATTCGCATAGACTGAAGACTTCAGGAAACGCCACACAAAAAAGTTTAGCGGGGTCAAATTACATGATATTTGTGCCCAACTCACGTCACATTTTGTGCGAAATAGCCTTACCCCCAAATCGTTCATGCAGAATGTCAATTTTGGCGTCCGTTATGTGGCACTCGTAGTGTGCGCCGTCCAGATGTCGTCTAAGTCCATATGATTCAATTTTTACCATAAGAAATTGGTTATCATATTTGTGTAGCGTTCGCCATTGACAGTATCCGCGAGTGTAGGGCTAAGCACACACGTAAAAATCGCCAAATTGCCATTGTAATTTGGCATCAATAACTGAATAATAAACAACCGATTTGACAGATGTTACCAAAATATCGTGGCCGCCAAAATCTAGATGCGTCAATTGAAAAACCCTTTACATATCGATTTGCATATATGTACATCTTGGAAAGCAAATTCTGTTTTCACACGAAAGTTACATTTTGTATTCTTTTCGATTTCTGGAAGACATCTTACCCACTCGAAGACAAACCCTCAGCACTGTTAAAATCTCTGCATCTCTGTATATCTGTATCAGCTGTAACTCTCATCATGACTTAAATTTTAGAACCAAGCTGTTTCAGTGGCACAAGATATCAGATATTTTATGGAATATCAGAGAAGTCACCCAAGACTCAATCCTTGGACCTATTCTATTTGCAAGGTACGTAGTGTTTTATTCCGTGCAGATGTATACTGCCAACGTCCAAATTTATAACAGTTGTGTTATTGGTATGATTGAAGATGGAGCAAGGTTTACATGTTTGACATCTGAGTGACAGCTCTCTTTTAGCTCCAATCGCCTACAGAATTCATTACCAAGCATCTGTCAAAAATATCTGTTCAGTTAATCCAGAGTTAACTCTCCAGATTTGATGGGTTAGCTCAGAGTTCTTAAATGTGTCAAAAGTGTGTTCTGTCAGAGTTGATTCAAATTTATCCAATACCTATAATGAAGTTCGCGCAGCCTGTCTAGTGAGACGATTATTACGACCGAAAATTGAAGTATGTGCAATGTGCACCAAAAGTAGCTCATTCGTTAGCTTTATACTACGTTTTTACCAAGAGATAATCCTGGATTTAAGTGGATTTCCCATAAATGTTCTTCAAATCTTTGAAGATTTACCATCGTAAATCTAATACTACGTTTTCACTAAAGGTAAATCCGGGATTTAAGTGGATTTACCATAAATATCCTTTAAATCTCGTAGATTTACCATACAAATATAAATCACCTTAAATGAAGATTTAAAATAAATCTCCTTGAAATCTTCTCGCAATCAGAAGATTTGCAAAACAAACAAACCTTATTTTGTAGAACGCACCTATGTAAACCCACTTTCTTCATTGACAATCAACACAAAATAGAAATATCTGTTTTTTTTTTCCTTTTTACTATCCAATTGCAATTTTTTTTCTCTTGTCCAAATTGACAATTGAATGACAAGACAGAGTGAAAACGTCAAATAAATCTCAGTTTCTTTGGTGAAAACAATTCATGATTTATTTTAAATCTCTAGTGGATTTACTCTTGGTGAAAACGTAGTATAACAGATTGGAAATTAATCTTGTTAAATCTTCATTGGATACATTTTTTCTATAATTCAAACTGACCCTTATCCATATCGTGCTAAATTATCTCGATTATTTTTCATCGTTTGGCACAAATTAAATTTTCTTTCTCTCGCTTCCACTTTATAAGAAAATTTGAATCACCATAAGCTTTTTGATAGGTGCTGTCAAAGTTAATTTTATTTTTAAACTTTAAGTGCGGTGGAAACACCACATTAATCTTTTGCCATGAATCTCAGATTATCTTTTGGTGAAAAGGTAGTATTACCGTGTAAAAAACATGAGCCCTGGCTGACGTTTTGACATTGACAGATCATAAAAAAGTTTATGGGTGCGTTTGTATTAAAATACAAAATTTTTGGGATCATATTAAAAACTAAACCGTTTAGAACTTAGGTCATAAGTTGTTTTAATGTTTGACGTTTAAAAATTTCTTCTTTAAAAAATTGATGCTTACTTGATGTTAAATTTGAAAAATATTTGGATTGGATGAGTTTGCACATAGATAATTAAGTAGTACATTAACGAAAGACTTAGTGAACTTTCACGGAACTATGATTTTTTAGTTTGATTAAATATTATGCCTTATAATATGTTCCCACCAAAATGTTTTCGTCTGAAAACTTTTGATATTTCAGATTGATAGAACAAGATTTCATGGGGGTGTTAACGAAATCTCAACGAAAACTCTGGATTTCACCGAAATCTCAATGCCATCTTGCTACACTTTTTTAAATCTCAGTATTTTTACGTTGAAATCTCAAATTTTGGTTTGGTTGGAGCATAGTATTACCTGAAATATCTCAGTTTTAGTAGAAGTAAGTATATATTAAAGGAGTTTTCATGGAACCACGTCGCCGATATATAGTCACGGAAGTAATTAAAAAAAATTAACTGAGACAATTTAATTACTTGCCATATTTGGTGAACTGAAACAGATAAACTTCTTTCTTTGCGATAATATTTAAGCAAAGAATTTAACGATTTATGTAAGTAAGATAATTGAAAATGATGTTAACTGTTTTTTTTTTAGTTAAATTATGCCGCAGCTGCTTCGAGAAAACGATGCTAATTTTTAGAGTGAAAACTACTGGCCATTGGGCACAAATAAAATTGGATATTCAATGCATTCATGCCGAAATTTCCAATAAATTTAAATAAAACATACCATTCCACTTACCGCATTGAAAAGACTTTTTCTTCTTCTCAGTCAATATGACCATCTTCAAACCTTATGTAGGTAACTCCTCTTCATTCACGCCAGGCACATAAAGATGATATTACATGATAACTGCAGGAATTCGTTTATTCCATACCCCAAGTGCTATTGAACTCCAGTCCCAAAATCAAGAACCAAAACCACACCCCCGAGAGCTTAAACAAAAAAGCTACAAAATCAAGAAAAAAATATATTTAGCTGTCCTGCTGCTGCAAAATGTGACGATAATCATCGCAAAATATTGGAAAAGAAGTTTAAAGAAATACCAACTTGATTTTGTGCCTTAATAAATATGTTGTCGTTTTGGGTGTAACTGATTGTTGTGTGTGGATCTCCTTTGCTTCAAAATTCTAATTTCTCAACAAATATTAAAAAAAAACAGGGCCTTCTCATTTTGTTGGTTGGTGTTGGCGCTTCCTGATTCCAGGGACAAGATAATTTTTTGTTCACTCTTTTTTTTAATAATTTACTCTCCGCCACATTATTTTATTTCATTTCGATAATGGTAGCCATAAACATAATACCGAATACCACAAAACCTGAGTTCTGCTTGATCAACGCGTCAGGCTCTTTGTATTATATTGACGGAAATGGCAAGACAAGGAATTATGCCTCCAGATTTTTAATCTCTGCCTTATCATGGATAACACTAGTTTACACAAAAAAAGTACCTCAACGAAAAAGTATTTTCTAGACTAATTTTGGCTCTCTGAACACGAAAATGGCAATGATTTATTTTTCCAAAGAAGCGTTTTCGAGATATGACCAAAAAACGTGTTTTTCTGCTCCTTTTCCATGTAAAGGGTGATTTTTTAAGAGCCTGAGAACTTTTTTTAAAAAAAAAACGCATAAAATTTGCAAAATCTCATCGATTCTTTATTTGAAACGTTAGATTGGTCCATGACATTTACTTTTTGAAGATAATTTCATTTAAATGTTGACCGCGGCTGCGTCTTAGGTGGTCCATTCGGAAAGTCCAATTTTGGGTAACTTTTTCGAGCATTTCGGCCGGAATAGCCCGAATTTCTTCGGAAATGTTGTCTTCCAAAGCTGGAATAGTTGCTGGCTTATTTGTGTAGACTTTAGACTTGACGTAGCCCCACAAAAAATAGTCTAAAGGCGTCAAATCGCATGATCTTGGTGGCCAACTTACCGGTCCATTCCTTGAGATGAATTGTTCTCCGAAGTTTTCCCTCAAAATGGCCATAGAATCGCGAGCTGTGTGGCATGTAGCGCCATCTTGTTGAAACCACATGTCAACCAAGTTCAGTTCTTCCATTTTTGGCAACAAAAAGTTTGTTAGCATTGAACGATAGCGATCGCCATTCACCGTAACGTTGCGTCCAACAGCATCTTTGAAAAAATACGGTCCAATGATTCCACCAGCGTACAAACCACACCAAACAGTGCATTTTTCGGGATGCATGGGCAGTTCTTGAACGGCTTCTGGTTGCTCTTCACTCCAAATGCGGCAATTTTGCTTATTTACGTAGCCATTCAACCAGAAATGAGCCTCATCGCTGAACAAAATTTGTCGATAAAAAAGCGGATTTTCTGCCAACTTTTCTAGGGCCCATTCACTGAAAATTCGACGTTGTGGCAGATCGTTCGGCTTCAGTTCTTGCACGAGCTGTATTTTATACAGTTTTACACCAAGATCTTTGCGTAAAATCTTCCATGTGGTCGAATAACACAAACCCAATTGCTGCGAACGGCGACGAATCGACATTTCACGGTCTTCAGCAACACTCTCAGAAACAGACGCAATATTCTCTTCTGTACGCACTGTACGCATTCGTGTGGTTGGTTTAATGTCCAATAAAGTAAACTGAGTGCGAAACTTGGTCACAATCGCATTAATTGTTTGCTCACTTGGTCGATTATGTAGACCATAAATCGGACGTAAAGCGCGAAACACATTTCGAACCGAACACTGATTTTGGTAATAAAATTCAATGATTTGCAAGCATTGCTCGTTAGTAAGTCTATTCATGATGAAATGTCAAAGCATACTGAGCATCTTTCTCTTTGACACCATGTCTGAAATCCCGCGTGATCTGTCAAATACTAATGCATGAAAATCCTAACCTCAAAAAAATCACCCGTTATAAGCCTAATTCTCAAAAACGGTCGAACTAATTAACATATACTTTATAGTTTTGAACAGATATTTTGTTTGTCTTTCCAACAGTATACGACTTGTGTAAATCGGCCCAACAAACATCAAGAAAAAGCCGTTCAAAGTTTCAAAAAACACAATTTTTCGCCGTTTTTTGAAAATCGCTTGTTTTAAGTCATTCCGTAAGGATAGAAAAAAAAATATTTAAAATAGTTTTAAGATCTCAGGTGGAAGATATTGTTTTTACAAAGCTAAAACGCACAATATCAATGAAATCGGATAATAAATGTGGAAGTTATGAAACATTACGTGAAGTCAGACCATTTCAGTTTTTTTCAAAAAAAATATGTTTTTTAGTTTTATCTACCTGTTTAAGAATTGTTGGAAAAAATATACAAACTCAGAGCATTTACTGTAGTGCTTTATAGTAAAGTAATGCTATATTGTCAACCTGTGCTTCGTGCTTTGTGAGGTTAATTGCATTTGGAAACGGAAATAGGAAGTATTTTTCGTTTGGAAAGCCAGTTGAATGGAGAAACCCAATTGATCATGTGACTGACTGTTACTTCTGCTTATGTAACTAAAATACAAGGAGGGAAATTTCGGAAAGCTTTTTATCCCGAAGTACAATCAGCAGCAGTTTGGAGATTGAAAGTCCAAAACTAAAGCTATTTAATCAATTCCAACTCAATGATTTATGCCGTGATCTCAACTTATCTTAAGAGAAGTCTGAGTTGCTCGCTTCAAGATTGCAGGAATTTAACTGCTTGGAAGCAGAAACAAAAGTCAATTATTACAGAAATCGGAATAAGAAATTTGAAAGGTATTATTCAAAAAACGGGTGACTTTTGTTATTGCAATGATGTGACAGGATTATTTGCTGAATTTGGAGAAAACCACGAAGCTAAGAATTAGCGGCTTTTTATCGACGGTAGCAAGTATAGCGTGAAGGCTGTTTTACTTCATAAAGGGAACACGAAACCATCAATCCCGATTGGCCACTCCACAAATGTAAAAGAGGACTACAAGACCATGGAAAAACTTCCTCAACTTGTGAAATACAATTCCTATAATTGGAAAATCTGCTGTGATTTAAAAGTCGTAGGTACACAAAATACTGCTGTTTTATGTGTTTTTGGGATAGCAGAGCAGATAAAAAGCATTTCATTCAACGAAATTGACCACTTCGTGAAAATCATGTAGTAGGAAAGAGCAACGTTGCTGAAAAAGCACTTGTTGAAAATCAAAATGTAATACTTCCACCATTGCACATAAAACTCGGCATTATGAAAAATGTTGTAAAAGCCTTAGCAAAAGATCCCGAAAACAAAGCATTAACATATTTGAAAACAAAGTTTCCCAAGCTGTCGACCGAAAAAATTAAGGCGGGTATATTCGTTGGTCCACAGATAAAAAAATTGTTTAGTGACACCGGATTTTTGAATTGTCTAAAAAAAAAACGAGAAAGCAGCATGGAATGCTTTTCAAGACGTAGTTAATGGATTTTTGGGAAACCACAGAAGTCCAAACTATCGTCAATTGATCAAAAAATGATGATTACATTTCATGCTATTGGTGAATATTTAGCAGATTAGTGTTTCAAAAACAATGAATTCTATTGACAACTAAAATTCAAATATTTGTATTCCTTTCAGGTGCTCGCATGTCTTTGAAGATGCACTTCCTGCACAGCCATTTGGAAACTTTTCCCTCGAATTTAGGAGCTGAAAGCGATGAACAGGGTGAAAGATTCCACCAGGACCTTGCTATCTCGGAAACGAGGTATGAGGGCTTTTGGGACCAAGGGATGATGAGTGACTACTGCTGGATGCAGCTCCGCGAAGATTCAACGCCACATAAAAGAAGAAGTGTAAACATAAACAATACTTCATATTTTCAATAAAAATCATGAAAAAAAAGAAAAAACCTGAAATGATCTGCCTTCACGTAATGTTTCATAACTTCCACATTTATTATCCGATTTCATTGATATTGTGCGTTTTAGCTTTGTAAAAACAATATCTTCCACCTGAGATCTTAAAACTATTTTAAATATTTTTTTTTTATATCCTTACGGAATGACTTAAAACAAGCGATTTTCAAAAAACGGCGAAAAATTGTGTTTTTTGAAACTTTGAACGGCTTTTTCTTGATGTTTGTTGGGCCGATTTACACAAGTCGTATACTGTTGGAAAGACAAACAAAATATATGTTCAAAACTATAAAGTATATGTTAATTAGTTCTACCGTTTTTGAGAATTAGGCTTATACATGGAAAAGGAGCAGAAAAACACGTTTTTTGGTCATATCTCGAAAACGCTTCTTTGGAAAAATAAATGATTGCCATTTTCGTGTTCAGAGAGCCAAAATTAGTCTAGAAAATACTTTTTTGTTGAGGTACTCGCCAAAAACCGAAAATTTGTAAACTAGTGAATTGAAGTCAATAAAATGTTATAGTTTAAATCCGTAGTAAACGAATTGCTTTGGTTAATCAGATATCGAAGATAATGTTCGGCATTGTTTTTTGTTCGTACATTTTCGGCAAAATATGTTTCAGTTTTTTCTCATGAGGATCGCAATTTCATAATAAGTAGACCGAGCATTAAATTATGTAAATAATGGTTGAAGAAACATTGGAAAAAGACGATCGTACGCCCTGTTATATGCAATAAATTAATAGCGTTTTCGTTTGGTAGTGCAGAAGCACCCGGAACCATTCCGAATTCTTCTGAAATCTTTCGTTTGGTACTAGATGACAGTTCTTATTCTGAAAAGGAGAGAAAGTCGATATTGAATTTGAAAAAGATTCAAAACCAGAAGCACGCACACAAGCGCACACTTTAAACGTCAAAGTCCTGAAATGTCATTATTTCTTATGAATACAGTCGATGATGGATATAAGAAAGTTCAAAAAGCTAAAAAATAGTTATATTTCTTATAACCGTGTTTACTTATGTATAGGTATAAAAAGGTGAGATATATGAAATAAACTTTCTTATAAGAAAGAATGAACATAAGAAAAAACCTTTCTCATAAGAAAAGAATGAAATATGAAGTAATGTTCCTAAACTCACTTTCCTAAAAAAATTATAATTTATATGAGAATTTCCACTATTCGTCATAGACTTCATCATCGTCATTCCCAATTGATGTTGATGAATTCGTTGCGCAATTTTTATAAAGGGAGTTTATTCCAGGAAAAATTTCTGGAAGTTATTGAGGAGTATTCCTCGAAAATATTATCAAATCTTTTAAATTAGTTTTCAGCATGTTTATAAATAATGAAAAAACAACTTTAATTTGCCATCTGCATTTGACGTTTCACAAATTCAATGAAAGTAAAACCACAAAAAGTGTTGCAACATGTTCGTTTAGCATTCCGGACCGAAGAGTTCCGGAAGATTCTTCCGAATTACCAAACCAAAAGAAGAATATCCATTACAATCAGCGGTGCCACTTTTCTGCACTTAAAAGTCAAAATACCGATCGCATTCCGTTGGACAAAAAATTGATTTGTTATTTAATTTTAAAAAATTTCTGCAGACCTTAATTTTTAGACAGATTTAACTTTCCTTGTGTCAGTTTGCAAATTTGGGTTTAGTTTTGTTTAATTTATTTCAGTTGTGGGAATTAAGACCAAAAATCGATGGAAAATATTTCTAGTAAGAAATGTGTGAAGTTTCAAATTTATTTAATAAATTCATCATAGCCCTTAAAAAATAAATTTTTTATCGAAACCTGGGATTTATACTCGTAGTTTACTGTCATTTTGTTGGTTGTCGTTTTTGATTATCAACTTTCGCCTGCTCTGTGTGTCTGTGTAAGGTGATCACAAAAAATTGTTGGTTTTTTGGCATCACTCACAATTCTTTCAAGAATGAAATGTCATTTTGGCTCTCTGTTCAGATTGTTTTCTTTTGGAATTTGTTTTGTAATTTCGTCTCTGCAACGTTTTGGATATTTTTATCAAGATATGTAAGTGTATTATATTTATGAAATAATGGTTTCGAGCGTCCTTTAAGATAATTTTGTTTTTTCGAAGGTCTCATGCAACAAAGAAACAAATTGCTATGCTTTCAATGTTCATGCAAGAACATCCGGAGCTGGAGAAATCATTTAATGGTACCTCAAGCACTGGGCATACAACCTGTTGGCAACCTTGCCAATACCGACATCGAGTGTTTAGAAGCTGAACGCAGCCACAATTCCGCCAGAGCTGAATGTGCTTACGAAGCCACTTTTTTGAATAAAATCGTTTGCCAGAACATTCCATAATTTCATTTTGTAAAGCATTTTGTAGAAAAAACTAAGATTAAAAAAGTAAAAAAGGCAAAAAAGCAAAAGTAAAGTAAAGTTAAAAATTAAAGTTATAGTAAAGTAAAAAGCTATATTGATCAAACTTAATTGATCTGTAAAACTGTAAAATTTTGCTCTCTAATAAAAGTAAAACTAAAAAATCTTTTACTGAAAAATCTGAATTTTTCATTTGATATTGCACGACGCAATACAACCCAAAGGCAACAATTAGAATAATTAGCTAAACATTAAACATCACTTATTTTTGTATTTGTTTCACAAAATATACTTTAATTTCAATAAGAAACACTTTTTTAATTTTAACTTTAATTTTTTTAAGGAGTTGAAACCAAAAATGCAAAATGTCAATTGAAAATGACAAAAAGTATGAAAACGACACTTAAATAGCTGTCAGTTAAACTCATCGCAAAAAAAGTGATAGTCGTTTTGATAATCACCTTACGTGAAGCAAAAGTATTAATTTTGATTGTCAACTATCAACAATCACGTTACGTGATTCCACCCCTGAATTTTCTAATGGAAAACCTCATAAGTGTCAATGATCTTGAAAATGTTATTCTTTGTAAAGGAATGAATACGGTCAGCAACGGTTTTAAGGACATCAATAAACTGCTTTTTTTAACTGCTTTCATTTTTTGTTCCATTGTGCTTTATGCGCGAAACAGATTAAACCAGCAACAGCACCAGCATCGTCAACAGCAAACAGCACGCTGACCAGCAAACATTTCTCAAACACATTGCCACCAGCAACGTCATTTCATCTGCTTGACATTTCATATGGAAAAAAAAGCTTTTCATTGTGGTGCCACTGACTATTGCGGTGGGAAAGTTGACAACACCGCACCAGCAACAGCAAATTTAGGACTTTGGCCTAACGACGCTGTTGGCGTTGCTGTTGCTGTTCTAATGTGTGTTGAACAATTGAAATACATTTGCTCTAAATTAATGGCGGCCGCTGTTGCTGTTGACGGTGCTGTTGCTGGTTCAATCTGTTCCGCGCTTTAACCAGAAATTAATTAAAATGAAAAAAATTTCAAAACCAAACACAGCTGACTATTTAGACAGTTTATTTAAAAAAAATGACACAATGACAGTTCAATGCTTAAACTATTATTGTAACATTTTCGATTCCTTGAACTATCGATTTCATCATTTATCAAATATGACAATTTTTAGTTTTTTTTTTTTTTTGCAAATTTAATAAGCCGGAAGGACTATTTAGCCCCACTGTCTAGGTGGCAGGCATGATTTCGCCTTTTCATTTCTTATTAAATATGACATGTCAACTTGTGTAATGTTTTATATTTTCTTTTAGGTTATATCCTTACAAAACCCTAAGCTATTTAAGCGTAGCACGCTATGTTAATGCTGTATAAAGCGCAGCTCGCTAATATTGTATGGCAAAAATGCCGCTGTTTGAAATGAATCTCGAAGGCTGTGTTTTCAAGACTTTAATCAAATTTTCATTATGTTCGTTCAAATTTTTGCCAAATACTATAATGTCATCTACATATATGTATAAAAACGCTGAGGCTTGTAAACCACTAAGAGCTATTGATAACATTCTTTGAAAGCTGTTTGTTAAAATTTTTAAACCGAATGGAAACATTTCAAAATGGTAATGACCGTCATTAGTTGAAAATGCTGTTAACGGTCTTGAATGTTTATTCAGTGGAATTTGGTGGAATGAACTGGTCACTTGTTTTTTTACAACATTGAAAATTCGTTATACTATATATAAACGCTTCACAGGTGCGCCTGCAGGCATCGATTATATTGTTTTCAAAAGTTAAATCTACATGATTAAACTAAATTCAGTCTTGATCAAATCTTTCAAAAATTATTGTCGCCAGTCGCCAGCTCCCAGGCTAAAAAGTATTGTTATAATTCGATAGATAGAACATTATTTGTTTTTACCATAGTTTGAATATCTACTTTACAGAAAGCTTAAATCCAAATTTTCTCCAAAGTGTGAATTCGTTTTCTAAAAACAAAGTTCGTGTTAATCGTTTTCCACAAGATAGCTGTCTGTAACAGTGCTAAGTGTTTATGATCGAAATTGCGGATTTAAACTGCCCATCAATACGGGTGAGCCATAGTGGTTTCTTTTTAAATCATAGGTTATTTTTACCCTGACAGCTGTTTCCCGCTCGAAATTATGACAGAAAGTCAGTATCATACCTCCGTAGAACGAAATGATTCGCTTTACGATTGAACAACGTTGGGAAATTTTGAAAATTTATTTCCAAAGTAAGTGCGTTTTTTGAAAAAAAGTTTTGGCCGAAATGAAGCACCGACCGCGTCTGCTGTACGTAAGTTAGTGCAAAAAATTCGTGAAACTGGTATGCTAGTGGACAACACTGATGGTCCCCGTCATGGTGTGGTTCGCACATCAATTCGCGACCATAAACCATAGAAAAATTTAGTTTTTCATTTTATTGCATTTTTAAAAAGAAACTGGTATTTTATAAAGTCAAAGATACAAAAGTTTATTTTTTTTAGAAAAGTGAATAAATAAAAATCTTATATGTAATACATTTTGTCTTGATTCACTCATTATCTTCTAATAGATGATGATTCTACTAAAAGTCGCATTGAAAAATAATTTAATTGAAGATGTAAAGCGAACCCAAAGTTGTCTGATAACACTAACGTAACAGAGTGATAAGGTTAATATGAGTCAATAAATCATAAGTAGGTAGGAACTCGTGCTAAATATTTTGTATTATTAAATTTCCATGAACATTTTAGTATTTAAGAGTTTAATTATGAATTAAAATGTAAATTGTGTCAGATAAGATAGTAAATATATTTCTGTTTTGCAAATCTTTAAATAACAATTAGTACAATATTAATAGTCAAACAGAAGTTTTAATTTGTTGCAGTTTTTAATTACTTTTACATAAGACCAATTTAATCTTAGCTTATATAGATAGATACACAACGACGGACCATTAAAATTATAGTAAAATGATTTGCAATTATTTTAATAACAAGATTACTTACTCTTAACATTTTTATCTTAAGTTTAATGAATCATAATATTATTTTAATTACTTTGATCATGAAAATTCAAATAAATATATTCTGACTTATTATTGTACTATTTCTTATTGTACTATTTTATTATTAAAACGTTGTACAAGTTTACATAAAATAGCATGGCTTTGCGTCTGCACATTGACTAAAAACACATCTAACTACATATATGTATCTTTTTCCTTAAAAAGTTCAAAATTTCCACAACTTCGACATCTGCTTGGAAATCATTGTCAAAGTAATGTCTTCGAGTTTCCCAAAGGGTTGAAAAGAAGTGCAGACTGCAGAACATCTTCTCGTTCTCGCATTTTGCAGATGAAACATAAAACGAGAAGGTCTTCTCTGTGCGGAATGTATTTCAAGTTGAGAAGCTCCACCCGTAGTTTCACCATCATCGATATTTGATGCACACTATGTTGGTCACAAAAGTAATTATATTGGTTCAAATTGTGATTAAGTAAACTATATGTTGCTCTGTGTATAGAATTTGTGGCCTCATTTGAAAATTTCTGTCTGCATCGCAGGTCCATCTTCTCGATAAGTGTATAAAAAATTGTTTTCCAAAACCATGCTCCATTCCACATTCATGTGCCATTTGCATTACTTTAGAAATATAGTCTACCTGAAGCTTTGGCGATTTGATGAAGAGCGAAGATAAACCCGTTTCTAACATGATTGCTCATTTCGGCGTGTTGGGTGGAAGAAAAGTGAAAGACTCGCACTGTGCTCAAACATTTTACGGGTAGCCATGACCCTTTAGTGTGCCCAAAATTAACAAAAAATCTGGGAGTTCAATATTTGAATAATAAAACAAAGATAAATTATATTTTTTTATTTAAACTATTTATGACATTCAGATGTGAAGACATAGACAATACCATGTCCTCCTTTATAAGTATTTAAAAGAAATAAAAAAAGGAATATGCATCGGCCGGGAATCGAACCCGGGCCGCCCGCGTGGCAGGCGAGCATTTTTTTTTTTTTTTTTTTTTTTTTTTTAATTCATTTTTATTTTTCTTCAATCTTAAAACTATCTTAAAGCTAGACAAAAATTCATAAAAACTAGCCTAATTATCCAATACCTTAAAACTAACTTACTGGCCCTATGCGGGCGCTCTAAGCTAAACTCTATCTTAAATCTAATGCCTTTCGGCCTAAAAAACTATTTTTAATTCAAAAAACTATATCTATATTTTTTTTTTGTTTTCTCGAGAAAATTTAAAAAACTCGGATTCTTTATCTTTATATTTTTTTATATAAAACTTACAAACTAGAGTAAAACTAATTAAAAACTACCTAAACCAACTTAAACTACTTAAAATAAACTAAAACTAAACTAAAACTACTTAAAAACTAGAACAGCCACAGCAGCAGATTTTTTTTTTTTTTTTTTTTTTTTTTTTTTTTTTTTTTAAATACATTGGAAGAATGTACTTCAATTTTTTTTTTTTTTTTTTTTTTTTTTGTGCCACCCTGACTGTCCCTACCTAAGAATACCCTTAAAACTATGTAAGTCGGCCAAGACAACTTGTCAACTATCGCTATCAATAGACAACCACCAAAACTGGTTCTCCTGTCGTACCCTGTCTTTCAGGTCCCGATCGGACACAGTCCTACTGAACCGAAGTCGCTCAGCTCCGTCTTGTGCGAGGACGTCTCGACTATAAAGGAGCCGCCTATCCACAGTACTACGGCCGACGTGGTAGATTAGCGGAACCGCCTCTCTATCCTGGATCAACCCTATACTATCTAAATAGAGGAATGCATTAGGTGCAATATGGCCACTTAAACGCACACTCTCAAAGTATTCTGTGTTGGGGTAGTAAGCCCCAAAGATTAAGCTATTTGCTGAGGTCATCGCTCTCGCAATGTGACTCCGAATCAGCTTTATCAAAAAATTATCTATTCTGTTAATGTTGGCTCCGTTGTATAGAGTCCTGTTGGAATAGTAATGTTTGTACTCCGATTCTGGTGTTCTGTGTAATCCAAGACAACGTCTAAGACACTGCCTCTCAAACACCCGAATCTTTTCCATTTGAGATGGGGCAATGTTGAACCACACCGGGCAACCATAGGCAATCATCGGCCGGATGAGGGCCATGTAGCAAATCACCTTCACTCTGGTGTCAAGCCGGCTGCTGTAAAACAACCGTTTCGTCAGGGCAAAAGCTCCCCTAGCCCTGTTCAGAGCAGCATTTATATGTCTGTCGAAATACAAATACTGATCCAACCAGATGCCAAGGTACTTTACCACACTTCTGCTCGCCAGTGGTTGCCGGTGCGGCCCTACGATCATCAGCTTACGCCAGTTCTTTCTAGTATCCCTAGGGGCTCCAGCCAACGGAGTCCTAAACAGAATCGTTTCACATTTCTGAAAGTTGATTTTCAACTTCCAGTCATCACAATATCGCTGAATCTTGTCGAAGTCACGCTGTAAGAGAATTCTGATAACCTCAACTTTTGTAGCTGTTCTGTACGCTATTAGGTCATCGGCATACGCAATTGCCTGAGTTAGACTACTTATCAGATCGCTGGTGTAAATGCTGAATAGAATCGGCGAGTTCACCGCTCCCTGCTGAAGACCATTCTTGATATCGAAGATTGCGGTAGAAGTTACATTGCCACTTTTGACAACAAACTTTCTACCATTGAGCATGTCATAAAGCATATATAATAGTGGTTTACTTATGCCGAGCCTAGTCAATTTTAGATAGAGACCCTCTAACCATACGGTGTCGAAAGCCTTCTCCAAATCAACCAGACAGGCACCTGTACATTGATTTTTAGTTTTGTTCCATTGGATATCAGAAACGAGTTTAGACGCGGCATGAATGGTGTCATGTCCCGCCTTAAACCCGAATTGATTATCCGGTATGATATTATTGTCCTCCGCCCACTTGGACAGAGCTCTATTTATGACTTTCTCGAATACCTTGCTGATACTCGGTAGAAGACTTATCGACCGGAGATTCGCCGGATTGGAGTTGTCCTTTCCCTTTTTCGGGAGAGGATGAACCACAGCTGTCTTCCACCGCCCTGGATAATATGCATTATTCAGCGCGTTGTTAAACAGTGTGGCATAAATGTCAATTGCTTCCTTAGGTAGATGTCGAAGTACAATATTGGATATACCATCGACTCCTGTTGACTTTTTCCTCTTTAATGAATCGAAGATGAGTTGGAGCTCCATCCTCGTAACTAACAGGGAACTACTCCCCTCTTGCACGGCGATGGTGGCATTCGCCAAGTTTTCTTCATTGAACCGGATGAAACCTAGATTCTCTGATCGCCATTGCGTCATTTCATTACGAAGATAGAAGTGATGGAGTAGAGCTCTGTTTTCCAGGTCGTGGTTGGGGTGGATGCTTGCATTCACCTTATACACTTGCTGAAAAGCAGCCCCCACAGCCTCCACTTTCTCCAGCGGATCCTCGACAATAAAGAGGTCATCGTCCAAGACCGCGTCATCTGGATCTATCCCTGCTGTTAGAAGTACGTTTCTGTTTTCTGTCGTTCTCTGGAGCTTAAGACATGGAAGTTCGTTTTGATCATTCCGTCTAAATATCTTGTTAATTTGTGGAAACATACTCGGGTCGCTAGAGTTAACGGCCCGAATTTTATTGTTCCAATACAAATTAATAGACAACCTATAATTTTCTTTGATCAATTGGTTGATGTTTTTGATTGACGACTTCAGTGTCCTAATCTCCAGATCGTGTGAGTCAGTAAACCGTCGGTACAAGCGTTTAAGTCTTGTCAGTAGTCCACTTTTTTGTCTGTGTAGTGCATCAATTGTCGCGTTACGGTACATGTCGGTTACGTTACGTTCTCTGTATTTTGGTATAGTTCTGTTCATAGTTCGTAGGATTGTTTCGTCCATTTGTTCTAGGTATTGGTCAATTTCGTTGTTTGTTAAATTCCTGTTATTTGGTGGGGATATATTATTGGCACGAATTTCGCTTGCTAAAGCGTTGGTAAAGCGTGGCCAGCGCATCTTACTGTAATTGTAAGAATGCGCAGGTACATACTCCTCCAACTCTACAAGCTCGTTCGGCAACTGTATTACTGCGGCGAAACCACAGTGGTCGCTGTCGTAGTCTATCGTTTGTAAGCAGTTTCTTGTCCGTTGACCCACAGTGTTAGTAATTGTCAGTCTAGAGTCCTTTAGTAATAGATCCAGATAGGAACCGCTTCTTGGAAACGATGGTCTATCAGTCGCTAGAAGATCGATCATATATTCAATACTGTATTGACCCATCCAATTAAATAGATGGTTACCTCTCGGATTTTGTACTTGATTTCCCCAATCTATATGTTTGGCATTTAAATCACCGGCCATGAGATAGTAATTATCTTCCGAGCTCAGTTGTAGCACTTGAAAAAGTTTTTCGAGCTCTGTCAAAAAGTCAGTTGGCTGAGGTGATTCCGGAGCGTAAACCGCGATCGCATACATTCGCTTCCCCTGTTGGAGAGGAATGCATACAATGCACGCCTCAAGCAGCCGAAATCTGCGTACTTCACTATTATATATAACTTTATATTTTATGCCTTTTCGTACAAAGATTGCGACGCCTCCCCCTAAAGTGGAGTTGGGCCGATCTCTTCGTACGATATTGTAATTATTATGTGTCAATTTATGTTTCTGACTTAGTTTAGTTTCACTAGCCATAAACACATCAGGACTTTGGTCTTTCAACAATTGGAATAGGTTTGCTCTACGTTCGGTCCTAATCAGTGAATTTACATTCACAGCAAGGATCCTTAAGGGCCTCTCCGGCAGCGCGCCTTTAACCTAAAAATTGCGTAAAGCTCGGCAAAACAGAGTAGATATGGTCCACCCTCTTCGCCTGCTCCGTTATCTGTTTTTGAAGACCTGCTATCTGACCAGAAATGGCCAGCAACATGCTTCTTATTTCGGCCTGTGCGTCCGGGGCCTTAGGCACGAGGGCCTGTGGGGCTGCCTTTGGCCCAGGCTGTACCGTCTTACCCCTTCCTGCCGCCATTTGGGCGTAGGAGATTTGGGGATTAACGGGCGTTATTGTAGGAACACGCGTTATTGGTCGTTTTTCTATCTCTGTTTGCTTTGCCTTTTTCTGTTTAATTTCCTGAAAGATGGAACATCCCCGATAGTTTGCGGGGTGCCCGTCCTTCCGGCAGAGTGCACACTTAAGCAGTGTCATGTCTTGGACCCTTTCTTGCCCTAACTTACATTCTCCCCGAATGTGGTTCTCTCCACACTTTACGCAGCGTGACTGCATTTCGCAGTTAGCCGCGGCGTGGCCGAACCTTTGACAGCGCATGCATTGAAGCATGTCGCCGCGCCTCTTTAATTTATCCCAGGTTACAACCTGGTAGTTGAGGACGGAGATACTCCTCAAACTATCCAGTTTGCTGTTGGGTGAAAGTTGAACCAGGAAGATTGGCAACTTCCGATTCTCCCGTCTGGCTTTAACTGTGGTAAAAGGCTTGACTTCGATAAAGTCGAGATCGTCGCCCGCTTTTTCACGGAGCTCATTTAAGAGCTCTTGCGGTTCCGTGTAGGAGTCTATGCCCTTCAACAGGACCGTTTGAAATTTGTCTATTTTCGGTGTATAACTGAAGAACTCAGTCGTGGTAGCTTTTAGTAAGTTTTTCACAATTTTGTGCTGTTCCACTGTGAGGCAGTGGATAGCATGTCTATTAGGACTAAGTCTTTTAATATTAAAATTTTGACCTATGGCCGACTTACATATTTCAATGGTCTCCTTCAGGTCCATTTTATACACGTTGATGGGTGGCACTTGTTCTTTCTTCTTTAGTTGCTGCGGCTGTGGCTGCTGCTGTTGCTTCTGCTGCTGTTGGTTCTGCTGCTGCTGATTCTGCTGCTGTTGGTTCTGCTGCTGTTGTCTCTGCTGCTGTTGTCTCTGCTGCTGTTGTTTCTGCTGCTGCTGCTGTTTTGGCTGTTGTTGTTGATTCTGCTGTTGTTGTTGTTTTGCCTGCTGCTTTGGCTTGTGTGTAAGCAGCGGCTGTTGTTGTTCTTGCTGGGGCTGATGTGGCTGCTGGGTTGGCGGTTGCAGCTCCGCATCAGTACTTTTCGGTTGCGCCTCCTTGGGTGGGGCCTGGAGACTTTTTTTAACTGCGCGCTCCTGTCTCTCCTTTTCTCTTCGCGCCTCTTGCTTTTCTTTCAAAGCTTGAATCATTGAGGCAAGATTGCTTTGAAGATTCTCGATCTGCCCCTGAATTTCGCCAATTTTGGTTTGGATGGTCTCTTCCTCAGCTTCATCCGCGGACGCCTCTGGCGTGGACAAGTCCACAAATGTCTGACTATCACCGGTGGTGTAGAGACCCTCTCCACCCTCGGACATATAGGAAATCTCCTCGTCATCATCAGTTGGCGAGGGATTCGAATTTTTGTTGTTTTCTGCTGCTGGTATTGTTGCCTTTTGCGCCGTCACCTTCCCTTCAGCTTGCAGCTCAGCTGGGGTGATGGTGCGACGCTTCACCAAGTTGGGCACAACCTGTACCCTCTTCCTCCTCTTCAACGGAGCATCGGTTGATGCTGCCTTCTCTGCATCGGACGATGCTTGCGGTATCGCACCGGTCGCCTTCGTCAGGGCATCTTTCGATGTCCCCGGTTTTGCTGCCGTTGCCTTCTGCATTGTTGTTGTTGTAGCTGGATGAACACCTTTCGATGCCCCCGCTTTGTTGTTGCTACGCTTAATTAGCTTTTGGTCTTCTTCTATAATGCTTTCCACTTCACTATTATGAAAAAAAGCACTAATAAGTTGAGTGCCCGACGGGGACTTGAACTCACGATCCCTCGCTCCGGGGTTCGCCACCTCTTTTTTTTTTTTTTTTTTTTTTAATTCATTTTTATTTTTCTTCAATCTTAAAACTATCTTAAAGCTAGACAAAAAATTCATAAAAACTAGCCTAATTATCCAATAACTTAAAACTAACTTACTGGCCCTATGCGGGCGCTCTAAGCTAAACGATATCTTAAATGTAATGCCTTTCGGCCTAAAAAACTATTTTTAATTCAAAAAAACTATATCTATTTTTTTTTTTGTTTTCTCGAGAAAATTTAAAAAACTCGGATTCTTTATCTTTTTATATTTTTTATATAAAACTTAAAACTAAAGTAAAACTAATTAAAAACTACCGAAACCAACTTAAACTACTTAAAATAAACTAAAACTAAACTAAAACTACTTAAAAACTAGAACAGCCACAGCAGCAGAGATTTTTTTTTGTTTTTTTTTTTTTTTTGGAAAATACATTGGAAGAATGTACTCTAATTTTTTTTTTTTTTTTTTTTTTTTTTGTGCCACCCTGACTGTCCCTACCTAAGAATACCCTTAAAACTATGTAAGTCGGCCAAGACAACTTGTCAACTATCTCTATCAATATTGGACAACCACCAAAACTGGCTCTCCTGTCTTACCCTGTCTTTCAGGTCCCGATCGGACACAGTCCTACTGAACCGAAGTCGCTCAGCTCCGTCTTGTGCGAGGACGTCTCGACTATAAAGGAGCCGCCTATCCACAGTACTACGGCCGACGTGGTAGATTAGCGGAACCGCCTCTCTATCCTGGATCAACCCTATACTATCTAAATAGAGGAATGCATTAGGTGCAATATGGCCACTTAAACGCACACTCTCAAAGTATTCTGTGTTGGGGTAGTAAGCCCCAAAGATTAAGCTATTTGCTGAGGTCATCGCTCTCGCAATGTGACTCCGAATCAGCTTTATCAAAAAATTATCTATTCTGTTAATGTTGGCTCCGTTGTATAGAGTCCTGTTGGAATAGTAATGTTTGTACTCCGATTCTGGTGTTCTGTGTAATCCAAGACAACGTCTAAGACACTGCCTCTCAAACACCCGAATCTTTTCCATTTGAGATGGGGCAATGTTGAACCACACCGGGCAACCATAGGCAATCATCGGCCGGATGAGGGCCATGTAGCAAATCACCTTCACCCTGGTGTCAAGCCGGCTGCTGTAAAACAACCGTTTCGTCAGGGCAAAGGCTCCCTTAGCCCTGTTCAGAGCAGCATTTATATGTCTGTCGAAATACAAATACTGATCCAACCAGATGCCAAGGTTCGCCACCTCTTCAACTGAGCTATGCTCTATATTGGAAATAGCTGGTCAAACTTAATACTTGATGATAATCACACACTATACAATTAGGAAACTGTGAAGCCGAGGACGTCTTTACACTGTCACAGTACGAGATCGACTGGGCAGGCGAGCATTCTACCACTGAACCACCGATGCTTTTAAAAACTTAATCTTAACTACTACTCATTGTTGTTTGATAAAGTTAGATTGTCAGTCCGATTCTCCCCAAAGTCAGTGATGATGCCTCACAAGAAGAGGTGAAATTGATTTTGCGACTTTTTCGAATTCTGCCGCTCAGTCACAACTTGTGAGTAACAAAAACAATCGAAACTGTGATCTCCTTCAGAGCAGGTCACAACTCATAAATTTTCAATGTTTCTTGGAGTGACATTCAGTATATTTTATAATAAAATTTTCTAGATTTGTGAATAATGGTGAGTACACAAAAATGGAAGTGGACTTTGTTCTAGTGAATATAATTGCTGATCTTTCCCACGAAAATGAAATGTAACATTTTTACATAAACAAAAATTTGTTTAAGAAACTAATCGTATCAAGAAGCTTGCAGCGCCGCCGACGCTGACGGCTTTTAAAAACTTTGAGATACAAATGATCAATTCGCTCTCTAAAACAATACATTTATAAAGTAATTTTTTCGTTTTGAATAATCAGCTATTCAAATAATGACACTTAAAGAACTGACCATGCTGTAGTGAGTTTCGTTGTTAGTTTTCTTGTGACGATTAGGGGGAGAATACCAAAATGTTATCGAATCACAGCAATCCTCACAAGGAATAGTCACAAGAGCTTGTGACTCCTCACAAGGGGGAGAATCGGGCTGTATGTTAGTATGTTACCTACATTCTAAAGGACCCAAGGCAAGTTTGCGGCACTACAGGGTGGGCCATCTAGTGGTTTCTTTTTAAATCATAGATTATATTGACATTGACACTGACACTTATTTCCAAAGTGAGTGCCGTGTAACAGTGCGTTTTTTTGAACAGAAGTTTTGGCCGAAATGAAGCACCAACCGGGCTTGTTGCACGCAAGTTTGTGCAAAAAGTGCGTGAGACTGGTATGGTCTTGGACAAAACTAATGATCCCCGTCGTCGTAAGGTGCGCACAGAAGAGAATGTGACTGCTGTAGCCGACACTGTGAAACTCAATTCACGAATATCAACCCGCTATCGATCTCAACATTTCAGCCTGAGGAGAATTCTGTACAAAGATCTCGGATCATTCGCTTGGAGTGAAAGAATGCGTTACTGCGAAGCCAGTCGAGGCAGTCACTTGTACGACGCGTTGCGTTCCATAATTAATGGGAATGTTTGCTCTTACTAATAAAGCCATAATACATGGCTCTATGGAGCACTTCTTAATGTTGTTGAAGATGAGATTTTGTACACTGCTTCTTTGCCTCCACATTTTCTAAATTAGCCAGAGTGAATCTTTTTGAAATTTTCGAGCAGCTTTTACCTTTATTCTTCATAATATTATATTCGGATACTGTACAAACTAATATCTACAAATTTCGTACGAAAGTCTGTTAAAGTTCATAAAAAAAATTGTGATTTGGACAGTACGTGAACAGACAAAATAACTACCTGTTACTGTTTCACGTTGATCTCACATTTTGTTTACACCGAATACATTCCTAAATTAAAAGTTATGTATTTAGAAACTAGACGTTTTCATTTTCTTTCATAAATAAATCTTTTAACTCTTACTGGTCGGATAGATTTTCGGTGTTGTGCTCTGTGTAAGTTGTTCGTACGCGGAACAACGAGGACGTAAATGATAAAAACGAACAACGAACTAAGAACGAATGAAGAATGTGCAAATTCAAAGGAGCTCGGAAATTTCGGTATTCGTTTAAATGAACATTTTTTTGCAGTGCCGTGCAACCTGTAGGGACATTTTTGAAGTTGTTTTTTATTAGTGAATGGAGCATCAGGGTGCTCCATTATAAATGTGGGTACCTAACCTAGGTATAGGAATAATAATACTTTAGATATAATAATCAGAAAAACATGTAAAAAAGCACGAATTGAGAATTTCTAGTCGTTATACCTTCTTCCTGTCGCAAGCAAGTTGCAATGTTGCAGTCAGTCGTTCATGTGCTGATATGGATTTTCGTAAACGACCATCTTGTTTTTCAATAACTGGTTTAGTCAAACCAAGAAGCTCAATACATGTTTCTTTTGGCATTCTTAAATAATTTCAGATATCGTCTGGCTGAAGTCTAAATTCTATTATATTTGTGTGATCAACGTTTCTTTTTAGCAACCAACCTTCGTCCAACAGGACGTTGCCGTCACTGCCTGCCAGCAATCAGCAATGTGTTATTATCCATTTTGTTGTTTAGAACGAAATGAAAACTGAAACCGAATTGATGTAAATGCTTCTTCGTTGCTCGTTGTTGAGAGAAGAACGAACAACGTATAAAGTAAAGATAATGAAGAACGAAAGTCTAAATGGGGCTTAATATGCGTTTCTTTTTAAGCTCAGAGCAGGGAACTGAGCTGCCAAAGAATGATATGTGTTTCTTTTTTAACTCGCACATCAGAGGTCAGAGCGCTTTTGATTGTGCTCTATTAGCTCAGAACAAAATGACCGAACCGATGGAGTAAAAAGCTGAGCCCGGCTAACTTCATTTTTTTACGTGATATGACAGAGACAGACGCGAGAAAAAAAAGGGAGTTGGATGCCTTTGGGAGTTCAGTGCACCAAATGTGTTTTATAAATAAATCGGACAGAAAAAAAACACATACTCGAAGCTCTGAACTAAAAAAGAAACATAATTTATTTTTTCACAACTCGGAACTAAAAAAAAAACGCCTGTTGTAGACGTCCATTCCCATTGCTACATGAGTGAGCGAATGACGTCTTGTGCTACTGCGATTCGTTAAGCTACAATTTATCTAATGGTATTTTGAACAAATTATAAAAAAAAATAAAAAATGTTGAATTTAAAATTATGAAGAAAAACAATTCGATTTAAACAATCAATGGTTCGAAACCGTGTATGTTTTGTATATTTATTTTTGTTAAACTAATTATTTGCGAATAAATAAACGTTCTTATTCATTTTGTGGTAATTTTCAGTGATGGCTTTTTTTTATATTTCACTTTTTAGTGTCTCTTTCTAAGAATCTAGAAATGTAGCCTTGCATGTGTTCTAATCCGTATATGAATATAATTCTAGATCGCTTATTTCACGTGCACATGTTCCGAGCACGTGGTTCGTTATATTCATCTCATTCACTTCAAAACTTGCAGTGTCTCGAGAAACTTCATACAGTTTATTAAGTGTGACAAGTCGAGATAGAGTATAAAAAAGAGTTCCACACCAACTAAAAGTACTCGCCATTATAAAAATGAACTAAAATAATACAAGTGCTATTTCACATCAACATTTATTTTTTTTAAATATTTAATATATGAAAAGGAGCCTTCGCTATTGATTGAACAAATTGATTGAAAAAATGGTTCAAAAGTCAACCAAGCAAATAGAATGATCACGCTCTGGAAAATTGGGATTAAATAGTGGTTATTTTCCACTAAGTCAGGATTAAGCTTCATAAGTACTAATTTTTGGAATTAATTTCACCATACCATTCCATGCTACGCCATAAGCCGGTACTATGTCAATGCACTTTCTTTTTGTTCGACATTTTAAAAATCGGCAAATCATACCCAATCCCCTCTACTGATTTAAAAAAAAAATATTTTTACTTTCAGATTTTTTTTTGTATTTACATAAATATTCCAACTGTGCTAATTGGAAAATTTGAAAACATTTTTTCTTTAAGTTTCAATCAAAAAACAAATGCATCGGCCGGGAATCGAACCCGGGCCGCCCGCGTGGCAGGCGAGCATTCTACCACTGAACCACCGATGCTTCTGAAATTTGATACTCCCGCGCTAATCCACTGACTTTTTAGTTAGTCCTAACATTTTCTCATTAAATCCAACTTACAATACCACAATTCCACACAGTTCACCCGTTATACAATGACAATTCAATTTCTTGAAAGGGGTTGACCTTGAGCACAGCTTTTTCGAACAAAAATTACCTCACCACGAGTGCAATTTGCAACTGACACCGCCTGGGTTTCAGGTTCCAGAACAAAATGGAAAGAATTCGCATCTAGCAATTTCGCCAGAATAAAATGCAAAATTAAATCGATAGCCGAGAAATAATAAAGGAAAACAAATAATTTATAATTTAGATTTTTCATCTTCCAGCAATGATTTTATATTTATTTTTAAACATAACAACAATAAATAATACACCAATAGCAATAGTTAGCAATTGAACATTTATAACTTTCGAGTCGATAAGTGACCTTAACATTTCTTTGATTGATTGATCTCGTTGCTCTCCGCCACAACAATTGTCCATAATATGTTGAATTGAAACTAAATTGTCAAAAAACAACCCTTTGTTTATGGTGTTGCTTTTATTCTGATCAGAAAAGTTATAATTGGGGTTTCTTTGTGTAATTGATTCAATTGTAATGTGCTTTTCACTTTTAAAATAAATAAAAAGTCTGCATCAGCTGATTAGCGATGACACATACATTTTGACACTTCCACGAAAGCGTTCAGTGAAATTTTTGTTGGTGAGATACAATATGTAGAATAATTTTAGGAGTAATTGGGAAAATGACAGCGTTCATAAGTAAAATAATTTGCGACTGACTTTTCTGATGTTGTTTTGATCCCATAAGGCAAATGTTGCTTGATTTGGCAATAATGAATCGATTCGTTTCAGCTGTCGAAATATAAGTTTGGTATTAATGTTTTCATATAAACCGAAAGCGAATGTGAAATAACATTTTGATTTTTATAATTGCCGATAGCTTTTTTGATGGATTGGTGTATCGATAAGCGAATGGTATTTTGTTTAAATTAAAATAAGATAAATTCATTTTTTATGTTCATTTCGACTACTACGCAGATCGGCAAAAATTTTGTCTCCCATACATTTTTTTTCCTTCGAAAAATTTTGTCTTTGATATTTTTCCGAGCAGTACGCGCGCAAAATTCATACTTTTGTGCATTGCTGTACAAAATATCTCCACTAAATTTTGCCAGGAATAAGAATTATACAAGCATTATTTTGCGGGACAAATTTTAACAGCCACCGTATTTCCGAAAGTGATTTTTGTCAAAACTGGTTTTATGTAAAAGGTGCTGATGCTTCTCTTAAAAGCATTAAGAGGAGATTCCAAAAAGGTATGAACGACTTTTGTAAGACAACCCATCCAGAGATAGGTACACTAAAAAAACACATTAAATTAGATTTATTCTCTCCAACTTAAAACTTTTGCGCAAGATTTGGAAAAGTTTTGTAGAGATTAAAACTGTAGAGATAAAATTTGTCTTGTCTCGATCTGCGTACTAGGCTATAACTATCAAAAGGAAGGCACAAAATTTATTAAAAACTAGCCTACTTATCATTATTTTACAACTAAATTAATCGCTCTAATTGGACACACTAAGTTGTGTTAAAGCCTTTTTTGAAAACCGCATGATCTTCCATGTAGTGTTGAGTGCACGGAATGAAGGTATACATACATACTTATCAATAACTTTCTTTGAATGCGAAATGTAGAGGATTCTTCCTCACGTTTGGCATATACATACATACATATATAAAACAATAGATTCCAAATTTTCCTTTTAATTAATAATTTTAATAAACATAAACATATTCAGGCAATATTTGCTAGAAATTTTTAATTCAGGGCAAGAAATGCGTAGAATGAACAAAATCTCTCCGATTGGCGATTTCAAACTTCACGTAGTGTGAGTTAAACGAAACCTAACTCCTAAAGTTTAGCTTCGTCAAAAATACCAGAGATATTGGAAGAAATTAAATGAGAACTTTAAAACATTTCAACAACTTATTTCCTCGGGTGTTAGAGGAATACCCCTGCTTAAATTTTAATACGGTTTTTGCACTCGCAAAAAATCCATCAAAAGCCAGTGGCAAATGAGCTACAGAAAAAACAAATTGGCACCAACCTTGCTCGGTGAAAGCAGCTGAATAGTTTAAACTAAAAAACAAGAATTAAAAAAAAAATTTAGTTTCTAGGTATTCTGATAGTATACGGAATCATGTGATCAATCACAATGCCATTTATTGGAAATTTAGACGTGAAAAGGAATAAAGGGAAAACCAACTGAATAACCAGAAAAATCATTGGCTCATTTACGTCACTCCAACATCGTCGTAATGTTTCTTGCCTCACCCTTTTTTACCGTTATTTTAACGGACTTTGCTCTAGAGAAATAGCCAGTTGCATTCCTCCCCTTAAACAATTCAACCGTAATACCCGCACTTCTAGGAATGCCCATCAGTTTACCCTCGAGCCCAACTTCGGTCGTACTGTGAAGTACAGAGATTCGTTTTTTAGCCGTACTACGCGAATGTGGAATTCTTTACCACGCTCTGTCTTTCCCGGTCATTGCAGTGTTCAAGAATTCAAAACCAATGTACACCGACACCTCCTTTCTAACCTCTCCCTTTTTTCCTAATGCTCACACTGTGTCTGGCATATTAAGGGTATACAAAAACCTTTGAGTGTGCGCTAATTATAAAAAAAAAAAAAAAATTAATCAAAAAAAATAATATAAAACAATATAAAGGAAAAGATATATCCGAATAATCGCCAATTTAACTTTAATAAATGTAATGCTTTACTTCATAGAAATATTGATTTATTCACTATTTAGCACGAATTTGATTATTGAATCCCCTTAAGGTACAAATAAAAAGATATTCATTAATGTTATATCGATTATGTAACATCTACTACTCACTAAATTATCTTTTTTTTGCCAAATTGATTTTGTAAAGCAATATATTCTAAAGATATTATTATAAGAGCGCCTACTTCAATTTATAATATTCCATACGAAATTCAACTTCTTCCAACGCTCATCTACAATAACAAAGAGATAACTAGGTCTTTAAATAAAGCAAATATGTATACTTGCAGCTCATTTCGATGTTAACTCTACGTTGCCTGATAGCAACATTTCCCCTTCTGCACTTGAGAACGTAAATCATTCAATGGGACAGGTATATTTCCGCACTCGTACAGTTGCAAGAGTCCTTCGAGATTTTGATATAAACAAATCCGCTGGTCCTGATAGTATCTGCCTAATCTTCTGAAGAGGTGTTCTTTATCGCTGGCAAAACCATTGAGTAACATTTTCCATCGCTCCTAATGTTCTAGAATCTTCCCTAGAAGATGGAGAACAGCATTTGTCCAACCTTTTCCTAAAAAAAAGGCGACCTTTCCCTCCTCTCCTCCTATCGACCAATTGCACTTACGTCCCTTCTTTCCAAGGTCATGGAATCGCTGATATATCATCAGCTCAAGAAATATCTCGAAGATCGAAAGCTTCTTAATGACCGGCAATACGGCTTTGGCAGCAATCATTCCACTGGTGATCTGCTGCAATATCTCACCGAAGAGGGAACAGATCTTTAGATTGTTTTGGAGAAAGTAAGACTATTGCGCTTGATATTTCTAAGGCATTTGATACGAGTTTGGCACCAGGCTCTTTTATCGAAAATGTGTGCATTTGGTATCAACGAAACCCTCGTTCTTTGAATTAGAAAATACCTTCTGGATCGTGCAAGACATGTTGTATTGGACGGTTTCAAGTCAGATCTTCACAAAATAAAAGCTGGTGTTCCCCAGGGCTCCGTTTTGTTTCCGACTCTCTTCCTCATTTTTATAAATGATCTCTTGTCTGAAAACTCTAATCCACTTCATTTCTTTGCCGACGACTCATTCTCTCAGCTTCTCATACTCGTTCTCAAGTTCTCAAATTCACGACCATCTCCTTCGGAAGTAGAATTTCAACGATATCGTATAATTAGCTCATTAAACTCCGATCTTTGCAGCATTGTTAAATGGGGTATATATGTATGTGTGTTGGAATGAACACATTCTCGAGACCGCCAAAAATGCTGCTAAATGCTTAGGATCTCTAAATCGATGTGAGAAATTTTTCACACCCTCTGATCTGGCTGCACAAACTTCTCTCCACTTATTGGATAGAACAGAGCGTAAAAACTGATAGGAAACAGAGCTATCATGGATCCACTCCCATCTCTTGAACACTGTCGAAATGTTTCATGAATTTCCTTGTTTTATCGCTTCTTTCACAAGTAATGCTCACTCAAAGTAGTCAGTTGCATTCCTCCCCTTTATCAGTTCACCCGTGATACCCGTTCGCTAGGTATGCTCATCATTTCACCCTTGAGCCTAATTTTAGTCGTAACGTCAAATATAGAGATTCGTTTTTTAGTCGCACAACACGATTGTGGAATAATTTACTCGACACAGTTTTCTCTTGTCATTTCAATTTACAAACATTTAAGACCAATGTTCATTGAAACCTCCTTTTTCTACTATTAATTTCCCCATCGCCGTGTGCACACGAATTGGGAATCGTCCAGTCGAATTAGTGGCGATTTTTGCATACAAGACGAAATCCAGCAAAAAACTGATGCCTCTTGATTCAGTTTAAAGGGCCGAGACTTCTCCGAGTGGGAAAATCCATAATTTCATTGATATGTTCTAATTAAAAAAAAAAAAGATGTTTCTGGTTTTGTAAATGTCGATATCTTCCAAAAGACGCGTAATACGAGTATATTAGCTTATTTATACGTTTATAATATGAGGTACGGCAGCATTGAGATATAGCCCACTGCTAGATCTGCTCATAACACATTTTAGAGTTCAGGTCACTTCAACTTTTAATTGTATTACTTAAATCAAGTACTTAACAAAAGTAATGTATCCTTTCATCAACTTATCACACCAATACACTTATTGTATTGTATTGTATCTGCAAACTTCCACAGCCTCATTAATAAGAAACTATTATTCAAGGTATATTCCACGATTCAACTAAACTATGGAATAGGAGTTAATTGCCTCATTATACTTAAATCAATTGTTCGCGGAAAAGTAAAGCGAAGTTTAGACGGTTTTAGAAATCGTTAAACCTATTATTATATTATTATATTATTATATTTCCTTTCAAAATTAATTTGACTGTCCTCTTCTGTTAAATTGTTTAGTTAAAAAAAAAAACAAGTTTGACAATTCCATTTTTTATTCCTTCGTTAAACCACATTCTTCGATGGTTAAACTTAATCGCAGTTAGTAAACGTCACATAACATATATAATTGCATTATTTTATTAATGCAATTTTGCATTTAATCTACCATTTAAAGATATTCCGCCACTCATTTTAACGCCTTTATTATTTAATGCAATTGACTCATGAAATTAAAGCTGTATTATAACTTAAGAAAATCAACTTTATTCAGTTATGAAAACGCTAATTATCTGATTGTGTTTTTTTGCATTTTGGGGTTCCCCTGTTTATATTTGTTTAAATCTCAGTGCAAAATGTGTAAAGTAAACCCACACCAGTTAAAGTTGTATTGTATTTTGTAATTCTTGTATAGGTGCGTGATTTACATATGTATAATTATTTTATATTTATCTTTAAATGTGTACTTTTAATTTTGTCTTATTTGCGACAACTTTTGTTTTGTTTTACTTTTATTGACAAAAAAAAACATATAATAACTGCTAAATTATCATAATATTGAACAAAATTTAAAAAAAAAATATTTACTTAAAAACATTGAAATCGACAGACAATGTTTGTTCCTTATATCTAAAGTTATTTGAAATTTCTAAATCCATTCGGGAGTAAATTGTAGACAGAAGTGCACAACACCTCGTTTGGAGGAAATTCTGCTCTCGCAACATAAACCGGAAAGTCTTCTGCGGCAAATTCAATTAAAAATTGTCTGCAAACACCACACGGCGGCGTCAGAGTGTCTTTCTGATATGCAACCACTGCACATGATTCAAATTCTTTGTAACCCTCACTTACTGCCTTGCAAACGGCTGTTCTCTCGGCGCATGCGCCCGGCGTAAAAGCGGCATTTTCCACATTGCAACCACTAAAGACTTTCCCACACTTTGTGCGCAACGCAGCACCTACAGCGAAGTTACTATACGGCACGTAGGCGAATTTTCGGGCAGAAATCGCGGTCAAAATTAATTCACAATCAGCTGGATCTGGAATTATTTTAATAGGCAAACAATTGATTCGAATTTAATTTTTTTTTTATTCTCTTAACACTCGTACCTAATTCACTAAATTTCTTTGTACAGTCTTTGTATTTTCCACCTCCGTTATCCATTGCGATTTTTTTCTTTGTATTAATCAAACAAGAGGAGTGCAGTACTTGAACACAATGTCACTTCGCAACGTTTTCAATCTAAATGAGCGTACCAAGATGCCTTCATAATATCTAACATGCTGCGGTGACTAACAGTTTGTGTTGTGGTCTATGTCTCATTTAATAGGGAGTAGGTCCACTTATCTAGCTGAGAAATATACGAGTGTGGGGTGCGAGAGAAACCAGAGCTACTGAGCTTCAATTATAGCAGTATCAGATACTAATGTGAACAAAATCATAAAGGGACTAGGAAAACACATTCAATTAGAACTAGAAAACTAGCTATAGCTGCTGTCGCATGCGCATTGGAGTGCTTAGAGAGGAATGTGTTTAGAGAGCATTATTTTTTGAAAACAAAAATAGAGCTACATAATCGTCACTTAATAGATATTTATAAAAACAAAAATATGTACAACCTTTACCTAGTGAAAGTGGTTCCGATTGATTGTTGTTGTTGTTGTGTTTTTCAAGGTTGTCGATGGTCAATGTCAATTGACCAAAATTTTCGACTTAAATAGTCATACAAAATTTGTAAAAACAATCAATCTGACATTACAGAACTAAATTAAACCTGTGATAGTATACCTACACATGTTGATAGTAATTTATTTAGGCCTTAGAGGAAAACCCATAGAATGAGGTATAGAAAATCCTCTTGTCGAAAGTGTGCGGGATTAAGTTTATTGTGTTAATGGAAGTCGTGAATTACGAATGTTATCAAAAAGAGGGCTGTCAGCTTTTTAACCAGTAATTAGTACTCCTGAGTGCAAACATTATTTTTTTGACAATATGGTTTTTCACCTTTAGATACTGGAAAATACCAACTTGTGTGGTGTTAGTTATTAATAAATTAATAAACATACATATGTATATAAATTCAGCCTAACACGCTACTTTGCAAATATGTATAAATAGATTGTTATAAAATCAACTATAAAAACTATTAAGTTCAAAATTGCGAACAAAATAACAAGTACTTTAGTACAGAAAAGAAAGAATACCTATACAATTTGCGGCATATTCATAGATGTTTGTTAAACTCTTGCTATGTTATTACTAAGCAATTCCAGAGTTTAGGCTATTCATAGATTAAATGTAATCCTAAGTTTAGGACTAGACCTTTGGTCTTACTTTAAACATAGGAAATGCTGTGTTTAAGCAGTTATTATCAAAATCAAGTGTCAAATTTGATTGATACAAAAAAGTTCTAGAGACTCTTAGAGCCCTTTGCATTACAGCATTGCTTTTGTTGTTCATTTAAAAATTATTACAGAATATTTGTTTGAGCTTGTTTGGTTTTTTTATTTAATAATTTTGTTTTACTTAATGTTTTTCGACGTGCAATATCAAAAAATACCACACAAAATTTAACATGACGGATAATAGAGATGCTAAACCTAATGTTTTTCAACTCTCAACCATTAAATTTTGTTCAACCTACAATTTTCTGCCGATTCCGAACAGCTAAGAAGCAGCACTTCTCATGACAAGAGATACTCTTGGAGGATTTGTCAATTCCTCGCAAGAGGTAGTACACCACTGAAAAAACTTTTTTGTAGCGGCTGAGAATCGAACCCCTGCAAGACAGTCCAACGCACTAACCATTATGCCAAGGCGTACGGCACAAAATTTCCATTTTCTTTGACCCGTCATTATTTGAAGGATTATTGTAGTAGAACATAGCCTTAACCTGGGGTGGAATCGGGTAAGGTTATAGTTGACTATCAATTCGTTGATTGTCGTTTTTGACTATAGCTGTCTCTATCACATCAATTAAGAATTATAGAGAGAGCGATGGTCAAAACGACAATCGACAAATTGATAATCAACTATCACCTTACGCGATTCTACCCCTGATGTTCTACTAAAAACAGCTGAGAAACTGACTATGAATAGTAGCTGTGGTTGTTTAACCAACAAGCCTTAAACTAAGGATCTAGCAATCACAACTTTAGTAATTCTCTATGAATACGCCCCTTTTTGTTTAGGTGCAAGCTTTGAATAACTCATGTCGCAAACACATCATAGTTTCTATTTGCTTAATTTTGCATACGATGCAGTGATTCGTTGAGACTATAATTAGTAAGATGGTAGCTAACATGAAAAATGTCAGAGTTCCGAGGACTGCGGTTTCTTACAATAAGATTTTGGAATTAAAGAAAAATTTGAATCTCTTAAGCACCGTCGCAATGATTTTTGTCTTTCATTATTTTACCGTTTTTCTTTTTTATAAACAATGTTCTAGTGAAATAGCCAGTTGCATAACTACCCTTAAACAATTCAATCGTAATACTCGATTTCTTTAGCCGCACTACACGAATGGAATACTTTACCCGTCTCTATATTCCCCTCTCATTATAGTATTCAGAGATTCAAAACTAATGTGCATCGGTATATGCTTTTAAATCCTCTCTTACTTTCCTAAAACCCTAGCACTATGGTCATTTTAAGAGTAGTCACAATTCCTTTAGTGCGTGTAAAATTATAAAAAAAAAACATAAATCAATTTTGGTGTAAAAACATAAGAGCGGTTACATTCCAGCATTTTTCCTGAGAAGTCTTATTCAAAACAAGAAGACAACCGCTATATGGAGGTGTTTTGGGTCATTATAGTGATAGCAACTTAATGCAAAACGTAGATATTTACGCTGATTCGATTTGATTAATATGATAACAGTACTGTGGCGACGATACAGTGCTCGCACATTCTAAAAGGGTTACTCCAATTTATAATATTCCTACCAGACAGGCTGTGAATGTTATAGTTAACGAATTTTCCAGCACCGGTGAGCAACGGTTGATGTAAGGAAAATAGCGAAACCAAGTTCACACGAATCGGGAATCGTCCAGTAGAAATTGTGGCGATTTTTGCCTGAAAGATGAAATTAACTCAAAAACTGACGCCTCCTGATTTAATTTGAAGTAAGGAAATTTCTTCAAAAAGGCTCTGCAAAAGTTTGAAGAATATGCTGAATTTCATTGTAATTTTCGTATGAAAAAAACATGGTTTTGGTTTTGTAAATGTTGAGATCCTCCAAAAGACGTGTAATATATTAGATAGCTTTAAATTATAGCGCACTGTATTACATTGAGGTCACATATTGTCATCAACTTATCACCCTAATACACCTACATTTGACCTATAAACTTTCACAGCCCAATTAATACGAAACGCGTATTTCACGTCTATTCGACAATTTTACTAAGCTATGGAATTAATTCCGGAGTTATAACAAAAGAATTTTACAAAAAAAAAGTTACAAAATCACACGAAAAATCCTTACTTCAGTGCTTAATAAAACCAAGTATTACGTTGGCCTTATTGCCATTTTTTTGCAATTTGGAGTGTAAAGCCAAGGTTAAGTGAGAAATCTACGCCCAGGTCACATGTTACTTACTTACTTAGGTCCTCGGACCTGTTACGTGCGTCGTGTGGTTCCCCTTGCGGTGCATAGGGCCACCACTACTCCTACGCGCCATAGTGTACGGTTTCTGGAGATGTACCTCAACTCTTTCCAACTCTTCCCCAGTTCTTCTTCGACCGTTCTTCGCCAAGTACTTCTGGGTCGGCCCACTCCTCTGCCTCGCTGCGAGAGAGGTTTCGCTTGACTCGCAATGCACTCGTGGCCTTTTCGAAGCGTATGTCCAATCCACTGCCACTTACTTTTTCGTATTATAGAGTCGATGGGTTCCTGACCTGTCCTCGCATGAAGTTCATCATTGGAGATACGGTTAGGCCAGAAAATCCGCAAGATTTTATTTTACCTTCTGTTCTTCTTCATTTTAATTAAATTAAAATGAAGAAAAACAAAATATACGAGTAATATAATTATTCAGCAATACAAAAAAAAACAAAATAAATCCGCAAGATGTTTCGCAGACATCTATTTACGAACGTTTGCAGCTTTCTGTGAGAGTGGGTGTTACTTTCTCTTATATGTGTAGATTTATTTATGCTGTTCTTACAGAATATTGGATTTTTCTTCTATAAAAGGAGATCGGTTGGCATTTCGTCACATTCAAAACGAGATTATTCTACCAAGAGGTAGAATAATTCTTAAGGTTAGATAAGTACTTAAGGTTAGATAAGTACTCTACAGGAATTCACTATCGAAACAACTTTATTGACAGCAACTGAAAATTTATCTTCAAAGTTTTTTTTCTTATTTATTTTTCGACGTACTATTACAATCTAAAGCCACGACGATGGTTTTCAAGACTTTACTACAGATTTTGACTCATACGTATGCTTATTTTTTGGTCACTCTTCACACTTAAAATTTTCATGGGGCTCTTAGACTGTGGGACACCCTATATAATAATTAACACCCAAAAAATGTGCTTTAGCTAAAAAATTTTTACCTATCACTTTAAAGTAAGAATTACAAGAAACATTAACCTTCTATAATAAGCGATGAACAAAACCTGTAATTCTTATTAATAAATGTGTAATAGATAGCCTCTGACGTGTAAGAGTGAGTGGATAACTGTATATCGCAAGATTTTGCGTTCAATTAAAGAAAAATTCTTAATATACGCAAGCAGCATGCATTCGATAGAACTGCTACAAGCATACATTTCATAAATCAGTGCATGTTTGTGACATACGTGTGTTAAGGAGCGAATAGTGTTTTTTTTTATATATAGAGCTGTAAATGTCTCTTCTTTACCAACAAAAATGTATATAGTGTGGACTATCTTCTTAAATGTATTTATATTCTTCTAAGTTTTGTGTGCGATGATAATAGAAAGGGTTTCATAAAGAACCTCTTGTTTTAATGTTCTTCTTGTACGTCCGATTAATGTAACATCATTAAATCATCGTTGAAGAACTGTTATTTTCCGTTTGTTTTCATTAGAAAACAGCTAGCTAAACGGAAAAACTTAAGTCTTACGGCTCGCGTACACCTAATCCGTCATCGGCCGAAGTATACTCGGGCGTTGTCAGCCGAAATCGGCCGATCGAACCAAACGTATAGAAAGGAAAGAGAGCGCGTACACCACTGAAAGCGACATCGTCCGATGACGCCCGATAATAAGCGATCAACCGGCATATCCCAACATGTTTGGATTTTTCGGCAGTTGTCCGGTTGATTCTTGCGATGAAATTCATGCAAAAATAAAATGCACGACTGCATCGCACGAACTTGCTCTTATGTAAAATTACTTTGGAATTTAAGATACATTTTATAAATATAAAACATGGATTTAATGAGGTAAAAATCTTCAAATGCATGAAATTGCCGTCTGATTTTCAGAAAAGTATGAATTTATGCAAACAAAGTTTAAAAATCCTTTTATTATTAAAATAAACCCCAGACCGGCACCAACCGAGATCGGAAGGAGTGTATGCAGACGAACGTCCGAGACAGTCGTCCGAATAGCTCCGACCCGATATCGGCCGATGATTCGGGTTTAGTGTACGCGAACTGTTAGAATAAATCTAGAAACAAAAAAGTTATTATTCTTTACACTCCTTATTAATAACTGTAAAAATATTGGATCACAATTTTAAACAGTCTTGTAATGAGGTATAAAACTAATCGACGATTTGGTAACTTAAAATAAGTTAAATATCTTTTTTTAATTTTAATCATTGTCTAACTAGTATCGTATTTACTTTTTCCATAAAATGCTTCTGAACACATCTAAGACAATGACAGTTCGTTAAAAATTAACAGAGCTTTTTTGACATTTAGAATTGTCAAAGAGTCATATCAAGTTAGCACGACACTTAAATATAAATAGGTCGAGGGTATATATCGATCTCACAAGGTCAAACTTCCAAATTCGAATAGTTGTTAAAAAGTAAATTACGTACCTATGCACCTGCCAGAGAGCATAAGTCAATGATTAGAATAATTACATCATTTTTTTTGGATTTCTCTAATTAACCCGCATTAAAAATTTATACATACATACTTACATGTTTGTATATAGTGACGATCATAAGTTTTTGTACGATTGGAGATATGCGATATGAATATAAATAAAGGGTTTTCCAATAAGGACTTGACAACTTTTTTTTTAAATAAAACAAACCATTTGAGATATTTCAAAAATTTTATTATCGGCTTGAAGTACAATCAAAACATTTATGAATGGAACTCGACTTGGTTCATATGGCCACCGCTTGCACGTTTGCAGCCGTCGATTCGTTGGACCCAATTTTCGATGACTCGGCCACACATTTCGGCCGAAATGGCCGCTATTTCGCGTTCAATGTTGGCTCTGAGCTCTTCCAACGTCGTCGGCTTGTTGGCATAAGCCACTGACTTAACGTGACTTACATGGCAACATCGCACAACGAATATGTAGACTCAAATTTTTGCACTAAAGCCTAGTACGCAGATCGAGACAAGACAAATTTTATCTCTACAATTTTAATCTCTACAAAACTTGCCCAAATCTCGCGCAAAAGTTTGAAGTTGGAGATATAAAAAAAACTTGTCAAGTATCAAGAAGCATCTGTCAAACAATAATTATCCGTAAAAAATATAAACAATTTCGAATTGAATAATAATTTCAGATACCAAACTTGTTATTGCCTGTCTACTAGGGCGAGAATTACGACCGAAAATTGGAGTTAACGCTCTTAAAGTTGCGGTCACCGACTCCGAAATCCGAATGTCAGTAGAAAATTTTTATAATTTGCAGAAGTTGCTCGTTCGTGTACTTTACCACGATGAAAATGTTGAGTTTACTGAATAAATTGACAATGAAAGTTCGATGATTAGTGAAAAGGTGCGTTCACAAAAGGTGCGTTTCAAAGTTGTCAAGTTCCTATTAAAAAACCCGATATAACACATTAAGTAAACTTAACAAAAATCTTCTTTGCATTTTGTCAACTTTTTTACTTCCTTTAATGCATGTGCTATAAATAAGTTTAATTAAAACTTATAAATATGTACATTTACATTCATACATAGGGAATATGTGAAAAATACGTCGTGAAGCACAAACTGTATTAAATCGTAATCTCACTTTTGATCGGTACTGTACCACGTACATATGTACAACTTGCTGTATACATTAACCTCTTTAATCCATATTAAACAATTCTAAACTTATCTGGCCTATTCAATGACTTAATCAGTATATTTGTTTTAAATTTTTGAAATGATAAACTTGATAGGTGCATGGAATATAGTATACGTAGATCTTTTTTATGTATGAGTGCGATTATGAATAATTTTTTTTTACAAAACAACCTAAGGGCACATTAACTACATACAAATATGGAATTATTGTTCATACGAGTAATAAAGATTAAATGATATATTATCCATTAGACTGCAAGTAAATAAATTGAAGCTTCTTAATAGAACTTCTGAGAATGGCAGTTAAAACAGAAACCTACAGATACGAAAGTGTAGGGAGTTGAAAAAAAATCTATCGAAATCGAACAAAATTATCTGCCAACGAAAAGCTTTAGTGGAGAGCATCCGTTGTTCTATAAAAACTTTTAGAAAAAAAAAGTATCCTTTTCGAAGTATATAGGTTAAGTTCTAGTCGTCAGATCTTCAAGGATAAGGTGTTAAAATCAAGAAATTTAAATTATTATGGATATCATAATTTGTTATTTCTCTGAGATCTTATGTATAAGCGTGAACTTGCTAAAGTTTACCGAATGTTCAGGGATTAATTCAATAAGAGAGCCAATAAAGGTGTTTTTATAGAATGTTCCCAGAAAAATATTTTAATTAAAAAACGCACTCAAAATGACTACTAACAAGTTGTTACGTTATTAATTTATTAATGAATCCATTTTTTATCGGTTTTTATTTATGGGAAACCAAATGAAAGATTATAATAAAAAAATTACAAGGAATTACAATAAGGGAAACGAGTTGGAAATTTTGAAAATGAAGAGAAGTAATTATTATTATAATTATATTATGGTACAAAATTCTTAGAAAGACCCTAAATGGACATCATGTATAGAATAAGTAAAAAAGCAAGAACATAGCCCACTTCCAGTTGATGAAAACAAGTTCCAGAAGTAGCTTTATAATATATATAACATAAAGAACAAATAGGCCGCATATCCTTATGGCTCACCAGTGGAGGTGATGTTTTTTTACTAGGATACATGCATCAAACCATTAACCAATTATGGCTGGAATGAAGCATGCCCGATAACTACTGTACTGTGGAAGAGTTTTATACTACTTACAAAGGTTTTGAGACGTTGCATTAACTTCAAAACTTGCATGTGACCGGTATTTTTTGTAGGCAACAAAATATTGGTGAATATCAAAATTTGTTTTTTGAGGTTGGTCGTTCAAAATAGAATACACCTACTCACAACACACAAAATTGTTGCATGCAAAAAAAATTATTTCTATTCTAGTTCTTCCGTATGTTTGGTCAGTAAATAAAGTACCATACAACTTATGACTAAGGCAAACAAAGGAAACAAATCTGTCATTATGTATAAAAATGATTATTGCAGTGAAATGTCTCAATTACTATAGAAGGCAAAAACATCTATAAAATAGTAAGAATTGATCCAATTGATACACTTCATCTTCAATGGCACTAAGACCAGGCCTATTGCTAAGACCCATATCCTCCTCTACAAACATACCCTTTATCTAAACATATTGCAGACATTTTCCAACATATCGTTAACGACAATCTAAATATCAAAAATTCATTTGAACTTAAGACACCAATGGTGTTATTTTAAGAAGTTTCTCTCTTCACTGCCAAAAAAGATCTCGAGAAAATGGAAAATATTTACAAATTTTACAAACATTCTGAAAACTTTTTTTTTAAATATTAAAAATTTTGTTTGAAAGAAAACAATTATTTCAAATATGAAAACAACCACTTTCACCAATAAAAGCTGACATATTATAATTATACTAGATGATCTTTTGGACAGAGCGATGGAAGATTTAAAAGAAAAACAAATAACAATGAAGTTCATAACAAAATAATGTAGACGACGTATTCGCCATCATAAAGGAAAAAGATGAGGACACCATTTTGAAATTCTTAAATCACTACCATGGTAAACTTGAATTCACATTTCACAGTAGAAACGGAAACAAATAAAAGTCTACCTTACTTAGACATAGAACTACTTAGGACAGAGAAACTACATACAATTGGTGTTCCAAACCATCTTCATCTGAAATAATGATCAATTACCTCTCCTCACAACCAATACAACAGATTATAAGTCGTTGTAGTGTTTTTTTTTAAATAAGATTTTATATACAAAACTTTTAAAACATTTTTAAGAAAAAATTTTGGGACGCCAATTTAAAGTTTTTATTATTGTTCGAATAAAAATTAAGTTTACAAAAAAAATATTCAACCGTTTTTGAGATATGGAATTTTCCAAAAAAAAAATTCAAAAAAATATTCTTAAGTCTTAAAATGCAATGTTTTTTATACTTTTTAGAAGCTTCTCTATAAAAAATTTCATTAAGGTCCGTTGTGCCGATAATAAGAAATTCAATATTCGAAACAATGGTTCTATGGTAGGTACAGTCAGTAATATCTTAATTTCAAATTTGTTTTTATTAAATTATAGATCGTAAAAATTAATCGAAAGAAAAATAATTTTAGCAAAATTCTCGGATCCGTTTTCAAGAAAAATACGATTTTCGAAAACCATTTTTTAGCATTTGTATGGTCTGGTACCGTTAGTTTTAGGTAAAAGAATTTTTTTTTTAAATCTTGTAGATTATGTTAAGAAACTTTTATTTATCAAGTTTGAAAAAAATTGAGAATGGGGTTTTCGTAATATTGAGTTTTCAAAAAAAATTTTTTTTAAATCCAAAAAATAAAAAACTGAAAATTTGAATATGTATTAATATTCAAATTTTGGAAGAGCTTTAGCATACAAAAAAATGATTTTAATTGGATTTTACAGTTTTCTAGAAAATCAAAAAAAAATTTGTATGTCACCTACCGTTATTTTTGGTCTTAAAAAAAAAAACGTATGGGGGAAAATAAAAAATGATATCTACCAAGTTTAAAGAAAATCCGCCGAACCGTTTAAGCTGTAGTCGAAAAGACAGACAGACAGAATTGTGAGACCTAGTTTTTTGGTCTTCGCTACCATCGTAATGTCATTTTTGATCAAAACCTCGAGGTCAATTTTTTTACGAATGCATAACTTGCCTTATAATACTCGTACCTATAAGTTGCAAGTAAAAATCATTATTCATGAGTAATTTTCCACAATACATCTCACTAATTTAATAAACAAAAATATTCAGAAACCAAATAACAAAAATAAGAAACCTCCATAGAACTCCGAAGTTGGCAACGACGTGATATACTGTGGTATTACTTATATTGTTATATTTCCAAATCCCAACTTAACACACAAGAGAAATTTAAACAAAATAAAAACAGAGAGAAACATCTTTTTCGCCCATAAAATAAACATCACAATGAGACAGCAGTGTTATAAGTCCGTCTTTTTTTATCCTTGGGATTGTAAATTTTCAATTATTTCTTGTCTTTTTTCTTTACACTATAGCTTACACTACCTTACCATAAAAAGCCATAGTGTTGATTTTTTTTTTACAGTTAGGTATGGGTCTCAATAGAACAGGGTTAAAATATTAGAGTGAGGAAACCCCCCTAAATCCTAAAAAAAAATATTTTCTTTTCGGTTTTAACCTCACTTTTTGTTTGACTCAATTTTTTTGGCGAAATTGTAAATTAAAGTGCTTAAATGGTTTATGTATTCAATGTTACTATCTATTCTGAATCGAACACAAGAAACCGAATGATTTTATGTCTTTTAGTTCTTGAGAAAATTGAAAATTACTAAGATTACTTTTTGTTTTTTGCTTACATACTTACATAAATGCATCAGTGCTAGCATCCAGCATTATGGCGCATAAACAGTGAGATATGTATGGGGGCATGCTGCCCCCCTGCAACCCCCCTGCTTGGGCTCACTATAGGATTTGGGGTAGGTGCGAGGTTGGGTGCCCGCAGTTTCTTTTGTACTTCCAAAATATTGTAAATATTATTGTTTCTAAATATTCATTCAAATTTCCCCGAAATTTCCCTTAAATAAATGAATAATTTCCTAAAAAAAATACAAACGAAAACAATAAATTTCAAGAATATCCCAAAAAAAACAGCGCGTATAAAATCACTGAACCAAAGAAAGAGAGGAGAAACGTCAAAATAAAGCAAGAAAAAAGTTTTTCATGTGGATCGCAGCCATTATTGTGTTCAATTTGTATGAAAAAGTGAAACTTTAAAAATTAATTAAAAATAGTTATAAATGTTTCCTCACTTTAAGATTGCGATATTTGTTGTTTATAAGTGCTAATCTATCAAATAAAACTATCCGCGTGTGAAAATTCGTGCGACCTTAAAGGAAAGTTGAGCCAAAGCCATCTACTCGCCAGTGTAATAACTGATTTTTGGATCCCAAATTGTTTTTGTAATACATGTTAAAACTTAATCCAGATCCGGATCCAGATAGATTTGTGAATAATAAAACGCACCTAGAATGTGGTAAAAAAAAACAACCCTAGTGTGAGCTTAACTTTAGACAATACTCAACAATAAATCATTCACTGAATGCTTTCATAATTTTTTCACCAATTGAATTTTGACATTTCAATTTTTTTTTGTATCAACGTCAAACTAAAATATATTGTCTTCAAAATTTACAAAACACAAAATTAATAAAAAATGGAACAATTCCATCATCTACACAATTTAAATATCCACACATCCTGCAGGACATGTCTTGAAAATCTTAATGACATGCACCATGATATATTTGAAATACCAGAACTCCAAAAGAAATTAGCTACATGCATATCTCTGCCTACGGAACCAGGGGATGGGCTTCCTACAAGTCTATGTGAATCATGTTATGCGAAAATTGATGATTTTTATAACTTTCAACAAATGTGCATTTCCGCCAGAAAACGATTTCAGGAGTATATAAATTCTGAGAAAAAACCTTGTACATCGGAACTGGCTATTGATACAAAAAATCTACCAACTGATTTGATGTTGTTTAAGAAGGAAACAAAAAAGGAGCAAGAAGAAAGTTCCACTTCAAACGACGAATGTTTAGAATTCGTTGCCCCAGAGCTATCAAACGTAAAAAGTCAAGATGATTCTTCATCGCAAGACGAAGAAGAATCAGATGACGATCAGCCAATCATAAAATATCATGAAAGTGACGACGACAATAATTCTATCAATGACAACAATCAATTAAATGAAAATGATGACACCAATGAAGATATAAAACCGATTGACAACATAACGAAAATCCCTCCTGATATAGTAAATGTCTTCGATTGTAAGATCTGCAAGAAAACTTTTAAGAAAGAGGAAACTTTTACAGCCCATATGCGAGTGCATGCAGGCCTCAAACCATTTCCCTGCCACCTATGTGACAAATCATACGCCCGAAGAAGTAGACTTAAATTGCACGTACAAACCAAACATGAAGGAAAGCCTACGCTAAAATTCCCTTGCACGGAACCTGGTTGCGATAGAATCATGTGCTCCAAGCAAACTCTTCGAAAACACATCAAAGATATTCACTATGGAAATGGCACCAAAGCCAAGCAACCCTACATATGTGAAGAGTGCGGAAAAGTCCTAACAAGTTTGGCCACCCTGAAAAACCATCGCTACCTACACACCGGCCAGCAACTTCCACACGAGTGTCTACAATGTCATAAGAGATACATCACAAAAAATAAACTCAAAGAACACATGAACAGGCACGCTGGAATAAGGAACTATATTTGTCCACATTGTGGTGCTAGAAAATCAACACGAACCGAACTGAAAACCCACATTAATTATCATACTAAAGAGAAAACATATCCATGCCAATTCTGTGGCAGTGTCTTCAACAGCGTTGGTAATTTTAGTCGACACAAACGCATAGTTCATGAGGGCATTAAGGACTATCCATGCTCGTATTGTGACAAGTCATTTGGCAAAGCTGAGACAAGAAAGCATCACGAAATGACACACACTGGAGAGAAACCCCACGAATGCAATATCTGTCATAAAAAGTTCATCCAGCCTGTTGCCCTAAAGAAGCATAAAAAGATTCATTTCAAAGCACAGGCAGGGCAACCAGATTGGTAATAGGGAGGAAAAGGAATACAAATATGTATTTGTATATGAATAAGCTGGCTGATTCGTCGTTAAAATAAGTTATATGTACCTTAATTGTTTTTTCTTATGCATAATTTAAATAAATGATTATTTCTTTAAAATACGTTTTTTTAATTTTTCATTTTAAATCTAATTTTGTAGAGAAATTGAACCTAGTGACTCAAAATTATTACCTATTCGTGTTCGTTTTGTCGGCAGGGCAGGAATGGAGGGCCTACAATTTTGTGCTAAGGCCAAACGGATAAGATGATAAGAGATACTCTTGGAGGACTTGTCACTTACTCCTACTTCTTGTAATTGTATACTTGCTTCTTGTATCCGGAGCGAACTTAGGTCAGAACGACAGTCCAACGCACCAACCGTTATGCCAAAGGGTTCTACTTAATAATAATTTCATATGCAAAATTAGCAAATCTAAATTCTATACACATCTAACGACAAAACGTTGGGATAAGATGGAATAAACTTGTTTTATTTGCATTCAAATTTAATGTTGGTCAAATACATTAAATCCTAATCAAAGCTTGTCATTCTAATGTTGGTATGCAAATTTAAAGTTCCTGTTCATTTTAAACTTAAACAAGTTAAAAATTATAAAACATGAAGCGTTTGATACATAACTTTTCTTTTGCTATGTTTTTATTCTTTTATATAACCTACTTCGCATAATTTAGCCGGTTGAATAAAATAGATCCAACACAGGCCGAGAAGTCGCGCTGTCAAAGTAAGAATCATAATACGAGTATGCCATCTCGTTAGAGTGAGTAAAATATAGTTTACGTTTAAAGTTTATTTGGCTCAATGGCCATTAAAATTTACAAAATATTTACATTTTAAGTTTAAGTAAAATTTACATTCACAGAAATCAAATGCAGATACATTTAAATCCACCATGAACGATAGTTTATTATCTAAGAGAACACCACAAACCATTATAAGACCGTATGTGTCGGTAAAGAGACATAGGACTCATAAAAAGAAAACTTTACGAAAAAAGACCGAGAAGATCGAAATATATACAGTCAAATGGTAAATGTGGGATATTCTGGGGGCTTGTACAGTAGGAAGCTCAAGAAAACAAGCCTATAGTCTTCACTTAGAAAAAAAAGAAAGATGACATAAATTATTTATGTATGTACATACAGTGCATGTTTGTGTTGAGTCAACGAGATTTCTTAATCTGTGAAAAGCGTATTATATAAAAATGGTTTTATAATTTTCCTTCTAAAGTGCTGAATGTGTCCATTCACCCTCACCAATTCCGTTTACAAAGTTGACGTTTTTGGTACCCGACAATTGTTCCTATTTATTAGGCCTCAACCGAAGGTCCAAAGTGTTCAAAAAATTTAGAGATAAAACCCCAAAATATATATGTGTTATCATTATCACCCTTTGAAACTTTATGTCGACCGGTAATTACCGTTGTTATTATTAAAATATTTTGAATTTCCTAAAGTTCAATAAGGTTTGGTCATTGTTAACATTTAAAGCAAAGAATATATTTCAATTAAAGAAATGGGCAATATCGAAGAAATTAATTGCATTTTTATTGGCTCATTAAGTTTTTTACGTTGCCTTTGTTTTGCTTTTTTCCAAAGATTTCTGAGATCTCAGAAACCTGAACTCGTTATATTTTGTTCATGACACACACATACATATTATTTTCTATAAACGTCAAAGGCAATAACAAACAAAAAACAATCTCCATGCAGTGAAGTTTAAAACACTAAACAAAAATGGAACAATTCCTGGAACAATTCCAGGATATTAAAAACTTAAACACCCACTCATCTTGCAGGACGTGCCTTAAAAATATTAATGAAATGCATAGTAATATATTCACAGTACCAGATCTCGCAAAGAAATTGAATGTTTGTACATCGTTACTTGTAGAACCAGGTGATGGATATCCAACAAATTTATGTGGACCATGTCACAACAAGATTGATGATTTTTATAACTTTCAACAAATGTGTGTCTACGCCAGAAAAAGATTTCAGGAGTTCATAAATTCTGAGAAAAAACCATTAACATTGGAAATGGATATTGATCCAAGCAATTTATCAACTAATTTAGTTAAGGTTAAGAAGGAGCAAGAAGAAAGTTCGAATGAATGTTTAGAATTCGCTGCCCCAGAGCTTCCGAGCTTGAAAACCCAAGATGATTCCTCATCGCAAGACGAAGAAGAATCAGATGATGATCAGCCAATCATAAAATATGAAAGTGACGACGACAATTCTATCAATGACAACAGTCAATTAAATGAAAAAGACACCAATGAAGATATAAAACCAATTGAGAACTTAACGAAAATCCCTCCTGATATAGTAAATGTCTTTGATTGTAAGATCTGCAAGAAAACTTTCAAGAAAGAGGAAACTTTTACAGCCCATATGCGAGTGCATGCAGGCCTCAAACCGTTTGCCTGCCATCTATGTGATAAATCATATGCCCGAAAAAGTAGACTTAAATTGCATACACAAACAAAGCATGAGGGAATACCGCCTCTAGAGTTCCCTTGCAAGGAACCGGGTTGCGATAGTATCATTGGCTCGAAACAAGCTCTTCGAAAGCACATCAGAGATATTCACTACGGAAATGGCACCAAAGTAAAGGAACCCTACATATGTGAAGAGTGCGGAAAGGTTCTAACAAGTTTGGCTACCCTGAAAAACCATCTCTACTTGCACACCGGTCAGCAATATCCACACGAGTGTCCACAATGTCAAAAGAGATACATAACAAAAAACAAACTGAAGGAGCATATGAACAGACACGCCGGCATCAGGAACTACATTTGTCCGCATTGTGATGCTAGGAAAACAACTCGAACTGAACTTAAAACCCATATAAACTATCACACCAAAGAGAAGCAGTATCCATGTCAGTTCTGCGGCAGTGTCTTTAACAGTCAAGGTAGTTTTAGCCGACACAAGCGCATCGTTCACGAGGGTATCAAGGACTATCCATGTTCGTATTGTGACAAGTCCTTTGCCAAAGCTGACACTAGAAAGCACCACGAAATGACACATACTGGAGAGAAACCACACGAATGCAACATTTGTCAGAAGAAATTTATCCAGCCAATTGCTCTCAAGAAGCACAAAAAGATTCATTTTAAAGCATAGCATAGCAAAGCAACCTGACTCGTAAAAAAGGAAGATAAACATTTGTATGTTCATAAGCTGGCTGGTTACTGTTTCCTCGTTCATTTAAGTTTGTTATTTCTTTTTCTTGTTTTAATTAAATAATCAATTTAATATTTGAGTTTTTTTTATTTTTCAGTAGTGAAGATTTCGCATTTCTAGCATAGGTAGCTAAACTTTCTTCAGATATCATTATTTTCCTGTCTTTGAAAATAAAATGCTACATGTATTTTTTAAATTTTAGACGCAAAATCTCAAAACCCGGTTATTCTGAATGAACACTAATGAATTCGGTTATTTAAGTCGAACATCTGACTTCATTTGTACTAATATTGGGAAACGAAAAACATCGCATACGATTGTTCCTACGACTCTGGTCAAATAGAGTCATAAATACGAGCTTCAGAATATGGGTAAATGTAACACCCAAAAACCCGAAGTTCGCCTTTTCGCAGTCTTTGGAAATGGATGGTACATAATTTACTGAAGTTCTTAGATCCATAAAAGTACTGCGGCAAAAACCGAAAAGATTTTGATGACCTGAATCCAAACTCGACCTGAAAATTCCTTCACTTGCACAGATTTTCGAGATATGTATGTATTTTCTTGTATAAAAATAAAAATGCTGCGTTTGAAGTAACATTTAAGTGTTGTTACTCCACGAATTAATTCTTCTCAAGAAAACTCGTAGTCATTTGAAAAATATTTCCCCATTTTTAAAACTTTCCACCTATTTCTTTATTCTTCGATCATTACTAACAGATGAAATATGTATATCGATTTAAAAAAAATAGATTGGAAGCAACTCGTTTGATAATGGAAAAAAGTGCGCAAATGTGTTGCCGTAGATTTATTTACTGCGCTTTCATTGTATCTCAGAAAATATTAAGACACGTCAAAATAAAGTGAGAATAAATATCACACATCTATTAGATTTGTGCATTGAAAATGATTTTCATATTTTCCTTCCGCACTTGTATCGAAACAAATGCAAATTGTACAGTTAATACGATTGTTTAAGATAGTGTAGAAGGACTTTTGTACATGATAACAATAGCTGTGTTTTATTTTCCCCCATATCTGATCCAGATTGGATTTTCATTTAAAATTACATGTATAACAAAAACAACACAAGACCCAGTTTTGTTTGTATTTGTTGTTTTACATGTTATTTTGAAAACAAAATCCAATCCGGATCAGATCTGGGGGAAAATAAAATACAGCTAATAACAACAATAATCTGGACAGCAAAAATAATTTCATTTCCATTAGTAAAATTAGTTAAAATGCCAATTTTAGCATTCGAAAACAATTTTTAGCTGTCAATTTACAAATGAGGTTTTAGGTTTTTAATTTATTTCAATTGTAGAGATTATATCAAAAAATAACGAAATTACTTCTAGTAAAACATGGAAGCAGTTTTTAATGATTTGGAACTTTTATCAAGCTCATATTTGTCTACTGAAAGTAGTTAAAGTATGAACATTTTTTGAAATATTGAAAAATAAATCACTTTCGAATGCCATTTCAATTTTGATTGAAATCTGAATTTGCCAATAGAAAACCCCAAAATTAGCGATTTTATTAAATTGAGAGTTTGATTGGTTGAGATGGATTTTTACTTTTGTTCATGTCTGATTGAAATTGCTTATGATGTTTAATAGATTTTATGTCTTTTGGAAGATGTTAATAAGTTATTACATCGATAAATCTGATCAAAATTCACAACTTTATGTTTAATTTTAAACCCATTAAATTGTAGTTAAGAGAGTTTTTGCAATAAACCAACGGCATAGTATCAACTTACAAAAGAAAGACGTTGAAGTCACAGAAGATGGCGGCTTGAATGTATCTAATGAGCATTCCTTTTTCCGTTCACGATTTTGTGATGTCATAACTTTTCCTAACACAATAACGGAACAAGTTCGAGAATTCTATAAAAATATAACGACATTCAAATAAAAAAATCTGAATTTAGATTAATATTAAAATATTTTGAATTTGCTTTTATTTTCTATAACCCCCCCTTATTACCGCTGGCGAGTCGAACAAATAAACATGTAAGTGTGAGAAATTAGTATCACGGTTGGCGAATCCAGAACCTTTGATGCGACTTAAATGCCATATATTTGATATTTTTAATAAACAATCAAATTTCGAACTCGAATTGTAAAGTTCGCCAACCGTAGTATGTCGAAAGTATTTAGGCCTATTCGGCGAGATCTTTTATTCTTCTATTCTGTTATTCTGCTATGAATTTCCATACAAATGTTTGAGCTGTCAACAAATCTTTTATGAATTTTAATTTTGGTATTCAGCACGCTAAAATCTGTTATAAAATCTGCTAAGAAAACTTTTATGTACTGTCAAACGTTCGAACATAGAAAAAATCTTTTACGAATAGCATTTTTGGTATTCAGCATGCCAAAATCTGTTATGAAATCTGTTAAAAATCATAAAAGAATAAAAGACAAACTTTTGTGACTTTTATCATAAAAGATTTCAATACATACACAGATACGAGTATATCAATGAAAAATTGATATACCATTGTACAATACAATATTTTGCAAATATGGCTGATCCGGAATGAATTAAATAAGAATTAAATTACATTTTTGTTAAGAATGGACGTTTCATAGAACGACGACGATATATTTTTTATTTCCTCAACGAAATCTTTTTAAAATGAGACAAATGAAAGAAAATATATTTACACACATACGAGTATTATATAAACATATGTATATGTAAGTAGAGTAGAGGACACCAATAATGTGTAAGAGAAGAGATTACTTTTTTGTTCGTCATCCATTTTAATTTTGTCAGATGAATTATTTTATTTAATCACAGCTGATTATGATAGCAGATTTAGTTCAGTTTCATAACAGATTTCGTTTTCGAAGTTGCATAACAGACTTTTATAAAAGTTCGAGCCCCTGAATACCAATTATAAAAGATCTTTTAAGATGGAAATCTTTTACGATTCATAACAGAAAATCCATAGCAGAATAACAGATGTTGCAGAATAGGCCTAATTAGTTCGCTAATGAAAAAATCTTACCTCGAACGTTCGATACGCAAACCGTAATGGGGGGGGGGGGTAAGTTTCAATAAGCTAGTCATGCTGATATTTATTTCGAAAATCTTCTAACTGTGTGAGCGGTAGTTTGTCCAACACCACATCAACGTAAATAACGCATCACTTTGAAATTTACAATTCAAACTAATACGTTCAGTTTAATATTGGTTTGTTTGTGACTTCGAAAACAATCGATTTGAAATGACAGAGAATTTCTGAAAAATGTGGGAACTAGCAAATTCTGATTTCTGAGATCTCAGGTAAATTTATTTATGACAATCATTGGTAAAATAAGCCGTTTTTTTATCAGATATGATCCATACAAAAACATGCATTTCAACAACAACGCGAGATCCTGCTTTTTATCGGTATCAAAAAATTAGTTTTTACTCTGATAAGCTGTCTGTCAAGAAAAATTAAGTTCCGCAACTAACCCAATAGTTCTGTTTGACTGCCACTGATGTTGAAGCTAGGTAGGGATCCATTTTTTTACTTCCCCTTTTGTTTCCGTTTGGTCTCCGCCATTTTTAATCGAAAAAGAAGAAAAAAGATCCTGATCGGCTGCTTGGGCTGGACCGTTTTTTCTTTTTGGCTTGCTGGTGGGTACGGAAGGCGACGTGGACACGAGGCGAATAAAAATTGTTTTTCTTACTAAAATTTAAGCCAATTGCTAAATTAATAAAATATAAAGTAAAAGTAAATTGTTTGTGCTTGAGTTTTAAAAAGTTTATGACAAAATTCTTAAATTTTAACTACGAATTCCGTGCTCTTCAAAAATATGCCATTGAAACGTACGCCACCAGCAATATTTCAAGCTGGCGATAATGGGCCAAGCCAACAGAATCAAGAAGATGATTCAGAGCAGGCGCAGCGTCAACAATTATCACAATCTCAACAACAGCAGCAAGCTGAGCAGCAAGCGCTTAACCAACAGCAGGCAGAGCAGCAAGCGCTAAGCCAACAGCAGCAAGAGCATCACGTGCCGCACCAAGAGCAGCAAGCGGTGCACCAAGTGAACCAAGAGCAACTCCAAGAACAACAGCAGCAGATAAAGCAGCAGCACCATCAGATGAACCTCAAAAAGATGCAAAAAGCCAGGAAGCACCAGGCGAAGTGCAAGATTTGCGGAGAAGACTACAACGAAGAGATGGTGCTCTGTGACGGGGTATGTAAAAAATGGTTCCATTATTATTGTGTTAATGTCAGTGGTAGTCAGGCAGAAAGTTTATTTAAGTGGTTTTGCGAGGAGTGCTCAATTATAAATTTGAGAAAGATTGATGCACTACATGGTAAGCTAATGAGACAGTTTAGGCAAGTAGAGAAAAATGTTGCAGAAAATCGACGCAAAACTATAGTAGATAGTTCCTATAGAAAGTGGTTATCGATAAAACAAGATTACGTCAAGTTAAAGGGCTCATTTCTTGATTCAGAGGGCAATAGGTTACCTGAACCCAAGTTAGCTATTGTTGGTGTTTCAGGTGTTCACTCTGAACAGGACGAAAGACGTTCAGTTTCATCCAAAAGTAGTTCATCTACGCAGCGAAGTTTTCGGTTGAATCTAATTCAACAGCAACGAGAAATTTTGAAGATGCAACGAGAAAATCTTCGTCAAGAACAAGAACTTCTTAAACGACAAGAAGAAATATTCGATGAGGATTCAGACAGTGATGACGACGTGAGCTGCATAGTCGATGAAGTTATCTCCGATCGCAGTAGGACCTACGTTATGGACCCGTTAACTCCAGCATTTATACCAGCATCTACAACTGCATTTGTACCAGGATCCACAACTGCATTTGTACCAGGATCTACAACTGTATTTAAGCCAGCAACCAAAACACCAATGCAGACTGCACTGCCACCTCCACCAACTGAATTCGAGCTTCCACCATTATTGAACCAGAGACAGCTGGCTGCCAGAAAAGTTTATAGGGAGCTTCCAACTTTCACAGGCAATCCAGAAGAATGGCCACTCTTCAAGCGGATGTTTCAGCAGTCCACTCAAACCTGCGGTTACAGTATCGACGAGAATCTTATGCGTCTCCAACAAGCTATAAAAGGAAGGGCAAGAAATTTAGTTTCTAGTCAGTTAGCAGAGCCATCGTGTGTACCGCAAATTATTAAATCTTTAGAAATGGCTTTCGGCCATCCGAATATAATTTTAGACAGTCAACTAGAAAAATTCGCCAAGCTTTCTGTAGTTAAACCCGACAAATTGGAATCCATCGTCGAGTTTTCTACTGCAGTAACAAATCTCAATGCTGTTATGAAAGCCTCGGGGCTTGAGGATCAGTATGACAACCCACTACTACTTAAAGAATTATTAAAGAAACTAACAAACGAAATGAAGATGAAGTGGGCCACATACTCTCTCGACAAGGAAGTGAAAGGTGTTTTAGCGTTTGGTTCCTGGTTAGAATTGGAAGCTAAAAAAGTTTATGAAGTATTTCCAAGTTTTGAAATAAGTGTTGGTAGGAGGGAAGTTGTTCGTAATGAAAAGTCAGGCAGCCATAGTAGGGTCAATGTTCACGTCCAAGGCAAAGCAAGTTCAACATGTTTAGTTTGTAAAAGACAGTGTAAGAGTCTAGAGTTATGCGATGTCTTCAACCAAATGTCTTCTTCGGCTAGATGGGAAAAAGTAAAGGAATTAAAACTCTGTCGTCAATGTTTGACTGTCCATACAATAAAGTATCCTTTTGTATGTAAGCAGGCAGTCAAATGTGATTATACGGGTTGTATCAGAAAACATCATCCGTTAATGCATCAAGACGTTAAGAGTATAACAGATCCTCCCATAGTAGTCACATCGCAGAATAGTCATACAAACGAGGGCGACTGCTTTCAGTTCCAATACATGCCGGTCACATTACGCAAGGGTAACAAAAAGGTAACTATATTAGCTTTTCTTGATGGGGGTTCCAGTGGTACTCGAATCGAAGAAAGTGTTGCGAATCAGCTGGGACTATCTGGACCTAAAGTTATGTTACATCTTAAGTGGACAGCAAACGTAAGTCGCCAAGAGGAATCAAGGAAGGTTTCGGTACGAATTTCAGGAGTTTACGAAGGTGCCAAGGAATTTGAAATTCCAGTTGCTCATACTATAAAGGAGCTCAATTTGCCGAAACAAACTCTGAACTACGGTGAACTTGTTAAGACACATCCTCATTTACGTGGGCTTCCAGTCAATTCATATCTTGAAGAACAACCCAGAATAATGATAGGAATGAGTGATTGGCATCTTGCTATTCCTAGTAAAACTCGACTGGCGGGTCGCAATGATCCGGTCGCAACAAAATGCAAACTGGGATGGACAGTCTTTGGTTCAGGAAGTTCTTCTCAAACTCAGAGCATAAATTATCATATCCAGGAGTATTCAGAACCAGATGATGAAAAGCTGAGCGAGACTTTGAAGCATTTTTTCTCCGTAGACAGTTTGGGAGTAAAAATACCAATTTATGATTTGGTATCTAAGGAGGAAAAACGTGCTAAGAAGATCATGGAAGAGACGACAATATTCGATGGAGAACGTTTCGAAACTGGCTTACTCTGGCGCTATGATGATCCATTGATACCAGACAGTATGCCCATGGCTAAGTACAGACTTTCAACATTGAATCGAAGACTACAGAAGAATCCACAGCTGAAATGTGACATGCAAAATCAAATCGACAATTATATCAAAAAAGGGTACGTTCGTAAGCTGTCACCCGAAGAACTAAAAGAAAAGCATAAACGAATTTGGTATCTTCCATTATTCCCCGTGGTTAATCCGAGCAAGCCTGGAAAACTTAGAGTAGTATGGGATGCCGCGGCAAAAGTCGATGGAGTGTCATTAAACTCTCTTTTGCTCAAAGGCCCCGATCAGCTACCATCATTACTCGGTGTTCTTTTAAGATTCAGGGAGAATGCGGTGGCCATCAGTGGAGACATTTCTGAAATGTTCCATCAGATAAAAATTCCTCGTGACGATCAACAGGCTTGCAGATTTTTATGGGATGACGGAAGCGGAGAAGCCGTATATATCACCAAAGTAATGACGTTTGGAGCCACCTGCTCACCGAGTAGCGCTCAGTTCGTAAAAAACCGAAACGCCTTAAAGTTTAAAAAGGAATTCCCAAGGGCAGTTGAAGCAATCATCAGAAATCATTACGTTGATGATTTACTCGACAGCGTAAGAACACCAGAGGAGGCAATAACACTCGCTAAAGAAGTTAAGAAGATCCATGCAGCAGGTGGATTTCACATCAGGAAATGGAAGTCAAATTCAAAAGAAGTTTTGGCTGCTTTAGAAAAAGAATCTTCAGAAGTCGATAATAATCTCGATCTGGATAAAGAAGCCGTCTACTGCGCCGAAAAGGTATTAGGGATGTGGTGGGACACCAAGACTGATTCATTCACGTTTTCGTTGAGGTTTAATAAAGGAAATAAGGAAGTCCTTAGTGGTGAACGGAAACCAACAAAACGCGAACTATTACGAATAATGATGTCAACCTTTGATCCTCTCGGCTTAATTGGACACTTTACCAGCTACTTGAAGGTGATGATGCAGGATGTCTGGCGCTCCAGAGTGAATTGGGATGAGGAAATCGAAGACGATCATCATGTGAATTGGCTTAAATGGCTTAAGGAATTGCCGCAAGTTGAATCAGTCCTTATTCCAAGGTGCTACTTACCTCCGTCGTTATATAATCTTGATGAAACAGAAAAACAACTTCACATTTTTGTGGATGCCAGCAAAAACTGTAGTGCTGCAATCGCATACTTACGATCAGAGTCAGAAGGTAAAGTAAATTGTTCATTGTTGGGGTCGAAAACGAAAGTGGCGCCTATTAAACTTATCTCAATTCCACGGCTGGAATTAGTCGCAGCATTGATTGGAGCGAGATTCGCCAATAGCATTCGACAATCACTATCGATACGTCTTAACCGAGTAGTGTTTTGGTCGGACTCACTGACGGTTTTAAGCTGGTTAAGATCCGATGCAAAATCTGTTAAGGGGCAATTCATAGCATTCAGAATAGCAGAAGTACAAGAAATTACCAACATAAATAGTTGGAGGTACGTGCCTTCAGAAATGAATCCAGCAGATGATGCGACGAAGTGGAAAAAAGGACCATCTTTAAACATGAACGACCGTTGGATGAAAGCGCCGCAGTTTCTTTACAAATCGGATGCAGAATGGCCTGAAGATATTTCTTTGAAATCAGAGCGCGTTCAAACAGTCATCGAAGCAATACATCAATCAATCAATTCAGTGATCCCAATGGAAAAATTCGAAAATTTTCAAAAGATGTTGAGAGTTACAGCATTTGTCTGCAGATATGTTGATGCTCTAGGCGGGAAGAAGAGAGATGACTGCTGCATTATTTCATCCCAAGAATATGAGCGAGCGGAGCGCGTGATCTACAGGTTGATTCAAGTCGAGGGATTGCCTTCCGAGGTTAGGTACCTGTCCAAACAAGAAAATTTAACGTCTAAGAAAAAACCTCCGAAGAGCGCCAGCAACATACTCTCAATGAAACCTTACCTGGATGAAAATGGAGTCATGAGGTCACAAAGCAGACTAGACAACGCAATTTGCTTAAGCATAAACTCCAGGCGACCAATAATTCTTCCGCACAATCATCACGGGACGTTGCTACTCGTTAGACAGTATCACGAAAGATTCCGACACATAAACCATGAAACAGTGGTGAATGAAATACGCAAAAAATACTACATACCAAGAATACGTCAGGTATTGAAGCGAGTAAGGAAACTGTGTAGTCGCTGCAAGATAAGGATGGCTAAAGCGATTCCTCCGGAAATGGCCATTTTACCCGAGGCACGAGTCGAAGCGTTTTCACCTCCATTCACGTACACTGCTGTGGACTACGGAGGCCCATTTGAAATTGTAAATGGTCGAAAAATGGAAAAGAGGTGGATCTGCCTATTTACGTGCCTAGTAACCAGAGCCATTCACGTTGAGATAGCCTACAGTTGCAGTTCCGATTCATTCATACTTTGTTATAGGAACTTTTTGTGTCGAAGAGGGGCTGTACGAAAAATGTTTAGCGACCGAGGTACAAACTTTATAGGAGCTGAGAAACTTTTGAAAACAACTCTTAAGTCGGTAAATCATCAACTTATTGCAGATAAATTTGTAAGCTCAGAACTGGAGTGGCACTTCAATCCCCCGGCGTCTCCTCATATGAACGGATGTTGTGAAAGGCTTATAAAGTCTGTTAAGATTGCTCTATATGCGGTGAGCAACGTTATATCCTATAAGCCAAACGATGAACTATTTCGAAGTTTTTTGATGGAAGTTGAGGACATGATCAACTCCCGGCCATTAACCTATTTACCTATCGACAGCGAACAGTCTGAAGCTTTAACACCGAACCATTTTCTTCGTCAGTCACCTGGAGGAATGACGTCACTTGGCGAATTCGATGATAGTGCTAAATTACTCAGATCACAAGCACTGATGTCGCAACTTCATGCAAGGCACTTCTGGAAACGTTGGGTGTTGGAGTATCTGCCTACACTAGCAAGACGAGATAAGTGGACCTTACCAGCTGACCCTCTGACAGTCGGAGATATCGTTTTAATAATTGACGAGAGGGGTCCTCGGAACCAATGGCAAAAGGAAAGATTATAAAAACACACCTTTCTAAGGATGGACAAGTTCGTAGCGCAGCAGTGCAAACCCAAACTGGAATATATGAGAGACCTGCAGTCAAACTGGCTAAGCTGTATATCGGCCAAGGTAATGGTACATTTGCACGCAGTAAGGACAAATATACCGAGGGGGAGAATGTCAAGAAAAATTAAGTTCCGCAACTAACCCAATAGTTCTGTTTGACTGCCACTGATGTTGAAGCTAGGTAGGGATCCATTTTTTTACTTCCCCTTTTGTTTCCGTTTGGTCTCCGCCATTTTTAATCGAAAAAGAAGAAAAAAGATCCTGATCGGCTGCTTGGGCTGGACCGTTTTTTCTTTTTGGCTTGCTGGTGGGTACGGAAGGCGACGTGGACACGAGGCGAATAAAAATTGTTTTTCTTACTAAAATTTAAGCCAATTGCTAAATTAATAAAATATAAAGTAAAAGTAAATTGTTTGTGCTTGAGTTTTAAAAAGTTTATGACACTGTCACTTATCTACATCGTTTCATTTTTATTTGATAATCTAAGTATTTGTTTAAATAGCAGCATTGTAATTTCATTTCGTAGCTACTTCGATAGCATTGTGTTGTTGCAATCGGGTATAAAAAAAGCAGGTAATGACAAAACAGCTGTTGGCAAAAAAGAAATCTCCAGCTATCCTAAAAAATTATCTGGGTGGGGTTATTTTTTTTCGGAAGTAAAGTAATTAAAAATGATTGCATTAATCGAATTTCCCTTTTTCGTTTGTATTTATAATTATTCAAGAATAAATAAATAAAACATATTGGCGCAAAATTTTAAAAAGCTTAGTATTAAGGTATTAGTATGACACTACTTAACAAGTTGCTTATTTTTAAGTAGATTACTAACCGTTTCTTAATTTTAAACATTTTCTTACTAGTATAGTGCGTAGGCAGTTCATGCAGACAGAACTGTTTTGATGTTTGGAAATGTCAAATAGTCATATGATGTTAGCACGATACTAAAAAAATTAAATAGGTTTTAACCAAGTTTTATCCTAAAACATCTTTAACATCGTACGAATTCAACTGAAATTTTGCGCTTTTGTTTTCTGCACTAAATTTGCCCACAGGAAAATATTTATATTTAATTTTCTTAGTATCAGCTGATTTTTAACAACAAACCTACCCAATTCAGTTTTGGTCGTTCAGAAAACTAATGGATACTATCCTAGATTGAAAAATATCTGAAAACAGCTGGTTTCCGGGTGGTAAGCAATGTGAAATGACAGTCCAGGTTTTGAATCTTCTAAATAAAGTATCTTTGGGGTAGGCACAAACGCATAAATAAACAAGAACAAGTTCATTTCAACTCAAGTTATATTGCACAAAACTAATATAATGGAACAATTCCAGAATATAAAAAACTTAAATATCCACTCATCCTGCAGAACATGTCTTGAAGATTTAAATGGTATAGAAATGCATTACGATATATTCGCAATACCAGATCTCGAAAAGAAATTCACTGTTTGTACATCGTTGCCCATAGAACAAGGTGATGGATATCCAACAAATTTATGTGAACCATGCCATACCAAGATTGATGATTTTTATAACTTTCAACAAATGTGTATCACCGCCAAGAAAAGATTTCAGGATTTTATTAATTCAAAGGAAAAACAATGTAAATCGGAACTGGACGTTGATTCTAAAAATTTATCAACAGATTTGATTCTGTTTACAGAACCCAAAGAGGAAAAAGAAGATAATTTCATATCTCATGATGAATGTACAGAGTTCTTTGAGGCGGAGGAATCAAATATGAAAATCCAAGATGAGTCTTCATCAGAAAACGATGAAAAAGAGTCGGACGATGATCAGCCTATTGTAAAATATCGTGTAAGCAATAAAGACAATTTAACCAAGGATAATACATTGATTGAAAATGCGAACACTACGAATCATGTTAAAACTGATGACAGTAAAAATACAAATTCTTCTTCGTCAAAAATCAAATTGGAATGCGAAATCTGTAAGAAAATATTCAATAAACCTGAAACCTTTCAAGAACACATGCGCGTACATCAAGGACTTAAGCCATTTCCATGCCAACAATGTGATAAATCTTATGCCCGACCAGGTAGACTCAAAGTGCACATAAGAGTCAAGCATGAGGGAAAGCCATTTCCCTGCACTCAGCCGGGATGTGAGAAGACTTTGTGCACAAAACAAACTCTTCAGCAACATATCGCGGAAGTACACTGCGATACGAATGGAACCAACGGCATTAAAACCAAACAACTCTATATATGTGAAGAGTGTGGCAAAGTTCTGAAAGGTCTAAGCACACTTAAGAACCATCGCTTCCTGCACAGTGGACAACCACGTCCGCACGCGTGTCCACAATGTCATAAAAGATATATGACTAGATGCAAACTCAAGGACCATATGAATAGGCATGCCGGCATCAAGAACTTCGTTTGTCCTCACTGTGGGGCTAAGAAGTCATCAAGAAGCGAACTGAAAAACCACGTCAACTATCACACAAAAGAAAAAACCTATCCATGTCATATCTGTGATATGGTCTTCAACAATATTGTCAATTACAGTCGCCATAGGCGAGTCGTTCATGAAGGCATTAAGAACTTTCCTTGCTCGTACTGTGATAAGTCGTTTGGTAAATCAGAGACAAGGAAGCATCACGAAATGACTCACACTGGCGAAAAGCCACACGAATGCAACATATGTCATAAAAAGTTTATACAAATTGTTTCTCTAAAGAAACATCAAAAAGTTCATTTGAAAGCACTGGAAAATGGCTTATCTTGAATATTGGAAATAAAATAAGCTTAGTTTTAAATCATTTTTCCTTAAATAAATTTTGTTGTTTTTTTTTTGTACTCATAGATAGTTTTCCTTTAATTTATTTAATAAAGAATTTAAATCTTAAAAGTATATTCGATATATTTTTAAATGAACAAATCTTAGCTGTACAATAATGATGAAAATGCTAAATTATTTGCCTGAGAATTCTACAGCCTGCTGGTAAGTGGTAAATGGCTGATATTGTTCCCTTAATAGTCTCGAGTTATACTGATGGAATCTTAAAGGTTGAAAATATATAAGTACAAGGTACCGTACGAGCATATAATTAAATGAAAATTACAAGGGGAGGGTTAAGAAAAAATCAGTTTTCTTTCTTTCCTCTAAATTCTGAATAATATAAACGTCTTGAACTTTTTGTTTATTTATGCTCTTCTTTAATGGCTTTGGTTTCGTTCTCTTTTTGAATTTTAATAAAACCATACAACGGATACATTGCGAAAGTTGTGGTGGCTTTGCGCCACTGGAAAAAATTAAATTCTTGTTTTATTTTTAGATACAGTGTCAGAGCAAATCATTTTGGAGTTATTTTACCCAAGAGAAAAATAATTGAAAAATGAAAAAAAAATCGCAAAAATCGTTAAAACTTCGAACTTTTAGACTGCAGCTTAGATTTTGGTAATTTTCTCTCCAACATTTTTTTTTTTGAATCTTTTTAATTCAGAAACGGTCTGCAATCATTTATATTTTTTGAATTAAAATAAAGATTTTTAAGAACACCCATTTTGAACAACAAAATTTCGTATACAATGCAACAAAATGTTAAAGCATGTCGTAGGTACAGACAAAACATACGTTTATTTCCTCCTTTGGAATGGCAAAATTTTCTATAATATATTATAAAAGAACAATAAAAAGTCTTACTGTTATATTATTTTTTTAAAACCAGATATCCATTCTTTTACATCGCGCTTGCGATATGCGCACATTCATACGATACAATTCCCAGTCGATTAACAAAAAAAAACAAGTAAGTTAGTGATATGAAGTAACGTATTCGCAACACATCGCGTGGTTAAGTGCCTTGCACATCAAACATGATAAGCAAATCTAGAATTTGACATTTCATTTGCCTTGCGCACACGGGATACCTTTTGGCAGCTGATAACTCACTTATTGGGAGACGGTAGCGAATTGTACAAAATAAAACGGAACAGTCTTACCATTGTTGGAGTGAAAAAAGGAAGTAGAAAACTAATACACACACAACTTTATGCACTTGGAAGTATGCGAAACAGTGAAAAAGAGGACCTACATGTATACATTTTTGCTACCAGAATAGTTCATCCCATGTGCGCTTGAAGTAAAGTATGAAACCGGTTTTCTACCTTATAAAAGTCATCCCGTATGCACTGGCCAATTCACATGAGTAATTTTTTTTTCCGATCGCCGACAGCTGCGTGATAGTGAACTTACAAGTGTGTTTGCAATTAATTTTCCAAAATTTTCATTTTCATTACTTTCAAAAAAAAAATAATACACAACTGTTTAATATGTACAAATAGAATTTTTCCGAAAAAAAAAATAATTGGTCCCGAGCAATTAATTCTGTCTGAAAAAGAGTGTAGACTTCTCCAATGATCTGTTATAACTACCAATTTCGCTCGTCGTACAGTATATTGCAGAAGGTTTTTTGATTTTATTTTCTTTGTACTGGATGCAATATTTATTCAACATGTATCTGCTTATCGTGAAATTACCAACTTTATAGTTGACAGAGCTCTGATATTTCAACAATATGAACAGCCCAAATATTAACTTAAGACACCCTTGTTCCTTTTTAATCAACTGAACGTCAAACAAGTCTTTTTCATAAACCATAACAAAAAAATACAAACATAAATTAAATAAAATGGAACAATTCCATCATTTTGAAGATTTTAATATTTACTCATCCTGCAGGACATGTCTGAAAAATTTAAATGGTATAGAAATGCATTACGATATATTCGCAATACCAGATCTCCAACAGAAATTGGCCGTATGTACATCATTGCCAGTGGAACTAGAAGATGGCCTTCCAACAAGTTTATGTGAACCATGCCATAACAAAATCGAGGATTTTTACATCTTTCAACAAATGTGCATCTCCTCTAGGACACGATTTCAGGAATACTTACATTCAGAGAGAAAACCATGTCCAATGGAATTGGCTAAAACAAACAATCCAGCGGATTTTATGATTTTTACAATAACTAAGAAGGAAAACGATGAGGAAGATCCTATGTCTCCTCAAGCATATTCTGAACACCTTGAGGCAGATCCTTCATATAAAGTGCAGGACCAATTTAATACCTCTTCAAATGAAGAAGAAGCACAAGAAGAAAGTCAACATTCATACAGTAAATATAATATAAATTCTAAAGACAATTCAAGCAACGACGAAGAAAACGAAGGAACCCTCGATGGCATGATAGGTTGCAAGAAAATAAATGTTTCTTTAAATAGGATAAACCTAGAATGTGAAATCTGCAAGAAACGTTTCAAGAAGACCGAAACATTTGAAGTGCATATGCGAGTGCATCAAGGACTTAAGCCATATCCCTGCCAACTTTGTGACAAATCATATTCAAGTCAAGGCGGACTCAAATTGCACATAAAAGACCAACACGAGGAAAGACCTGATGTATATTTTCTATGTCCAGAGTTGGGGTGCGATAGAATATTTTCCAGCAAACAAACTCTCGGACAACACATGACTGATATGCACTGGAAAAATGGCAAGAAACGTAGGCAACCCCACATTTCCGAAGAATGTGGAAAAGTTCAAACAAGCAAACAAACTCTCGGACAACACATGACTGATATGCACAGGAAAAATGGCAAGAAACGTAGGCAACCCCACATTTCCGAAGAATGTGGAAAAGTTCAAACAAGCTTGGACTCCCTTAAGAATCATCGCGACCTTCACACTCAGCAACCGCCACACGAGTGTCCACAGTGCCACAAAAGATTTACAACGAAAATTATACTTAAGGATCACATAAACCGACACGATGGCATCAAAAACTACACCTGCCCGCACTGTGGGGCCACGAAAACAACACGAAGGGAATTGAAAAAGCACGTCAATTGTCACACTAAAGAAAAAAAGTATCCATGTCAGTTCTGTGACATGGTATATTACAATGTTTATAACCTTAAAAGACACAAGCGGCTTGTTCACGAAGGTATCAAGGACTATCACTGTTCGTACTGTGAGAAATCATTTGGCAGATCAGAGACGAGGAAGCACCACGAAATGACCCATACGGGGGAAAGGCCACATGAGTGCAACATATGCCACAAAAAATTCATTCAATTCGTATCTCTTAGGAAACATGCAACTGTTCATTTACAAAAAAAGCAAGGAGAAAAGAAGTAACTAGACATTTATTCTTAAATTTTAAAAATGTAATACAAGATGTGAAATGGTATATTTAATAAACTATTATTTTCTGAAACTGAAATCTATTTTTTTCTTTTCGTTATTTGGATATTTTGTATTATCATTTTAATGACGCAGATTATGTTTATTAACAGCGATAAAATAATGAAAAGACATGAAACATTGCTGCTAATGTTTTCGTCATAGTTCTATCACCCATCATTTTTAAAGCTCTTTTTTGGATTCTATCCAACAGAATCCAGTGGGTTATTGGAGTACCACCTTCCCAAATATGAGAGTTGTACTCAAGCTCTGGGGAAAAAATTCTTTCCATATGAGAAGATGTGAACAATTTTTTCCATCGTCGAAAGAACGCTAAAAATTAAGCAGGGTAAATACTTGCTCATTCCACACAAGGTGCTCTGTGATGCACATTCCCAGAACTGAAAGCTGTATCCTCATTGCAAGTGCCGCATGACGTGGGTTCGTTTTCAATAACAGGACAGCATCGAGTTTTTGAAAAATTAAATTCTGCGTGGTCCTTTATTCCCCATTGGACAATTCTGTCGAGTGTAGAATTAAATGAGCTTAACATACCCTGCTGTTTAGAATCAACATCCGTACTACAAGGATCTAAATTTAGAAACTAATATGAAAATCTTAGATTACAGTCGTAAAAAAAACAGAAATTGAAAGGTGAAAATCATAGGCCTCTGGTCTACAAATTCAGAAATTGAGTTTATAACTTAGTTTTTTAACGTCACGAATAATTATTTAAAGAAGAAACACAAGAGAATTCAATAACCAATGGTACATAAATATTAATAGTATTAGAGGTTTAATCTTAGACACGTATTGCTAATACGTCTGAGTTTTACAACGATCTTAACAACAATGTGCTCATATACGCTTATTGTGTTAGGAGGAATTTACTTCTCCTTCTTACGCTGTATATTCATCCTTTTCCTCATTGATCATCGTTAGTTTATTGTTTTAAGAATTAAAATTTAATCATAGTATTTAGCATACATTCTCTAATACATTTCGCTTTTAAACGTTTACATGTGTGCTTTCATTATGCGATAGAAAACAACCGGCGACTTATGTATATAACAGCCCTTGTATGGCACTAACAGTAATTCTACGTAAATAAACTCTCAACTGGTGTCGTCCATGCTGCCTTTATTAAGCTTTGAGACTTGGCCCTAGTAAAAAATAAGGTAGTTTCAGATATCTCAAATAGATTTGCATTTCTTCAACCAAATAGTTGGTGCAAAATTCAATCTTACTTATACTTATGCGCCAGAAAAACTATTGCAGCAAACATAAATTATTGATCATCAGCCTCGTTCTTCTTTAGACTTTAAATTAATGTGAAGTTTTGAAATTATCGTGTAAAAATTAACAATTTTCAAATGGGTGAAAAACAAAGGTTTTCAGTTAATACAAATACATATGTAGTTAATTATTTATGAGATTAAGAGATATTTGAATTCTAGTTCATGGAAGAAGAATGTATTTTTTTAGATTCAATGGATCTAGAATTAACTTCAGTTTTTGTTTTAGTAGAATGATGTCAAAAAAATCAATCTAGTAACAGAAAATATTGGTTATAATTATCCCACATAACGCAAATGTATTTAACATAACCAGAAAATACTTCGAATATACTTTAAACTTACCTATAAATTCCTTAGCATTAGATGGATTCTCTTCTTTTTCAGATATTTGTTTCGAAAACATACAAGTCTTGAGCTTTCTGCTTTCTGTTATTCCCAAATATGGGAGAAGTCTATCACAAAAGGGTTTCTATTCAAGCACTACTTGACAAATTTTTAAAAACATAATTGAAATACTTTTTTTCTTTTTTTAATTTTTTTTTTTTTTTTTTGATTTTACTTTTCTTGTTATTTTATGATGATGATGATTGTTGATGATGATGATTATGGTTAAGAGGGTAGTTATATGAAGTCGCTTTATGCCACTTCAGTTTTTAAATTGTATTTGGCTTTGATGTTATTGAGCTCCTCTTGCTTTTTGTCTACATCCAGACGTTTAAATGCTTTAGTTGATTGATAATACAATACAACAAGATAGCGATTACAAACATTGAAACCAGACAAATGGTCGCATGCATTTTTCGCATCGAAAATGTCTTCGTATACAACAAAGGCTGTACCACGCGTCTCAGGTGTATTCCCACTGCAGTTAACATTTTTTAATGAAATTATTTTAAGAATTTTGTAATACAAATTAAACTTACACTCTTATCTGGCGAATTGCACCGAATTTGCCAAAAATATCGTACATTTCGTCAGAAGTGATTTTATAGGGAAGATTCCTGATGTAGAGCACTCGATTTACCTCTGGAGGCAATCGAATCTAGTTGGGGAAAGAAAGCGATTTATTAAACAGAAGATTTAATTGGTTTCTTTTGAACTTACGTTATTTCTTTTGTTCATCATCATTTTCAAAGATTTTTTAGAATCTTTCTTGGTTTGAGTCCGCCTCGAGACTTGAGATGTTAAATGATTCTTTGTGGGGGATCACGTCTTTCTTTGTGATTTAATTTGCAATTGCAAAATTATCCGTCGAGCAAAACAACCCAGACAAAAAATTTAGAAAGTCTGACATTTAATGTAGTGCGTTCTTGTTTAGTTCTGAAATGAATGCATTCAACTAACAAAAATATTATTTTAAGTGCCTAGCACAGCACGTCGTCGACGAAGAGTATCGATTTCACCATTAAACCGTAGTGAAAAGTTACAAAGCAAACAGGTTCTAACAGCACATTTATTTTTGAGTAACCCTTACCGTGAACTGAGTAGCCTGACAGCAGCACTTCTAAAACGAATTATTGAAGTATTTGATTCTTAGTATGGCGTTCACGTTCATAAATACAAGTGTTTTTTTCTGCTGGTGTGTATATTCAACCGAAATTGGTAAATAATTATACATGTTTCGCGGTTGTTAGACATATGTTTTTTTTATTTCAGATTAACTGCGCAAAAATATTTAATATTAATTTAGCGAATGTAATTCTGTACCTACCACAAACACTACGCTACAAATTACTTTTAGCTGTCACCCGGGAAACTGCCAGCAAATTCTTACATTCGATTTTGGCTAAACAAGGTTTCCAGTTGGCTTTAAAATATAAGCCGTGTTTTATTTTTGGAAAATTTATCCGTAGTACAGTAGGATTTTATATGAATAACAAATACAACATCCGCAGTAGGATCACTGCCGATACTCGAATAAACGTCAAATCTTTATCCGCAGCAGAATTTCACTTCTTCTTTTATCGGCAGTGATCCTACTGCGGATGTTTTATTTGTTATTCATATAAAATCCTACTGTACTACGGATAACTTTTCCAAAAAAACACGGCTACTATTGAAAAGGTGCTTCTTATCTTAGCCTTTCAGATTTAGCAGAAAATGTGGTTTCCCCTCATTCCTGTCGACTTACAGCACGCACACAGAAATAGTTGTAAGCTGCTAGTCCTTGGAATTCCACCCGAACTTTTGCGACACTAAGGCCGGTATTCACCGAGCGCTCATAACTTAAGAAGCTCATAAACCTATTCACCAAGCAATATTAGTGAAGATCTACGAGCGCTCTTAAAAGTTAGGAGTGGTCCCGACCACTCCTAACTTACGAGCGCTCTGTTCGAAAGTTTCTTCGCTTGTGCGTGTGCCACGCACGCATTTGACTCGAATCCATGTGAGCAATGCCAAGTTAGAAGAGTATCCATTTGCTGTCAAGACCAACATTCCACAACATTTCACAGTTTGGGTATGCCTGAACAAGAGAGAGTGGCTCTCATTTTCGAACTTCGAAAAACACTTGCGAGTGGTTGGTGAATACCCCACAGAAATTTCAAGTTAAGAGCCTCGTAAAGTTAAGAGCCGTTTAGGAGCGCTCGGTGAATACGAGCCTAAATATATTTTAATTCTGAAACAATTTTTTTGTATTCAAATAGATTTTTCGTCATTTATTTTTGTATTGTGTAAAATTGATTTTTATTCGTTAAGTATATTTTATATTCTTGAACATGACAATTTTTATTTCAATCTTAACATTTAATGTATATAGAAAGTATATAATATAAGTTAAGACTTGCAAACACTATATTACCAATTTTAGCTAATTTTAAGAACAAAGCTGCACTTTTAATTACATCAAAGCCCAATATGATACAATGAGAAATATTGAATGATAGATATGAATCTCATAGTTTTTTTTTTTTAAATAAATTTAACAAAATATTCTAAAATGGAAGATTAAAAACTTGGAATAGGTATATTTTATGTTGTTATCATATAAATTAACTTTCTCTCAATGTTTGTCTAACTGATTCAGGCTAAAAAGAAAAATGAAAAAATATTAATCAACTGAGGGCTATAAACCGAAAATCATAGCTTACTGTTCTAAACCAAAAGGAATCAGCTTTAAACATCAGACGGTATGTGAGCGACATTTTCGAAGCTGGGGCGATCGCATGCATGTGCAAATGCTTAACACTTATCATTGGAGGCCAATGGAATCCATAAAGAGAATCTTTTGTATCGACTCCCATGTTAGTCAAGTGATCTGTTAAAGATCTTTCCATAACGTCAACTAAAATTAATATGAAAAAGTTTTTTTTTTTAACTTAAGTATCAAAAACAAAAAGTTGAAAATGTAGTATGACACGACTCAACATAAGTTTGAATTTTTCCACAAAGATTTATCTTATCTTAGGCTAGCCGCGCACTAGCAATTTTTAGTTGCGAAACTGCTTGGTTCGAGCAACTAAAAAGTTTGTGTTTTGACACAAACTAAACGATTGCCTAAAATAAGTTCGCCATTTTATTGAACATATAATTATCTGCAAATTCACGGACATTCAACCAAACAGTTCATCTGTTTTCTATAAGTAACCAAACAGTTTCGCAACTAAAAATTGTTAGCGCGCGGCTAGCCTTACGGTATAACCGAGAATGCCATTATGTTAACATCGTGTTAATTCAAAAAATTTACTTCTAATATTTAGATTGATAGATATGAATAAAGAAGCAGAACTAGTTTATGTAATTGATCTATTAATTTTATTAAACCAGTTTAGCAGTCATGTAAATTCGAGATTAAAACAAAAAACTTTAAATGTCCAATACAAAGAAATGCATTGTACTCTATTTACACACTAGCAAATATTTATCACTAGCATTATTTATCAAAGAACATTTTATGGAAATAAGTGGCTAAATATAGGGCATGACGACATGACATTTTAAAGTAATTAATATGAAAAACAGTTTACTTAACTTTATAAAAAGTGTTGCCCTATGTTTATCATAATGAAAAACCAGGACATAATAATTATTTTACGTGAACTCTTTCATTTATCATTTGCTTCACTGAATAATTAAAAACATCGCATAGACTACACACACTTGTTCTACGTTATTTTTTTCTTCTCAATTTGCAACAATTTTTCGCCCATTAAATCTTTATTTCAAAATTCATTTGTTTCAAAATTAAATTCAAACTTATTGTTTTAGTAAAAAAGAAACTCACTCAAATCAATATGCTCTTTTCGCAATGTCTTGGCACTTTCATAGTGAACTTTTGAAACTGCCAGAAAATGATTCTCCGCTGCAGGTTTAATATCCCTAAAAATCACTATCTTGTCGTTTTCATACTCGATATTAGTATCTGGTGATCTTCCACCAACAATATCACAAAACACACACCTGCTCATGTTTTTGTTTGGTAAAGTTTAACGTTAATCAGTTAATTTTATGTTAAAATTTGCAAATTCACGGCTCTTTTTACAAGGGAGAAAAAATGTTGTGAGTTGTGATAACAAAACGTCCACCCAAACTCAGCTGAGCTCTTCGCTGTAGTAGTAGTTCTTTACTGATAGCAGCAAAGGAGTGTATACTTTGCAGATTTTTCTATGAAAAATATGCAGACGATGATGGCAGAATTCGAAGCCCAAATTGTTTAAGGCTTTGCTTTAAGGCAACGAGTTAATTCTAGTTGATGGATCAAGAAGTAAACTATTCAAGCTGTATGTACCCTGCTGCTCAAATATAAAAAAATATACCCTAAAAATAAGGATGGGTGGATTTTGAAAGTTCTTGAGGTCTATTTTGTTTCATCTATATTTTTTTTTATGAATGGTTGTACTACAAGCAAAATTATCTGATTTGGGAATTGGTAATCCACCAAGGCAAGCATTCGCAAAAAGTCAATTTGGTTGTGGAGTGTGTGTTCCGCTCGTACTTTTTCTGAAACAACGATGCCATCGACAAAAACTCGTTCCTATAATTCAACTTAATCTCTATGCATGTCATCAAAAATTTGACCTCGTCACATAGCAAACGGCCTTTGGAACAATGGCATATTCCTCACATAATATTATTTATAGGCTTTCCAAATAAAAAACCGTTGATATTCAAAATACAAGTGCAGGATTTTGACGAAGTAAGCTCATTAGTTCGAGAAATTGCCTAGAATCCACCAGGCTTTTTCAAAATAATCGGATTGCAGTGTTCTTTAAATATCACATTGCCAAAGGCTTTGCCGAATCTTTTATGTTTGCACGCTAAAGAATTAATTCAAAATTGTTTAATTAGAAATATAAATTCAAGAAAATATTAATTTAGCGCTTTTGTTTTAATTACATAGTTAAAATTTGCAAACAAAATGTAATTTTTGTCTGTGTTTCGTATCGTATGGTACTATTTTCAAAGAAATACAAACGATACCACTGTTTGTGCAGCTACAGACACTGCACACTGCAAATTTCTAACCGCTGCTGTTGACACTTGACAATCGACAGTGGGTGTAGTAGAAAAATATTGATAAGCCCGAGAAATTGCTTTGATTGAACTAAAATATTTTTAATTAATAACCGTATAAAAAGTTAATTTTAATGCATCTCAAAGTCAAGTAAATAAGTTATATAGTTTGTATATTATCAGCAATGAATGAACTCAAAGCACCCTCCTTGCAATCGTTGTTAGAATCCGATCGTGGCTCAACTGATAGCTTATTGGCTGAATCCCTGCAATTAGATATCGAAGACGTAAGTGAAAATAAAAACAAACAAATTTCAAACCAAACTGAATGGTTGATTTTAGTTGGACGATGTGGAATATTCTATTCCACCGATGGGAGCTCTTCCAACTTTGGAAAGTGTTCTGAGTGAATTTGAAGGCGATTCGGACATAGCGTCGATGAATACAATTCCAGCACCCACACCCACTCCTTCGATGGGTGGTGATGAGAGCACTCGAGGGGGAGGCTCCATCATGCGACATGTTCTCCTTCAAGGAGTATCATCGCAAACATCATCAGCTGCGGTAAGTTAAGTTTGGATAGTCAAATTTTACAAATCATTAAAATTCTAAGGAAAAATGAAGTAAAACGTAATGAAGGAAACATTTGGTTCCAATTGGTAATTATTTTTATATTTATCTTTTTAGGATAGAGTCCATGCTGGAATGGCAACAGCTTGCACTGTTTCCCAACTTATTGCTGTTGGTACGTCGCATGGACATATTCTTAACTTTGACAACACACAAACCCTTCGTTGGGCTCACCAAGACAAGAGTTCTCAGGGTGCGGTGACTGCTCTGGACTATAATCAAGACTGTTCACGTTTGCTAGCAGGCTTTGCCCGTGGACTAGTTGTGATGATTGACACTCATTCTGGAGATGTGCTTAGGAATCTATTTGATTCAATTACCCCGAACACTGGTGTTTTGCATGTAAAATGGACTAGTCGACCAGCGCTGGCTCTATGTTCGGATTCTGGTGGCTCAGTGTGGTCACTTAGTTTCACTCGAAAGCTTGGAATAAGAGGATGTGCCTCGAGATGTCTATTCAGCGGTGCTCGAGGGGAGGTTTGCGCTTTTGAGCCACTCATTACTGATACCGATGTGCAGCATGATTTGGATCAGTATTCGATAGTTGCGTTGGCAACTCTTTCAAAATATTTCATCGTCACAATTCGCCCGCGATTGAGAGTCATTAAGTTTCATACTTTGACCGGTCCACCGGACTGTCTACCTTTGCTGGCTTGGCAAATGGTTCTTATTCAAGCAGCCGATTCTACGCGAACTATTGATCCTGTCATTGTGGTAGCCCGAGGCAATCAGTTGTTCTTCCATCAATTGTTCATCAGCAGTGGGCGAATAAATTTATTATTCTTGCGTCATGTGCAACTAGCTTGCAATCTTCTGGCTGTCCATTGGTTGGGTCCAAAATCAGTTGCTTGTCTGGATACATCAGAAATTCTTCATCTCATCGACGTTCGTTCGAGCAAAGAGAGTGAATGCCTTGATATTGCTAATGCAGGGTTGGTATATGGATCGGCTCAGTTTAAAGGACTTGCCACAGGCGGAAATGTCTCTCCAGCTCTGGCCTTAGCCGGGAGCTACGCCTGTTATAATACTGTAATTTCAAGGGGTACCCAACTATATGTGCTGGGGGCTAGATCCATGCACATGATAACAGTTAGAACGTGGAGCGAAAGAATTTCATATTTGGTGAAGAATCAACGCTGGACTGAGGCATGTGATCTTGCCATTGAATGCTATAAGGCGGCGGGTGATCGTCCACGAAAAAAAATCCAAGCGAAAGAAAGGGCAATTGTTCTTTTTAGAGAATACATTGCAGGTTCCAGTCGTGCTCCGGAGTATTGCTTGGGTTCCATCGTTAACTGTCTCATTGAAGTAAATGAATTGGACTTGTTGTGGGATGAACTATGGGACCGATTACATTCCACTGGTCTATTTCTAACCCTTATTACTGAACATATTGAAAAAGACTCGATAAAGCAAGTAAATCCTATCATATCTCAAGCTCTAGTTGACTTCTGGATAAATCTTTCCCCGCAAAAACTAGAAGAAATTTTACTAAAACTTGATTGGACGTGTTTGGATCTGGATCAAGTTCTTAAGGCTGTCAAAAAGAAAAAACTATTCAGAGCTCAGATTTACTTGAATACGAAAGCCCTTGGTGATTACACAATATCACTGACCGAATTAATACCACAAATCCAAATGGAAGAATCACATTTAGGTAATAGTTTATTGGTGTATATATCAAGCTGTTTAGCTGGGCGAGGCTATCCGCATGGGGATATTCCCGAAGAACAAGTTCAACATGTTAAACATGAAGTTTTACGATGTCTTGCTTCGTTGCATTCGCCGACTAGTGAACCCAATGAAATGCCTTATCCATATTTGAGAGCTTTGCTTAAGTTTGATACGCGAGAAACTCTTAATGTTATTTCTTTAGCATTCCAAGAGAAGGAATTTACTGGTGAATTAGGATTTTCACATCGCAAGAGAATTATCAACATTTTACTGGAAGTTATGACGCCAGAAAATGCAACAGTAAGTTTTGAGATTTTGTTTTTTATCGTTTATTTATAGGGGTTCCAAAGAGACTCCTTTTTTGGTAAAAGTGAATTAGTATCTTCAATTTACATATTTTTATCGGTTGATGGTAGTCAAAGAATAATCCTTTTTATATATATGTATATATTTTTTTGAAAACAGTGCTAGATCCTAGAAATTAATCTGCTATTATTTCTTATCCTCCTCGTGGTCAAAGTTTTTTTAATTTTAAATGTTTTGATGAGGAGTTGTAGTTATTCAATATATGTTGTTATTGTTGTTAGCTGGAACCTCGCTTGAATATCACTAAATCTCATAAACTATTTTTTATATTATTCAATTTCAGTGGTCCGAAATTGGATGCCTCCTGAATTTTATTAGCCAACAAATTTCTTCGAACTGTTTACCAGCAGACTCTACACTCCTGGATAAAGTCATTAACTATCTCGCAATGGAAAATATAACCGGCGAAACAGCTAGACAACATTCTGAACGTGAGAGCGCATGGCATGAGTTGCTGTCTTCCAACTTCTTACTCCACATACCCGACGAGGAGCAACTGTATATGGCTCAAAAAGCGAACTGCTTTTATGTCGTTGAGTATTTGTTAGAAAGGCTTGACAAATACGATCAAATTCTCGAGTGTTATTTGCATAATCCGCTGCGTTACGATGCAATGTTCGCTTACATCGAAATGCATGCTAAGAATCCTGAAAGGAAAATCTATGACCAGTTGTTGCTGCATTTCCCTCGTATTCTTTCCATAGATTCGGATAGAACAACTCGAATTGTTGCCGATTACTTTAGTAATAGTGTAGTAGACTTAATCGGTGCGACTAAAAGCGATACGAAATGTCTTTTTGCATTTCTTAAAGCCCTCCATCGTCTATCTGTTCCACTAAATAGTGTGAACAGTGAAACTCTGCTTGAATTGTTGTGCGTCAACGAGCCAGATAGTGTTGATAATTTCCTAGAAAACTGTGATGCTTATCGAATAGAAACCGCTTTAGAGATTGTTCAAAAACATCATCTCACGTCTGCATGTATAATGTTGTTTGAAAAACAAGGAGACTACCAAATGGCTTTTAATATGTCACTTGATCTATTGGAAAAAGCCACTGAAACTAATGCCGAGGCATGTGCCTTGCAAGTGAGTTCTCTTTGTGCCCGTGCATCACAAGTTTTATCAGTGCAGGAACGCGAGCAATATTGGTTCAAACTACTCAAGCTCATACTCTCACGGGAGTATCTCAAGTCAATAACGAAAAACATGCTCCATGAAGCTAGTCAACACGTCGATCTGCCACGACTCGTCCAGTTGGTCATGAACACTGGCACGGTGTCAGGAAATATTGGTGACATCAAGGACCTTCTGATGGGTATGCTTTCCAACTCTCGGTATGAACTCAATGCTATGGCGACCACAGCCAAAATACTCGGTTCGGATTTGCATACAAAATTTGTGAAACGACAAAAAGAAGCGCATCGTGGCTTGTGGGTGACATTTGTTAAATGTGTCATATGTCGTCAAAGGCTTTACAACCAAACAGATGTCCTTGTTCTAGGTCCATGCGGACATTCTATGCATGTGCGTTGCATTGACCATAAAGAACGAGAATGCGATGATGCTATTAGTCTTGACAGTCATAGTGATTCCATTGAAGAAGAGACAAAATTCAAATGTCCACGATGTGGATCTGAAATTCCAGAATCTGAACCAGTAGAACTATCACAGCCTTCAATTAAGCTAATCGAGTGCAATCGGAGTAAAGACAATGTGGAATTGGGTGTTCTGCAATTGAAAGCGCCGCCTAGAAAATTTTGAAAGTCATTTCAATTGTTTAAGTTTTGATATGAATTTAAATAAATAACTAAAATATTTGACTATTTATTTTGGTTTGTTTTCGATTTCCATTCTAGTTTGTATAAGTTTTGTTTTAATATTAAGCATAATTATTGTCAAGAGATAAAAGAATGTGATTGTTTAAATTTTGCTATTGTATTATAAAATAAGCTCTATAGAATGGAAAATATTTGTCCATTAGTTCCAATTGATGTTTTGGTATTATTAAGTTGCTAACATAAATATACAAAATAAACTAACCACAAAAAAATGTTCTCAATATTAAAACATTAATTTATTTTTGAAGCTTTTTAGGTTTTTAATAAACTTGTATTTTAACATAATAAAACGTATTTAACAAAAATATAAATCAATAATATCTATAAATAACTCCCATATGCTCAAACAGAAAAAATTAAGTTTCACATAAGGTGCTACGTTATACCTTATCATTCTCGCAAGACTCCATGGAACCTTTCTTTTATTTTCTACTTTTAAGTTTTAAAGTCCTGGAAATAGATTTCTACATATTGAGAGATCATCAAATATAGTCAATTTATTAGACGATTAACATAAATACTGAATAATAATAATAATATACAAAACTTGTTCAGAACTTGAAAGTATCGTAGTAATTTTATCTTGCTGCAGAAGAATTTTCTTTTGCATTATATAAGTTGTTATAATACGTCATAAATTCGTAGCATTGCTCACCTAAAGAATTAGATTGGCGTTAATTGCATGAATTAAATAAACAAATTCTACATACTTTTCAAGAACTCAGCCGATCCTCGCTGACGTATGTTTCGCGATTGAAAATACGTAAATACAGTATGAAATACTAAATCATCATTTGATTTCTGGGCTGCTTCAAGATATTTTCGCGCGGATATAGTTTCACCATCAGGTAAGCTCATTGCCAATCTAAGTGCATCGATTACTTTTCCTTGTCCTAGCAAAACTTCAATAATTATCTGAGGATAGCAATAGTTTTTGAAAATTGACTTTGAAAGAACAAATCATTTACAACCTCATTTGCTTTAATTTTGCTCAGCATATCAAGAGCAATCTGCGAAATGGCAGGATTTATATTTGAGTATGAAAGTAAAAAACATGCGATCGGTTTCGATTCCATTATGAGGGAGAATTCAACTAATCTGCGGAGAGTATCAAAATTACGATTTCGTATCAATTCAGTAATAATCATTTTGCTTAGGTCCTCTTGAGCTGAAATATTATGTTTGCTCAATGATTGCAGATACAATATTAGAACAGTTTCAGTATAGGGTCTTTCGGAAATGAAACTGAAAACAGAATTGTGCATGTCAATTTGATCGATGAGAACTCTTGGAGGAGCCGGCAACTTTGGAATGCACTTCACTGATGAAGGCTGGGCTGTTTGTGTCTGGAGTTGTAGTTGTACCCATGATCTGTAAATTAAACCAAAGCTAACAATTGATGTATAGAAGAAATATGATTAAACTCGAGAAAAGTATTAATATTTTACTTTAACTTACTCATACACTTCGTTAATCTTGTCAAAAATGTTCTCTAAAATTGGTAAAAATGTTCCATTGAACTGCTCGTCTACCAATTGTTTGAGAACTTTGAGAAGAATTGGTTTTCCAGAAGTTCGCTGCAGTAGAAACTCTACAAGTCTTACTCGATCCGTTATAAGAGAGCAGAGTGGTTCGATTTTCAAATATAAATACCACATACACCCGAGCTTGGCATCAATCACAATGTTAGGCTGAAAAAGCACCCAGTTGGTAGAATCTAAAAAAATAATTGGTGTTCATAGTAATTCAATTATAACAATGTGACATATTTCAGAAAATTAATAAGATGTTTACGAAAAACTCTCAAATACAAATAAAGTATTACCGTCAATAAGCATTGAACTTTATATAAAATCCTTTATATCATTCCCTGTAGGTGTTTTCTCAGTTTTTCCTTTTTCCTAAAGTATTTTTGAGTGATTTTATGGTTAGATATTTTTCATTTGTAAAATAATAATTAAAGAATTATTAATTTATAATTAATAATTATTTTTCTGTTCGAAAGTTAATTCTTAGAGAGAGGGTTTAAATATTATAATCAAATACAAATACACATCTGTGGCCTGATTCTATTCTAAATCTATTCTATTTTCTAAATTAAAAGCGAATGTAAAATAACATTTTGATTTATACCAGACAACTTTTTTTGCGGAATGCTGTATCGAAAAAAAATATAAAATAAGGTCACAATCTTAACCGAGTATGGAAATAATATTCGTAAAACTGTGTAAAAGAAATATTTTTCAAACGAACAACTTTACGTTACTTTCTCTTTTGTATTTGCTCTTATTATTAGGGCATCTTAGATAATGCTGATGATATTATATACTTAAGATGAAAGCAAAAAATTGCAATTCAATTGACTCGGAAAATTATCATTTAACTATCTTCCTGTATTGTATTGCTATACAATTTTTTTGTGCTCAGAAATAAATGCCTAAAGTATCAGACTATCAAAATAATGAGCCACTATTTCATTATGTGATAACCAAATTATTGAATCATTTATTGTAAATATTTATCTAGTAATTCAAAACATTTTTTATAAGTTTATTTAAATTTTTTTTTCAAACGAATCAAACTTTTAATACAGAAATCTATTTTCCTCGAGAAGGTTTGAAATAACTTCTTCTTTTTCGGTTTTAATTACCAAAGATAAGATTTTTATTTTGTAAGTTTTAAGAGCAACATCATAATAATTAAAGAAGTCTCAATTTTCATACTCACTATCACTGTGATACTTACAAAGCGAACATTGCATAGTCCGTTCATCGAGTGAAATTCCAGGTATTTTCAATGCAAACGGACGTATTGAGCGTCCAGCGGTTACTGGAGCATGATAGGTGATTCCATCGTAAGTTTCCCCACTCAAAGCTATATCAAATAGTAAAGAAGTCGAAGAAGCCTGATGATGAACAACAATCAAATTATCCACAGTATTTATTGCGAAACGTCCACTGTGTCCGAGACGTAATATGTGACACTTTCTTGGAGCTAATCCAGGACCATTCAAGAGATACACTTCAACCTCCATCATACCGTTCGGATTCGTTTGAAGAATCAGAACAGCAAGCGTTCCATAAACCTGGCTGAGGGTTACTTTACTTTCGGCAACTTCTCGATTAGGATTACCCACTGAAAGGAAAAAGAATCCATTTCATAATTTTTGAAAACAAAGCAAATGCAAAATCTTACGCTCAAGTTTTGAAAGTTTTGTTATAGTCTTTTGTTTAATAATGATGGGAGTGAGGTTATTGCTGTCGGTTGAGCAAAACAAAGCGATGTTACCCTCTGAGCACCATGCAAACCATTTCACTGCCATTGCCAGGGCCTTAACGAGCTTGGCCTGTCGTTTTTCAACTATGACCGTATAGATTTCTATCCCAGTGCTCGAAATGAGTGCACACTCTCGAGTGTGTACCCAGACAAATCCATAGATTGGATTCTTAGCTTGATGGGTTATTATGTTGTCCAAAAGAGGCTGATCGCCTTGGAAGCATATAAACTCGACAGAATTATCACGACGTTGGACTGCCAGAACTTGATTGTCTGGGGAAAACTTAATGGAACTTATAGTTCCACGATCATTCATACAAAATGAAATAACCAATGATTCAGTGGGGCCCTTGACGACGACTCCTGTGGTGCCATTGGAACGTATAGCGAAAATCTTTTGGAAAATTTCTTTACAATATCTTGCTGTGTGAATATAACTTGAATAATTTGAAATACCTGTTTGTTGGATTCGTCGAAGAAGACATTTGTAAGTTGACTCACTGAATCGAATCGTATTGGATTCCTTGAAAGTTCGATATAATGGAGGGAGTTTTCCATGTTTTGATAAAACTTTATTTGATATAATAGATTCTTGTAATTAAAAACAAAAACAAGAACAACCTATAATAGAACGACACAATGAATGAAGATGTGAATGTGTGAATGCGAGGAGTGAATAGGGATGCAAACGATACATCGATGTTTCCAAAACATCGATGTTTTGTTCAAAAACATCGATGTTAACGTCGATGTTTTGGTTGCCGATACATCGCCGATACATCGACTGAAAAATTGTAAAACATCGACATCGTTCATTCATTTTGTTGAACATAGACATTGCCAAAATTGTGTTAAACATAAAATGTGTTTGTATTAGGTTTATACGGAAAACCATATATTCGTTCTAAGATTGTCCCTCTCACACCCAAACAATATTTTCAGTGTTGCGGACCGTTTCACAAATGTGATGGCATATGTACAAAACATATACATCAACATCATACATCACATCGAAATCAAATCACTCATTTCATTCTCTTCTGTCACTATTATTCGTGCTTTGCTTTGCTGACCGACGGACGATACGTGTTAAATTTGCGGTGTTCTTTCAAACTAACATTTAAATAAATAAATCCTATTAAGAAAATATGTTTTGTTTCAAAGTTGAATTTTATTATTTTGTGGTGTAGAGTGTAGTTGACTGGAAATATTATAAAATTTTTGCGTTGAAACTGGTAAGACTTGTATATTTTGTTGCTAGTGTACAGTACGTCATAAGTATAGCCCACAGACTTGTATGATCGGAAAAACATCGGAAAAACATCGATGTATCGTTGTTATAACCGATGTTTTTTTAACATCGATGTTTGTCGTGGAACCATCGATGTTTTCAAACATCGATGTTTTTTTAACGATGTTGCATCCCTAGGAGTGAACTCTCATTCACTGAGTAAATTTTCAGTTTAAACACATTTTGACGTGTGAACGCATTCAGCTTTTAGTAGCAAGTTCTGGTGGAACTCATTGATCTCTTTATGCGTTTTTCTTTTTTAGTCCTGAGCGGGGCCTCAACAAAAGCCGTGTTTTTTTTTTGGAAAAGTTATCCGTAGTACAGTAGGATTTTATATGAATAACAAATACAACATCCGCAGTAGGATGACTGCCGATAAAAGGAGAAGTGAAATCCTGCTTTGGATAGAGATTTGACGTTTATTCGAGTATCGGCAGTGATCCTACTGCGGATGTTGTATTTGTTATTCATATAAAATCCTACTGTACTACGGATAACTTTTCCAAAAAACACGGCTAAAGTTCGGAATACTAAATTTAAATATAAATAACAAGTTATTATAAACAGAGTTAGATTGTTAAACAAATGAATATTTGAACAGCTCCGAACTTAAAAGGGATGCAAGTTGGGTGCTCAGAACGCTCCGAGTTAAAAAAGTAACACAGTTCTTTTTTGACAGCTCAGTGAACCACTCGGGGCTAAAAAAAAAGAAAACACCTTTTTATACACTGGATAGCGCATTCATACAATAAAGTTGACTCAAATTTAACAAACTTACAAAATAGTAAAAATGACAAATCGAAAAATAAAAGGATATTTTTTTTATTTTTGCCACTCATTTTTTTTATTTTGTCAGTAAATTATTATAAATTAATAATATAAAATTAAAAACTAAATTAAATATAACAAAGTTAACTTTTATTTAAAATCGATGCATTCATGCCAACTGGCATGGAAGTCATGAAGCCAGTGGTCATGGAAGTTGGGAAGCTGGTTACCTTGCAGTGACAGCTGCACTTGTAAATTAATTATTGAATTATTTGATTACATTCATAAATGCAATTTTTTTGTTTGTCACGGCACATGCATTTAAGCAAAATTACTAAATAAAATTTTAAAACTTTCAGTCACTTTACTCGTTTACGTCTCAGCAAATTTACAAATATGAAACTTGCTTGTCAGTATTTGCCTGTTTGAGGTGTTGATAATGCGATGAGCCCTTTAGGGAGTATACGTCCTTCTAACAACCTGGCCATTTCGTAGTCGAGAAAACTTTAAAGTGACATTCCGCTCAGTTGTCAGGTTGTCACTTTGCTTCAGTTTGTTAAATTATGTTTACGGCTTTGATAAAAAAATTGCATTAAAATTTTGTTATGATGTGTCGAAAAACATAAACAATCCTCATCTAATTTGTATTATTTAAAATATTTGTTTTCATTCAACCAATTATGAATGCAGCAATTGCATTATGTCACTTCTGCGAAGCACACGGCCCTTGTGCAATATTCTGCACACAAACATTACGTGACACTAAACTCGACGATCTAAATCTCGACAACCAACAAGTTCCCAATAAAATGTGTTTGGCGTGTAATTCCTTAGGCAAAACAAATGCAATCTATAGCCGAGATAATGAGAGTGGTGCTACATTTCTTAGTACACAAATTCCTATCCTCCCCGAAGTGGCAAACCTCATCAAACAAGCATCGGTTCGGAGTCTAAGCTGTGAAATAAATTTTCACAAAGACGGCGGTTTTGTTTTCTTCGGCGACTCTTCACGAGGTCATGTATTAAGTCATACGTTTCACGTTGGCGATTTGCAGGTAATCAATCCATACTTGTGTATTTATAACAATTTACCAAGTTTATTTCTTTTCAGGCTCGTGGTTTCTATCAACTCTTCTCGATTATCATTCTCATGAAGGACAAATATTTTCTGCTCAATATTAAACCATTTCTTGCTGAACACCTTCAGGTTTGTTCTCATATATGAGTATGTATATTGACTTAGCTCTAAATTACCCTCATAAAGAATGCTGCCTTTCGTTCTGTAGAATGATTATTATTGGTAGTACCGCTTGGCATAAAGGTTAGTGCGTTGGACTCTCAAGACGGCCTTGGTTTGCCGGTACAGAACTGTCTTTTTTCATGGGTGTACTTCCTCTTGCGATTAACTGATAAATCCTCCAAGATTATCTGTTATTATGAAAAGCAGTGGTAGTAGATCCCCTTCATTTCATTGCTAACACGCTCAGAGGGATGGTTGAGAGTTGCAATTCACTATATTTAGGCTCTCTACGAGCCATATGGCCTCTTATTTATTTAATTTGTATATAATTATTTTCTTGGTAAAAATACAATGTATATACTTTTAGAAAATCTCAACAGAAATCCAAACATCTGCACAAAAAATCAAAAGCGAAGAAGCGTCAAAGGGATCTCCCCGACAGCGGCGACTCTCTAGTAGCCAATTGATGGTGCAAACACCAAGATCCTTGGTGGAATTGACAGGCGAAAAGAACATCTATGCTATTCTTCATTCGCACTTCTCGTGGATTCTGTTAGCCGGCTCAAGATTTTTAACAGAACACGTAACATTTGGTAATTTACCTTGGCTGCCACCAGCACCTTCGGTAACCCGTCCATCCAAACAATTTATAACACTGCCGTATAAGCCCGATGATGATCAATCGGAAGAAGACCAAGAGGAATTAATTTCACTTAAGTACGTCAAACAATTGTTACGCAATGAATTCCCAGCAGCATGCTACTGCGCCTTAACAGGAATAAAAGTAATTTCGTTTATTTTATTCGAGCATTCAGTCTGTGAATTTTATTTTATTACACAGATCATAGTACGAGGATCACCAGCAAAAGCTTTCAACTTTATGATGTGCCTTAGAAAACTGCTGCCTGAGCAAATGCATAATTTAATAAAAATCGATGCCCAACAGTTTCTTACGAATTCCGAGTGCAAAATTGTTTCTGTGAAGCCTGATGTAGCTGTTCCTATTGCAAGTAGTGCGACATTTCGTATCGATTTTCTAGATAACGAAAACGATAGAGTATCCGTCAAATGGCTGGGAGAGATGCCTTGCAAATGTTAGTTTTATTGGATTAAGAGATTTGTTAATGTTTTTTTATATCTACAAATATTTAAATTGCAGGGCCAGATTTATTGATTAAATTAATCAAAGCTGTAGATGAGGAACGGTTCACAGATTTGGTGTTAAACAAACAAACAAGGGTGCTCGTTGAAGAATGGAAAAAGTAAGTATAAGTTAAATTTTATTCTAATAAACTGAAACAAAAAATGTGGGGTTAGCATTAGCTCTAAATTATATAAAAGAATATATGAATTTATTTTAACGGTATGCATTATATCGATACCAACAATCAAAATTCTATAATCGCCAATAATTAAGGTCTCGATGCTTAAAACATCTTCTTTATTTACATGGTCTATTAAGTTACTTAAAAAACTATAAGGAAAAAAAAACATGCAACAATTCCAAGTTACCACGGACATGTTCCTTTCTTTTCTTTTGAAAATGTTGCATATGATATATCACGGGTTTATTGCGAAAAGTCACTTCAATTTAAGAAATATGAGATGATCGTTTTGCTTTCTTTATTAAGAGTTTGTGTCATTTTGATGATTTTAATGAGTTCGTGATAAATATGATTTAAATTTTTTTGTTTCTAGATTTTAAACCACCAAATTATACGTATCTATTATCTTTTTGCAATAAACCGATGAAATTCAAAGTTAGCCGTCGATTCTCAAAATTATCCAGGAAACGTCTAAAACATTGAACATAGTTACCATTTATGCGCTCACTGTGGAAAACAAACCATAAGAAAAGGAAGACCATTAGGGCTTTTGGTATATAAACAGACATGGTGTGTTTTTTTGAACATAGAATAAATACTTGAAAAATAATTGCATTCAAAAAAAACAACATTTAAAGCCTAGACTTGGTGGCAAACAGCCGGTTATGAGGTAATCCGGCGCTTACACAGGCGAGTAGAATTACTATACTCTTATTATAGTTTCATTGTTCAAGTTGAAATTGAGTTCATTTGGCAAAACTGACAAAATAATCAAATCAAATGTTATTAGAGAAAAAACCTTTCGATACTTGAATATAATAAACAAAAATATTCCCTAATGGCCAATTCGATTGGAGATAGAGAGAGATGATAGAGAGATAGATTCGATTTATTATTCCATTTAAGTTTACAATTTACATAATAGTTTATACAAAAATCGTTTAAGCATGGCTTTGCCGTCTGCCCGATTGACATTGATACGAAAATAGTAAAATAATACAAATGTACATAGTTTGCTTTAAGTAAATTAAACAATTTGTTGAATATAATAATTTTTTTCTCTAAGATTAGAAAGCCTCATTTAAAATTTGATTGCGATAAGACATTGCGTTTTTGTAGTATCTGTAGAGGTTATTAATATTACATTGACAGTTTAGTAGCGCCATTACTTCATCGTCGGATTTAAAACTGCTGTTCAAAAAAATTCTTCTCGTTTCGCATAAAACAGGGCATTTTCCAATGAAATGGACGATATCCTCCCGCTCCCTAAGGTTGCATAAGCTGCAGTAAATAGGCAGATCCTCACGATGTGGTATATAGTGTAGGTTTATAAGCTCCCCTCTCATTTTGAAAATCGATGCAATAAGTTCCTGACTGTAGTCGTTGTGAAAATAATTTTGTTCACATAAATTGTGGTTCAGCCGGCTATAGATTGATCTATGGGCCGAAGACGTAGCCTCGTTCAAGCAGTCGGTTCTATGCTGTTCGTCAACCTTCGAAATAAGCTTCAAGAGTTTGTCTTTGGACAGTCTTCCATTTTCACCCAGCAGTCTGAAATCCGATCCGCAGTAGCTCCCAAGTTCTTCCAGTTTCTTGTACCATGCATTTTTTTTAGCAATTGTATCCAAAGCCAAAATTTTAGGTAGTCTTTCATCTGGCATTTCAAGTACTTTTGTGATGTAGTCTACATGACACTTCAGAGTTCTTATATATAGGGGTGACAATCCTGTTTCAATCATAAGCATGTAGTTAGGGGTGGTTTTGGGCAATCGGAAGCATTTTTTAATAAAATATGTTAGAAGTTGTTCGACTGCTTCATATTTTTCATATCCCCATGTTTGTGCTGCATAAAGCATTACAGATTCAGCCACTGCAACAAATACCTTGTATTTAACACTATGCGAAATTGTTTTGTTCGAAAAGCATTTCCTCCACGTTGCACTAATTGCACTTTTAGCTACAACTAGTTTTTCTTTGAGGTGGTGTACCATACTAAGGTTGTAAGAAATAGTTACACCCAAATACTTATAGGTTTTGACAACTTCGATTGGATCCCTGTTGAAGTACCATTTTTCGCTCCTTGCAGTTCTGCCAGACCCCTTTCGGAAAATCATCACTTTTGATTTGCCCAGATTCACTCTCAAATTCCATACTCGACAATACGCTTCAAGTTTGTTAATCATCAACTGCAGAGTTTGAGGGGAATATGCAAACAGTATCACATCATCGGCAAATAAGAGTGCTTTGATATTTGTCCTTGGCATTTCTATACCTCCAGGCAAAAAATCAATTAAGTCATTAATAAACAAGGCGAAAAGACTTGGACTTAAAGCGCACCCTTGTTTGACTCCCATCTTTGACTCGAACCACTTTGAGATATCGGAACCATTCCAAACCGCTGATCGATTGCCATGATACATATTTTCAAGTACTCTCCCAAATTTTGCTGACATACCCACGTTATACAGTTTGAAGAACAAAGCATTGCGATCCACAGTATCGAAAGCTGCTTTAAAATCAACAAAAAAGACGTACAGCTTCTTTTTTTGTTCAATACAGTTGTTCGCTATGGTTTGCAGAGCAAAAATGTTGTCGATAGTTGAATAACCGCTCCTAAATCCTGCTTGAAATTCACTGAGTAACTCGTTTCTTTGTATCCACTGTGTCAAGCGGTCATTTAGAAGTGATGTGAAAATCTTATAGAATGCGGTAAGAAAAGATATCCCTCTATAATTGCCTGGATCTGCTATGCTACCCTTCTTATGAATCGGAAAGATGAGAGATTCTTTGAAGTTTTCTGGTATTTCACCAGTGTCTAGGATGTTGTTATACACCGAAGTTAATTTGCCGGTTAACATTTCCGTTCCGTATTTTATGAATTCTGTTGGTATTCCATCTGCTCCTGCTGATTTCCCGTCCTTTAATTTTTGTAATACGTAACACAGCTCCTCATGATTTATAGCAGAGTCCAAAATTGAATTTGAATGTGCTGGTTTGGCGTAGTGAATAGGTGGGGTCAAAGATTCAGGATTCAAAAGGATTTTAAAATGGTCGTGCAGTAAATCGATTTTTAATCTGGTGCTTATTTGAAGTTTTTTACCATTTAGTTGGTTGATTGTACTCCAAAATGCTTTCGAATCTTTGCAATTGGTTAATTTAAGAGCCTCATTTTCAAAAAAAGTTGATTTTTTCTCATTGCAAATTCGTTTGAACATGGAATTTGCTTCCATATACATACTTTTGAAGTAATTACAACTATGTTTTCTAAAGGCTTTTAACCATCCGAAAGATTTTTGGCGAGCTTTTTCACACTCAGTATCAAACCATTTCTCCTTCTGTTTAGTAACTTTTGTAGGGTTATTCGTGGCAGGGCAAGATAGTTTGATAATTTCTTCAATATAAGCTATAGTAGTTTGGCCCTCTGAATGTAGGTTTCGTTCTAAATTCCGTTTATATTCTTCCGCTTTGTTCTCTTTCCACCTTAGTTTTGGAGGAAGTTTTAAGACTGTTGTATCCGCTTGGTCTAAGTGTTTAAGCCCAAATTCGACTACTATTGGCATATGGTCAGAATAAGGAACGCTCACGACCTCGAAATCTGCTACAATAGAAATCCAGCTTCCCCTCACCAGGCAATAATCGACTATTGAATGTCCTTGCTGACCCACAAATGTAAACTCTCCATATTTATCCGATTCAAAAACGCCATTCATCACACGGAATCCAAAGGAATTACAAAAATCTAACAACTTAACTCCTCTCGAATTTATTGTTGTATCTTTTGAATGTCGAACCTTTCCTGCAAACCTGTTATCTCTACCTTCATCTGTTCCCATTCTCGCATTCATGTCGCCAATTATCATAACATCATCGCTTTCAAAATGTTCGATGAAACTGTAGAGCAAGTTAAAATCGCGATCCCAGTGGTTGCAGTTTATGTATGATGGTATAATGGTGTATTTTTTAGTTTCTATTATAATGTTCATAAAATTGATTTCTTCATCAAATTTGAATTCGCAGGTAATATTTTTAAGAGACTTCTTGTAGCCGAAAAAGCAGCCTCCACTTGCCCTACCTCTTGTGTACTGTCGTGATGCCGAAACCCAAATAAACTCAAAATTTGTAAAATTATTTGTATATAAATGACATTCATTCTCTACTAAAAATGTTTCATATAGAAAAACAAAATCATAATTATTAATAAAATTAAAAAAATTAATAAACAAACATTTATTTTTTAAACCTGATATATTGTAGCTTAATATTTTTAGTTTTTTTAATTCACTACTTTTATTTAAATTATTATTATTACTTAATTCAATACTTTTAATTACATTCGATTGGTAATCTAGAAGAAAACTTCGATACCTGTGCAAACACATATTCTACATCGCTAAAAACATTGCTAAGTGTTTTTTTCCCAGGGCTGTCTCGAATTTTTAATAACCTGTCTCTTATTAGTACATTTTCTGATGTTTTTTTTAAACATTTTTATATTTTTTTTAAACAAAATATTTGATATAGGTATACATAATTTACATACTTATTTTTGACAAAACATATAAACGTGTGTAAACTATTAGTACTTTATTTTACACCACAATATTGTTGTACAAATTTTGGAGATTAAGGACCTTCCGGGAGAATTGTTCGACATAATTTCGAAAAATGAAGAAGAAACTTTGGAATATTTTTCAATAAAGATGTATAGAACAGTGCTCTGTATTACAACCTATAATACAATTTTTGTTTAAAGATAAGTTAATGTATAAAAATCTTAAAAAATCTATTACGACCGACGGGGCCTGTGATAAGGCTGAATGACTAAACAAATGACAAAAAATATTAATATATGAAAAGAAATTCAAAGAAAATGTTATTCAATTTCGTAAAACTTGCTTAGAATATTTAAATCAGAGGGATGTATCTTTTAAAGAATGTAGCTACCTTTCTGGCCAAATATAGAATAATGTTTGGCTTTTGAGAACCAAAACCGTAGTACACTCAATTTTTTGATGAGTTTGCTAAAAATCTTTAAGTTAATATATTACATTATTAGGAAATGGAAGGAAGACAAAAAGGCAGTGGTTGAAATAATAGACAGAAATTTTCACGCATATGTATATCAGAAAAAACATTTAAAAACTTTTTATCAATAGTAAGAGTTCCGCTTGTTTGTCAGGTTCTAATAAAATTATTTTAGTGGTGCAACAGCTCAAAGAGAACCAGGGCCTATTGACTTAGAACTCTAAATCCTGCCGATTCTGGGGCCCTATTTTGTATTACGAAACGAGCGGCAAGTCAACGATACTGAGGAATACGATAGTCACGACAAAGAGCGATTAAGTAAAACGAAAAAGGCGTACAAAAGATTTTGCCAAGCTTAACTGAAAAAAACATTTTTTTTTGAAGCGCAACCAACTTCTCGACTATTAGGAATGTCAAAAATTGACATAAATAAATGAAAAAAAAATATTCGGCTCTATTGAGGTAACCGTCGGAGCGGAACTTTCTCCGCAACGCATCCTTCGTCGGAGATTCAATTTCAGTTCGAAGTAGCTTTCATCGGAAGAAATTTTACAGAAATCCAGCGACGCATTGCGATGGATATAAATTTCAGACAGTGATGTGCTAATTAACCGATAAATCGAAAATGCGATATATTTTCGATAGTTTTTTATAAAATAAACACCATAAGCGTTTTAAACCATTAAAAACCGGTGATAGAGTGTAGTTTATTGTTTATAAAAAGTATTTTTTTAAATTATAATGCGCTGGCGTTTTTAAGAAATGTAATTAGATGCACCGATTTTTAAATCAAAACTATCGAATAAAGTCCCCTCCCTATTTCCAAACGTATGTTTTTTGTTTCCATTTGAAGTGTCAAAAAAAGAATAAATTGAAAAACAATATTTTATATTTATTTGACTAATAGGTACTTTAATCACAATGGAAATATATCAATGCACAAAACAAAAGATCACGAAACTTTTTTTTCTATTCAAACATCCATTTGTCTTGGTCCCAATTAATTTAACTGATTGGGCCAGATCTTCACATACACAGCTACAATTCTGGGGTGCTTTTGGTGTTATCCGCTCATATTGTTGTGAACTTGTTTTTTCGTTCTGCCTAAGAAAAAAAAGTCTATTATAAATAGGTAACACAAGTTAACGCAAAAATAAACTTAATTTCTTTATTACTTACATTTTAATTAACTATTTCTCTAAAAAGAAAACACTTTTCGCAACAAGAACTTGTCGGACGATTTCGGAGAAAATTTTGTTTGTATGTGTTAGAAATAAGACCATTAGAACTGCTTCATCGCACACAAATGGCATGCGTTGAATTTCGTCGGACAGAATTTCCGATCAGCTGATCGGAGAAATACCATGAAGCAAAATGTCTCCGATTCGTAAGAAATCGGAGAGAATTCCGCTCCGACGGTTACCTCAATAGGGCCGATTATAAATCAAGAAACGATAAAACAAAAGTTAAACGATAGGTATATGGCAGTCGTTAGAACTAACGAGTATCGTTAAAATTAAACGATTCTCGTTAAACATAATCGCATTTCAACGATAACGAAGTAATTTCAACGATAATCGTTTTACAAAATAGGGCCCCTGAAAGACTAATGAGCAGCACTTTTCATGACAAGAGATCCTCTGAAAACCTGTTTTTACAGCCCCTTATGCCAAGGAGTACTATCAGATTCTAATACTCTCACTAAAAGCCATGTCAATTGTTAAATGTATTTACAATTTCAGCTGTCATGTCATTTTATACTGCTATGCTATGTTATTTTCTCCAATTTTCCTTTAGGTTAAGCTTTCTATCTACCTTCTGTTCCCTCTTGCAACCAATGGTCTTTATTGAGTAGGCACATACAAATATATACCAATCTTGTAAAGTAAATTTAATACAATAAAACTCTGACACGCAAAGAAACAATTGCTTTTGAAAAATAAATAATAATTTGTATAGCCAGACCAATTCAAAGTCGGCAATTTTATTCTAAGTGTAATAATAAGAAACACAAATGTAAAGTGAATTAAATATCAATAAAAATTACAACTACTACTATTTATTTAAAAAATGACAAAATTATAAAGAAATTATTTCAGCAAAGAACTATGATGTACGTATGTATATTTTCAATCAAAATTTGTTTAACAAAACATGTTATTAACGGTACCTGCCATAGAAACTTTTTTTTTTTTTTTGATTTTCGAATTTGATACAAATTGCATGTAATTCAACTAAACAAATTAATATGCGAATCGAATAACCCAACCACGTTGTGAGAGTGAGATCCTTAGTAAGATGATGTCCTACCTTTCTTAGACGAATACATTGCTCGGTCTAAAGGCGTCCAGTTGACCACAGACAGAACAATTTTTTATATAACATAATGATCTATTAGAACTCTGATGAAAATAAATTAGAGAGCAACCCCTAGTCACTAAATCTGTAGATGAATAAATACATAAAACTCTCAACCATTCCTATGGCCGTGTTAGCAGGAGGAGACTTCGAATTTTTAATGTTTGCAGAGGCTGCGAAATGAACCTAGTCTTCCGCATTACAGTTTAATGCACTAATCGTTATGCAAAAGCGTACTACAGAATTCTAATACGAAAACCAACTTCTTCATATCATTTAAACGCATATCTTACGCAAATTACGCTAAGCAACCAGTTTCGAAATGGACATACAAAATTCCTGCTTAGCCGTATTCCAAAATGCAGTTGATTCAATAGTCTTGTACAAACGCAGAGGCATTTGTGCAAGTTCTCAAGTTGCGTTGGGCAATTCACCTGCATTTGCGTATTCTTTTTTTATCTTCAAATCAAATTCAAAACAAACTAGTTCGCAAAATGTTTTGTTTTTAGAACTGTTCCTTAAAAAAAGCATTGTTGAAGAGAGATTTAAGTCCAATTTTAGAGTAGGTAGTTCCTATCATCTAAAACACAAATAAATTTATATCATTTCATTATTCTAATATGCTCTTCTCTTCCAGCAAAGTGATCTGTCTCAATCGAGCAAAATCTTCAAGTGGTTTGACAAAGCTGAAGAAGGTGCTCGGAGTGCAGCCACAAGACCAGCTACTTGTAAACTATTGGAGTCCTCACTTGCAAGGGAACTAAAGAAGCAATAAATCTCCTTCATCATTTCCAATCTCAACATAACAAAGAAAATAAAGATTTTTGTGTTTAAATTTTCAACCAAAACTGTTGGTTTCACTATTCTTATTTATTTTTTGTTAAGTGTCTCCTAGTGTAAAACAAAATTGGCTTAAAATTATAAGCTTTTTACTTCTTGTAACCACAGCTACTTCTGCGACCACGAGCGCGTTCGAACTTACGTCCCTTTGATCGCACGTATGGACGAGTGTGTGAGTGGGGTACACCAGGTGCCTTGCCGAAGTGTTTGTTGGCAGTACGAGCGGTACGCTTGCCTTGCAACAACAAAGTCTTCTTGCCTGTTGGTGACTTGAGGGCTAATTGATCGAAAGTCAAAACTTCACCACCAGCCTTCAAGATGCGCTCACGGGCCTTCTCGGTGATGTGCAAAGCACACACGGTCATCTTGGGCACAGTCAGAAGACGCAAATCATTGGTGACGGTACCAACAATAACAACAGTAGAGTCGGGTTGGTTTGCCTTCTTGAACAAACGACTGACACGCTGCAGAGACATTGGTGGTCGATTGATTTTGCTCATAAACAAACGTTTTAGAACAATTCTGTTGAATTTCTTGTTGGTACGACGCTGTAGAAAGCGGTACAACTACAAAGAGAACAGGGAATTATTAAAATGATTCATTTAGATGTTTTATTGGGAAATTTACCTTAACAAGAAGCCTCAAGTAAACATCCTGGGATTTGGGCTCAGTTCGGCGAACTTTGCGATCGTATTTGTGGCAAATATCAATACCCTAAACAAAGAAATTAAATGATAAACACAATAATTAGATCACTTATAACAATTGTTGCACATAATATTTTATTAAACATTTGTATTTATTCGGATGTCACTGAATTTATTTTTGTTAAATAATTCCGAGCGAGTCTTACCATTTTGGCGACCGGAAAAAGAAAGAGATGAAAACTTGGTATGGAAGTGTCACTTTTGACAGTTTACAAATAAAGCGAATGAAGTTGGTTAGAATTTGTTTCTTTCACAAGAATTTTACTACAACGTGTTTGTATTCTACTACAGATTGTAGAAAGTGTGCTGCCACTTTTATTTTCAGTGTTTTCCTCTAAAGATAAAAAGTACTGATATTAATAGTAGGCGTGTTTTTTGCTAGTCCATAAGGAATTGTAGAAAAAAACGACATCGGGACTAAGAGCTTTACATGTAAATACAATAACTACTTAAGTCCATACGGACTTAGCTAGGTCCAGATAATTTTCGAGACTTAACCAAAGTCATGATAAAAACGGTGATGCCAAAATAATAGGTGCGTTTTATTATTCACAAATCTATCTGGATCCGGATCTGGATTAAGTTTTAACATGTATTACAAAAACAATTTGGGATCCTGTTTTCTATCGGGATCTATTTCAAAGATCCAAAAATTAGTTATTACAGTGGCGAGTAGATGGCTTTTTATGATAAGGTAGTGTAAACTATCGTGTAAAGAAAAAAGACAAGACATAATTTAAAATTTCCAAACCCAAGGATAAAAAGAGACGGGCTTATAACACTGCTGTCAGTAAGATCCGTATCGTTTTATTTTCAAGGGAAGATCCCGATCCGGATCCAGATAGATTTGTGGATAATAAAACGCACCTAATGATACTGACACTCGTATATACGGGTGGAATACAATTTTTAAAACTTAAACCAATCCACCAAATGCTTTAATGGCCAATTTTTACACAGTAGGATAAGTTTTTGATACTGCTTTCAGTGGTTCTGGTTAAATGGTGTTAATCAACCGAAATCGGCTGATTAGTTAAATCCATGATTAAAAACTCAAACTTTGGATTTTTTATTACGGGTTGAAATAATCATGGATTATGGATGACACATTGTGAAAAAACTGGTACGTACTGTTTACCAATAGAAAACCTAAAAAAAAAAAACTTTAAATTCTTCCAAAATATGAAAGTTCATATATGGGTGATTCTACAAACAATGGAATAAAATGATACAAATTTCGGCACGACATTTTTGGAAGCCAAAAGTCGTAAGAATTGTTCTAGTTGATCCTTAAAACGTCTCTTTGCGTAGTTGAAAGCGGCCAGTAAAAAAAATTAAAAATGACGATTTTAAGGACATTTTTTGAAAAAGGATGTTCAGAGGACTGAGTTTTTTTTAAGGGGACTGAATAAATCTTTAATTTTTTTGTATTTTCTCTTTTGTACACACTGAAATATAGAAATTAAATTTTATTAGCCTTCATAAACATATACAAATTCATGGTTAATACATAAGGTGTGTTTTTTTTGCAAGTCCATATAGAATTGTAAAAAAAAACGACATCGGGACTAAGCGCTTTACATGCAAATGCAACAACTACTTAAATCTATACAGAGTTAGCTAAGACCAGATAATTATCGAGAGTTAATCTAAGACCCGATAAAAATGGTGATGCCAAAATAGTATTATCTATATGTTATCGATAATTTGCTCAGAGACGTCAAAAGTGAAGTTTTTGGATTGGTTGATGCTAGTCGTCAATAAGCTGACAAATGTCATAGCGTACACAGTGCTTCCAGCTATGTGGAAAAAAAGCTCCTAAATCCCGATGTCGTTTTTTTTTACAATTCTATATGGACTTGCAAAGAAAACACACCTATAATAACTTAGCATTTTATTAAAAGAAAATAATATATTATAATAAATTTTTTTTTCTACTTAGAATCAATTTAAAATAAATTATATTCTTTTTAAAAATTTTAAAAATATTTCGCAATGAAGTTCGAAGTTCAACATAATTTAAAAATTCTCAGGTTTCGGAATAAAATATTATTTGTTTATTTATTAGCCAGGGGACTAAGACCAGGGGACTGAGGATTTTCATGGTTTTTGCGCAAAAAACATATTAAGGTTTTACTTAAAAAATCAAAAAAATAAATATAATATTACAGTTTTATCAAACCTATACTATACTGCTAAAAAAGATGCCTACTTACATACAAATTTGTTTCGTAAAAACTCACCAGAGGACTGATAAACTAAACGAACATTCCACGACTTCATGCACAAATGTCTTTTTCACAATACTAACATAAAAAACAGAATCGAGTTGCACCACAATTTTATTGTAAGGAGATTTGGTACTTCGAATTGCCAGTGCTGGAAATTCGATCGATATCCTAGTTATTGATTTTTTCGACTGTTTGAATGTGCCAGGGGACTGATACAAAAAGCGGGGGACAAAGTTTAATTAAGTTTTTTTGTAATAAAATAAATTACTAAAAAATATTTATCTATTTCGTAGCAAAGATGTATTATTTGGCGTAACTTCGATGGGAACGGGTATAATTTTTCTTTGCGAAAACGCACTGGGGACACGTCAGGGGACTGAGAATCGGACACTTTGAAGAATTTTTTAAGCAATATAAAATAAGGTCACCCTAATAATATTGTTAGGCCAGGTAGATACCAGTCAGATTTAATTTTATAAAAAAAAATCAAATTAAATAATTCAACGGATTTCAAAATATTTCTGGGGCCGCCGAAAATTCCATAGTTTGTAGAATCACCCATATATTTATTTTTAAAATATTTTAAGTTTAAGATTTTCTTACTGTCTCGAAATGGCTGAGAAATCAACAGTTTACGACGATGACATTGCCAGCACAAAGCCCTGACCTCAATCCAATTGAAAATTTATGGTCAATTGTGAAGCGATGGTTGGGGCAGCATTCCAGAGCAATTCTCTATAATTTGGTGGAAAGTATGCCAAAGTCTTGCTCCCAAGTAATTTAAAAGAAAGGTTAATGGACTAAATACTAAAGAAGAAACATTGAACGTGCATAATTGGACAAGTATACAAACTAATGGAATATTTTTTGTTTTGTATAATATATTATTTTTTGAAAAAGTTATTATAAATAATAAAATTTAGTTAAATAAACAAAATGAAAAAATTAAAAAAAAAGATTTTAATTCTATCTCTTACTTTAAATCAATTTTTTAAGTAAGCGAAAACATTTGACCACTTTTGCTCGTCACTGTATATGAAACAAGCACACCAAACGAAAAAATTTGATCCGGGTTCGAAATCCCTAGGGTGTAAAGGAAATCGACATGAATTTTGATTCCTGGTGGTAGTTTTTAACAACTATTAAGCTATCGGGACTACTTTTATTACTGCAGAACGAAATTGTTCGTTTTTGATTTCTCTATCATTTTTGTATGAAATTTTCCTTTTTGCATCAAACATAAAATCAAAGCGCGCCTTTACTATATTTGGGACAGCATTTAATTAAAAAAAATTCCTTCACCTCGCCTGTATCTTGTGCATCTTTAAATTATTTAATTTTGATTTTATTTTCAATAATGCGAATTTACTGATCAGCGAGTTTTTAATTAATTTAAATGATTTCAGTAATTAAAATTTTGTGCTCGTTCGGTCTCAAGTTTTTTTTGAAGCTGGTTCGAAATTTTTAAAGCTACATATTTTCAAAATATAAATAACGCATTTTTTTGTATTTACAACTAGAATACAAGGCATTCACATTGATTTATTTTCCTAAATGCCCTATACAAAATTAACTAAACATAAAACAGGCAGGCAGACTAAAAAATTTCGTGGAAAAACACTTCCTAGGGAATGATAGTTATTTCGATCTTCAACCAAACGATGCCAAAGCCAATTCCAAAAAATATCCGGTCTTTATGTTTTCTTCACAATTTTCATGAATAACACCATGCCTGGAAAATCAAATAAAAACGTTTATAATTTTCAGAAAACATTAGGCGCGAAAATAACTACCGATAAAAATAAATATAACTGATCCAAACATAAGGAACGTCCAACATTTCCAAGCATTCCTGGAATGCTCCTGCAATTTTTCGTTTTCTTTTGTTAAAGAATTTATATTCTTATCGGTCATGTTTGTGGATTTGGAAACAATTTCGGTATCCCGCTTGATAATTCGATTGGCTGTTTCGGTTTGCTCTTTAAGACTCCTTGTGAGAGAAAGCATGTGCTCGGTGATTTTCTCCTGGACATCGTTGTGATATTTCAAAGCTTCATTCGATTGTCCTTGCTCTTTGGGCTTGCGAACACGTAGGTTATCATCTTTAAATGAACCACCCGCCGTACTATATGGAAACAATAAATCAAAATATGGGTCTTACCATTTATTAATTCTTTCCTAATATCCGAGTAGTGTTTAGAATTTTGCAACTGGCGCACTTCCCTGACAACATCATCAACATTTTCGGGTGCCATTCGATTGTGGGAACTTTCGGTTAGGAGCGGTGGGTTGTCTATGTAGTTTGTTTGTGTTTTTAGGTATTGCAGTCTTTTACAGTAATCGGAAATAGATGACAATGTTCTTGCACTGTAGCAAGTAAAATAAATAATATCAGCAACAATTACAAATTGGAATTTCAGTTTTATTACTCTTCATATTCTTTAAGCTCTTCGACCATTAGATCCATAGATTTAATAAATTTCTTGAGTCTCCAAAAATTTGTTTCATCTTTAACTAGTTCTTCGCAATTAGCTAATAAGCTCCGCAAATTTATTTCTAATTTGGTCACCATGGTGCGACTTTGTTCTTAAAAACTAGTTTAATTAGTAAAAATATTCTAATTTTATTATAAGAAGTCAAAAGTCACAACCCACCTATAGCTAAATCCAAAACAGTATACTGTAATTAAAAATGTAATATATTTTATTTTCTATATTGGCTGGCAGCTGGCACTTCACAAACAGCTGGCTTATGAAATATCCCTATGAAGGGAACAAATATCAACAGAAGTCATGGAAACTCACCTCGGTTACTCAAAATGGCAGCGTTCAGGATTTACTTAGATAGGCTAGCTGAGATAGGTTAGTAAGCTTTTATAATGCGAGAAACAGATTAACACAGCAACTTCAACAGCAACTTTAACAGCAACGAAAACTTCAACATCAAAAGTCTTGTGAAATAGATTACAACGTGAACAGCGTTTTTGATAGTATATATAATCAAAATAGTTTTAAATGCGAAATGAATTTGCCGTACATAATTTGATAAAAATTAACGTAAATTGCATCAATGTATACGACTTGCAATTTGTCGTACTAAAATTAATTTGTTTTTAGTAATTTTTCCATTGTCAAAACTAAAATAAATAGACAAAACATAAAGATGGTTGTCACATTTTCATTTGAGTGTTGATAATACTGACAAATTTCACCTTAAAAGTTGGTAGCATTTGCACAGCGACAGCGAATTTAGGGTTTAGGTCTAACGTTGATGTCGATGTCGAAGTTGCTGTGTTAATGTAATCAAAGCCATTTAAAACCAGTGGCTCTAAAAAGAGTGACGTGGTTGTCAAAGTTGCTGTTGAAGTTGCTGTGCCAATCTGTTTCTCGCATAATACGTTTCCACTGAATGATAATCTAGATTATTTTCCAGTTTGATTTAAAATAATCTAGTAGTGTTTCCACTGGACTAGTAGTAGTAGTTTATTGAGATTTTTTTTTGTTTTTACATAGGTATCCAATTAATGTAACATTAATAGCAACTTAAGAACTAATTTGCCGACTTGGAATTGGTCAGGCTATACAAAAAAGGTTTTAATATTTTTCTATTTAGAAAACAATGAAAGATTTAAGTTGACAAAAGTACGAAAAGAACTGCAGTAAAATAAATATGTGTCCACTCAAAAAGACCATAACTTAGAACTTAACCTAATGAATGAAAGAAAGAGATAACAAAAGAAAAAGAAATAAATAAGTAAAATAAAATTCAAACATGAGATGGATACAGAAAATGTATGCATCTTAGACACTTGGTGTGTACTTTTAGAGTGAAATAGATAGATTAAATTAAAATCACAGTCATACATTGTTGAAATACTATCATTTGTTCACATATTAGAATCTATTTTTCTCTCTTTTTGTTTTTTACATAAAAGTATGTATGTATTCAGTGTATCGGTAATGTGTAAGTACATATATGTTTGTGTTTCATATTCTTATAACTAGAATGTATATGATTATGACTAATACTAACGAAACTTAAGTAATTCACAGCTGTTTTAAGGCATTCAGATTGCACTTCGTAGAAGTTAGGAACATATTTATGATTCTTAAGATAAATGTTTGACATTAAGATTTAATTCAGTTTTTTGTTTGTTGTACTTGTTTGTCTTAAAGATAAAAGCTTAATAGTAGGTAATACATTTTTATTTTGTTTTGTTTTTGTTTTTTTTTTTTTAAATATTATATTTACATTTTAATTTACATTTTTGTTTATTATTTATTTTATATGTAGATGACCTTTTCCAGGTTAATAATGAGAGTTGACCATCCTAGCCTCTATAGTTTGAAGCTGACCGTTTTTTATAGAAAGCAGAAAGGAATTGGTTGTCTTCGTCTTGAATTTGGATGAGCTGATCGGAATCCTCATTAAGAATACTTATTGGTGATAAGTAGTATCTGTCTCTGATAGAGAAACCAATGTTCTCACTAAATACGTTCTGGAGGATCGTGTTGTCATGATGTTCAAGATTTGCTATTCTTTTTTTCGCAAGAGAAGTAAGATAGAAGAGAAGTGGGATAATATCTGAATCGTGGTATATGGACTTGTTGCTATACCATTTGCCTGAAGGTTTTCTGTTTTTGGAAATGCATTTTCTTAATATGACTCTTTCAAATCTTTGTAATTCCAGGGCAACGTTCGGGGTTATTTGAAACCATATAAGAAAGCCATAAGAGATTAATGGGCGTATCAGGGTTTTATACATTAAAAGTTTAGTTTTTCTTTCAATGTGCTTAGAGTTAAGTAAAATTTTTAGTTTAGCCGCAGCAGCCTTTGCGTTGTTAAGTGCGTATCGAGCGTGAAGGTTCATCTTAAGTCTTTCGTGAAGACGGACTCCTAGGTATTTGATAGAATTTCTCAAGGGAATTGTGTTACCTCCAACACGAAGAACTAACTGGCGACTCTCTCGCACTGCTAAGTGGTGACCCTTGCCAGAAGCGTTGCGGAAACATATTAAATCACACTTGTTGAAGTTTACATTTATCCCCCATCTTTCATAGTATGGGATGACTGCATTTAAATGAGTTTTTCCCCCTTATTACGGCTGGCGATTCGATCAAATAAACATGTGAGTGTAAGAAATTAGTATTGCGGTTGGCGAATCGAGAACCTTTGATTCGACTTAAATGTCATATATTTGATATTTTTAATAAACAATCAAATTTCGAACTCGAATTGTATAGTTCGCAAACCGTAGTATGTTGAATGTGTAGTTCGCTAATGAAAAAATCTCACCTCGAACGTTCGATTCGCATGCCGTAATAGGGGGGTTTAACTCATTTAGGGCTTCGTGAGGCCTCTCATTGGAACAGAAAAGAATAGTATCATCTGCATATAGGATAGATTCAGAGCGATTAACATTTATAGGGAAGTCATAAAGATACAAATTGAAGAGAAAAGGACCCAAAATAGATCCTTGGGGAACTCCCATAAGAATGGGGATGGCAGAAGAATATTCATTCTCATAAAAAACAGACAGACTACGATTATGTAAAAAGTTTTGTATAATTTTGATAAAGTTTGCAGGGAAATTCAGTTGATTTAATTTAAAAATAAGTCCTGCATGCCAAACAGAATCAAAGGCCTTAGCAAGATCAAGTGCACAAGCTACAGTGCACTGCTTAATTCTCAATTTTTTAAAAATTTTGTCATGTATAGAAAGAAGAGCATGTTCAGTAGAGTGATGACGTTTAAAACCAAATTGCTGGTGTTGAGTGAAACCCGACTCATCCAAGAAATTGAGTAATTTTGAGAGAATGACTTTCTCCAGAATTTTCCCAACATTAGAGAGCAAGGAAATGGGACGAAAGTCAGCGATGTTGTTAGAACTATTTTTTTTTTAATTGGAATAAGTTTTGCTGCTTTCCAGACGAGAGGAAAGTATGAATTATTCAGGCAGTTGTTAATTAGAGGGGTTAAATGTTTAGCTATTGTATATTTGGCTTTTCTAAGTACAAAATTTGGGATGTTATCGGGGCCGAAAGATTTTTTGTTTTTTAAAGAGAAAATTATAGATTCTATTGTATTTGGGGTGACAAAATTTTCATTAGAGGAAGAAACGGATGTGTTGGAAGGGGAGAAGTTATTAATAATGAGGTCGTTATTCCAAATAGAGAAGGCGGCATTGAAGGTGTTAACTTCAAGGGTATTTTCTATATTCGCGGAAGGGGTTTTCAATGAGTATAGTTCGGAATAGTATGAACCAAAAGCTTCTGCCTTTTCACTAGAAGTTGTGTATGTTCTATTATTGAGGATAAGTTCTTGAGAAGAAATATCCGAGTTTCTTTTGCGTCCGGTGAGCTGGTCTATTGTTTTGAAAACATTTGAGGATGGTTTCAAACTATTAAGTTTAAGTCTGAATTGTTCGTTCAGTTCTATTTTGACTCTGTCTTTTATAATCTTGCTTAGGCACTTTATGCGAGATGACAATTCAGTGTATTCTAAATTTATACGGTCACCAAAGTGATGAAATATTCTTTTCAATTTCCTTTTCCAGATTTTCCTGGTTTTTAGTAACTCTAAGGTTGGGTCGGATAGTTTGAACTGATTGAAGCGAAGACTTTTTTGCTGGCTGTGATTGTTAATGCAATCATTAAAAATTGACGTGAAAGAATTGACGTAAAGGTCTATTTCATCATTGGTAAGGTTTCTATCGGTGGGAAGGGATATACTGTTTAGTTGGGAGTCTAATGAACTATTGAAGTTTGTCCAGTTGGTGTTTTTGAAGCAGGTAAACGTAGGATGTTGTGATGGGAAGGGGCAGTTGAATTGGAGTTTAATGCTTAAAAATACAGAAAAATGATCGGAGACAAGATCCAGGGTAGTACAGGCCAGATTGTTACCTGATCGCAAGTTGGATGAGATAAGAAAAAAATCGATGTGGGACCCTGAGCTAGGCCTAGTTGGGCCTGCGGGTGCCACTATATCAAAGTTCAAGAAGTGGTTGTCCAAATACCATTGGGCAAAGTGAGTACCATTGAGATTAACCTTAGAATCCCCCCAAAGAGTATGACGGGAATTAAAGTCACCTCCCAAGATTATAAAATCAAAGTTCGAAAGCGAGGCAAGAAGAACGTCAAGAGCTTGACAAAGGCTAGGTCCGGTGTTACAGGGAATATAGAGCGAAACAAGGGCAAGAAGTTTAGTACTATATTTTGAAAAGAGAATGGAATAGAAGCTATTGTGGCTGAGACGGTTAGATTGGAAAAAAATTTTTGTGAAAATTTGTTAGTATTTTTAATGAGTATGCCTGTACCTCGGCCATCGTTGTTTCTTATGAAATCATAATTATCATTGAAACGGCACTTAGGAAGATTTTTCTTAAGGCACGTTTCTTGTAAGAGAATAGCATATGGAAGAGTGTCATTGAGCAACTGATCCATTTCGATTTTTTTGTCTAGGGAATTAAATGAGTTTATATTGGCAGTAATGATACTGAAATTCATGGTGAGGGGGAGGAGAGGGATGCGATGAAACTCAGGTAAGCACCTGGTTTTTGATTTTCGTTTAACTTCAAATAATTAGGCCAGAACTCCCTAATTTTTGAAATTAGCTGGTTAATTGGAATGCCAAACAATCTGTTTGATTCATCCATGAAGTTTGAAATATCATTCTTTACAGTACAAGGGGTGGAAGGGGAAGGATTTTCTTGCTGGATGCTGAAACCTCTTGTTGCATCCGCGTATGAGAAACCGGTATGTGGAACTTTATTTACTAAGTTCATAACGGAGTTACGAGCACTTACTTTTTTGGCTCTAACTGAGGCAAAGACCTCCTCTTTTTTTTTGAGAAATTCAACCCGTCTGGGACAACCCCTGTAGCTGGCGGGGTGACCTGTCAATCCACAGTTGACACATGAGGCGACAGAAGTTTCAGTTTTGGTACTAATTTCACATTTTCCCGCTTCGTGGTCCTTAAGACATTTAACACATCTGGCAGGAAACGAGCAATAAGTGGACACATGGCCGTAGCGCTGGCACCTGAAACATTGTCTATCACCAGATCGTTTAACGGAATCCCATTTAATCTTATGCCTCAGCAAGGAATTAAATGATTTAATTTTAATCAAGCTTTCACGATCCTCCAGCACGCACAAGAACATGTCTAGAGGAATCCCGTTTTCCTTAGACCATTTGGTTTCAAAAGTTTTAACCTCTAACTTCAATGAAGGTTCTTGTTTGAGGAACTCAGCTTGAATCTCTGCAGGTGAAAAATTTCCAGAGATACCTTTCAGAACTACATTAATTTTCTTAAAAACTTTGGGAGTGAATGAGAACGCTTCAATTTTGCTTTCTCTAAATTTTTTTAAAAATAAGGTGTGGAGGTCAACGTCTCTGACAAAAATTTTTAATTTGGCAAAGCCATTTGCAACAAATTTTATATCATCTAAGTTATAGTTAGACTTACTTATAAATTCAAGGATGGTTTTAGATGAGACTCCTCTGGTAAAGATGGGAGGGCACCAGGGTTTAGGCTCCACAAAATTTTGTTGATTCTCTTCGCTGATGTTGTTTCTGCGCTTGTTGACTTGATCGCTGTTGTTTGAGGTATTACTGTTGACTATTTTTGCTGAGGTAGAAGGTATGGTTTCATCTTCTTCGTTATCAAGAAGAGCAAAACGGTTTGACTTATTTGGCAAATCCATTGCTACTTTTTTCGCCGCCTGGGTAGGAGCGGATTGGCGTCTTTTCCTAGCCAAAATACTAGTGAAGACATCTTTTTGATTTTCCAGAAGATTCGAAAGCAAATTTTCCGTTGCAGACTGAGTGTTTATATACCCAGTCGAAGATGTATTGGTGTCGTCTACAGTACCTATATGGATACAATTTGGACGAGGCAGTTGTTGGTGTGTGTGGCTTGATGCTACATCTTTATTTACACTTAAGGAAGTGTTAACGTTGGCGTCTACTTCCATCTCTTTCTCGCATACGCTTGAGATTGGGTTGGTGTCGGTATCCCACCAGTCGATTTGAACTTTTTTTTCGATTTTATTTTTTTCTTCATCGCTTAACAATTGCGACGGTAAAATAAAATGTTTATTGTTTCTGTTTTTATCCGGAGGGACATTAGAAGAAATTGGAGGTGATAGATTATTATCAGCCTCCATGATAACTATAAAATAAGGTCACTTAAAAACGATTATTTAAATAGATGTTTTTTCAGAGCACACAAAAGAACAACCGGTCACTTCGAGTTCACTGTTGCGAATCATTTCCACTGGACTTGTTAGATTTATTTTGACATCTAAAATCTTAATTACAAGCAGTGTCAGTTATTAAAATGTTTTTTTTTTTATTCAGTTTGTCAACAGACTGTTCTTTTTTCTTCCATCAAACTGTCAGATTCATTGGAAATGGAAAAGTGAATCCGTTCAGCACAGTAGATTTCAAGTAGATATATTTGAAATCTCGAATCGAGATGATTAATTTTTGTATGGTAAATCTAGTGATTTCAAGAAGATTTCAAGTAGATTTGAGTAAAACTCAGATTATCGTTCAGTGGAAACGCAGTATTAGTAACCATTAGGCTAGCCGCGCACTAGCAATTTTTAGTTGCGAAACTGTTTGGTTACTTATAGAAAACAGATGAACTGTTTGGTTGAATGTCCGTGAATTTGCAGATAATTATATGTTCAATAAAATGGCGAACTTATTTTAGGCAATCGTTTAGTTTGTGTCAAAACACAAACTTTTTTTTTGTTTTAATGTATTAAAAAATAAAATAAAGTTAAAATTAAAAAATTTTTAAATTAATTAAAATTGAAGTTTTATTTTATTATTTATATTTAACCTTTTTTTAAACAACATATAATTATTTTATTTTATTTTACAGCGACGCGTTTCGGATATAAATATCCATCTTCGGGCTTATGTTAGACTTTACTACTTTTTGCCAATTAACTTATTTTATGTGGGTTCTGTTTTTTGTTTTTGTAGTTATTCTATTGTGAATTGTTCCCTTTTACTGCTGCTGTCCTCTTTGGTGTCTTATCGCTGTGTTGTATAATGTATTGTTTTTTATTGTTAATTTGTCGTTAAGTACTTTGTCCTGTGTTGTCTTATATGCTTTGTATATTTCAAATTCCTCTAGTGCGTCTAACGTTGTCCCTTTCTTGCAGATGTGTAGAGGTGTCAGGTTTGTTTTAAAGTCGGTGTAGTTATGGTTGTTGTCAATCAAGTGTTGTGCATATGTAGATTTTGTGTTTTGTTTTGGCCTGTGTTCCAAGTACCTGTCATAAAATGTTCTTCCCGTCTGACCGATGTAAAAGCTGTTGCAGTCGTCGCAATGGATTTTGTAGACACCTGAACACGTCTTGATGTCTTTTCTATTTTTCTTTTGCAATATTTTTTGTGTGTTATTATTTGTTGTGAATGATATATTTGTGTTGAGTTTTTTGAATTCATTTTTTAATATTTGTGGGATTAAGTTTGTGTACTCTATTGCTATATATTTTTTGTTTTCTGTTGTATTTTCTGTTTTGTTGTTGTTATTCCTTTTTCTTTTCTTTTTGTGGATTAATTTGTCGATGATTTCTGTTTGGTATCCATTTGTTGTTGCTATGTATTTTATTGTGTTAAGTTCATCATTATAGTCTTCTTTGGTCATCGGTATATTCAGTAGTCGGTCGATAAATGTGTTGTATGCTGCCATCTTTTGTGTATGTGGGTGGTGGGAATTTTTGTGTATTGTTATGTCAGTTGTTGTTGGTTTTCTGTATATTTTGTATGTGAGTTTGTTGTTGTTTCGGCTAATGCTTAGGTCTAGAAAATTGATTGTATTGTTGTCTTCTATTTCGGTTGTGAATTTTATATTATCGTTTATGCCGTTGATATAGTTTTTTAGTATGTTGATTTGTCTGATCGTCCCGTCAAATATGATGAACGTGTCGTCAACGTATCTTGAATACGATATTATTTTAAGTTTTTGTGGATTGATGTTTGATAATATGTATTTGTTTTCGAAGTCGTTTAAATAAATGTCTGCCATTAGTCCGCTTAATGGGGATCCCATCGCAAGTCCTTCGTCTTGTGTATAGTATTCGTTATTAAATGTGAAGTAGTTTTGAGTGAGTGTTATTTTTATGAATTTTATGATTTCATCTATTTGTTGTTTGTTGATTTTAGCTGTGTTTGTTAGGTTTTCTTTTAATATTTGAATTGTTTCGTTTATATATATATATATATATATATATATATATATATATATTAATAATATATATTATATATATATATATATATATATATTAATTATTATTATATATATATATATTAAAAGAAAACCTAACAAACACAGCTAAAATCAACAAACAACAAATAGATGAAATCATAAAATTCATAAAAATAACACTCACTCAAAACTACTTCACGTTTAATAACGAATACTATACACAAGACGAAGGACTTGCGATGGGATCCCCATTAAGCGGACTAATGGCAGACATTTATTTAAACGACTTCGAAAACAAATACATATTGTCAAACATCAATCCACAAAAACTTAAAATAATATCGTATTCAAGATACGTTGACGACACGTTCATCATATTTGACGGGACGATCAGACAAATCAACATACTAAAAAACTATATCAACGGCATAAACGATAATATAAAATTCACAACCGAAATAGAAGACAACAATACAATCAATTTTCTAGACCTAAGCATTAGCCGAAACAACAACAAACTCACATACAAAATATACAGAAAACCAACAACAACTGACATAACAATACACAAAAATTCCCACCACCCACATACACAAAAGATGGCAGCATACAACACATTTATCGACCGACTACTGAATATACCGATGACCAAAGAAGACTATAATGATGAACTTAACACAATAAAATACATAGCAACAACAAATGGATACCAAACAGAAATCATCGACAAATTAATCCACAAAAAGAAAAGAAAAAGGAATAACAACAACAAAACAGAAAATACAACAGAAAACAAAAAATATATAGCAATAGAGTACACAATCTTAATCCCACAAATATTAAAAAATGAATTCAAAAAACTCAACACAAATATATCATTCACAACAAATAATAACACACAAAAAATATTGCAAAAGAAAAATAGAAAAGACATCAAGACGTGTTCAGGTGTCTACAAAATCCATTGCGACGACTGCAACAGCTTTTACATCGGTCAGACGGGAAGAACATTTTATGACAGGTACTTGGAACACAGGCCAAAACAAAACACAAAATCTACATATGCACAACACTTGATTGACAACAACCATAACTACACCGACTTTAAAACAAACCTGACACCTCTACACATCTGCAAGAAAGGGACAACGTTAGACGCACTAGAGGAATTTGAAATATACAAAGCATATAAGACAACACAGGACAAAGTACTTAACGACAAATTAACAATAAAAAACAATACATTATACAACACAGCGATAAGACACCAAAGAGGACAGCAGCAGTAAAAGGGAACAATTCACAATAGAATAACTACAAAAACAAAAAACAGAACCCACATAAAATAAGTTAATTGGCAAAAAGTAGTAAAGTCTAACATAAGCCCGAAGATGGATATTTATATCCGAAACGCGTCGCTGTAAAATAAAATAAAATAATTATATGTTGTTTAAAAAAAGGTTAAATATAAATAATAAAATAAAACTTCAATTTTAATTAATTTAAAAAATTTTTAATTTTAACTTTATTTTATTTTTTAATACATTAAGGCTCGTATTCACCGAGCGCTCCTAAACGGCTCTTAACTTTACGAGGCTCTTAACTTGAAATTTCTGTGGGGTATTCACCGACCACTCGCAAGTGTTTTTCGAAGTTCGAAAATGAGAGCCACTCTCTCTTGTTCAGGCATACTCAAACTGTGAAATGTTGTGGAATGTTGGTCTTGGACAGCAAATGGATACTCTTCTACTTGGCATTGCTCACATGGATTCGAGGCAAATGCGTGCGTAGCACACGCACAAGCGAACAAACTTTCGAAGAGAGCGCTCGTAAGTTAGGAGTGGTCGGGACCACTCCTAACTTTTAAGAGCGCTCGTAGATCTTCACTAATATTGCTTGGTGAATAGGTTTATGAGCTTCTTAAGTTATGAGCGCTCGGTGAATACCGGCCTAAAACAAATTTAAAATACAACATGGAGACAAAACCAAATAATAACAAACTTTTTAGTTGCTCGAACCAAGCAGTTTCGCAACTAAAAATTGCTAGTGCGCGGCTAGCCTTAGTTTTCTGAACGAACAAACCAGTATTAGTAACCATTAGTTTTCTGAACGAACAAACCATTGTAATTTTATTGGTTTCGAATATCAGCTGTTGCCACCAATCTGAGAAATTTGTTGCTGGTCCGCATGCTGTTCACGAATATAATCGCATAATCTTTTGGTGTTTTGCATTGATAAAATAAATCTTATTATTTTTTATTTATTCGGTTTCGGTACATGATACTAAAATAATTACAAAAATTACATCTAAAACACGAAGGAAATTATTTCCAGTAAAAAATTGAAGCAGTAATGATTCTGTAAATTCATAAAGCTCATAGTTCTCTTCTGAAAGTAAATAAACAATACATATTTTTTATTGAAATAGTGAGAGAGACACGAAATTACACTAATGCAATGACAGAAATAAATCGCATTCCATTCGGCGCGAAAAAAAACTAATCAATTCGACTGAAATTCTTGCTTTGCTGAAAAAAAGAACGAAAATTTAGTCAAATACGTTCAGAGTCAAATATTTGTACCCTGAAGGTATTTTTTGTCCACCATTTGCATTAAAATAATGTCATATTTTCAATTCACCACATTACACAAAAATCCCTTTAAATTTCTCACACAAGACAAAAGCGAACGAGGTTCTCTCTACGAGTCTTCAATTTTGCAATTTTTCCATTGAAAATCAATTCAATTTCAGTGAAATAAACTAAAAACTTAATAAACTCAAAGGGTGCAATTTATTTTTTACAAAAAGATTTGGAGGTGGGTGCTATAAATTTGTTTTAAAAATTTCCAATATCGAACATATCTGAAGAAAAAAATCAGCAGATTTCTAACGAACCAAAGCCACTTTCATCGCATTGGTGAAATTTTATGTAAAAGAGAAAACGAAATATAAAAAATTGTGGCCAAGAGTGAGACGAAAGATTTTTTTTGTTAAAAAACTTTTTGAGCAAATTTCCCGAAAAATACGATTTTTTTAAAAAATTTTTGGATATTAGCTATTTAAAAAAAACTTGCTTCAAATTATAGATTTCTGTAGAAAATAAGGTGACTAAAAAACAAAAAACTTTTCCAGACAAATACAAAAATGACGTGGGAACCACAGACCGAGGGCTTGCAGCAGATCATTACGATTCTGAAGGAGTCTCAGTCTCCAGACACCGCTACACAATTGGCTGTCCAAATGGTAAGGAAGGAATTTATGTTGCTAGCAGATTGAAATTCTGTACACACATACTAATTCTAAGATGTTTTTTTGGAGTTGAAAGGTCCTTGAAAAATTGAAAAAAAAAAAAACTTTTTTACTAAAATTACATGCATAGTAGCTCTTTTTTTAAGGAGTGACACAAATTTCTTTTTGCCAGTGCGTTTATATGCAAAGTTAAAATGAGGTTGGTGGCTACGTGACTTCGAATCGCGATATACAGAACACCCACCTTCAGCAGGCATAGCAGACTGGCCAAGCTATTAAATTTCTTTGATTCCATGCAGTACCGGATTACATGTTACGGTCAGATTCTACTATAATTTTAAAAAGATTGATCGTTTGTTGTTCCCCTATTTGGCAATTTCGATTTCCACCCTGTATGATCACTAACCTGAATAAAGTTCAAACATTTTTCTTGATTTTTAAATGATAGAAAAAGTCTAGAAGAAAAGTTTTATCACATGACGTCTTTACTCGATTTCTTGGAATATCTTTATTAGCACTGTTACAAAGAAAAGTGCAAATGCTTAATATTTAAACCGATCTTCTGATCAATCTACTTTAGCTCTTAAAAACCACAATGTATCTAAATTTAAAATTTATAAAATTCCCTCTGGCCTTGAAAATAAGAACTCCATTTTTTTTTAAATTTTGCGCACACAGGATTATGAATACCCTTAAAATGTTTGAGCTTAGTGTGGGTTTAGGAAAGTTCAAGAGGATTTAACAGGAATATCTGAATATCGTAATAGGAGACGAAAATTGCCATTCCATATTGCAGTTGTGCGGCTAGTAAAACAATCTCTGAACTTAAAAGTAGGTCCAAAATTGGGCTGGTGAAAAACTGAAACGCATTCCGTAAACGCGAGTACAACGGTTGAATTCTTTTAGGTGTGGAATGCAACTGGCTATAGTTTTCGTATTTAGCTTTTTTTTAATCAAATTTCGCTTAAGAGACTTGTGTAATTCAAAAACTACAATTTTTAATTTTGACTGATTTTTTTTTAAATATTCGTAAACGATCTGTGCAGTTAAGAAAATCTCGAAAAAATATAAGTAAAGGCCCAAAAGAAGTAAGAAGATCTTTAACAAAGGATGTTATCTAAATGACTAACTTTGAACTTTCAAGTTTGAAAATGGCTTGTCTTAGCTAACTATATATGAATATATAAAAATGTATATATGTATCATATGTATGTATGTACATGTATATACATTACACATAGATATTTTGTATATGTTCAATGAATATAAATATGTATGTACATATATAAAGAGCACATACAGTATATTTTGATTAGGCTTCGAGTATATCTGGGATCATAATCAAATAAGAATTAAAAGTGCACCTAGGAAGGTATACCTTACGGTATTTCTACCAGTCATCACTAATAAAAGGAAAATATTTTTTTAGAAAATAGAAGACCTTTTTAAAAATATAAGATTTGTTTTGTGCGCGCATGTAAAATATATAAAGAAAAACAAGTGGGGTTCAAGGAAAATAAAATTATAGTAGATATTCCTGGAAAAATTTGATTTTTAACTAACAAAGCTTTTGCTTATTCTGCTGGAAGTAAAGACCTAAATTTTGAATATTTGAACTCAAGCTAGAAACTTCTATCTTATGCTTCTAAGGTTTAAGTACTTTAACTAAAATCAGCATTTTTTAAATCTGAATTAAAAATTCCCTGCTGCATCATTTTATCGGAGGCGACAAGTTGTACTAGTGGTAGGCACACTCGAATGATATAATCGATTATAGGTAATCGATTCAGACAAAATCTCCAGATATCTTGATTCTGCACTCAAATCATTGAATGATTTCTCACATATGTACCTACTTTAAGCGAAATAAGAAATCGACACTCGAGACCGAGAAGAGAATATTGAACGAAAGGACAGAAAAGAAAAGTAAAAAAATCGAGAACTCGCGAAGTTGGTTATTTGTGTACCTCATGTGTGTGTGTATTCAACGACTTTGGGTTTACATGTATATTCACTCGATGTATTGTTGAGGGTTGAATATAGAATTTTAATGGAAAGGCGAGAAGCAAAAACCGTTGTGTTATGATTTTGTTTGTTTTGTTTTTGTTTTCTTTTCTTTTTTACTTTACTTCGAAAAAATCTAATATCTCGATTCTTTAAATCATTCGATTATGCCCATCACTAACTTGTACATTGTTACATTGTTTTTAAAAAATCCAAAACTTTATAAACTTTTGATTCCATTTTTGCACTAAGCTAATATACATACGAGTAGCCTATCATTTTGTTTTATTTTCAATGCAAATTACTTTTGAAGCCTTTATATGCGGTCATACAAAAATCTATGACATGATACACGCCATTTCATAAATTAGAAAACAGGTGGTAGAGCTCCTTTTTGTCTCCGCTTTTGCTTCTCTTGATTATTTCATTCGTTTCCAGTAACATATTTCTTTTTCAGAAATGGAACTGTAACTAATTCGCATGAGATGCTTATTAAACTATGACCTTTAATATTCTCTTCACGTAAGATTTAGACCCGTTTAGTGATACGAAACTTAAATTCAAAATTAACATTTTGTTGTATTCATTTCTTTGCGTAATATGTCACATAAATTGTGAATTTCGCTTGTGGCAATGGGTGATTATGCTGTTTATTGCCGTTAATCGTATAACAAGCTCTATGATTGACATATATTGGCAGCAGCGCAACAATGTTGTTTAATTATTTTGACATGTCATTTTTTCCATGCAGTTTTCTTCATATGGGTACATGTTTTACAAACAAAGTTTAAGATAGCGAAGCAGACATATCTGTGATGTTTGGTATACACATGATAACTATATAATATACCGATACAGAAAACCATGTTAATCTTAAGGGCCGATATATGGCTGATAAATGATAAAATGATAACCCAGTAAAATAAATAGCATCCCAACGTTCACTATACATCAAACTAGAACCTAAACGGGTAAAACAATTTTCTTAAAAAATTGGAACATATTTTTTCAAACAATATTTTTATAAATACATATGTATTTAGTTGTCAACAAAACAATTGACAGCTCGTGGGCGTTTTTTGAAAACAGAAAACCCTAGCTTTTTTGACAACTCTGAGGGTTGTCAAGAAAACCTGGGTCAACCCTGGGTAAAGTTGAACGAACGACCCTAATATTTCATTCTTTTGTATATGGTACGAGTATACCTATGTACATACTTACTACGTTTATATGCAGTATCGAAAGATCGAGTTGGATTAGGGTCGGATTTCCGACCAAGTTTTTTCGTCATTTGAGTTGAGAGCTCGATTTGGAGTTGAGTTGAAATGGCGTTGAGCGATTCTGAAACATTTTGTTAAGCCAACTCCTCGACCCAGGTTTTTCGTCTCATATTTCGACTCGACACCGCTGAGCGAGTGAGATCGAGTTGAACGAAGCTCATTTCAACTCAATACCCGTTTACAAAGGGTCGAAGCGAGCTTCAAGCTCGCTTCAATACCTCATATAAACGTAGTAACTGTCAGTTTCAGCAATGGGAGATACCAATTATTTCAGATTTTTTGATTTGTTGTGTGTGGTTGCAATGAAGTTTGGCAGAAAATGGAGACATCATACAGCGGTGAACTGCATGCAGCCCTTGAGTGAATCTGATCAATAAGAACATTTGTAATTCAATTCCGCTGCATGCACAAAGTTTGGCATCTGTACTGGCATAAAGTTGCTTTTATATTAGCCTTATCTTTTAAGCTAAATTTTTCAGCAATTTTAAACTTGGAGTTGGTATGTAGCCTCCATTGTTATATTTATCTCAAAAAAATCGACTTCAAATTAACTCAATTAAACAAAAAATCGAATATTGAATGCCGTTATTTCTTTCAATTTTTATTTCACACTTTAGGAGCGCGCGTGAGAGCACACCTCATTGAGATGAAACTGGCATTTTGTGAAATAGGAATATAAAAAATTACATAAATATATAGTCATTCTCAAATGACTATGGATGAGTTCTTTTTTGGTTAGGGAAAACTACATTTGGTTGGTTTATGACAGTAGCTTCAGAGAGCTTCCAACTGTTATATTTCTACTTTTAGACTTTAAGTTCTTCGTTAACAATTGTTACGTGTAGGGGATCCTGGCCTTATGTGGTAGACTTTAAAGTAAAACTTAAAAACAGACATAATAGAGTAAGTGTGGCAAATATGGCCTACCCTTAACATTTGTTTAAATAAAACCATAAATTTAAGTCTAATTTATTTATTTTTTTCGTAAACAGTCTCAGAAATAATTTAAAGTTCAGTCTTTAGAAACTATAATCAAAAAAAACAAACATAACAAAAAGTTAAAAATAAAAACTTAAAGGGACTTCATATTTGAGTTGTAAAAAAATTGCGGCTAATATGGCCCACCTAGTGTTAAATATGGCCCACCCTGGGCCATATTTAACACAATGTTTTTTAGTGGAACTAAATACTTAATATTCATTGGGGGCTATGGGGAGCAAAATTTATCTCGGGATTTTCCCCATCTTTGAAAATTGGGAAGGTCAATACTTCTGCTCTGTTCATTATAAGCTGGCGACTGGCCTTTTTAAAATGTGAGACGAAAATCAATCAAATCGTCACTCAACTCTATTTGACGGACCCTTTATTATTAAATTTAAGTAACTCGCTACTATGTACATACATAACATTTTGAAATAAAACGCATTATATTTATTTAATCATGTTTTGAACTTGTATATTAAATTTAACAGAAACTTGAGGAACTCAATCAGTATCCAGACTTCAATAACTATCTTATCTATGTACTCACTAAACTAAAATCCGAAGATGAGCCAACTCGTTCACTAAGCGGTTTGATTCTTAAAAATAACATTCGTCTTCATGGAAGTAGCTTACAACCGGAAATATTGGAATATATCAAACAGGAGTGTCTTCAGGCAGTTGGTGATCCATCACCTCTTATTCGAGCGACAGTTGGTATTTTAATTACAACAATTGCAAGCAATGGCGGTCTTCAAAACTGGCCCCAGCTTTTGCCGGCTCTCTGTGAGATGCTCGACTCTCAGGACTATAATATCTGTGAGGGTGCATTCAGTGCCCTACAAAAGATTTGTGAAGACTCAGCTGATATACTGGACAGTGCTGTTCTTAATCGCCCCTTAAATGTTATGATTCCGAAATTTTTGCAATATTTCAGTCATAGCAGTCCCAAGATTCGTTCCCATGCTATAGCTTGCATTAATCAATTTATTATCAACCGGTCACAGGTAAAGCTTCTACTTATATTCCTTGCGTTTTAATATATCGTTTACATATTCGTAAGGCTCTAATGCTGCATATAGACACATTTATTGAAAACCTTTTCAATCTTTCTTCGGATGACGACCACGAAGTGCGAAAAAATGTATGTCACGGCTTAGTTATGTTGCTTGAAGTCCGAATGGATCGTCTCCTGCCACACATGGGACAGATAATTGAGGTTAGTTTGAAAATAAAATCTAGTACAATGATTTACAATCAATATTTTTTACAGTACATGCTAATGCGAACACAAGATTCTGATGAAGGGGTTGCTTTGGAAGCATCTGAGTTTTGGCTTTCCCTTGCCGAGCAAAGCATATGCAAAGACGTCCTTACCCCATATCTGCCTCAGTTGGCACCAGTGCTGGTGCGTGGTATGCGTTACTCAGAAATCGACATTATTCTGCTGAAAGGCAATGTTGAAGAAGATGACATGGTGCCCGATCGCGAAGAAGACATTCGCCCTAGGTTCCACAAATCCCGTACACATACAATCGCAGCTACGAGTGGTGGAGTTGGTAGTGGGGAAGGAGCAGACGAAGACGATGATGAGTTTGATGATGGGTCAGACGATGACAGCTCGTTATCTGAATGGAATTTGCGAAAGTGTAGTGCCGCTGCTCTTGATGTTTTGGCAAATGTGTTCCGAGAGGAATGCCTTCCCATTGTGTTGCCAATATTGAAAGAAACCCTATTCCATCAAGAGTGGGTAATCAAAGAGAGTGGAGTCCTGGCTCTGGGCGCCATTGCTGAAGGTTGTATGCAAGGCATGATTCCCCATCTACCCGAACTGATACCGTTCCTGATAAGTTGTTTGTCCGACAAAAAAGCACTTGTTCGTTCCATTACCTGTTGGACATTGTCCCGATATGCCAATTGGGTCGTCAATCAACCACACGATCAATATCTCAAACCATTGATGGAAGAATTGCTGAAAAGAATTTTGGACTCGAACAAGCGTGTGCAGGAAGCGGCGTGTTCAGCTTTCGCTACACTTGAGGAAGAAGCCTGCACTGAACTGGTACCATACTTAGAGTATATTCTCAAAACTTTGGTCTACGCGTTTTCAAAATATCAGCACAAGAATTTATTGATCCTTTATGATGCTGTGGGTACTTTGGCTGACTCTGTAGGACATCATTTGAACACTCCTGAATATATCAATATTTTGATGCCACCGCTGATAGAAAAGTGGAATTTGTTGAAAGATGACGATAAAGACCTGTTTCCTTTGTTGGAGTGTTTGTCTAGCATAGCGACAGCGTTGCAATCTGGTTTCCTGCCATACTGCGAGCCTGTATACAGACGATGCATTTCCCTCATTGAGCAAACCATAAATCAGGATATGGTATTTTTTATTTATTTGTTTTTAAGCGTTTTATATAAATGTTTTTTTTTTTTTTGCATTGTTCTTGAAAGGCCTGTAAATCAAATCCAGGATTTGATCAACCAGACAAAGAGCGTATGATTGTAGCGCTCGATTTACTCTCAGGGTTGGCTGAAGGACTTGATGGTCACATTGAGGCATTAGTTGCGAACAGTAATATTATGCAATTGCTTTACCAATGTATGCAAGATGCACTACCAGAGGTTTGTATTTGATTTCTGTATGAATTACTTGGTTATTAAATTTACGTGTTTTTGTTTTAATTTGTGTGCAAAGGTACGGCAATCGTCATTTGCATTGCTTGGAGATTTGACAAAAGCCTGTTTCCAACATGTCCATCCATTTATGTCAGACTTTTTCCCAATTCTGGGACAGAATTTGAATCCAGACTTTATATCGGTGTGCAATAATGCAACATGGGCAATTGGTGAAATTTGCATGAAATTAGGTAAGTACAAAACATTGCTGGAATTGGTTATTATATCAAAAATTCGGAAAAATATTAAGAATCGGGGATTGAAAGCTAAAAATCCAAAATGGGAGAGTAGACCTTTAATTCATGATGTTTTTGTTGTGTTCCTGTTCACTGTACTACAATATAACGTATTTCAATCCAATGATAGCACCTTGTGCCTATTTGGATTTAGTTCAATTTTTATTTATTAATAGTCAATGCGTGTTTTTAAATTGTATTCATTAACGATTGTAGCTAGGGGTAATTAAAAATGTATTTATTATTCAATAAATAAAATACAAGAACCTAATTATATATTTAACAATTCTACAATTGTATTCCATTAGGGGAAGAAACGAGGCAATATATCCACCTTGTCCTTAAAGAACTGTTTGTTATAATCAACCGTCCTAATACACCTAAAACTCTATTGGAAAATACAGGTAAGCTGCACAGAATTTTAATATTGCATAAGAAAAATATGTAACTTACAACATATATTGTGTTATAATTATTTTATTTTATAAAACGTGTTTCACAATTATTTATATTTGTTAACTGTTTGGTTTTGTTTAAAACAGGTCAGCTGGTTACTAAATATATAATCAAATGTTAAATCAAATTTGTTAATCTGTACAAAAAACGGACGCATACAAATTAAACTTCTTGATAAATGCGCGTACAGCAATAATAACCTAGAAATATTGATTTTCTTTTTTTACAATTAAAAAAAAATTGTTATATGTAACCAAAAATAAGATAGTTTTTTTATCATAAATATGTTGTTTGCTTAATTTTATGTGATATTTTTATGTATATACATATTATTTTCTTTCTTTTTTTGTTGTTTTTAGCTATAACAATCGGTCGTCTAGGTTATGTGTGCCCCGTTGAAGTGGCTCCTTATTTGCCAGAATTTGTACGACAGTGGTGTGTAACAATTTCTAATTATTTTTTTTTATGTTTCTTATATTTTATTGTGCATTAATTTTCAAGTTTAATAGTTTTATAGTATATATTAATTTTTTTGTTTAATTCAATACTAACACAAAACCGACATGAATGCTTTTCCCTTGTTGTCCTTCCCTTAGTTGTATTTTTTTTAAATAAGAGTTTGTAGGTTTAATGTTTAGGGAACAAAAATTTAATACTTTTTATGATGAATAAAATTTCATACCACAGTTACATAACTGTATGAGATTTTCAGTTTTAAATTTGTATGAAACTTATCTTATTTTTAATCTTTCTTTGAGATTTGATTATTTGTGTTAATTAATTTATCTTAATACAGAACCAATATCATAATTCAAACTCAATTAAGAATTGACTGCATTAGAATGCTACAACCGTTTTTTAACGGAACCCCTACAATAGTCAGTTCTTTTCTTTTAAAAAGAACATTTTTTGAGGTCTCATGTTCAATGATTAGTTGTGAAGAAAGTTCTTTCGCAAATCTTTTTGGGCAAGGGCAAGGCGATTTCGTCTTTTAATTAAAGCTTCTTAATAACCCCTGTATAGAATGTAATAATAAATAAATAAAAGTAGAGTCAGATTAATAATATTCTATAATAGCATGAATGAGCGGTCGAAAAATTTCAAATGACAAATCTGTTGTCAAGATCGGTTCCGTACCGACAAAGGATTAGATGGTTGGTTTATCATCGGGCTATCATTTGGCGTTGAACTGTCATCCCAAAAGTCGATTTCCAAAATTTTAAACGGTTTTTGGTAATGCATATTGCCAGAAAGTGACAAATCCTCCAAGTCTACCTCTTGTCATGATAAAATTTTAGGTCCCTTCAATTGCTGCCGAATTGTTGGGCCCCAATTTTTGTATTACTTAGAAAACGTACAAAGGATATATATGGAGTAAAAATTATGTTTTTTTTTTATAAATAAAAAAGGTCACAAAAAAAGAAAACATTGAGGGCTGATTTGGTTGCTTAAAAATATTGAAAATCGCTGAGTAAAGTGTATCGAATAGTAATATTTTTTTTTGTATTTTCGAAATAGCATTATCTTTGAATATTCTCACTCTGCTTTTCTTTGAATTTACTAGGTTTCTATGAGAACGCAATTGCCGTTACTCGCAAGACCCGCTTCTATATTCTATTATATTTTTCGATTTTCTCATTTTTATTCTAATATTTCCATACAATTTATTATTATTTATTTCAACTGATAAAAATGAAGAAAAACGGGTTTAAGTCCAAAAATGGCAATGAAATTCAAAAAAAAATTTTTCTTGGGCGTTATTTCTAAATCGATTTGGGCGCTTTTTCTTTTTTGACGTATTTTCTAATGCCCAATGTTGAGGAATTGCCATTCTTGAAAAGATTGAAATTTCTTATCAATTTAATTGGAAATATTTTTGCAAGTGTAGTAAGTGTACATATCTCGCACTCGACTACTATTAAATTAGGTAGGTGGAATGAAGTTTCAATACGATTCATGTGTCAGCAGTGATTTTCTTAAAAACAAACTGAGGTACATACATATATCTTAGCTCAAAGACTACTAGTAGAAGATTCTTTTTGTTCGTTAAATATAACGGTTTCTGTAAATGTCCTATTTTTTTTATGTTTAATCCACATTAATGTTTGTTTGAAACAGAAAATGGAATATTTTATTTCAGAACAAGAAATGTACTTTTTTTTAATAAACTTGATTATTTAGGTGCACATCTTTGCGTCATATAAGAGATAATGATGAAAAGGATTCAGCTTTCCGTGGAATGTGTCACATGATTACAGTGCATCCGGCCGGTGTAGTCCCTGATTTTATATTCTTCTGTGATGCTATTGCATCATGGGTAAATCCCCCAGCAGATCTTCATCAAATGATACAGAAGGTAAGACAAAATTTAATAAAAAATGTATGTGATTATATATTTGTGTTGTTAAAGATTTTACATGGATTTAAAACACAAGTCGGTGAAGAAAATTGGCGTAGATTTGTCGATCAATTTCCTCCAAATCTGTCTGAACGCCTTGTTGCAATGTATAGTATCTAAGCAAAAGCATTGCATCTTTGTCAACCATAATAACTACAACAAGGTAATAGAAGAACATCATCTATTAAAAATTGTTAACAAAATTATTCATAAAAATACACTGAAATTAAACTGTAAGAAAAGTAAAAAAAAATTTAAAGAGTCTTAAACACAATGGTTCTTAAAACAAGACCCTATTCATATAAATATTTAAGACGTGTAAAATATATTAAGTACATTTATATTTAACAGAAAATAATTGGAAAAAAACACTATACTAAACTTAAAATGGATGGTCTCTCTTGATATTTAAACAAAATATTAAATACCAAACTAAATTTAAGCAATCCATTAACCACATAAATATGGGAGGCATAAAGTATGTGCATAAAAAGTGTAATAATGTGTATTTAAAAAAAAAAGAATGAAATAAGAAAAAGGTTTCTTCTCCTTAGGTCTCTTATATCTATTCTTTTTCAAGATAAGGGTAAAAAAATACCAAACCAAAAAAAAAAAAACACTATTATTACTAACAATAACAATTAATCGCATTTTCATTCCCCTCTTTTCATACCTAATCAAAATGTGTATGGTAACAAATAACATATAGCAACTCGTGGTCAGTTAAAATGTAATTATTATTTAAATGACTCAGGATAAAATCTGTTTCATTGTGTATGCAATCATTTAATCTCTTATTGGTTTTAAATTTTTGTATAGTAGGTTTTTGAATTTTAATTTTTGGGAGGGTGTAACTTTTAAAACTTATGTATTCTAATACGATTATAAAATAGAAAAATATTTAATGTGTTTATTATGGATGACAACTTAACTCAGCTGACAATTTTACATTTACTACTTGTCTACTATAACTGAGCTTTTAGACAGCTAAATAATATTTTTTGTATTATGAAAGGGAATACATTTACTTTGAGTTGAATTTTTTTCATAATTGAAATTTATTTTTTTTTTTCAAAGTTTTTCACCAGAAATCGACTCAGTTGAGTTATCTATAATATTACCATAAGTCTTTAAGAATTCACATCCAGTTTTTTTGGGTATGTTACTTTTTCATATACAAATTAAATGGGGTATTTTAAAGGTCCTTACATAAATTACAGTTTTGGCTGTTAAGTTTTTATGACCTATTGGTTATTGGAAATGTATTTTATTTGATTTTATTTTCAGTTGCTATGGTATTCGTTTTTCTTTTTTAAGTTAGAGCAAAGCATATATTGTAGCTCCCTTGGCATAATAATAAGTGCATTATGCTGTCATACAGAAGGTGCGGGTTCGATTTATAAGTCACCCGGTTCAGGCTTTCCACGAGCTGTTAGGCTCTAATTTACTCAGTTAAAGCATTTTTTCAAAGGTTACACTGTTCATTCGGGCTCTGCTCAGAACTAAAAAGAAAAACGCTTTAACTTAGTGGATTACCAAAATATACGTACACGTGTTTATTATAGGTATTAGATTGGTGATATTGAATTCAGTTGGTTTTTGCTCAGTTTTTGGTGGTGTTCTAAATGTATAAAATGATGCTATTATTTTCACTAAGCATTTAGACCTTAACCGCAAGGATCCGATTGAAATAAATGAAAAATTATGCATATTCATTTTCGTCAAACATTCATAAATTAATCAAACCCACACCTTTTGTGATACGTATTGATTATTGAAAAAATATCAATTTATGGTGCGTTCTGCATTAGCAAAAAGTCTGTCATGCACAAATATTTGGCGTTAATGAATTGATGCAAAAAGGCCTCTCAAGCGAAAAACCCCCTCCCTTAATTTTCAGTAACTTTAGTAGAATGGTGGAAACCTTGATATTAAAATGAAAATTTTAAATTGTTTGTAATATACATAAAAATGTAATCTAAAGCAGAGTTTGCAAAGTCAAGGGAAAGGCTCCATTTTCAAAATCTCATAACTTAAAATATAATATAATAACAACATTTGTTGATTTCAGTCGCTATACAAAATGACATCGGATATTTTTAATTAAAAAAACTGCAATAGTTAGTTTTCAATCGAAACCCAGGTCTGTTTAAATTGAATTTAAGAAATACTTCCAATAACCAAAAATTCATAAGCATCATAAATTATATGTAATTTGGTTTGTATGAAAGTAAAAAAATTTCATTTTTTTGGGGCTTCATCAATATAAAATAAAACATCATCAATTATACTTTTTATAATTAGTACAGTCAAACTAGATTTTACTTAACAATAATTTGTAAAGGTCTGGTTTTGAAATTTTAAAAATTAGTAAGCATTGGTCCGACTTCTGTAGTAAGCGTTAAAAAGATAGATGTCGATAAAGTCCCTAAATTTCTCCTTCGATCAAATGAATTGAAATATATCAGTTTAAAGAATAATCTTATCGATATCGGAGAAGCACAATTTTATTGTATATTTGACTTTGAGAACCAATAAAATGTATAACGGGCTGGACCGTTACAAATTATTGTGATGTACCTCCCATTATGTGTTTAGTCTGACTATACTAGTAAAAAGTTAATAAATAGGGTTAACAAATTTTAAGAACAAAATATTTTTTTCTATTTCAAATTTATTGTTTAGGGTAGAATTAAGTTCCGCGTATTGATATTTCGTCGGGTTCGCGTCGCGTTTCAAACTAAAGTAAATAAATTTTAAATAAAAACAAAGCAAATATTGAATATTTCATTTTTATTATCAAATTACATAATACATAAAAAAATTAATGAATTAACTAATTTACTTTATTGAGTAGTGCCATTAGAATTTTAAAGAATAACAAAATTTAGCACCAGACCAGATAGATATTTCTGATATTAATAATATCATCAACTATTAGCAATGAGATTTAAATACAAATTAAGAATTAATATAAAACAACAACAAAAATAATAACAAAAAATAATCACAAAACTTGTTGAAATATAAAAAGACTGAAAATTTCCTTTTTGTACAAATTAAAATTAAAAAAAAAATAGATTAAACAAAATATGAAACAAATATACTTAAACTTATGAAAAAAAAATTATTAACATTTTTTTAATCAATTTAGATATTAGTTGTTTTTATACAGACAAGGGATTTTCTTTTATCATTTTTATCTTTTTTCTATCCTGTGACGAACTTTGAGTAGAAAAGAAATAAAAACATCCAAAAGAAAATGTATAATACAAAAAGATAATAAAATTGAAATATTTGATTTTTGCTTAATAATAATAAAAATCGCGTTTCGCCGTTGTCGTTTCTCTCTCGTATTTTATATATCTCGCGTATCGTGTCGTCATAATTGAACTAAATTTATACATGTATAATTAAAATTAAAAAAAAAAAAAAAACAAATAAACTATATCTATAAAACAAATAAAAATGTTGTGTGATCATATTGTGGTACCAAATTAGTATTATTATAACATTTAAATGTATTTTTATTTGTTTAATTTTCCTTTAACTAAAAACGAATCAAATCAAAATAGAAACATTATGATTAACATCCAAATTCAATTATTTCAAACAATAGTTAATCTCACAAATCAATATTCTTTGACCAGCTTTTTTTGTTATACTTTTTTCCAATGTTAATTTTGTTTAATTTATTTATTCTAATTTATAGAATGTCCGAATATTATATGCGTTTTTATATTGAAAACAAATTTAAATTTTATTTATCAACTATACAATTTAAATTAAATTATATGTTTTAGGGATTAATAAAAAAAAACAAAACAAATTAAAAATACAAAAAACTTTGTACATTATCAAAAAAAAAAAAAAACAATAATAACAATGAAGTAATTAAAGAAAATGTAACTTATTTGGGGAAGTATCGCCGTGTTCGTGTCGTCGTCATCGGGTTCAATGGACTTCCGCCCCAAGGTCCCAATACAAATAAAAATAATTAATAATAAAAAAAAATCATTAAACATAATATCGCGCGTTTTATAATAAATCCAATGTATCGCTATTACTTCTATATCTATGTGAAATTTATTTATTCAAAGGGAAATTATATTATTTTTGTTTATAAAACTAGATTTATAACTTAAATATAAGTAACTATGACAAAAAAAAATACTAAAATAAAATCAATAAAACATTGCAGTATAAAAAATATCTATATTTGTATAATGTGTTTTACAGATGACTATATATTTTTATATACATAAGTATCCTATAAGAGGAGTTTATAAATTTAAGAAAAATACTTATAAATAAAATTAATTGATGTTTACCACCAAGAACAATTTATTAAAAACAGACAGTCCAGTTAAAATGTATAATGTATATTTTTGTTCCTAATTCACCATAAAAAACAATCTCATCTTTAAAATTTAATTACAAAGAAATATGATTTCCCTTTGAAAAAACGAAGAACGGGAGTAGAAACAAAGCCTTAACAATAAAAGCAATTCTTGGGAGATTTTATATGGTAAGAAATTGAACTTTGAGGTTTCGTTCAACTTGAAAAAAAAAAATAAAAGAATAATGTTTTGGAAAAAGAGATTTAAATTTAATTGACAAAAAGAGGAAGGAGAAAATAAGATTTTCTAGCTTTGCTAAAATCTATCTAGGAAAAAATCACAATTCGAATAAAACACTTTTCAGGGTTTTGTACGAGGATTTTTCAATGAGAAAACTGATAAACATCACTAGAGAGAGTATTGAACTGTAATATGATGAAAACGAGTAATATTACTACTCGTAATTCATAACATGGGTCTAGTTCAGTAGTGAACCCAAGAGCGTAACTAATGTTGTAAAAGAAATGTTAGAAGCAACTAAACCTGGTGGTTTCCAAGAAAAGCATACTTTAAATGATAAAAAGTATTTAACTTGGTATAAAAAAACGTTCAGGCCAGCAGTTAGATAGAAAAGAAAAGGCTATGTTGTAAAAGAAATGTTAGAAGCAACTAAACCTGGTGGTTTCCAAGAAAAGCATACTTTAAATGATAAAAAGTATTTAACTTGGTATAAAAAAACGTTCAGGCCAGCAGTTAGATAGAAAAGAAAAGGCTATGTGTATTGCGCATTCGTCAGTAAACTTATTGATCTACTCTGGTATTTCTCCTTCCTCCGATAGTTAAGTATATTCTCCAATTGCATTTTATTTATTTTCACAAAAATATACAATAGAAATTTCATCCTTCAATTTCTATTTGTTTTCATTTTCAAATTCTCAAAGTTACAAAAAAAAAGCAGTTTCTTTCATAAACATATCTCCAAAAAATAAATAAAACGGATTATAAATAAATATAAAAAAGCTTAAAAATAAAAAAAACAAATAAAACACAACAAAAAATAAATCGTGATTTCGTATGTACCTAAACCAAATTCGCCGGGAATTTGGTCGCGTCGCGTTTTTTCGCGTTTTACTCGGGTGATCTTTAACGTTTAAGTAAATTTATTCAAATCAAATTTAGGGTCTAGCGTTTACAAAAATATTCAAGATTAAAACTAAAAACAGTTAAATATAATAAGCAAAAAAGATTCATTAACACACACAAAAAAAAACAAAAAAAAAAAATACACTAACATTTTAGGGGGAAATTATTTTAGTTTTAAATCATTGTTGGTTTTTAAGGTTTTCATATATTTTTTTTAACAAGTTATTTTCATATAATTTAAAAAAAAAATAAATGTTTTATGTTGAATAATTAATAATTTTAAATACCCTGCATACACAGCTTTCCTCATAAGTAAAAAAAAAGAACATGCAAATACAGAAACAAATATTTACAACTAAATTATTTGTTATTATCTTTGACAAAATTAATCATAACAAATGCTCATCACAAAAACAAAGAAAAAAAAAAAAAAAAAAACAAACAAAACAAAATAAAATTAATCTATGGCAATATATGTATGTATACATTTTTTTAGTTTTGATAGGGCTCTAAAAATAAACTATATTTATGCAAACTAATAATAAATTTATAATAATCTAATAAATGACAAAAACAGTCTTTGCCCAAAATATAATTGTTCCTCAATATTGTTTGTAGAAAATCATACATTTTTTAATTTGCTTTTCTCTAATTCCCCGTTTATAATAAGTTGTTTGCTTGAATGCCAAATCAAATAAAAACAAGAAAATGTTTTGAACATTTCCTCTTTTATATTTCTCTGCAATCGCATGTATGTACTTCTGGTTATTAATTTTCTATTGTATGAGTAGTGTGATCCCTAATAAATAATTACCAAACAAAATACTATTTTTGAAACGTTTTAAACAAATGTTATATAAAAAAATAATTTTAAACACTAATATATATAATAAAATTAATAAAGCTACTTTATTAAACCTACATACATAATTGATTTACCAAACATTGTAATGATATTTGAGTATAACTGTAGTTGAGTATTAGTTATAATATTCGCATCTATGTATGTATGTTAATTGTAGAAGACAAAAAAGAACAAATAATAAAAAAAACAATAAAATTAGTAATTGGCAACACATGCAAGAATATAAACTTAAGAAAATACATATTATAAAAAAGAACGAAAGACAAAAAAATAAAAGACTTTTATTTTATACAATTTTAAGGAATTACAGCACTTGGGTATTTAATTAAGGTGGCTCTACGTAAACTGTGGTGGTTATCTTATTTCAGTTACGCACGTTTAGTAGACTGAGTAGACTGGAGTTTGACATCTGGAATTTTCTTTTTTAGACCAATTTGTGTACTTTTTTAATTGAATTATTGCATTTTCGATAAGTTTAAAACTTACGCTCAGATCAAGCTCATGCCCACTTTTGAGTAATAGTCCGGGAGCTGGCGACACTTTTCAATGTCTAAGATGCGTACTCATGAAATATTTTTTTTCTTGTAGTTCTGAGGTAGGTGACGACGAAATTCGACTGCTGCCACCTGGGTAGTGGTGGGTTGATTTACTGTGAATTTTTGAAGTTGCAAAAAAAACCGAAAATTTGTCTAAAATGCGTACTCATGAAACCAGTGACATATGTTAGTTTAACATTTAAAACGATGAAAAAACTTGTGCTTACACCTGGAGGGTGGTGGAAAGTACCGCTGCCAGTTAAGGGAAGTTGGGCCCCTCGTAATGCACTGTAACCTAATTATTTTTTTCCTGGCCTTAAAATCTTGTAGAAAAAAATTTTTTGATTGAATTTCATAACTAATTAGACAAAGATTACGGGAAAAATAGCACGTGCTTTAAAAGGTCATCTTTTACCCTAAAAAAGGGGCAAAAGGGGGGAAAAACACTCTTTTGAAAGTTTTTTTTTTTTAATCTCAAAAACTACATGCATTTTTATGAATCTGATAAAGAAATTTTAGATTTCATACAAACATAGACCAAATGATAAAATTATAGAAAAAATAGGGGGTGCCGGGGTTAAATGTTCCCTTTTTACGCATCTCAAAAACAAAATGTATTTTAAAGACTTTTTTCTTCTGAGGTTTTTTTATTCACAAATTCATATATACTTTATTAATTATTATACCTATATAAAATAAGGGAAGGTGCTTGGGGAGGGGAATACATTTTTAGATTTTTTTGTCATATATCATAATGAAATTCATTTTTAGTAATCCGCTAATGAGGTTTATTCTGAACACATTCAAAATCAAACAAATTCAAAACAAATCGAAAACAGAATTAAAAAGATGGATAAGAATATTCACAAACCAATAACATTTTTCCTAGTATACGTTCCTATCCGTTTTAATACTGTTTCTAATTAGGTACTAATTACCTAAATCCCTCAAAGAACAACATACCCTTTTTATTCAGAAGACAAATAATACAAAACACAATTTTTTATGTTTTTCTTTTTTTTAATTTCGTGTTCTTTAAAAATTATAACATTATACTCTCGTGTGAATATCCAAAAGTTTCCATTAAACAGGATAAATCTTCTTCATCAAAATCCTCACTTGTGCTGACTTGGGTGTTTCTTGATTCTTCTTCAGCATCAGTTTCCTCACTATCATTTTGGATACTAGAGTCTATAAAATTGAGAAATAATTTCAAAAAAAGTATAAAATGAAGAAGGAGTCTATTTTGTAATTACCTGCATAACTGATTTTCGAAAGATCTTCGAATACAACTTCTCTGACTGAAGTTGGTAATTGATTTTGTAAAAATTGACATTCGGGCTTCATTCACGTCGCTAAGCTGTTTGTAGCCGTACATACAGCAAACAAATTTCTCCAACGTTTGGAATACATCTGCTTCAACATCTGGATAATTTTGTAGTCTTGAGTAGGTTTCGATGAATTGAGGAGAGTTTTGCAAAATTGTGAATGTTCGGATAATTCAGTTACTTCAATGTTTTCACTATAAAATATGGAAATGTGTACGTTAATAGAATTTTAGAACAAACACTTTTCATTTAGATTCGAAACTATTGTTATTGCATGATTTTGTAAAAATAGATAAATTATAATTTAGAAATTATTTAGGTACACTTACTTTGTGATCACAGATGTTGAAAGTCCCGATATATTAGATTCACTTCTGGGTTCATTATCACATTGTTTATATTTTTTCCTTACTGCATTAAACTTGCTCAAACACTTTGAATGGTAACCTTCACTTATGCTTTGTGAATATTTTTATCCATCTTTTTAATTCTGTTTTCGATTTGTTTTGAATTTGTTTGATTTTGAATGTGTACAGAATAAACCTCATTAGCGGATCACTAAAAATGAATTTCGTTATGATATATGACAAAAACACGAAAAATGTATTGCCCTCCCCAAGCCGCCTCCCTTATTTTATATGTGTATAATAAAGTATGTATGAATTTGTGAATAAGAAAACCTCAGAAGAAAAAAGTCTTTAAAATACATTTTGTTTTTGAGATGCGTAAAAAGCGAACATTTAACCCCGGCACCCCCTATTTTTTCTATAATTTTATCATTTGGTCTATGTTTGTATGAAATCTAAAATTTCTTTATCAGATTCATAAAAATGCATGTAGTTTTTGAGATTAAAATAAAAAAACTTTCAAAAGAGTGTTTTTCCCCCCTTTTGCCCCTTTTTTAGGGTAAAAGATGACCTTTTAAAGCACGTGCTATTTTTCCCGTAATCTTTGTCTAATTAGTTATGAAATTCAATCAAAAAATTTTTTTCTACAAGATTTTAAGGCCAGGAAAAAAATAATTAGATTACAGTGCATTACGAGGGGGCCCAACTTCCCTTAACTGGCAGCGGTACTTTCCACCACCCTCCAGGTGTAAGCACAAGTTTTTTCATCGTTTTAAATGTTAAACTAACATATGTCACTAGTTTCATGAGTACGCATTTTAGACAAATTTTCGGTTTTTTTTGCAACTTCAAAAATTCACAGTAAATCAACCCACCACGGGTGAGCCTGCAGCAGTCGGTTTTCTGTTCGTCGGGCACCTAAATTACACAAAAAACATAAAATCATGAGTACGCAAATCTTACAATTTTTTGTGTCGCCAGCTCCCGGACTATAAATGATTTGGAACTTTGTTAAAACAATCGATAGTATTTGAACACAGTTTAAATTTAGAAGCGTGTCATTCTGCAACGAGGCACGATCAATTTCGTAAAACATTCATAATTGCATAAAACCAGCATCAATTTATGTTTAAAGTGTACATTATTGCAAACTTACAGTGAGCGTCAAAAGTGAGTAAACACCAATATGATTTCTGCAGTTACATGGAATTCGAACAAACAAATAAACAATGGATTCTAATAATAAAAATAAATCAAAACACAACTAAAAATTAAGAATATAGCCTCTTACAATTTTTCCTAATAAAAACTAAACCTACTCCATATTAACGCGTCAGAAGTAAGAAAACATCATAAACAGAATATAAGGAGCACAGTAAAACATGATGGTGTGGCAGCATATTCGATAGGGAATCTTGTTTTCATTGAAAGTATAATGAATAATCAAGACTATCTAAACATCCCAAGCAATAACCTTCAAAAGACCTTACGCAAATTAGGGATGCTTAGCAATTAGATCTGTTAGCAAGACAATGATCCTAAGCATACCTCGCAGTTCCTTAAAGAATGAATACTTTATAGGACCTCAAAGCACCTCGACCACCCTCCCCAATCGCCGCAACTAAGCCCCATACAACATTTATGGGATCATTTGGACCGGCAAATTTCACAAACGGGCCATCAAGAACAAAGATGACCTTAAAAGGCTTTAATTGAAGAACTGTCCCAAATATCCTCCGATGTTAGAAATAACATTGTTGTTTCCATGTCACGCTGACTAAGAGATATTATGAAGTCTAAAGGTGATCAAATGAAATACCCAGTTTTTTACTTGAAGTACTATATTTATAAATAATTTTAAGATATAACAGATGTTTACTTACTTTTGACGCGTAAAATATGAAGTATATTTAATTTTTATTGGGTAAAAATGCATTAGTTCGTTTTTTGAAATTTATTTTGGTTTTGATTTTTTGCTATTAAATACAAATTTTATTTTGTATTATTGGAATTCAATTTTTGTTTATTTTTTGGTTTCAATTCCATGTAACTCAAGAAATCATTTAGGTGTTTACTCACTTTTGACGCTCAGTGTATATCAAGTAATGAGGAAACTTCTGTAAACTCATAAAGATCAAATTTTTGTGGACCATGGGTTTTTTGCAATGTTGATCCTGATATAAATCCGTCACCAATAACCCATCAAGAATTTTCTTGGTTATGCTTTGTTTGAAGATTGGGCATCAATTGTTGCAAGTTTGCAATAATTAAAGTTTTATAAAAAAAAGGGAGGCCAGTTTGATGTATTTATGAATGTTTGGGCAAATTCCTTAACGCATATCTTGCGCAAATTCTGCTAAGCAAACAGTTCCAAAATGCAAATACAGAAATCTCTGCTAAGCAGAGTGTCCCTAAATGCAATCGATACTACTTTCTTGCGCAAATGCAGAGGCATTTGTGCAAATGTCAAACATTTCTTGCGCAATTCTCTTACATATGCGTATTCTGATTTGGTATATCTGCTTTGCAAATCTTGCGTTTAGGAATTTGGCCTTTGTTTCTGCAACAAGCGTTTGCTAATTTACACTTCATACAAATCAGAATATTCTTCTTCTTAAAACAAGGAGTACCCGTTACAGAAGTCGTCATGGATCGTCTCAGAGCCACTTCGTTCGTCGTGCTAAGAAAACAGATCAAGTCTTTGATCTTTTGTTCAGCTAATTCGTTAAGGTCGTCGTTCATTTCGCTCTGTGACCAGGAATTCAGATAAGAGTGACATTGAGATTAATGTTCAGGCTCGCAAGCTCATCGCTGTACCAAGTTTCTTTAAAATCAAAACAAAATCCAATATGTTATTTAAAAAACTATATTTGACTCCCTTAATCCAATTAATTAGAAAACTCAAACTTTGTTTATTTCTGTGTACAATTTGTGTCTTATTTACAACATGCTTAATACCTGCTTTCAATACCTGCAGTAAAAAAAAAACATAGAATGTGGATATTTATTGTGTGCAGATCTCATACCATTCTTTAAACCTAGCAACGGATCTTTCCCAAATTTTCATTCTCTCTTGGTTATCCGATTTGAATTCTTCTCGTGGTTTAAAAACTTTATCAACAATTCGGAACTGTCTTATTTCGTTTCGACTTTTCCAAATTCCTAGAAAAACAGTATTTTTGTTAAATAATTTAATAAAAAAAATTAAGTCTAACCAATATTGAGCCCAGCTACGTAAGCCGATCCAAGTACACTCGATTCAGAATTTATAGCGCGTTCCACACTGACCCCAACGAGATCAGCTAAAAATTGACATATAAAATTGTTTTTCGAAACTCCGCCATCGACTCTATATACATAGATATATTAACAGAATTTAATTGAAATGAGTTCAAATATTGGAATGTAATAAGATAAAATTACGCACTTTAAACATTGCATTGTATAATTTGTTTCACTTTGTGTTGCTTCACATATTTGTGCAATGCGAAAAGCGATACTTTCTAAAATCGCTCTTACTAAATGGGATTTCGTAGTCGATGGAGTTATACCTAGAAAACCCGATGCTGCTTTGTAATCGTTCACCGGAGGCTGAGGAAAAAATTCAATGATATTTATTCAAACTTGCAAGACTTCAACAACTATAACTTACTCCGATTCCACTGAACGCAGGTACAAAATAAACTCCACCAGTATTTTCCACTGAATTTGCAATATCCGAAGTTTCAGAGGGATTATCAAAAAGGCCACACGATTGAGCCCAGGAAATCAGAGTACCCGTATCCTGGGCTGATCCCTCAACACAAAATTTTAGTTCATCATTTGTTTTTGTATCTTTGAATTGCCAAGCTACTAATGGGTATAGACCATGTATGGAAGCCTGGCAGTGCTTCCCCGTAATCAGATCTAGAAATGAACCAGTTCCCATGGTTATCTTCAGATCGCCTTCTTCGAAACAATTCGAACCCCACAAAGATGCGGTTTGGTCGCTTACCGATGATGTTATAGGAATCCGGGCACCGAATAGCGATTCATGAACGCATCCGAAATCGGCAGAGTTTGAAACAACTTTTGGTAATAGGCTAAGCTATGAATCAAGTTATACTTAGACCATAAAGATTCTCTAGTGCTTTTATTTTATTCTTACATTTATTCCAAACATCCTTTTCATCAAATCCGACCAAGCAAGGGTAAATGGATCAAACAAGCCCGTAGCAGTGGCAGACGTTATATCAGTTATGTGTTCAATTTTCAGGTCTTTGACTGATCCAGTCCTGGGGGAAAATAATAAAAAGTAAATATTTTATATGATTTATTTATGAAATATGGAAAATGAAAATGTAAGAATTTGTTAATGAGTGTTATGAAAAAACACCATTTCGCTGATATTGGACTCTTGATTGTTGGTTATATTGACAAATTACCTGCTGTACTTTTGGTTTCTTTAGCAGCAGCATATAAAAGTACCATAAAGTCATGCATCATTATGGTTAGATTAGACCAAAATAAATATTTCAGTGTGAGAAACTTTCACATTTGTGTAGTACTGCTAAGGAAAGAATCTCTGAACCTAATAGTCCACTATTGGGCTCAAGGTTAAGCTGATGGGCATATCGTGCGAGTGTAACGGTTGAATTGTTTTAGAAGAGTAGAGGAACTGGCTTTTTAACTACAAAACTATAAAAATTACGATAAGATTATGAAAGACATAAAACATTGCGGAGGTGCTCCAGAAATACCATTGTTTGCTTTATACTATGTATCACATTGTCGTGGTGTCGTTGTTTAATGATTTAATCTAGTAAGTTGTAGGTATGTATGCAAACCCCTTTTTTCTTTAAAAATAATTCGTTTCTGTTATTTTATATTCAAATATATATATTTATATGTATGTAGGATTATAATCCTGGGGTAGAATCGACTAAGGTGACTGTCATATTTATGACAATCAGATGTGATCAAATTAAATTTCGATTTAAATTTTGGCATTTTTTTTTTGTCGCTTGAATAAAAATTTACATTTTTAACATTTTTTTGTTCAATTTAATAATTGAAATTTTTGATGTAAGGATACAAATAAAATTTTAATGTATTTATGTAGATTATATTTCTGTGGTGTTTGGTAGAAACATTATAACTCCGTAAAGTAATTTGTGTTGCTTTCACTTAACATCGAGCTAGAACCTTAAAGGGTAAATTGATTTTCTTAAAATTTGGAACATAATTTTTAAAGAATATTCTCATAAATGTTCTAAGTTTGAAGAAAATCAGTCGACCCGTTTAGGACTTAGCTCCATGTGAAGTGGACGTAAAAACACGCAAGTTATTTCATGGGCATATCACGTTTCTACCAAACACCACATTTGTTTTGAAAATCTATCCATTGGGTTATTAGAGCACCTACCTAAATATGAGAATTGCTCTGAAGCTTTAGAGAACTTTAGACTTTCCATATCGGAGAGAGTGAGCAATTACTTGTTTCCACAAGGTGCTCTGTGAACCACATTCCCAGAATTGAAAGCTGTTTCCTCATTGAAAGTGCCGCTCGTGGATAGTGGCATCGGGGTTTACGTTTCAATGCCACAACAGAATTTAGTTTTTGAAATTCTTCGAGGTCTTAGGTTCTACATTGGACAATGCTGAGCTTATAAGCTTTTTTTAGTCATACATCCGTAGGACAAGGATGTGAATCTAGAAACCATTTCCAAAAGCTGAAGTCAAAGCTGAAAGAGAGTCGCAGGCAAAACGGATTGAAAACTACCCATTTTGACTTGTATTGGGCGTTGCGAAAAGATGTTTCTAACCAAATAAACGAGATATTCGTCAATAGCAAATACACTCGTTTAAGATAAAAGAGCTTGATGCATAGAGCTTGATGAATAGAGATCTTTCAGTACTCCTGCAACAATATACAAGTTTCATTTTAAAGAAAAATAAGCTTTTCCATAACATGTACATGGCTGCCATATAACTGGCGGTCAGAATTTATTTTACATACATTTATAGCTAAAACAGGAAATATCACTCTATTAATTAAATGGTTTCTCTTTGTAGAATAAAAGTTGCTTTAAACCTAAAACAATCGGTCATTTCATGACCAATTCGTGCTAGACTTTTATATTTTAACTATTAATTAGTAAATTAGCTTAAGTTAATTAACTAAAACAAATTCATTTCACTTTTATACAGTAAGATTGTAAACAATAATAAATCTTGGACTCATTTTAATGCATTTTTACTTTGAGTAAATATGCAATTGACATTTGATCAGCTATTTAAGAAAAATTCCTACTAAAACACTTTTGAGGGCCAGGGCTTTTATAAACATCAACAATAAATGAGTCAACGATCTCCCAACAATTATCAATTTTCTTCCTAAAAGACTTTTTACAATTCTTTTTATAACAAGACATCGAGTTCGTGTTATACCCAGTTGTATTACAAAATGATGGTGAATAAGAACAATTCTTGAAGCAAGTTATTACATATGTGGGTATATTGATTAACTCCAAATACAGAGATATTTGAATGGAGTGAATTTGTATGTACATATATACATATATGTAGTGGTGCTTATTTTTAAAACTTTGTAATTTCTTTGATTCTTTGATTTTATGAAATCGCTTAAAGTTAATACTTGTCAGCGAATACTTTAAACTTTCCATACAAAATAAACGTAGTTTTTATAGTCTTACTCAAAATTTCGATGAAACTTGATGGAGAATCTTTAATTTGGCACTGTGTACATATGTACACATGTAGTATAATGAGTGTAAAATAATATAATAAAGTATAATGCGTCAAACTCTAAGTAAACTTTTATTGACATTTTGAATAAAAGACTGAAAACTACGTGTATTTCGTATGAAAAATTCAGGTTCTCAGTGATTCAGTTAACGTTAGCCGAGTTCAATATAACTGGACACATTCTTCCTTTTTAATTACCTTGATAGCTTTTAGGAATGGTGTTGACAGGGAAATTCAAAATTAAGCGCCACCCAAGTGCATATACATACATATATACATTTTACACATATTACATCAAAGAGAATAACAAAGAAAAATGTACTTAATTAAATGGGTAGGGTATACTTATCGCTTTTATATGTTTTTCAATGAAGGGTTCAATAAATCTTGCTAGTTAAAACAAATAGAACTTCTACAAAATAATCATTCAATTTTTTGTGATCGTTTATAAATTATATGATGCTAATATTATATTCTGCTTTTTACAAAAATAAAATACAAACAATATACAATTTAAGGTGTAACTCTGTAAGCTTTAGTAATTAGTATTTCACACCATAAATCATTGCCTCTACCAGTAATTGACAATAAGCAAAAAACTGCAATTTTGTATGTACCTTTTCCATTGGTACACATTTTACTTCTGATATACGAGTATGTATATATGTATGTAGATACTTTATGGCAAGTTTTGCATTTCGAAAAAAAATCGAGATCGAGATTTTGATGAATGTTGACATTACTATGATAACGAAGACGAAAAGAGTGGGTCCAGCAATTCCGTCTGTCTGTCTGTATGTCTGCATCTTGACATATGTATATCCTTAACCGCTTAGGCTATTTTCTTCAAACTTATTCTTAGGTTATTCCCTATAGCAGAAATTTAATTGTTGGCTCTTAAACTAACGGTACCTGCCATACAGCAGTTATACAAAATCTTATTTATCTCCACAACGGCTCTAACGATTTCGAAAACAAAATTAATAAATAAATAAAAATTGTGAGTTATGGGAGCGTTCATTCATTTGTGTGGTGTTTCTAAATAGATTTTGGAAAAAACTGGGTAAAAAACTAGATAAAAATTCCAAATTGAGACATTATCATTAATTCATACTACTCGCAACCATATATAGTATTTGATGAGAAAGGAAAATTTACGAATTCACATATCTTTAAAATTAATTAACTTAAGAATCGCAGGTGGTACGAAATTTCGGAATAAACTTAAAAGCTGGGGGTCAGTTCTCTATCTGTGAAACTGTGAAGTGATAAGTTTTTTCACTACTTCACACTGTGCGATTCGCAGTTTATGGAAAAAAAATTAATAAAATGTTAAAATTTTTTCAAACATCAAATAATTTGTTTTCACATTCAAACGATTTTGTGAAAAGATTTTGTGACATCAAAATGAAAGTACATGTTTTGACAAACATTTATTAGAATGAGTTCAAGAATCGCATTAGGTGAGTTCATGAAATGACAAAATGAAAAATGACTACTACTTCACTTTAGACTGGTTATATTTACCCATTATAAACAGGTATGTACATATAAGATAAAATATAATCTTGAATTCTATCTAATATTATGGAATGCAAAACATACATACTATGTATGTATCCAGAAATTAGAAAATGAGTCGGTTGGAATATTTGTTAATATGAATAAAATAAAAACATTGGGGCAAATTAAACAACATTATGAAAAGTAGATATTAGCAAGATATTACTTAACAATTTTGTAGTTTCAAAGCAGTTTACTTACTTTTACTTAATTTAAAAAACCTTTTTTTTTAACTAGTACTAAACAATTTTGGTTAATAAAATGCAGCTAAAATGAACATGTTTAAAAATAGTAAAGTTTATGCAAAACACCCAATATACGCCTTTTTCTATATTTACAAATATTAAAATGTCATACAAAGTTAATTTGATACTTAACACATGAAATAGAGCTAGAATGATCTGTAACTCAAATAAAATGAGCTAAACTTTGTATAAGAATAAAATAGATTTAACATTGTACTAAATCGACTCGAAGGTTATAACTATGATTCATTAACAAAACATAGATTTTGTCAATATTTGCTTTTGGGCTAAATCAAATTATCTTCTGAGCATCCTGCCGGAAATTAAAATGCTACATTATAAATATTTTAAATATTTTTGACTAACCTCAATTTGTATATTATCCATGAGTCCAGGGTATCTATCAAAGCAGTCTTATTTTGAATTGCTGCCTTTAGTTTTGGGTTTGCTTCTATCTCATGAATAAGTCTCAGAGTGACCTTGATTTTAATGATCAAAACAAAAACCCAAAGAAATTTAATGAAAACAAATGCCACACACGCCGCCGCCGTCAAGATAATACTCACTTGTCCATTCATCATTTTCAATACGCTTCCCGCCAAAAAGCGTTTACTACGTGTCAATAAATATAATCCATAAGATAGAGTGTTTAACGTTTTTAGAATTAATCCTGAATTCCATTTATTCACTAGACCATCGGCCCGACAGTCTTTCCAAGTTATAAAATTATGAAAATACTCTTGGGTGTTGCTATCCCAAGTTAGAAACGTGCAACGCTGCGTTGATATCCCCAGGCAAGTTATATCAGAGGACTTCAGATTTGCATCTAAAATAGGTATGTAGGTACATCATATCGCACAAAAAAAAAATAATTTATTAGTATTTTGAACAAAGTCTATTTAAACCTTTGATAGCATTCGCGATAACATTGACTATACTAAGCCACAATTTTTCTGGTTCGATTTCAAAATAACCAGCTCTGGGATTAAGTAATTCCACCTGAAATAGTATTATTTTTAATTATAAATTGTAACCAAATCAATTGTATTTACCAGTTCAGTAGCGGAACCCTTAATTTGACATTTTTCATTGAAAATAAAACATCTCAACGATGTTGTTCCAACATCTAACGATGCAATGAATGACATTTCTTCGTGTCGCTTCACTTCTGAGCTCTGAGTTTCACGTCCGTTTGGAATAATCAATCGAATTAAACTGAATTGAAAACAAGCTCCATGCTGTCGTCATTATCGGAACGCCACTACGGCAGTGATAGCGCAATGACACACCACAAACACACAGCATGAATTATCTTAAATTGAATGCACTATCGCGCCGCCGATAGTAAAATGCTAACTTGAAACGAAAAGCTTCCATAGAGCACATAACTTCACATTTTGGGCAAATTTTTCCAACTAGATATACTGGTTAAGTAAACTAACTGATAACGCGTATGTGACGGCCACGGGAGTTCGAGTCATATTCATTAAAAATACAAAGCCAGTAGGAATCAGTTTGTTCCATACATAACGTTAAAATATCAATTTAATGAGGATGATAGGGTCATTTTAATTTGTATTAAACATAGACTGCTCAAAGGTCTATTGAAATTGTATATGGGTTAGGTTCTAGGCAGTGTTTGTAGTTTATTGATTTATTTTTATCGGCTAGGGTTACCTTTTTGTATTTTTTCGAGAAAAACTGATGTTAACGGTAATTGAAAAAAATAAAAAAGAAAGCTCAACAAATTATGAGATGAAAAAATTCTTGAAGGTAGTACTGTTTAATTTTGAAATATTTTCACTTCGGAAGCTTGTGTATATATTATATACATATTATAGAAGTAAGTATAGACACATTCTTGTTTGGTGTTGTGTTGTAAAAATAGAAAATTTAAAACAAAAAAAATTAAGATATCATTTTTGTGTTATTAATAAATAAGACATGACGGAAGTAACGTTATGAGTAGATAGAAGGTAGAAATGCAATAGTATTTGAAAAATAAAAAAAAAAGAGGCTGGGTGCGACCCACACTGATAACTTCCCATTTGTGGTCTTGAAAACTTGTAATAATTACGAAGGTTGGTGGGTACATAATACATATTATATACTGAATTATAGATTTCCGTGTTTTTTAATATTATATTATAGAACTTACTTTATTATTTCGGTTCCAAACATTTTAATTGAACAAAAATTAAAAACGAGATATTTAAATATAAAAGATATGGGTTGGTTATTGATGGAAGTGTAATTACAAAATATATCCGCTCTAAAACTAGATATATGTCAAATATAAACCATTTGTTAGAAATTGTATTATGTATAAAATTAAATAATTGCAAAGTCAATATCATTGCTCGTTCTCAAGATATTCTAGTCGAAAAACAAATATTACCACTTTTTAGTAGATTTTTTTTATATTTTTGTTAAAACTGTCAATTCGATACTTGTCAAAATTTAACCATATGTTAATAATTGTATTATGTCGATACCTTCCCGTAAGAATGTACTAAGCGACACTTTTTTCGAAAATGACTTTTTGATGAGGAAATATACTATATGTTAAGGGCCACGTTTTGGCCTGGGTTTCGCCAAAGAACTTTCTTCGTTTTTTTCGTTTCCTGAACAATTTTAGAAATGTCGCTTAGTATACATTCTTACGGGAAGGTATCGATGTATAAAACAACATACTTTAGAAGGCACTGTCGGAGTTTATTATTAACTAGTTTTCACTAGAATTTTTGATAGTTTTTTTATTTAAAAAAAAAACTATTAATTCAATATTTGTCAACATTTTACCAATTGTACAAAATTATACTATGTATAAAATAAACTAAATTAGAAGTCAATATTACTACTAGTTCTCGAGAAACTTGAGTCGAAAAACAATTTTTACCAATTTTCAATAGAATTTTATATAGTTTTTTATTTTTTGTAAAAAAACTGTAAACTGATTTTTTTTGAAATTTTCACCAGTTGTCAAACATATTATTTTTCGTAAAATAAAATTATTTTGAGTTTCAAATTGTTTTCCGTTCTTAGAATATCTGGGTTATGAAATTTTTTTTTTCAGTTTTTTTTATTTAAAAAAATAACGGTATGTTCATTTTTTTCCAAATTCATACCAAATCTGTATGACCTTATAATGAGTACATTAAATTTTATTTGAAATCAATAGCATTATTTTTTCGTGAGATATTTGAAACTAACCAAAATTTTTACTTTTTTTTTAAACCGTTATAGTGAAAAAACTACTCACTGAATTTTAATAAACGCCCTTTCAGCCTCTTTCGAAGTTATTATCTATTAAACAAAACTTATTTGAAGTCGATATCTTTACTCGTTCTTGAGATATCGACGACGAAAAATGGTACGAGAACGTACGGACGTACGAACGTACGGACGTACGAACGTACGGACGTACGAACGTACGCACGTACGAACGTACGCACGTACGAACGTACGAACGTACGTACGTACGAACGTACGTACACACACACACACAGACATCTCTCTAAAAATGATTGATATAGCCTCTAGGGACCTTGAAACGTCGAGAAATGTCAAAAATTCCAATTTGACAAATCGGACCGATTACAATAACTCCCTATGGGAAGTTAAAAAGCAAAGACTCGGTCGCAGGAGTTTGCTCTTATAGTTCCAGTTGTTTCGAATTTCAAAGATTTTATATTTTGAGATATAAAACATGGGTGATTTGCACATGTTAAATCGCATCTTTCAAAGAAAATGTTCACTCGTAAGTAACCAGTAGAATAATTTACCCGGCTAGGTTTTCCCTTCCCATTTCAATTTGCAAATATTCAAGACCAATAGTCATCGACACATCCTTTTTCTCACCCCAGTTTCGCCATCGCTCGTGTTATGTTTATGTTGAACATTATAAACACAATAAACGCTTATGCCGTATTTTTTAAACTTTTAAGGAGACCATCACAAAATGATTCTATGTTAGCTACTGTATATAACAGGTTTTGAGACTTTTTTGTCGACCAACATTCAATCAATCAATTTTTTCTTGTTCTCTATAATCATTATGTCAACTTTTATTAAAATCTCGAGATCGATTTTAGATTTAGATTAGATTGATTTTATTAAATTAATCATTTAAATATACATTTCATGTAATTTATACAAAATCTTTATCTCGAGTTCGATTTTTCTAACAAATCTAAAATTTGCACATTTGTGTGTATACTTATGTCACAGGTAAAAATTCAATATCATATTCAAATTTCTAAGGATTTTATATACATGTACTATTACATGACCTACGCATTCAGTAAAAATTAATTATTTTATAATTTTTGTTAAATAAAACTCTTGAAACTTGAAAATTCACGAAAACGAGAAACATTTACTTGAAAATTCAATATCAAATTCATGATTCAGCTATACTCGCATAAGGCAGCTCTGTAGTTTGTTGCACGTTTTTGATTTTCCTGTTCTTGCCATCTGTTTATTAGTCACGAGATTAAAATGTGTAGTTGTTTCATAATTCTAGACAATAAATCCTGTTGAATAAGACACTTTCTCTTTTATGTAAAATCAAAATGTAACTAGAAATATGTATGTGTAACAACAATTGATTACACAGTAAAGAGCTTAGGCATTATGTTCTGTAAGGTTTGAACCAATCAAAATTTCCTCACAAATTATTAAATACAACATCATGGTGCTTATACTTGAAATGCATATTATTTAGTTTAACTAAACTCACAAATAATTTTTGAATTTTACAAACTTTATTTTTGTGTAGTCAAAATTGTTTAACAACAATTTAAGATTTTTATTTCGTTTCTTTATAATGAAGAACATTTTAGGTACATAATCGAAAAATGTTGATTTTTAGTAGGATTCAATTAGTTTTGTTTTAAAGCAAATGATTAGAGTATATGTGCCCAAACAACATTTCCGATTGGGTTGATATGGGTGTCTTGGGAAAGATGAACATATACACTGCCACTCATCTGAATAGGTTCACTGTTTTTCGTAACTTACTGTAAGACTCTCTGCATATATATGGCAATGACACCTCTGTGTTATGTATGTAATGGAAGAGCATTATTTTGCCCTTAGTTTGGGAGAAAAAATTTTCTCTTTAAGCTTACCGTTATTCTCACACGCTAGCTAAACTTAATTCATTAAGAAAAACTAACGTTTTTTTTGGCTCATCTGAAAAGGTTCAAAAGCAAAAAAAATCATTTTAATTGATGTGCGCGGGTGATGTGTACTGAAAGTTAAGTTTTTTGATAAATCGAATTATTTTAAGCCATTAAACAAGGAAAATGGGTCGCGGAAAATTTTTAAACGCGAAAAAAGGCAAAATAAAAGCATTTCGTGAATTAGGGCTAAGCCAAAGAGAAATCGTAAAAAAAATTAAAGATGCCAAAATTTAATGGGTAAATATTTGCGGAACATCGAAAATTACGGGAAAAACATCAAAATCAATGACCAATAGACCCGCAATCATAACAGCTGCTTCTAATTCGCATGATTTCGCGTCAAAAATTAGACTCTGGTGTTAAGTGTAGTTTGTCGACGGTGGAACGCGGTATTAAGAGTACTAAACATTTAAAAAAGAAAAAAATACCGAAAAAACACATTTGAACGAAAAACGAAAAGAAAATCGTCTCCAATTTTGCAAAAAATACATGTCGTAGAAATCGCACTGGAGGCAAGTTATATTTTCAGATGAAAAAAATACAACTTTCATGACCTTCGTAAAGAAGAAAATTATATAAACCGTCTGCATAGCTGTGAAGGCAGTGTCATGGTGTGGGGAGCAATTTCATATTATGGAACTTTTGAGCTGCAATTTCTTACATCGCGAATGAATGTCAATGTGTACAAAGGTGTGCTGGAAAAGGTCTTCCCACAAATCTCTAATCTTTTAGGACCAATATCATTGTCATTCTAGCATCATAATGCCCCTATCCATACAGCGAGTTCGGTAAAACAATGGATCGAGAAGCAAAGTGTAGAGGTATTAGTATGGCCTCCATACTCACCTGACCTTAACATAATTGAAAATGTTTGGGGACTTCTTTCCCGTAAGGTGTATGAGTCGGGGAGACAATATGAAGACAAGTTGTCCTTAATCGAGGGAATTAAGAAAGTGTGGGCAGAGATTTCGCTGCAATATTTAGAAAAACTGTATGACTCCATTCCAAATCCAATTTTCGAAACAATTTTAAAAAAAGGTGGCAATACACATTATTAATATGAATCATTATGTCCCTACCTATTTAATGTGCAAAATTATGCTCTTTCGTTACATACATAACACAGACGTGTTATTGCCATATATACGCAGAGAGTCTTACAGTAAGGTACGAAAAACAGTGCGCCTATTCAGATGAGCGGCAGTGTACATCTAAGTTATAATAGGCTTAATATTGTTAAAATAGAATAATTGACTAAAAAATGTTGCCATTTTCGACATTGAACATCACTTGGCAAACATACATATGTATTTACAATTATCACCTAAACCGCTCAACCGATTGTGTCGATTAAGTGTGTTTAGAAAGCTGACCTTATAAAAAATTTTAAACTTACGGACCATTTTAAGAGATTGATCAATATGTGTGTGTTTGGCTTAGCCACTCAATTGATTTTCTTGATATACACTTGTGTATGTAAGTAGAGTCTTCGGAATGTTGACAAAGGCCTAATAATTATTGTAAACTACATGTTGCACAAATAGCAAAATGGGGTAAAAAGTTATCTGTTTCAAAAAAATGTACGATACTTACGAGTAAGAAATGTAAAACAAAACTATTCTGAGAAAAAACTGTTTCTGATTTCATTTACATTATATCATTGGGAACATTTTTATAAAGGGCCAACAAATCATGGCCATTTTTGCAAAAACTTTTATCCAAAAACCTGAAACCCAGTTATCTTACATATGGAAATTCGTCTTCTCTAGAAGTGCATGCAAAATGTCTACCTTTTTTAGGGACTCGGATGGACAATTACTGTTTTCTATCAAAAGCTTACTTATACAGCTCTTAAAAACATCGAGTTAGGTTGCCTCCGCGGCCACCGAACGTGTATATAGATCTTAGTACAAATCAATTGCAACTGTGCGAGTACAGTTCTCAAGTTAGTTAACAGTAGGGGCCTAATTATCGATCTCGGGTCTGTTACTTTATTGCTGTGAATGCTTTATTTTTAGATTTTATCTCGAACTTTTGAAATATTAAATATTTAGTCAGTAAATACCAAGAAATCTTATCAAATAAATTTATTATGATTAAACTCTCTCGAAAAATGCATACAAGGTCCACTAACATAAGTTCAATAATTAAATAAAATACTATTAGTATGAGTTTAGAAACGCTGGAAATTATTCTGCTGCTGATTAAACATCATCTGCTGTGAAGTCTGATGGTGGAACTCTTGGCCCTGATTCACTTGGCCTTGTTGCTGTCCAGGTCCGGATAATCTTACCCTCTTACTATTCGGTTCATGATGTTGATTTGCTTGTTGTTGTTGTTGCTGCTGTTGTTGTTGTTGTTGCTGCTGCTGTTGTTGCTGTTGCTGTTGTTGTTGTTGCTGCTGTTGTTGCTGTTGTTGCTGCTGTTGTCTTTTGTTATCAGATTTGTCCTCTTGATCGTCATCGGTGAGGAATTCACGTTTTGGGTAAGGAATTGGACAACCAGCAAAGACATCCTGGGTGGGGACTGGATCCTCTTGAAAGTAAGGATCTTGCATAGCTTGCTCGGATGTAATCCGCCTATTTGGATCCATGAGCAAAAGTTTTTGCAATAAATGGAACGCTTTACTGTCAGGTTTTATTTTATGGCGTTCCATATATTTGGCCAGGGAACAGTTGGAATAACTAGAACGCTTAAAGTCTTTGATCAGGGTGTGATGTTCCGGCATCTTTTTGATGTCCTCCCAGTCTTTGTCTTGTGGAAATCCCATCACATTGAAAATCCGATCCAACTGATCGTGGTGATATGGATTCGAAGTCTTTATGTCTTCCTGGCGACAATGGAATATTGGCTCGGAGGTGAGAAGTTCAGCGAAAATGCATCCAATAGCCCAGATGTCAATGGCTTTGGTGTAATGTCGTGCGCCCAGAAGCAACTCTGGTGCGCGATACCAAAATGTGACCACCACCGGATCCAGATCAGCCAATGGCTTTAACGGTGCATTGAAGAGTCGCGCGAACCCCATGTCAGCTATTTTAACACGTCCTCGTTCATTTCCGTCGCCCATTACCAAAATATTCGCAGGTTTCAAGTCGCGATGAAGAACCCAGTTGCTGTGCAAATAGTGAATTCCATCGAGAATCTGATACAACAAGCTCTTAACCATTCCCCTAGGAACAACAACTTGCTTTTTGGCTGCCTTGGCAGCTCTATGGAACTTGATAATGTGCCAAAGATCATGTTCGGCGTAGTCAATCAAAAGAAACACTTTTCGATCATTATGCGACAGAAATACCCGAATCAAAGTGATAACATTGGAATGTTTTAATTCCCTCAATAATGCGATTTCGCGGCATGCGGACATAGACAAACCAGTTCCATCTATTTGCTTCAATGCGTATTCTTTCCCATCGCTGGCATCTTTTCTCTTTGCCTTGTAGACATGGCCATAGGTCCCACGACCAACTTTGCAGCCTTCGTAGTTGAATAAATCTTCCACTTTCGTTCGCTCCATTTGTGTTTTCATTTTAAAATCATAATCCATGATTATTTAGTTACGATAATTTCAGATTTTTACAATAAAAAATAAACTTTTCGCATTAAATTTACACGAATCTATAAGTTTATAGGATTTTAATTTTTGTTTATGTTCTGAATGTCAGGGATTGGGGTTGACAGTCTTACTGAATTCACCACAACTGTCACTAAAAGAAGAAACAACAGAGAGCTTCTTAAACTTATCAGTCCTCATAGACTGGTGTATTCGTATTCTTCGTGTAATAGGTGACAAAAAACACTCAATTTTCTCATATCAAAAATTAATTTCTTTTAGAAAACGTTGAATGAACGCCGAGTTAATTAGGCCTATTCGGCGAGATCTTTTATTCTTCTATTCTGTTATTCTGCTATGAATTTCCATACAAATGTTTGAGCTGTCAACAAATCTTTTATGAGTTTTAATTTTGGTATTCAGCATGCCAAAATCTGTTATGAAATCTGTTAAAAATCATAAAAGAATAAAAGACAAACTTTTGTGACTTTTATCATAAAAGATTTCAATACATACACAGATACGAGTATATCAATGAAAAATTGATATACCATTGTGCAATACAATATTTTGCAAATATGGCTGATCCGGAATGAATTAAATAAGAATTAAATTACATTTTTGTTAAGAATGGACGTTTCATAAAACGACGACGATATATTTTTTATTTCCTCAACGAAATCTTTTTTAAATGAGACAAATGAAAGAAAATATATTTACACACATACGAGTATTATATAAACATATATGTATATGTAAGTAGAGTAGAGGACACCAATAATGTGTAAGAGAAGAGATTACTTTTTTGTTCGTCATCCATTTTAATTTTGTCAGATGAATTATTTTATTTAATCACAGCTGATTATGATAGCAGATTTAGTTCAGTTTCATAACAGATTTCGTTTTCGAAGTTGCATAACAGACTTTTATAAAAGTTCGAGCCCCTGAATACCAATTATAAAAGATCTTTTAAGATGGAAATCTTTTACGATTCATAACAGAAAATCCATAGCAGAATAACAGATGTTGCAGAATAGGCCTAAATATGAGCGAATATTCGGTGAAATATCGTCAAATTATCAAATCAAATATTTTTTGTTGATTAAATTATGTAATAACTCCGTTGATATTTTTTGTAAATAGGTGCGTTTTATTATCCCCAAATCTATCTGGATCCGGATCGGGATCTTCCCTTGAAAATAAAACGATACGGATCTTAGTGACAGCAGTGTTATAAGCCCGTCTCTTTTTATCCTTGGATTTGTAAATTTTAAATTATTTCTTGTCTCTTTTCTTTACACTGTAGTTTACACTACCTTACCATAAAAAGCCATCTACTCGCCACTGTAATAACTAATTTTTGGATCTTTGAAATAGATCCCGATAGAAAACAGGATCCCAAATTGTTTTTGTAATACATGTTAAAACTTAATCCAGATCCGGATCCAGATAGATTTGTGAATAATAAAACGCACCTATTCAGCCTTTTTTATTAGAATTCGCTAAACGGGCGAATAGTTACGCTAGGCACGCACATTCAATTTTTAGTTTCGCAACTGCTTGGTTCGAGCAACTAAAAAGTTTGTGTTTTGACACAAACTAAACGATTGCCTAAAATGAGTTCGCTATTTTGTGCTGATTATATACACCTGCGCGGACATTCAACCAAATTGTTCATCTGTATTCTATAAGCAACCAAGCAGTTGTGTAACTAAAAAATGTGCGCGCCTAGCCTAACACATACCTTTTGAAGAAGGATTCGTTGAGAGAGATTACCAACAAGTATATTTATCTATGTAATTCTAAGCAATTTTTAATTCAACTTATTTTTAATATAATTGAAATAAAGTTTTTTTTTCAATAGCAAGTACAAGGCATTTTATTTTTTTTTGATAATCACAATAATTGAATGTGATGTAAAAGTGAATGTGACAGTTCAATACTAAAATGTTCTTATTCAACCTACAATCGCGTTTAGCTTATAATGCTTCTATTCAACGTCACATAAGTTTTATAAATAACAATTTTGCGTTAAGAGGCATAATAAAGGCTGTATAGCCTTATGTACTCACTATAATGAGTATAAGGCCGGTATTCACCGAGCGATCATAACTTGAGAAGCTCATAAACCTATTCACCAAGCAATATTAGTGAAGATCTACGAGCGCTCTTAAAAGTTAGGAGTGGTCCCGACCACTCCTAACTTACGAGCGCTCTCTTCGAAAGTTTGTTCGCTTGTGCGTGTGTCACGCACGCATTTGACTCGAATCCATGTGAGCAATGCCAAGTAGAAGAGTATCCATTTGCTGTCAAGACCAACATTCCACAACATTTCACAGTTTGGGTATGCCTGAACAAGAGAGAGTGGCTCTCATTTTCGAACTTCGAAAAACACTTGCGAGTCGTTGGTGAATACCCCACAGAAATTTCAAGTTAAGAGCCTCGTAAAGTTAAGAGCCATTTAAGAGTGCTCGGTGAATACGAGCCTAAATATGGTTGATTATGTTCCCACCATCCCTAAATCCGAGATTTCAGCTGAAAAACTTGATTGCGATTTAGTGCAGGCATATTTAATAGAGATTTCGGTGAAATTTATTGAGATCACGAAATCCAGTTTAAACGTACATATTGGTCAAATCTCTATCCGCAGCAGGATTTCACTTTTCCTTTTATCGGCAGTGATCCTACTGCGGATGTTTTATTTGTTATTCATATAAGATCCTACTGTACTACGGATAACTTTTCCAAAAAAACAAGGCTAATACAAACTATTTTACACATTTTCCAGTATTTGCTTTCCTTCTCGAAAGATCGTTAGTTCAAATTTAATTAAAATACGTTATTCGCTGTTTTTATCGTAATGTACTGAACACATCCATTAGACTCATATTCACCAAAGTGGTCACATTTTTGGAACTGTCAATTTTTTTTTGACAGATGACAGTTCTCTTCAAAATAAATTGCACCACAAAGCACAAAATATAAAAAATATATAAAAGCACAAAATATAAGAGCGATTAAAAAAATATTTCGTAATTTACATCTTCTTCATATATAAAAAATATGCTTTTAAAAGCATAACTTTGTTTTGATAGGATATTATTTGTCTGGCATGGATCCTAATACAGACATTACGCGAAGAAAACCACGCCAAACCAAAGGAACACCATCCTTCTATTATAGAAATAGTTTTGCTGCGGGTGTTATTATTGCTGGAATTGCGACTTTTGCCGCTTTTGCGTAAGAAATGTTCAATTATTCATAAAAGAAATCAAACGCAGTGCAAATATTTAAAATTTGTTTCAGTTGTACTCCAATCTTTCGTGTAGCTAACGAAAAAATCTTGAGAGATTATTGTACGGAAACCGAAGAGGAACGTGATCGGAAATATCTGTTTTCTATGAATGCTGCTCCAAGACGGGGTGAAGCCATTCTCAAAACAATGGAAGAAAAGAAAGATATGGAAGTAAAACAATAAACTAAAACCGACACAATGAACACAAGAAAAGCTAATTTAAGAAAACTTAGATTGCCTAACACAGAAACCAACAGTGGCCCACGGTACATAAAATATTTCTTGTATATTAATTATAAGATTTGTTAATAAAATTTTGATGTAGTTTATTGGAGGATCTGAATCGTTTTATTATTTAACCATTTAATGCTTCACAGAAATGGACACCGTAACGCCACAACTATATCCGATTTTTTTTCAACTGACCCTGATAATGGATTGGAAGAAGAAGAAAAGGTAGAAATTATGCAATGCTCAGAACCAATGCCGTCTCCAATTGAATACTCTGAACCTATGCCATCACCAATTGAACAATTAGAAAACGAATCGGAAGCCAAACTAACTCGATCCATTCGAACAAAATTGAAGACATTTCTGCCAAAAGAGAATCGGATGAAACCAGCCGCAGATAATAATCCCATATCAGGTTTTCTTAAAAAAACAAATGACTTCGAAACTCCGGCCAAATCAATCAAAACTGCTCCAAAAACAAAAAAAAAGACAAAAACTAATGCAAAAGCAAAACCACTACCGAAAAAGCAGCAACCAATCAAAAGCTCATTTTTCCAAAATGAAGAACTTTTTTCGGATGTTACTGCACAGCATTGTCTTGTTGATAACATCAATCCGGATGAAATGCAAATGGCACTAGCACTTTCCCGTTCAGAGGTTGAAATTTCAGGATCAGATATGGTAGATACTTGCACAAACAAGAACGAAGATATCAGAGACAGGCTGAAAAATTTTGGTTTCCAAGTTTCTGAATCGGAAGGTAAGAAAATGTTTCGAAGCCTCATAAATAAGCTTGCTTAGTAAATTATTTTAGAATAGACTTGCACTTGAAATCAAATGATTTCATAGAAGAGAATTTAGTTAAAAGATTTTGTTCTTGTTCTCATCGAGATTTATCCACGTATCCCAACACTTTATTCTTAGATGCAAATGACTTAACTCACACAGGAAAACAAAAACTTCCGATGCTTCTTTTAGCAAAACTTAATAAAATAAAAAAAATGATCCCGAAAATGTTTTCCTCTCTCAAAAATACATTTAACATTTTCCGGCGGAACTTAGCTGCCATTTCATATAATTTTTTATTCGGACAAAATGTATTCCCTTGAAAATTCAAGATAAGAAAGCTAAAATCCTCTAAAGCTTACCGATGTAAAAGTTAATAAGTAAGAGAGGCCTTTTGGTCTATGTTTGAAATTTCTGCAAAAAGTGAATGAATCGAACTGTATAACAGCTCTGAAGAGCTTAAAACGAAGCTTAACTCTCTGTAGTGAGTTCTTAAAAAGATAGAAGGCAACAAAGTTTTCAAATGTCTCTTTTAACTCTTTTAAATTTTAATATGCAGTATCTTTCAGATTTTAGTTATGCTGCAGCTTATAAGTTGACCAAAGGAAAAAACAAATGGGCCAATAAATTTACACCTCTAACCCTTCGAAACTCCGCACGTCAGTTAAAAAAAGTCAATGAGAAGATTGAAGAAATCCTAAGAATTCAACAAGGATCATATGAATTCACAACAAACGATGAACAATTGCAACGGACATTTTCTGTGCAAAGTTCAATTCTATTACCTTTTGTTGCTACAAATTGTATTATTCAATCAGATTCAAATGCACGCCTGGAAACGATCGACTTTTACGTACTTAGCCTCTTCGAACCATCTAAAACAAAGCCTGGATATTTGTTGAAAGATATGCGTCGAATACCAGGACGCGACAGATCCCCCTTGAATAGAAAATATTCTTTGAAAGAAGATTGCATCATGCATGAGAGAGATTATCAATTACAAAGCCCAGAATTGAAGAAAGTCCGAGTCGATGAAAGTACTTTGTCCATTGAAACTGTATTGTCTCCAAATCTGGACATAAGTTCAGATAAGACGTTAGATTTTTCTAAAAAACGCCGCAGAAAAACACCTTGTGCTTTGGATGTTCAAAATACTGTTACTGATTCTATCGTTGAAAGTATTTCTTTCATTGGCTGCCAAAAACAAGTAATTTCGAATTCGGCTGAGGAGATTTTCAAACAATTCGATGCAACACCAGCGCATGAAACAAACTCAACGACGACAACTATGACCAATGAAAGCGAAGAGAACACCGCAATAGTATCTCGACCGATAAGAGCAACTTCGCCCGATATATTTGCTGATTCAGATTTTGAAATGGAAACAGGTAAGAATTGTATTTAAACTTCAAAGCTAACAAAATATAAATAAAAATATTTTTTAAAGATGATGGCAGTGAAATGGAAAAACTGCAATGTACTTCTAGTGGAGATAATATAGAAACCTTCGAAATATTTTCAAGTGATGAAGGTGAGTATTAATTGAATTTATTGTTACTTTATTGTGGCAAGTTATGATTACATACAAAAAAAACGAACTCGAGATTTTAATCAGTGCTGATATGGAAAACGAAGATAATGGTCTGTCAGTCTGTTGGGCTACAGCATAAGCGGCAGGTTTTGTTTGCTAAATAAGAACATTCAACCGTCATCCGTTTCCATCATCTTTAATTAAAGAGTTCATTGATTTTCCAGGAGTAAAACGGTTATCACACCGACAAATGTTTGTTTAAATTTACTTAAAACTTGACTTTAATTCGGTGTGAAAAGCCAAAAATGGCATAATCTTGATCTTCGAAGAAAATCCAATGACTTTTTGACTAGACGGGTGTATGTACGCCAGTCAGAATTTCAAATCATTGATTTGTGTGTGTTATCAGTCAATTAATTAAATAATGCTAGAAATTTAAAATAAAGCGGATTTCATTCGTTATTTTGTGCGCACCAAAGGTATTATGACTGACCTAAAAATGTTTGAGCACACAGCAAACGTTAAGGAAAGTGAGATGAGTTGTAATAGAAGATACCGATGCACATAGGTTTTGAATGTCTGAATATAATAATGGGAGGGAAATATTGAGCCCCGTTTAAACGTTATAATGACTCATTAAATTTCTTTTGAGTTCAGAAATTATATCTATCTAGACTTAATGAATTATATTTTATAGTCTATTCCACTGCTGTACTAATAATTAATTCAGATTGAATATACCAATAATTGTGCTGTTCTACTATGTATACTTTTTTCTCCCATTTGAGATCATTACAGGAGTATAGAATTCCACATTGTGTAGTGCAGCTTAAAAAAGATTCCCTGAATTTAGCAGTACGTCCGGAGTTAGGCTGTACTTACGTATAAAACTGACGATTTGTGTCACTGCACTGGTTATTGATCAGAATCATAAAGAGAAAAGGTCTTTTAAAAATTATTTAATATAAAATTTCGCGCGGCTGAATAGATCCTCAGTGAGAGGACATAAAGATATGTTTATCGTCATTTCTCTTAACGGTATCAGTTTTTGCAGTTGACGATTAATCCATAGTTTTTTATTCGGTCTTAAACCTTGCCAATTATTATATTTTTTGTTTGTTTTAAATTTGTAATTATTTTCTTTAACCCTGCATTTAGTAAAGACTTTTTCCGACTCCAAAGTTGAGGCTTGCGACAAGAACCACGGTAAGTTAAAATCCTTATTATATAATATAATGTAAATTTTTACTAATTCTCATTTTACACTAAGAAACGTTAATAGCGATGATTGATTTAACACAACAAAACAGTGAAACAAGTTCCCAAAACTCTGTCAAATTTATTTCAGCATCAGAACCTATTCAACCATATCAAAAACTCGATGATTTAACTCCCACTTCATTCGGTTTGCAATTAAATGAAGAAACATTGACCAATTCTATGCCTCCAAAGGAGACGGACTTGTCATTCAAAATTAATGTCCTGGAAAAATCAACTTTCACCAAAATAAATAATGGGTTTTCATTTTGTAGCAGTGCCTCCGATGAATTTAGTAAATCTACTTCATTTAGTCAATCAAAAGGTGAAGAAGATTCAATTGACTTAACGCAAAATGATGAAGAAGGAATAGATTGTATTGTATTGTCCGATGACGAAGTAAATTATTCCATTCGCGAGGCTGACAAATCGTTACATTTGAAAGATGAAAAAACTTCACCCGACACTAGTTTTGACTCCGATTCAAAAGAAAAGCAAGAATTCTCATTTGTTGACTTCGTAGCTGCTACTCAACCTCTGGCAACTCAAAGCGAGGAATTTGAATTAAGTTTTGAAGGAAAACCTAGTAATTCCGTAAGTTGTTTGGAGCTTGATCTGAGTAAACGATCGGATTTTGGCATTCTTGATGAACAATCTCCTTTCAAAACTCCAACAAGAACACCCAAGAAAACGCCACGAAAAACAACTTCAAAGTCGCCAAAAAACGCTAACACCGCCACTAAGTGTCGTCGAGCTTTATCTGAATCATTTTTAGACTCACCAATGGAAAGTTTAGTTCCACTTAAACGCTTCTCTAGCTCAAATAAGTTCAAAGAATTTACAAAAAACGAAGAGGACAGTTTCTCAGATTTGGATGACATAGATAAGCTTATTTATGGAAGTCCAACGAAAAAAATTTATAAAAAACCTACTGGCTTAACCCAGCTTTTGACAGGAGCAATAAATGAAAAAATAGTGACGCCCGAAAAGTCTAATAAAGAGGTGCCACAAGAATTCGAATTCAATGGTCGAACTTATTTGGTTAGAACGGTCGATGTTTCACGAAAGCCAAATTTCGCTACTATGGACGAATCAACATTATTAGATAGACTTTATAGATATGGAATTAAACCATTAAAACGAAAACAAGCAGAGAAAATTTTGGAGTATATTTACAATCAGACACATCCGTGTTTGGTTGATGAGGCTGATTTGCCCTCAAAAGTGATGTCTGATTGCGATACTGACTTGCTTTCACAAGACGAAATATGTAATAGATATGCTGCTAACATGATGGATGACGATGAAACCGAAATAAACGAAGACCGAACATCTGAAGCTGGTTCTTCTAAATTCAATTTAAAGGACTGTTGGGGTCACGTTCTCGTATCAGAAACTGTCCCATCAATGGAAATCAAAGATGAACAGTACTTTTTTCAAACCAATACTAGCAAAAAAGTGAGATCATAGAATATTACAAAAACTTTTAAATAACTTCTCTTTGCCTTTATTTTCCTTAAGGTTTCAACAGCTCAACTTCCTTTACACATCGCATGGTATAATTTATTGAAATCCAACTCTAAACTACATGAGGCGATACTATATTATGAGCCAATTGATTTGCAGGAAGTGTATCTGTTTTTAAAAGGTATTGGATATCGCTACGATCCCAAGGTAAGAGATTTTCTGTCTATCAGGCTTATCATCATATCTGATCGTTAACAAATGATTGCTGGTTTCTTATAAGTTACTGTTACCATGAACAAAATTTTATGTAGATAGTAGGATTCTCCGAACGGATACGGTGATAGGGCTGAATGAATATTATTATTTATGTTTTTTACTAACTTTTTACATTTAAAGGAAATGAAGTACTTCTTTGACTCGAGATCGATAATATTCCGATATGATGTGAAAAAATCAGAAAGTTCTGCTGGCAATCGACATGTGCGCAAAAAGAGACAGAAATTACAAAAGAAAAACTAGGAATAATAAAAAAGTAAAAACTAGAAAAATGTATATTTTGTAATAAGCCTGCATTTATGTATATACAATAAAAAAGAGTTAGTAATTTTTAAGTTAGTATAATTGGAATTTTTAAATTATTTTATTAAAAATTAATGTATGTATCATTATACAATAACTATTATATAAGATAAGTTGTTTTCTGGTCAAATCAACTTAAAAAAAATTAGACGAATTTCTCTTAACAACAGACCCTTGGTTGAGTGGAGAGTGTAATTCTACAAGTTCCTAGCTAGTAAATCTTTTGTTTTTTAAAGTAAATTGAAATAAAAAATGAGAAGAAAAATATTTGATTTGCAACAATACATTTTTTTAGGACACAAAATGGCTTAAGATTCGAAAAAAATTTCATTTTGCTCAAAAATTTGGTATGCAGCGATGACAAATTTGTCAATTTTGTTCTGGAGTAAAAAAACATCTGTTAGCTAGCTGTTGTTACACAAGTTGTGCAGTTGAATCGATGAGTGTAAGAACAGTACAAGTAAAGTAAAGTAAAGTTATGGGAATGAACGGGCGGACAAGCTGGCCAGGCGAGGATTAGCCCTTCATAACTCTGAACGAAATGTTTACTCATTCCTCAAATGAGTTATGAAGGGCTAATCCTCGCCTATTTCTCTCAATTTTTGTTAGCGAATCAAACCGTAGTAAGTAGAGCAGTTTAACTAACTGCATTATACTCGTACCTAGAAAGATATGGCCCACCTATAATAAATCCCGAACACTTGATCTGATATGCATATCCAGGCAAGACATAGTCAGCAGCGGACACTGGCAAATAGGTGCGCATGCAGCAAAGCTAGGCATTCCTCACAACACTTACTGTCATAGCTGTGGGAACCAGCAAGAAAAGGAAACAGTTCTGTATTTCCTCTGCTCTGGCCAAATTTAGAACCTAATCATTAGGAAGGGTATTTTTTTACGACATTTACGAACTTTCGGAAATGAATGATGATCAAAGATTTGATCTCTTTCTCAGCGCGACGAAATGGCTTTAGGACGAACTTCGGTTACTTCTATGCCGTGCCCCCAGTTTGACTCCTTCGATATCGAGCTAGCGGACTGAGGACTTTGGCGGGAGTTTACGTTGCGGATAGCCAGATGATCACTCAATCGGATTGGCTACTTTTTCAGCACCAGTTAACCAGCTGCCCAGCTTGGCACAGCGTAGATGGTGTAGAATGAATGATGGTTCGGCTGAGTGTGTGATCCAATTGTTTTGTGCAAAAGCAAACACAATAAGAGACATCAAAATCTACTAGGTCCTTTCATATTTTTGAACTTAATCCAAACTGCATGACCTCCATGAGAATTTCCATCCACAGCTTCATACGAGTTATGGTATGAAAATGGCGCACTTCACCACTAATTGGGCCATAGGGCCAAACTGCCATTGTCGCCATTTCTACCTACCTACCTTTTTGCTAAATAATGTATGTATGGAGGATTTGAATATTTATTTCTGCCCCCGCGATATGTTCATGAATAAATTTTTGAAAAATGTTATAGGGAGAAGAAATGTTAAAAATTAAAAAAAATGAACAATTAAAATTCGTTTTTAACATTTTGTTGACTTTTCCTTTTTTTAATGATTTCTCAGTGATATCATTTTCCGTGTCACTAATAGTATTTTTTTTGTATTATCTTAACTTAAAATCTCAAGAAAACCTTGACCGCTGAGCATCAAATAATAAATGACGATTAATGAAATGGAAATCGCATCGAGTGAAAGTGTAAGAACAGTACAAGTCCTGGATTTGTATTGTTCTTACAATCAATCAACGAAGATGGTAGCCTAGTTTAGTATAAATTCAGCTCCCAAAATTTGCATTTGTAGAGCATTTTTGCATTTAAACCTCAAAATTGAATTTTTGGCGCTTCTACTTTTCTTGCACTCAATTCAATTATTACAGCTACTAGTTATTTCAGTATGTTCACCATACTGGTGTTAAAAGGACAAAGAGAATTTATTATTGTTTTATTTCAAATGGTGCAATAAAAAACCAGATTATAGATATAGTCTTCCATTCCAAAGGAGGGCATTCGATCATAGATTTATCAATAAGGCTTAAAACAAATTATACCTTGATGTGAAAATACATTTATTACAATGCATTTCTTTAAATAATACACAGTTAATACAAATAAAATGTAAATTTATAATTATTTAAAATATACAAATACAATAAGGACGAATATATTTTTCAGAAACCAATAGAAATCAACATAAAACAAATGTATTCAGTCCACAAGCAAATATTAACGAAAATGTTTTGTAGTTTGTAAAAAAACGAGATTATTTTCAGGTGTTAATGAAAACTTAAATTCAATTCTTTATGGCTAAAGAACAAATTTGTCGCTGTATGGCAATAGAAAATCGTAAAATTTACTCATTTTTACCTTTGTTATCTAGGATTGAACAATTGATTTGCCCTGACTGTTACTGTTGTTACGACTTAAGGACTAAACGCTTATACATTTTTATAAAAACGTTTTTTTTTCTAGAAACTACAACAAGTACTACTTCTACTATTTTTGATTATTATATGATTTGGTTAACAGATGTAACTTGGTCTCGAACATATACATACATATATCTCACGAATAACTTAGACAAATAAGATTCTAATTAATTGACATCATTTGAATTTTTTTTAATGATACGTTAGATATCTTTTCGAACTTATTTGTTATTTCTATTTCTCTTTTGCGACTGTGGTTTTTTTGTACTTAAAAATGTTGTTATCTATTTGCTCCGATTTGGATTTTTAATACATGAATACATACATATATTTGTGTATGAAATACACATTGTCGATAACACCGGAAAAGTGTGTAAATGCGTTTTTTCTGGAAATCAGGTTTTGATGCCATCGTTTAATTCTCTTCAAAACTTAATTATTATTGGTTTTTCGTTCGTTAATTTCAGATAATTGGTTTGAATGCTCTTTTGTAAAATTTGTAGATATGCTTTTTACACACCATTCTGGTGTCACCGACGCAATATAATTTAACTAAAAATGTTACAAAAAAAATATATAAATATTAGAACAAATCACCAGAGACACATCATCGTCATGCACAATAGTAAAAATAACTTGATTAATTAAATTTGTTTCTATGTTAGATTACAGGAACTGCTGCAACTTTTTAATGGTTTACTCTGGCCTAGATGGATGCCACTTTCTTCTTGGTTTTCAACATCTAATGCACTGTGTTTTCTCTGAAATTATTTTTTTCTTAAAAAAAAATCTATAAAAGTAATGTTATGACAGCTACCTTTAATTCAGCAGCGAGGCAGGTAAAAGCATCTTCAACATTTGTATTCTCTTTCGCCGAAGTCTCCATAACGAAAAGAATTTCTGGAATATATTGGCACATCTCCTCGGCTTCTTCGAAACAAACTTCTCGTTCTTCTTCGAGATCACATTTGTTACCGATTAGTATTAGCAGAACATTTGATGCTGTGTAACGGCGAACTTCTTCAATCCATTTTTGAAGATTTGTGAATGATGAACGTTTTGTGATGTCGTAAACTAAAAAAAAGGATATAATACATTTTTGCTGTTGAATTTGTGTAAAATTTAATATATTTCTGCAAAACAATTTTATATGCATTAAATCAAAGAATTGAACCTTAATTTTGAAAATATAGAAACTGACAGTTGCTTTTGTATGTTCTAATGTGGATTTCTTTTACACATGAAAAATCAATTTCTGTGTGAAGATTTCGATCTCTCGACAGATTTTACGTTCCTTCACACCAAAAAAATCGATTTTTTTTTGACAGAGATCAAATTCTTCGAATCCGTATTTGAAGAGGGATTTACAAGTGCACGAAATACGCACACCAAAAGATAAAATTTGATAAAGGATCGAAATCACTAGTGTGTAAAGGAAATCGACATACATAAATCTTAATCAATTAAAGGAAATCGATATTTTACAGAATATTGACATACAGCGTTAATTTTCATTTTAAAATTGCCTCATCACTGCCGAATGGATATGGTAAGTTGAACTATAGTTTTGTTCGTTAAAAATTTCGAATTTTCAAGGAATTGTCTTCTATATGTCCGAAAATAAGGTCACACTCCAAAAACAAAAAAAAAAAAATGATATGTATTTTCAGTAGCATCAAGGTTATAGATAGTACAAATGCCTACTGAATCTCTTCTAAATGCTTTTGCATTAAAATTGAGCCATCCGCACCTGCACTTTAACACTATGGTAATCATCTCGCGTGAGTTACTGTCTTCGAAGTAGTTTGGCGCCTCGGCATAGTTCAGGTTACAATACTCGTCGTGGAACTGTGATTGAAGCGCTCTGTTTGTGTGTTCCGTCCAATGTCTTTCTATAGGTTTTGTGCAAGTTCCTTTATGCAATGCTTTCCACTCAGTCTTTGTTGACCAGTTAAACTCAATATTGACCTCATTAAAGAGTTCTTACCACTCATTTACCAAGTAATATTTTATTACGATGACATCTGAAACTTTTCTCGGTAATCTTTTTTCGGGAAAGGTACTAACTCTTTGGATGTATTTGAAATGGAGTTCTAGTGTTGAAAGGAAGGCTTTTGGAAGTCCTGTTACTAATGTAAGGAAAAACATATCTTGATAAGAAACCTTTGCAATTTTTCGACTTCATTATATTCAGAATAACGGCACACAGTAGTTCATAACTGATTTTGAAGCAGCTTTATATATTTTGTACTTAGCTGAGTGTTGCATGTTTTTGTTTTTAATGAAGTAGCAATAATTGAGTTTTTACACATTGCAAATCTAAGATGCTCTGTCGACGCGATATTGTAAGTCAGAGTTACTCCTGGGTACTTGTATTTGTTAGATATTTTGATTTCATCGTTGTTGAAAGTCAACTTTTCTTCAGCTAACCGGTGTCCACCGTTTAGAAAAATCACTACTTCTGATTTTTTAAGTTCATAAGCAGATTCCATTTTGAACAATAATTTGCGAAGCTATTTACGAGTATCAATGCTTGCAAGAAAGAGGGATTTCCAGAGAGAAGAACAATATCGTCGGCATAAAGTAAGACTTTTGCTGACATGCCTTCAATAGTTACTCCACCCGGTAGATCAGAGTCGAAGTCATTCAAATACAAGATAAATGGCAGAGCACTGAGAAAGCATTCCTGTTTTACAACTTGATTGATAGGAAAGAAGTCGCTGAAGATTTGCTCCATTCCATACTGTTGCAATATTGGTGCTTATTTTGACATTCTCTTTCGTTCGAAAGTGAGTCGAATTCGTTGAAACTTAATTTTGAGACTCGGCGATTAGAATTTTAATCGAACAAATCGAAAGTTCACCCAATCCATAGAAAGTTCATTCATTTGCGAAAGCTAATTCAATTTTAACATTCGAAAGAATAGAATTAAATGTCATTTTTGTGTCGTTTGAATTTTCCTGTCGAGTAAGCAACAAAACATGTAAGTTTTTAATTATTTCATGGAAAATAAACTACTTTTATTAATTTTTTTGTTGTTTTATGTTTAAAAGTCGCATTCCAACTGGACAAACCGCGAACAAAAGGAAAAGTTTAATCAAAATAGTGGAAGAAAACCCGGAGGTAGCAAAGGGTTTTTTTTACCACTCGCGTTGATACGGAAAGCATCCACTATCCTTCTCCTCTGCACTTCAACACCATCTTCATTTATAAACAACACAAATGCCATATTTTTATTTTTTATTTTATGTTTTTATCAAAGAAATTTAAATTATTAAACAACAAACAAAACAATTACAAATAAACAAAGATTTCACTTTTTGGTTTTGACATTTCACAAACACTTCTCCTTTGTTTTTGATATTTTAGTGTGACCAAGTGTATACGAAAAAAAATAAAAATTTAGAACGCGTCATGAACAACTTATTTTTTTAAGAATAGTTTCAAAACAGCTGAGTTGACACACAAAATGTAATGAATATGTAGTTCTTTATGGTTAAACTTTACTTTATAATGAAAAAGTGTATTATTTACTTTGTTTCTTGATTATTTATCCAACATCTATAAAATGTTTAGAAACAAAAAAAAATGTAAAACGGTCATACTAATTCAAATAGAAATATAGTAAATGTCAAACGGCTGACAATGAAAATGAATCTTTTTTGAAGTTCATTTTATGCTATCTTTCGCAAATGAATGTTATTCGTTCGAATCTCAAAATTAAGAAAGTTCATTCGAAGGAATAGAATCATTCTAACGAATAGACTATTCATGAGAATGTCAAAATAAGCATGATTGTTGTGATAGAGTCGAGGTTGCATTGGAGTGTCCGAGAGTGCAGACGTGTTTCTGCGTCTGCACTCTCCAAAAAATTAAATTAACATAATTCTTGTAAAAACGTGTTACGGTTTAAATTAATTTTTTCCGTTTTTAATGTCTTTTTTGACTAAATTTTATTCGCTTTTACTAAAAGCGAACTTCCTAAACATCCTAAATTAAACTCAACGCCGGATGGTGCTGTGATTACAACGAAAAAACTGGATCACTTTTTTAACACAAAGTGCCCATTAATTCTCCCCAGCGAGATAAGAAAAAGTAGAACCTCAAATTGAGGCATTAACCTAACAAGTGGATTAAGCAACAGTGTAATACACTACACAAAAATCGACGATGCCGATACATGGCTCACTCCCAGCAGGAAGCGAACCTGCACATTAATAAAAATCCGCAACTGCAGTTCTGCGGGCAACAGTCCGCCGAACAACAATCGATGACGCCATGTGGCTAATTCCCAGCAGGAAGCGAACCTGCACATAAATAAAAATCCGCAACTGCAGTTCTGCGGGCAACAGTCCGCCGAACAACAATCGATGACGCCGACATATGGCTAATTCCTAGCAGGAAGCGAACCTGCACATTAAAAAAATCCGCAACTGCAATTCTGCGGGCAACAGTCCGCCGAACAACAACTAAATCTCACTTGGGTCTGGAACTGAGGATCTCACGGCGATAGTCAACAACTGGGGCTTACAAAATCACCACATAACGCAACAAGTAACGGATCTGATTCCAGTGTTAAACAACTCGTAATAATCGTATATATATTAGGTATATATGTATAAGTACAGAGCCATCGCTCTCAACTTATTATCTCTGTCATGTGATATTAGTGTAACAGTATAATCTTCTCACTCATTCTAAATGTATAAATATAAGCAGTATAGAGCTATCGCTCATATCTGACTATCTTTTTTTACTCTTTCACTCCTCTAGTGAACTAATTGCATATTCAAACATAAAGAGCGTTCTCGCTCTCATTTTCAAAAAAAGACAATAAATATCAACATTATATGTTATTAGTTTATTAAATTAAATGTATTAGTTTATTAAATTGTAAATATGTATATAGTCAACGAAACTTCCGTTTCACGCAAATGTATAACGCTCTTGAGCACGAGCAGAACAAAACTATATTATTATATAAAAATTGACATGCCACGAGGCTTAACCTTAAATAAAGTAATTGTTAAAGAAGGCCATACGCTACAGCCACTTTTGTACCTATGTTAAAGTTAGAATAAGATGAAACGACTTTGTAATTGATACTTAAAGACTCAATAAAACATTCATTCATTCATTGTGATAGAGTCTTTAAGATTGAGAGCATTTTGTGGACATACCCAAAAGTTTCAATTTGTGGAATAATGCGTCTCTGATTATGTTGTCGAAATCAATGAAAAACGCATAGAATTTCTTTTATTGATTGATTTGTAGTTTAATAAGGCAGGAGAGATTGAAAATTTGGTCCACGGTTGAGTAGTTTTGCCTATATGCAGCGTGGAGTTCTATCAAAATCTGATTTTCTTCGACCCATCGATTAAGTCAATTCAAAAGTTGTGAATAGCTTGTATAGTGTCCATAAAAGACAGATTGCGGTAGTTGGCTACATAGTTAGGGTTCCCCTTCTTGAAAAGAGGAAACATTATTGAAATTTTGAAAGAATCGGGAATGGTTCTTGTACTTAAGATTAGGCGAAGCATTTTTAAAGAATTCGAAAGGAATACCTACCATCGATGCTGGGGGCTTTATTATCATTTGCTGATGCGATAGTTGATTGAGGACGGCTTTATATACTGTCATTAATACGTATTTATTAGAAAATTTATTAAATACTACAGTTTTGAGAAGAGCTACAGTTATAACATAATTCCCATTCATATTACATTACTCTACCGAGTGCAAAAGAGATTCACTTCAAATATATGTATGTAAGTCAAGTGCCAACAATATGTAATGTTTCAATCGATCCTACATCAACATAAATAATTAGATTAATTAGCTACGGCAGACGATGGTTGATTTTAGTTAGCGGAATAGAACTTATTCACTCAGAAATTATGACAACTTGTCAGTCGTAATGGATTCAGTATTAAGGTTTAAAATAATTCAAAAGTTTATAAAAATTACTTTTTTGTCTAAGTAACATAAAACCGCCAGTACCGATTTTCGAAGTTCGGGTTTCAAAGTGCATTATTTTTTTAATAATTAAATTCAATTTTATCTTTCCTAAGTAATTCAGCACAAAATCTATTTCTTTAAGAGCTGATATGTAAGTAGAATTGAAGAGAGAACCTTTAGACTTCCAATATAAGCTGTATAATAATGATGCAGGGAAATGATAAAATGAAAATTAATCCAAGTTTTTAAACAAACTGAGTTTCATGAATCGATTGTACACTGCCGTGCGAAAAGAAGTTTAACTTTAAACATCCCAGGAACCTTACTTTGAACGTACTGCCAAGAAAAAAAACTCATTGCTTCCAGTTTATATTATGGAGTGGTAAATGCCCACAGTAGTATTTTATTTTATTTTTGTAAATATTGTTGGACACGCATGATTGATTTTCATGTATGGGCTTACATTTGTAATGCCTACACACATTAGGAGCCAGAGCACACAATATTTTGTTTATTTTTTTTTTTTGGCTTCGGTTCAATTCATCTTCTTTACAATTATTGCACGTACCTACCTGTTAAATGGAATTTACAGGTGTTTTCGTGGTTTGTGACAAATAAACTGAAAATTCTTGGAATTTCAACTAAACTCAAATAGTTAAATTTCTATATTAGGAATGACTCAATAACACTGCAGACAAAGTTAGGCAAATATCTCTTCAGGGAGATTAAAATAATGAGGTTATATGATATTCCCTCAGCCATATTAATTAAAAATAGAGCTGACGCACATTAAACCTTGACTACAGAATACAGTTTCTTATGGATATTATGCAAAAAAGCCAAAAAAATGGGTGTATCGCCAACATATCTACGAAAGTGGTGAATGGTGATATTGACTGACAAAAGCAAAAGAAATTCGAACTCACCAATGATAACTCCATTTGCTGAACGATAGTAACTCTGTGTTATCGTTCGGAAGCGCTCCTGACCAGCTGTATCCCATATTTGTAACTGCAAAAATTAATATAAAAGGATAAATGTTTAGAAACCTCAATGATAGAGATGTGAATTGGTTTCTTCGATTGTTCACGTCCATAAACTCACCTTCACTTGTTTCCCTTCAATGGCAATGGTTTTCATTGAAAAATCAACACCTATGGTATTGCCATGACGTTCAACATAGTTGCCTGTTTTGAAGCGCTCTACAATACAAGTTTTACCTGTTCCGCAGTCACCGATTAATACAATTTTAAAAAGAAAATCGAAACTTTCTTCATTTGGCACAGCCATAAGGGTTTGAGGGTTTCTTGCTGTCATCTTTTTCTTATTGTGTTGGTTTTTTATTGCTATATATTTTGAGAACTTATATTGATGGGTTGTTTATACAATTTATAGTACACCTGCTGTTTTGGGATTTTTTTTTGTCAGTAAAACAGGTGAAACAAGGTAGAAATACAAAAAAAATTGTTTATGCAACTACTGGCCACCACTTTTGATTGTTATGATTTTTTCTTATAAATTTTTGCTGACAAGTTTGTGACGTTCCCATATTTGGCTTGTCTGATTTTGACGTTTGTCTTTTGTGGTGGGAAAGAGATGTATATATTTATTTATTTTTTGCTAGTGATGGGACTTACGAATTGTATGATTTAAAAAATAACTCACTGAACATACATTAGGGGACTATTTTTGTTCAGTAGTTTCTTTTGAAAAGAGTTCTCATGCGACTTTTTCATTTTATCTAGCTTATGCTCGTTGCACCTATGAACACATCCGCATTGACTTCATGGGCAAAAATTTGGTTTTCATTCTGAATGGCCAATCCCAATGTTACAGCATACTTTTCATCTTCGTTTTTATGGAAAATGAATAACCATAATATGTATTTGTTTTTGAACCGATTAATTTACAACATGAAACATAGAAATACGAGATATGGTCATTACATAGACCCTGATACATTGGAGGTATTCACTAATGTAGTGACTACGTAGTCAACTCACTATGACTGGCTAAATACAACTAAAAAATGAGTTGAAATTTCTCCTCCGACGTAGTGTAAGAATTACGGCTTCAAAGTAAGTGGATAATGATTTTGACATTCCACAATCAGCTGTTCGATGAAAATATAAGTTTAATAAGGCGGAAGATATTTTCAAAATGAAACTAATGGTGCAGTATGAAAATATACATTACCAGATCGAAGATGAAATACGAGTATGTAATAAAATTTTATCAGTTAAACTTTTTTTATTGCAATAAGCAAAGCGATACATTTACCGATCTTACTACAGATCCAGAGTATGCCGCAGCATACATACATACAAAAAAAATTGGCTACCTAAAATACGTACCTAATAAGACAGTTTAGGATATACACTAGCTAATTGAATTTTGAGTACGTAGTCACTACATTAGAGACTTTTCTGTAACATAATGCATTATTATCATTTTCTTTTTAAATAAAACATATATTTTAAAATGTAGCATTTCAACAAATTCTGTCGTTTTTATAAAACTTTTCATGTCTTATGACTACAAAACCTAATTTATTTACACATTTATCATCGACTGTTTATCTTAGAAATTGAAATTAATTATTTTAACCTTTTCTAAAGTCGATACTTTCAAAAACAGAGGGCGCCGTTTAGAACCAATGTATTTCAATATCGTTAAACAGCAAACAAAAAACTCGACAGTGTTGTTAGGCCAAAGTCTTAAATTTGCTATTTCTGTTGTGAAACTACGTATAAAATGATTTGATTCATTGGCAAATAAATGCTGTTGCCGGTGGAAATGCGTTTGAAAAATGTTTACTGGTCAGCGTGGTGTGTTTGCTGTAGACGATGCTGGTGATGTTGCTCGTTTGATCAATTTCGGTTTTAAAACAAAGCTATCTAGACTAATTTTTTTTTGAAATAGATTAAATTCATTCTACTAAACATGCGACTAATTTTGTTTAAGTAATAGCAAAATATGTAAAAAACAGTAGTCTTGCAACTGTTGTCAGAACTGCACAAATTAAATTTCTAGTCAACTCAGCTGTTGGTCATATTTTTTATTTTTTAAAACTTATGGTTTGTGCATTTAATATTTAATTTAACGAAGAGATTGGAACAACATAAAGCTATCTGGAAAGCTTTGGAAACGAATAGATGTGTTTTGTTGAGCTTCTTAATATTAACTTAAGAATTAATGTGATATTAAGTTGTTGTTTAAGTCTTCGCATGTAGAAATTTGAAATACATATATAGAAATATATCTATCTATCTAGCGATGCACACCGGCATAGCCTTAAGAGTATAGCATGAAAGTTAAAAATGCATGCACACATACAATGTTATGTAGTTTTCCATTTGTTTTTTTTCTTACGTTTTTCCGTCTCCCCATTATTAATTTTTTTAAGAATTTATCAACTTGACAAGTAATCCGACAAAAAAATATATATGTAATTAATGTTTATACCTATCGTACAATCAATTTATATCGAATGAATTAATGAATTTGAGTGAAATTTTGGGTAAGTACGAATACATTTAAAGAACAGTTGAAAGTTATGTGTCACTAAGCCCAAACTCGGTAAAATGCAGCTCGTTTTGGTCTCTGACATATTTTAAAATAAAGTACGAAATATGTATAACTAATAAAAGCCAAAATATATAATAGATGTTTTCTAATCTCCTTTATTTGTTATTATTTAATGGAGAGCATTATTACGATCCGAAGCGGTAAATAAAATACAGCTAATATTGTTAGATAGTTTATCGAAAAGTATCTTTACTCATAATACAGACATTTTATTTTTGTTTTCTTATGATATACATTATTCACAATTCTCTAGACGAACACACCCTGTACATAACTTAATGTAAAAATAATTGTATTTACAATATTTTTTTTAAGAATTACTTTATCTTAATTTAAAAAAAATGACTTTCATATTCCACTCGTATTTCAATGTACAAAAACAAGAAATTTTAAATAAATAAATAAATAACAGAAAAATAAAAAATAATAAATAAATAACAGTTAAATTCGTTCGATATAGTATAAATTAATTAATATGTAGAAATATAATAAATAATTTGCTCTTAAAAAAAAGTTTTCATATGGCCGCAAAAATAACTTCAAAAAGTTATACATAATTTTTTAAATAATTTTGCTTGCAATTTATTCCATCCTACATCGAAACAATGTGCTTTTTCCGAAAAGTACTTGGAGAATTTTCTTTGATTTCATTTATTTCTTCCGCTTCTTGTTCATGGTACTCACTGTGTTCTTCGTCACTAGAAATTTAAATTTTTTATAGTAAAATTGAATGTAATTGAGATATGTTTTACCTATATTTCTTGTTGATCATAGCCTTGAAAATACTCTTTGGGCAGGCTTTGTAGTAGGGAAAACATTCTCCAGGAACTTCTTTACCCTCACCAACTTCTTGGGCTTTGACATATTCGGGAATAAGATTAGCAAACGGTGATTTTTTTACTCTAAAATTACAATAACATTTCTTAGGTAAATATATCAAAAAATATAAAATGTACATACGTTAAAAACAATTTAGTCATCTCTCCAAAAACTCCAAAATGATCTAAGCTTCTTGAGTGTACTTCACAAATCGTTCTCAAAAGACAAGCTTTACCATCCATGCCAAAAGTCGATAGAAACGTTTCGACAGCTCCATAAAGCATTACTCTAATATCGACAAGAATTCATGTTTAAAAAATCTACACTTCACAGTTCTAACAAACCTTTCTCCTCCGTGAAATATATGCTTAAACCTTTCTGGTATTTTCGGTATTTCTTCCGCTTTTTCGTCATCCTGCATGACGTTTGAAAATTGTTCATTTCCAGATTGGTCTTCCTGCGAAGATAAATCCCGTTTCCTTTTGTAGTTCAAATATCTTGCCATGTATCCACCTTAAATCAACCATTTGAAAATCATCAACATAAATCATTTAATAAAAAAAATACCCAACACTTCGCCTGCTGAATGCCCGAAGGATCTTGCAAAGATCGGTGGCAGATCACCAAGCGGATTTTGATTGTCTGTCAAACCAAGCTTGTCAAAATCAACTAAACGGTTAAAATAAATGTTTTGTGAAAGGACACACGGAATATTTATTGATTTACTTGTGACTGGGAAACTTATGGTTAAATTTGAGAAAAATCCCTCTGGCGGATGCCGTACCAGCGGCAGAGCTATAGTAGGCGTGAACGTCAGTGAGGTACCAGGTGGCAGGGCTAAACGCCCATCATCTGTTATCCAGACGAGACGTTTTTTTCTTGAATGAGGTTGATTATGTTCGTCTAGAAATTCGTCATGGTTTGTTACTAATGTAGAACTTGTTTTTGATACATCACCACCCTCGTTGTTGGAAGACGACGACTTTATCGAATTGGTCTGTGTGATTTGGCCTGAAGTTTTTTCTATGAGAACAAGAAGTAGGATTCCTGCTAGTGAGGTCATATTGCACAGCCCTGTTTTCATCATTTTTGTTTGTGATCTGCAATATAACAAAACGTGATAACGTATAACGAAAACATACAAAAATTGTAATCTCCCTCTAGTGGATTTAATTGATAATAATTTACTTCAATTGTTATAATCAGTCATTGAGTCATGATACCACGATATTTTATTTTACTTTTGCAAACCAAACACGCTAAGCAAAATCAGCTGCTGGAGACATATGTATGTATAGATTGAATATGCATATACGTATCTACATACAAACTACCTATAGATGAATATAAAATTTACAAGCCAGTAGATAGAACGTTAAGATTGAAAGAATCCGGTTATGTAAGAGAAAGTAATGAAAATTCTGCACTATGTACATTAGGTACCTTGTGAACATAAAATTTTTATAGATAGCCTTTAGTGCTAAAGAATATGCAAGAACATATTAAACATTATATAAACGGAAGACAATCATTCATTGGATAATTCAAGAATTGCTGACTAGCAAACGAGCTAGTTGAGCCAAAAGAAAATAATATAACTCAATTATGACTCCTGTAAAAATGCATGAGAAAGTTCCATTAAAATATTTTTTTTTGTGAAAGTGTGATTAAAAAAAAGGAAAGAGCTTGTTCTTTCAATCAATTCAAGATGCAAATTCCTATGCGAAAAATGGAGAAATATTTGAGGTTATTTTAAGAATCCATGCCGATATGTTTTCCCCATTTGAACGAGTGAGTCATAGATAAAAAGCAGATTATTCGTATCCAACAAGAATAAACTGGTTCAGTGTCCTCTTCATCTAAAAAAGAGGGACATTTGATCGTGTCGCTAAAACGCGCGAAAGCTACAAACTAAGAATTTATGCATGACATAAGTGTACAGGGTGCCTCTACTCTTTAGTTTTAACTCCTTCAAAGTCCTCATTTATGGTTCAGATTCTGATCAAAATATTATTTCAATGTACTATTTGGATCCTGCCACTATAAATAAAATATGTATAACACAATGTGAATGTTCTCGATGGGATTTTTTTTGCAGGACTCAATTCTGAAATGTCTGATAACGTTTTAAAACATATTTCAATATTCGAGCCATAACTGGCCAAAAATTCGTTTTTGAAGCATCATATCCATATTGTTAAATGACAAATCTTAGACTAAAGATTCACAATCTAGGAATACCGATTTTTTGAAGTATGTGATTGAAACTGGGATATCAAATTCATACCACGAATTGTAAGACCATACCAAGATGTGTGGAGATGTGTGGCAGACATTTTCACAAGATAGTAGTGCTCCCGAAAAAAGAAACAATTCTGTTCAATAAGAAGGGTAATCAAATAATCAGTGTAACAATTGAGACCCATTCAATTTAAGTTGACTCATCCTTTAAATATAAGCCTCCCTCTTTTTTTTTTTAATAAAAATAAAGACGCAAAATTTTAGTCGAATTAGTGCGGTGTTAAAACTCTTTTAGTATGATTCTTCGTTAAAAGGGCGATTTTCGAAATTTTAATTGAGTTTAGCATCATCCTTTCTGTAACATTTTATTAAAGTTAAAATCATCAAATAGCTATTTTATTCCCTGAAACATAGGTGGTTAAATAGTATTGCAAGATGTACCGATACAGATTGTGTGCAAAAGAGGTTACTTTTTTGTTCGTCACCCATTTTAATTATCTAAGATGAAATATTTTACTTAATCACAACTGATAATGATAGCAGATTTTAGTTCAATTTGATAACAGATTTCGTTTTCGAAGCTGCATAACAGACCTTTGAATACCAATCATAAAAGATATTTTAATGTGGAAATCTTTTATGATTCATAACAGAAAGTTTATAGCAGAATAACAGATGTGGCAGAATAGGCCTTTTTAATTTTGTTGAACAATTTTCAAGTTGTGGAATGAGGAAATGTAAAAAATAAAAATAGATAGCTGAATTGTGAACAAAATAACTTATATTGACAACTTGTTGTTATGATTTGTTAGTACCCAACTACATAAGGATCGAGCTCGGCAAAAGAATTGGATAAAATAAATACTTATAAATTAAAAAATCAATCTAAAACGACCAAACACAAAAAAAAGTGTTATCAACAAATTTTAAAAAGGGACATTTTTATTTTCAAATGGAGTCATTTAATAAATTTCTTGGGCTCATTAAAAATTATACAGCAAATAGTAACAGTAAGAAATATAACAAGCTTGATTGAGTGTGTAAAGATGAAGACACAAATTTGACGTCAAATTAAGTCAGCAGAGTGAATCCAATGTAAATAACGTCTAAGATTTAAATGATTCAATTAATTATTCAAAAGTATATAATTTTGGAATTGAGAAAATAATGAAAAAATCTATAATTCAAATAAATCATTTGTAAGAGTTTTAAAATTTTCTAATGCTTTTATCTTCTCTATTTGACATTAATTATGTCATTATAACAACGGTGTAAATATCTCTTTACTTAAAGCGCGTCTAATCTATTAAATCATTCACTTCGCAACACCGCATTTTCTTTTTAGGGAGGATAAAAGTCTTAAACGTCAAAATAAGCCATTAAAGTTATTCTTATAAAAACATCATCGTCTATGTAAGTAAGAAAGGAAAATAAAATAAAAATCGACTCCCTAATTTTATTTAGAAATTGAAAAACGGTAAAGATTAATGAAATCAAAAGACAAGATTACTTTATCAGTCTTCTAATTCTCTGTCTTTAATTCTTAAAAATTCAATGCAGCCGTCCTTTTAAACCTCTGCGTTTCGTAATATAAAAAATTATCAGGAATTTGTGCCTTTTTCAAACTACCATAACTTTATCTTCATTTTTATTTGCATGCAATTTCAATTAAAGTTTCACGTCAAATTCATCAGAATATCTTATGATAGCTTAGGTATCTAATCTAACAGCGCACAATTTTCACTATTTATGTGATCATGATCACTATGCTTACACACTTTGAATTAAATCGTTTGTACCAAAAATGTCCATCATGCGTATACACATCATGCAAGAAAATTGTTGAATTGATTTTATAGGAACAAGTTTATGCTTTCCGTGTATAAGACACTATAGGAAACAATGTAAATCTGCCAAAGGCATTCAGATCAAAAACATGTTTCAATGTTTTCGAAATAAGCATCTATTTCTATCAAGTGACATATTTTCTTCAAAGCTAATTGCAATAAGGAAGCATCAACAACTCCATGCAAAGTATGTTTGCAAATTTCCATACTTTGCCGCAGAAGTTGTTATTGTAAAGGTGAAAATTTCTTTATAAAAAAGCATTGTGGGTTGAATTTAAATCTAGTTTTTGGGCAATTATATAATTTTCAAATAATGTCAAGAGTTATGCGTACACCTATCATTCTCATGATCAAGCTAATTTGTATGAATAAATGAAAGGCTTATACTACTTTCTTCTTGCGTTGACTTGTCTTGGAATACCTAGGCTATATAATTAATCTTATGAATTGATGTTCAGAAATCTTTGTATAATGCTAATTGTTATCAAATTTTGAGTTTTTTTCATGATAAACATTAGATTGTACAAATAAAAATGTAATTTGTTTTCCATACAAAAAAGTTAAATTTTTGTTGTCTTATACAGGGTGCGATCTATGTTCCAGGCTGAGTTTTTTTTAAACTTTATAATTTAAAATTTTATAATTTATATTTTATTAATTTATTATATGGTCCTCAACATTATGTATGTAATATGTGGTCGGTAAATCGGGCGCCCTCTGGCCGTGGTGTAAAGGCGATGTCTTTTTGAATATCAAATTCGCAGACTTGTGTTGCAATTTCAGCAATTTCGTTTCTAAATTTTTTTAAACATCGAGGTTGTGGTTGGTTTGTTGAAATCAGGACATTGTGGAGACCAGTCAGTATCAGCACTTTTTGACATTATTCGTCCAATTCCATCTATTCGTCCATTCTCGTAAAATTCGTTTCTCGGCACGACCCATGCATGATTTGGCACCGTCTTTTTGGAAGCATATGTTCTTTAAGCCTAATTGGTCTAATTCGGACACATTGGCATTGCCTGTGGCATACTTAAGGAAATATGGACCAATGATGCCACGGGCCTAAATGGCACACCACACGGTTACTCTAAGGGAGTGTAGTGGAATTTGGTGTATCAATCGAGGGTTTTCAGTGCCCCAACAGTGGCTATTCTGTAAATTTACAGAGCTAGTCAAGTCAAGATGAAATGTGTTTCTTCGCTCAAAATGATTTTTTGCCAAAAATGGACGGTCGTCTATAGTGAGCTGTGAAATTTGAGCACTCCAATATCGTCGAAGTTAATGTTCGTTTAACTGCAACTGTAATAAATTGTTATCGACCACTCTCTACCACTGTGAAATTCCAACTGAGAGATCCGATTCACACAAAAATGACAAACAAATAAAATGGACCTTCAACACCATGACCTAGGCGGCTAATTGACCGGCCCCAAACGTGAAATAAACTGTTCACCGAACTTGCCTCTCAATTGGTCCATTGTTAAGTGTGCTGTGTGGCATGTGTCACCGTCTTGTTGAAACCAAATGTCATGCAATTCAAGCTCTTCCATTTTGAGCAAAAAAAAGTTTATCATGGTACCGTAGCGCTTACCACTTACCATTCACAGTAACGTTGCGATTCGCATCATCATCGCATCATCAAGAAAAACGGCCCAATGATTCCGCCAGCCCATAATCCGCACCAAACAGTGACTTTTTCTGGATGCATTGGTAGCTCTTACAATGCTTCTGGCTGCTCTTTACTCCAAATACGGCAGTTTTGCTTGTTCACGTATCCATTCAACCATCAGAAATGAGCTTCGTCGCTGAACATTATTTTTCGATAAAAAAGTCGATCTTCGGCCTACTTTTCAAGGGCTCATTTACCAAAAATTCGGCGTTATGGTTTATAGATTACAGTTTCAATTCTTGCACCAGCTGTATTTTGAAAGGCTTCACACCTAAATCTTTCCGCAAAATTTTCCACGTAGTGGAGTAACAGAGGCCCAATTGCTGCGAACGGCGCCGAATCGATAATTCACGGTCATCACTAACACTACTGGCCGAAACAGCTGCGATATTTTCCTCAGTTCGCACTCTACGTAAGCCTGTTGGTGGTTTAATGTCCAACAATGTAAATTTGGTGCGCAATTAAGTCACAATAGCCCGATTAAACTGACCATAAAATGGAAGAAGCGCGCGATGAACTTTCTTAACAGAGCCATGCATTTTGATAATAAAATTCAACAATTTGCAAGCGTTGTTCGTTTGTAAGACGATTCATGGTTAAATTATAGATCAAACTGAAGATGATTGACAGTGACACAAAACACGAAACGTGCGAGAGCTGTCCAAACCAGTGTTGCCAAAAAGAAAATAGCAAAAAAATCACCCATTAGGTATTTCACTAGAACACTGTTTAAGAAAAAAACGGCAAAATATTGAAAGACAAGAAACATTGCGACGGTGCTCGAGAGATTCAAATGTTTCTGTTATACTTCTATCACCTATAAATTTTAAAGCTCTTTTTTGGATTTTTTGGATAAGAGACTCAAGTAAGTAATTAGAGCACCTACCCAAATATGGGGATTTTACTCGAGCTGTAGACGAATATAAGCTTTATAGATTACAGCCAAATCAGAAGGGGTGAACATTTTCTTCAAACGTAGATTCTTTATTGAAGCTTTTTATGTTGCCTTTGATTTCAATTCATATACTACTCTGGATTGATCGGTTTATCCGAAACAACTGTCAAAGTTAAAACTAGCCGGGATTTCACAAAAAACCGTTCGGAAATCTTACTGAAAGGTTCTCCAGAAAAGCTTTCAGAATCTTGATGTAAAATGACATGAAAAAGTAAGTACTGAAAATTTGACTATTAAATTACAATTAGCAACTTATAAAAGCTCTAAAGAAACCTTTCACAAATTTAAATATAAACATTTAAGAACTTAATTTAGTAGTAATTTTGATTAAAATGTCCCACAGATCACATTTTTGAGAAGAACAATTCAGGTAATTGTCATTCTAAAATGACAATTACCAATGACATGGTTCTCCAAAACATAAATGTCTGGTCCAAACTGGAACTCATACACAAGGTCACAAAAAGCTAATAAAAAACAGCTAAAAATAAATTAATCTTCTGTCGACTGGTTTACAATGAAAAGTGAAAATAATAATAAACAATTACAAGAAACTTAATGAATGTATATTTGAAGTAATTCCAATAAAAAAAAAACACAAAAACATAATCAGCAATGACAAAAATAAAAAGGAGTGCCATCTCATCAATAAAATAAAAATACAATAAGTACCCACTAGGGTGTGTCAAAGTGCTCAACTATGGTATTTTCAAATGTAATAGCTTTTTAAAGTTGCATTGCTTATCAAAATTAAATCCTGCGTTTACAATTTTCATTTTAATTAATATCTTTGGCTCCCTCAAAAATAGGATGAACTCCAAAAAAATTTGATTTTTCGAGATTTTTGAAAAAGGTGTTGTTTTAAATTGCACCGTGTGGATATAAAAAAATTATATAAAATATTTTTAGGCTTTCAAGTCAAAGATAATTGCAAGGAAAAACTTTTAAGCTTATATTTGTTTAAATTGAACACTTGGTAAAGAAGATATGAAATAATAAAAGAAGGAAGAAAAATCATTTTTTTATGTAAAATCGTTTTTCTTTTTTTTCAAAAAAAAATTCTTAAAAATCAACGGAACCACCTACAATATCGTGGTATATCTTTTTGTAAAGACAAAAATTCTTTCTGTATTTTGTTAATTTTTTTTTTTAGTATACGTAAAAAAAAAAAAAAAAATTTACTGTAAATTAAATTTTTTTTTTCAACTTCAACCGATTTGAGCGAGCCAAAGACGAACGATATCTTATTTTTTTTTTACATGTTCTTAAACCTCTGACCCTAATACAACATTTGAGCACTATTACATTTAAAAATAAGAGTACTTTTTTGCGGCCATACAAAAGTGACACACCCTAGTACCCACCAACCTAATTTCCCTTTTAACGAATACCATATTAAAGTCCAATCTTTGATCGTTAATTACTGATTTTTATTCAATTCAATGCATTTCAAAAGGAGCTCAACTTGTATCGCTTTCAATAATTACAATATCCAAGAATAAGAAGTACGATCACGCACACGCTTACGCACTTATACATTTTTCTCTCTTTCTCACTTCTAAACAGTCCTCTAACACTTGTTTTTTATTTTCCTGTAGCTTCGGCATGGCAAATACGAGATGCGGCTGAACTTGTCACAATTCAATGCCTTCATTCAAAATAAAATTCCACAAGCACAACAACAACAAAAGAGAAGAGTAGATTTGCGATCGTGACCCACTTCTTATCCAAACCGGCGCGCGTAGTGCACGGTCCGATTGTGCGGAAGGCGCGCTTGTGCTTAGACCGATATCATAACAGAGAAGTATTCATTTAGGTTAGTCCACCATAAGGCTATGTGTATCCCTGTAGGTTTAACACTTACGCAGAGAAATATCTATTCGCTCCACTTTATTCAGAGCAATCCAATCTTGGCTAGGAAAGATCTCGTTTTCAATTTCGATTTCTAGTATCAAGATTAAATGGGGGATGCCGGGTGGAATTCATACGCACGCAAAGATGCCTGATGTCTGAGCTCTGAGATGCGCAAAACTGGTTGCAACTTGTAGAACTGGTTATCAATGACGCAGTCTTCAAATACTCGTATATGAAAAAAAGAATAAACAGATAAGTAACAACGAGGAAGCGATTTTTCTTCGTCTTTTGGGAGGATTTTTCTTATTGACTATTTTGCTATCGAATCCGTGTCAATTGGTGGCTTTGCAAATGGCATTGGACATAGTCTTTGATTATAATTAACGCAAGATAGCTGATATTTGATTAAAGTGCTTGATAATAATCAATCTCATTTGGTAGTGAAATTATCAAAGAAATTAGGTTAAAAATTTCCTTATTAACTATTCCTTTACCTTTGCATCAACATTATTTTGATATTGGTAACTTGTCAAGCAATAAGATACTATATAGCGAGGAAATATTTTCTTTTGTACAATACCATAATGCGGGAGAATAATGGTTTTGCAGGAATTTGTAAAAAGTATTTAAAATAGGCATGGGCACGTAAAACATCTACTCGTAAAATAAGAATAAACAAAAGAGCTGAGCAGCAAACCTTTATTTTTGCTATATTAAATTAAAGAGGCCATACCTTGTAATACGTATGTATATTAGATAAAAAGAAAAATGTAAGTTAATGTATAGAAATGCCTGTGCATGTAAAGTGTACACCTTCTATCATAATATTTTATAATTTACTGTTGAAAGTAAAAATAGTCTCTTTGTGTTTGTATGAATTCTTAAAATTGTAATTCGTTCCGATTTTTCACAAATTTTACCATTATTCTATTTTTATTTTATGGAATTTGCATTTAAATCATACCCTACAAAATATTCCAACCATATTTGCACTGTATGGAGGGTGCCCCTTATTTTTCAAGGATAGTTTGGGATATGATCATAACGTATAATATTCTAAGAACTAAATCGTTGACAGTACGGGTCTATCTCCAATGTTGACATAATTTTCCTGAGATTTGAGAAAAGGCCTACTTTGGTCTACCTTGACCTATGTTAACGAAAATTTGTCTCTGTTAATACGAATGGTAGAAAGTTCGTTTAGGAAACAATTTTTAAAAGTTATAGAAGCCTTTATAACTGCGTTTAAATAAAGTTGATATCTTCAGATATCCAATTTCTAAGCCTGTTAATTTTTTCTTACCCAAGTCAATTATCTCCAGAAAAGGCGCATTAAACATAAGGTTTTACTATTTTTTTTAATGAACTTAACAATACAAAAAATAAGAAACCAATAAAAAGTTAGCTGAAAGGCCCATATGATACTTGGGAAGACCTACAGCATGTAAAACTAAAAAAAAATTGGGCCAACATTTTAAACAGTATTAGGGTATTAGTACGATGCTACTTAAAAATTTGCTAACTTTTAAGTAGTTTACTAACTCGTTCTTAATTTTCAATGTTTTATAACTAGTATAGTACTAAAGCAACTTTCTTAAAGAACTGCATCTGAATACACATAAGACAATCAATAAGTTTATTCGTTGAGCCCTGAAGTCACCCTTGAGTCGCCCTAAATGGTTTTTTGAAAAATCTGAAGTCACCCTGGTGAGTAAATTCTGTGGTTTTTAGACCTGGCCTGGGGTGGGGGTAACACTGAACTCACCCCGAAGTAGGTATTTTGCTGTGGCGAGTTCAAATAACGACCAAACTGTCATTAGTCACATGAGATTTCATATCTATTTCTTGCATGTTATTGCGTGGGTTTGCAATTAAATGTTTGTTTAGTTCATCAGATGAAACAACAAGGCAAAAATTGTTTTTGCTTATTTTTAAAACTAATTTATAACAAATTTAAAGTTTTATCAGAGCACAGAATTATTTATTTCTTACTTTTAGTTGTAAACAAAACAATTGACAGCCCTTGGTTATTTTTTGAAAACCGAAAACCCTAGATTTTTTGACAATTCTAAGGGTTGTCAAGAAAACCTTGGTCAACGCTGGGTAAAGTTGAACGAACGAACCGAATGATAGTTCGTGCAAACAACTAAGGACGGTGTTCACATTGGACTTACTCAACCGATTTATTTTGACGTAAGGCCACCTTGTCGTGTTCAGACGCAAAAGTAGTGTGAACACTCCAGACCCACTTTGACGTCTTGTAGTTGTCATAAAGTTTAATAATAAAAGTTTAATAATATTTAAAATTAATTTCAACTCAAAACACAAACTAATAATAAAGCCAATTGACAGGCAGACAGAATTGTGAAATCTACTTTTTTTGTCTTCGCTATTATCGTAAAGTCAACTTTGATCAAAATCTCGCGTTCGATTTTTTTACGAATGCATAATTTGCCATATAGTACCTAAGTATATGTATGATGCAAGTACAAATAATGTCATTCAAATTTTCAGAATTATGATGCATTTGCTAGATCAATAGGATCATTGTAGTAGAAACCTCCCAAATGGAGTCTACGTCTTTGTGATGAAGCAGGACTTGTACGGAGAAGATGAGGATTTCTCCTGTTCTTCGACCATGTAGCTTCTGCAGAAATCGTTAGAATAAACTCCAAATTGCGTTGCGTGCTCGCCTATTTAAAAGCCGATATGCGATCTGAGATTTCATGGCTGGTTGGCTGTCCGAGAATATACGGATATGTATCTTAATTTGATATCACGTTTCCTTAAAGCCAATATAGTACTTCTTTAATCGCAAAAAGTTCCACCTGGAACGTGGTAGAGTAATTGGGAAGACGAATAGAAAGATTTTAATTTAGTCTATCTGAGTATATACACCTCCATCAAATCCGTCATAAGTTTTTGATCCATCGCACTGTGGTTCCATCGTAGGCCAAAATTCTAAAAAAATTACTGTAGCGATTATTATATAAAACGGTTAAAATGAGCTGAGAATATTCCAAACTAATTAGAAATAGAAAAAGAAAAACCGTTAGATTTTTATCTTCAGAGTAATAACATTGCAAACACATGGCATTTGAGTTTTAGTGCTCTAAGAGCAAGTGCGACTGCATTTATTTAATTAATTTTGTTCATCTGTTTGCGTTATTTTTTTTTATAATGGATATATTAGTGGAAGGTAAGATATTTGTTATTTATTTTTTATGATTCATTTTTCGACTGAGCATAAGAGTTTATAAATTGGGACTAAATAAAATAAAAATAAATTAGCTTAATATTGTTTGTTTTAAACTTTTAACTGTTACGCCCCGTTACGCCCCCACAAAGTTATATATTACCAGAAAGGTAATTTCATGTACTTTTTAACCCACGTTGACTTAGCTGCGATTACTTGCGAATTCACTTTTGATTAATCTTTGAACCACCTAAAGTCTCATTTTTTGTAGTTTAGGGCTTTTAACTAAAGTCTCATTTACGAGAATGTTTCTGCTTCAGCATTGGTTAAATGCTGATGGATCCGAAAAAAATAAGTCCCATTCAATATTAGACGTCATTTCCAAGTGTTTGTAAAAAAACTTACGTATTTCTGCAAAAAACACTTGCCGAAAGAGATGCCTTCTTGTTAAAAATTATTCAGGGTGGCTTAATACAAAGGAAGTATGTATCATTTCTGAAAATATCAATTATTTAATATCTTAATTTCAATTTTTTTTTCATTAAATTAAAGATCGTAAAAATTAATTGAAAGAAAAAAAATTTTATCAAAATTCTAGGTGCCGTTTTCGAGAAAAATACTATTTTTGAAAAACATTTTTTTTTAAATTTGTAAGCATTTGTATGGTAGGTACCTTTAATTTTAGGTAAAGTAAATTTTTTTTCTCACATCTTGTAGATTATATTGAGAAACTTTTATTTATCAAGTTTAAAAAAAATCTAGCATGGGGTTTTCGAAATATGTATGTGTATTGAGTTTTGAAAAAAAAATTTTGAAGTTTTTTTTTTTAATCCAATCAGTTTTTTTTTGAAAATTTGAGTACACAATTCTATTTATGGTTTTGGGGAGCTTTAGCGGTTGTACCGTTTTTGAGAAAATCAAAAACAAACAAAAAATGGTTCCATGGGGGGTACCCTCAATAACTATTTTTCGGAATTTTTTTCAACCATTACCTAGCTTTAATTCAATGAATATTTTTGTATTCTTATTTTTAAAATTTGTCGAACAATTTTTGAGAAAAAATAATGTTTATAAAATTTCGAAAAAAAATCGTATGGCAGGTACCGTTATTTTTGGTCTTAAAAAAAAAAGAAAAAAACGTGTGGGGGGGAAAAATTAAAAGTGGTATCTACCAAATTTAAAGAAAATCGGCTGAGCCGTTTAGCCTGTAGTCGAACAGACAGACAGACAGAATTGCGAGACCCACTTTTTTGGTCTTCGCTATCATCGTAATGTCAACTTTGATCGAAATCTCGAGTTCGATTTTTTTTAAAGAGAAAGAGGTTATTTTAGATAATTTTTAGATTAAACTCTAAACTATATAGAAACGGTAATAAAATTCTTAATAAAATCTCACCACTATAATCGAAAATTGTGAACACATTTAAGGTACCCTTCCATTATGACTATTTCTTCCCTTCGCCTTAGGTAAGAATTAAAATAATAATGTGTTTATTACTTAAATTATATATATTTTTAAAATGAACACTTTCATTGAGCTTAAAGGACTATTCACATGAGAGCGACCAATGACAAACGGATAAAAAACAAATGGGATTAAAAACATATATAAGCCTAAATTCTTCATAAAAAACTTTACAAAAGGGTAGAAATCTAATTTAATTTAATGTTAATACATATATATTAAAATTTGTGTTGTAATTGCTAAAATGACAGAAATTTGAGAAAATAAATTAGTCATCGCGAATTGCAATATGATTGCTACGAACTGTCAAACACTATTCGCGTACCACATACTCGTACCAACCACACTGCAACGAATGAATTCTTCGCGCGCGACTAACCTCAAAATCATTCTATGTTGTGTAAGTAAACGCCATTCGCGACGATTAAAAAAAAAAAAGCAGGTGAACAAAATGTCAAAATTGCCGAATGCTCGCTCATTCGTCGGTCGTTGGTCCCTCTCATATGGATAGTCCTTAACACTTGACTTTTACCAACTTGTCAGAGTTAACATTTCAATTATTTTTAAGTTATTCGAACATGATAGCAAATTTTGGTTTTAATAAAGCATTATGACTGATTGGAATTACTTAAAAACAAAAATCAATTTTCAGTTCTAATTTTTTTTTTAATTCCAGATTACAGATTTGCTCCATTCTACAGAAATAATTATTTCAATTTAAGTAACTAATCAAACAAAAAAACAAACTCACTGTTATATACTATGGCGTTCACGCCAAAGACCACCACCGGTAATGATGGATTAATGCAAACTGCCACATTTAAATTAAGGCAATCGTTAGATTTCCTTCATTTTGGCTTTGATCCAATCTTTGAACTGAATTTAAATAAAAAATACTATGTTATATGGAATAGAGATATTGAAATACATTCACGTTAATCATTTTCTTATCCTTTCTAAATTATTTAAATTTTTCATCGCACGTACTTATAATATCTCTTGATATCTTTGCAAGTAATCGATTACTCTGAGTTCCAACGCACAACCTCTGATTTCACTGTCACTATTTTTTTTTTAGTTTTTCAATTACATAAGTGATTTGAATTTGAATATTGTACCTACCGAAGTGTTAAAGAATTCGTTAAAGTTTTCTGCTTTTTACATCGTCACTACCTATCTTAAGGAAGAAGTTTTTTTTTTTTACCGAAATTTGAGAAAAAGAAATGATTAACTGAGAATTAGCAGATATTTTTTATAATACTCACTGAATTATTATTATCAAAATTTGTGAATAATATAATAAATATTTATTATTATTCAAAAGTTTTAATAATATGAAACCAATTTTTAGAGACTATTTAATATTAAAAATAATAATAATAATATTTTATCAAAAACAGGATACAAAACCCTTGTGAGTTTTAAAATTTTTTTAGAAATAAAAGATTAACCCCAAGGACCATAACTTTATAAAGCTAAAAGCAGACGTTGTGTCTTACATACGTTAATAAACCTAGACTAAGTAAATTTGACTTCGAAATAGTAATTTTATACGTAGTAAATTTTCTTTGAGTTTTTAATGCGTTGATTTCGAAAATGAAAAATTTCTTTTCTAAAAGAATGTGTAATCTTAGTTTTTTTTTACAAAAAACTATGGGTCAACAAAATTTAATACTTCTTTTTTAACCATTCTAATTATTTTATTACTTTTGCATTCACTATAACTTCAAATTAAAATAGTTCAAACAGTAGAAAACCTGAACTAATTTTAAGACATCAAAAACCTTAATTAAAGTATTATCTCATTTCTGATATTTAAATTGTGTAACCTAGTGTTATTAATAAAAACGACATATAACCCACTTAGGAGTATTTTTTTTTTTATTTTTCAAGATCACTGAAAATAACTAATCTGAATAATAGACCATGAAGCAGCCGCTTGGCTTCGTCAAGTAATGTAGACATTCATTCATTCATCAGATCTACCATTATTTAATATGATCTTCCTTTTTCGGACTGTTCCTTTCCTTTTTGATTTCAATCGAATAGAAACAAATCGTTCTGCCAAATTTGCATACACATTTTGTGTGACAATGAATTCAATGAAAAATTGTATATATGTATATACATATGTGTTTTTTGTATCAGGTCCTTCATGAAATTGGGAACAGAAAAGAAAACATCATGGGTGCCAATGAAGCAGTTCACATGTAATCCTAAACCGATAACTAGCTACTGTTCTAAGCAGTTTGTTTGGTTTTCCTATTTTCTTTGTTGGTATTGTTGTATTCTGCTATAATCTTGCTAAGTATGCTTAACGCTAACTTTTCACCACCAACCAATAAACCGAGATTTAACTTTAATATTTGTTTAAATCTCGATCACAAATTTATATTGTTAACCCAGTAAATTGAAAAACAATAGTTCAATCACTCAAACAAATTTGTATCCATACCATACTGAACTCATTCATTGGAAAAGAGATTTTTCTCACTTTTTTTCTCACTTAATAAGACAAAATTAAATGTAATTTGCATTAAAGTTCTATCAAAATAAATCAAACTTGTTGATCTTTTTGCGTGGTGGCAACAGTACATAGATTTATTCAATTTTAACTAAAATACACCTTTCATCCATAGTTTCCTTAGCATAAATTAAATGTGATAATTTAAACCAACCAACGTAAAATTCTTTAGGAAGCAGAGTTCTGAGTTTTCCGATTTATTTATAAAACAAACTGGGGAACTAAACTGTCAAGTGAAGGATTTCGATCTCCATTTTTTTCGCCGTCTGTCTCTGTCATATCACCAGAAAAAAGTGACGTTAGCCGCGCTCAGCTTTTTACTCCTTCTGCTCGGTTATTTTATTCTGTTATATGAGCTCATAGAGCATGCTCCGGGCTAACTCTGATTGAAAAAAGAAACACAACCTGAGCGCTCTGAGCAAAAAAAGAAACATAGATCTTTTTTGACAGCTCAGCTCCCTGCTCGAGCTTAAAAAGAAAAACATCTAAAAGAATTTATTCGGATTATTTGTCAAAATGACTAATACTTTAAGAAACTCATTTTATATGTTAAAATGTTGACGTTCCGTGTGTTTCGTGTGTAGGTAAATTTGGGAGGGTATTCCATTTTCCATTGGAATGAAAAAAGAGAACCTTTTGAAGTTCTTTTCTGAGCAATAGTTCCAATTTCTTTAACATATTTAAAATTTTATGTATATCTTCTTCTTTCCAACAACGATGTAATGATTTAAGACTGACCCGAAAATTGGAAACAAATTTAAATTCGACAGTTCTCCACTGTTCGATCACATACTCTCGTTCACATGTCATTTATAAGCCGGCATTAATGCCAAGAACCGTGACAAGAATCACTAATAAGCTATACATCAAGTTAAAAAGTATCTACCTATATTACATACATACATATATGCACTTTCGATTGGTCATTTCAGTTGAATCCATTTTGAACAAAAGAAAGTATGTACGCCAACGCAAGGTACTATACTATATCTGAAATCAAATTGACAGTTTTGCATTCCGGAGACGAGTTTCAGATAAATAGCACTATGTCGTATATAACCTATTGACAGTAGACGTCTTGTGAAGTTACTTGACTGCCAAAAATGGCCGTTAGGTAATTGTTTCTATTTGGCTTAAGAAATGTAAAAACGAATGGAAAGTGCAATTGAAATAATCCATCGATCATTTGAATTTTAATTAAACTTATTGCTGAGGGTGCGCATTTTAAATGTTTTATGTCGCCTAATCGTCGCGTCCTACGGTATAAAGGCGTTAAATATAATTGTTAATGAAAGCTTTATAGTTTTATTATTCTTAACTGCATGTTAAATACATTAAACGTGCTTTAAATCTCTTGATTAATGAGAAATGAAATGATCTTAAGATAAACAAAATTAAGTATTCAAAAGCTAGTCAAATATCTGGATAATGCAAAAAGTGTGATACAAACAACCATCAAGTTTTACTTTGACAATAACAACAACAAACCGACAAACATAAGGTTTTAGCGAAGATAAAAGTCTAATTTGAGACCATTAGTGACATGAACTTTATTTTATTGAAATTGAACAATCTTCCAAAACAAAACATAAACAAAAATGACTCGAGGGTATTGAGCTTTGATATTTATTTTTATAAACAAACTACATAGCTGTTGTTTTATACTTCTTGGTAGGCGGAGCTATTAATTTAATTTTAGAGTTTCATTTAGAATCCTGGTTGAGATTGTGAATTAGATTACCGCAGGAAAATAAGACTTTCACTTCATTACAAATCCGACAAAGCTGAAGTGGATAGATTTATTTGTACCTATGTATGTATATCTTAAGCATTTCCTAAACAGTACTCGTTAAAAGATAGAAGCAACATTTTTCAAAGATCGCATGTAAGATTTTTTTTTAAATGTCTCGCAGTTTTCTGTTGCAAACATTTGAAATTGTAGCTTTAACACAAAAAAGATGTTATCATTTTTTTCGCTAGTGCAATATTTTAAGAAAACGTGGTAAAATGAGCCCAGTGTTGCGGAAATTATTAAATTAAACAATAACCTTTTATTGTAATTTTTGTGCACGTTTATATCAAAATCTAAATCTCTTAATAAAATAGGTACCTATTGGTGCCACAACACCGCAAATTGACGTCATTGCAGGCCTGTGGCGGCCATGTTGTTTTGGTGATGTTTGTTCGTTGAGCCCTAAAGTCACCTGTTTTTGAAAAACCTGAAGTCACCCTGGGGAGTAAATTCTGTGGTTTTTGAGACCTGGGGTCGACCTGAAATCGCCCTGAAGTAGATCTAGGTATTTTACTGTGGCGAGTTCAGGTAACGACCAAACTGTCAAAAGTCACATGAGATTTCATATCCATTTCTTTTGTTGTCGTTTGTCGATTCACATGTTGCATGTTATTGCTTGTGTTTGCAATTAAAAATGTTTGTTGTACTTATCAGATGAAATATTCAGCAACAACAAAAAATTGTTTTTGTTCATTTTTAAAACTAATTTTTAACAAATTTAAAGTTTTATCAGAGCATGGAATTATTTTTTTCTTGCTTTTAGTTCAATAAAATAATTGATAGCCCTTTGGTGTTTTTAGAAAACCAAAAACCCCAGTTTTGTTTGACAACTCTGAAGGTTATCAAGAAAACCTGGGTCAAACCTGGGTAAAGTTGAACGAACAAATGTACTGAATAACCATGGCAAGTTATTATTATTATTATTATTATTATTATTATTATTATTATTATTATTATTATTATTATTATTATAAAATTCTTTATTTAGAAAATATAAGAATACAATATTATAAGAAGTACATATATAAATGAAAATAGAACCATGGTAAGTTACACTATTGAACAGTACTGTTCAAAAATAAAACTTAATTATCAAAATGAGTGTTCGTTAGTCCAAACTTTTTGCGCTTTGTTGATGCTGAGACGGTCACCGTCAATGTCGAGCGCTACACAACGACGATAACCAATGTTTTACTACCCAAATTGAATTAGATGACATGTGGTTCCAGCAGAACGGTGTTAGGTTCCACACAGTGGACGCCACGATTGATATTCTGAATAAACGATTTGAGGGTAAGATTATCTCTCGCAGAAGTGACGTGAATTGGCCACCCGGGTCATTTGAACCCGCTGGACATTTTCTTGAGGGTTTTCCTGAAATCGCGGGTCAATGCGAATAAACCATGGTCAAGCAATGCCTCGCCTTAGTTTCTCGTTATATCGTGATTTGGGATTAATAAACTTCAGAAGAAAATAATTTGAGTATTTCTTAATTGAAACTAAAACAACCTTTAATTATAGCTCTAATCAACCTTTAAATAAGTTTAACTTATACCGATTCTATTCAAAGTTGGGCTTATTAGATCTGAAATCTGATACAAGCCGTGTTTTTTTTTTTTTGCAAGTCCATATAGAATTGTAGTAAAAACGACATCGGGACTTAGGAACTTCTTTCCTAAAATTTGAAAGCACTACTAACAACTAGCATCAACCAGCATCCAAAAACGTCACTTTTGACTTCTCTGAACAAACTATCGATAAAATATAGATAATATTATTTTGGCATCACCTTTTTTATCATGGTTAGTGCATTGGACTGTCATGCGGAAGGTCTCGAGTTCGATTCTCAGCCGCTGCAAGAAAGTTTTTTCAGGGATGTACTGCCTCTTGCGAGGAATTGACAAATTATCTCTTGTCATGGAAAGTGCTGCTCATTAGCCGTTCGGAATCGGCAGAAAATTGTAGGCCCCCTCCGTTGCTGGTAACACGCACACAGGAATTGTTGAGAGTTGTAAGTCAATAGGTCCTGTTTCACTCCAAGCTGTTCCACCCTCAAATTTATTTATTTTTTATTTATAGACTTAAGTAGTTGTTGTATTTATATGTAAGGCCCTTAGTCCCGATGTCGTTTTTTCTACAATTCCTATAGGACTTGCAAAACAATCACTCCTACAATAATCGTTGGATTAATCATTGTGAATTTCCTTTTATTTATCCTGTGTTCACACTCTGACAAACATTAAAACTCTATAAAATGCATTAAATGCACCGGAGGTAAATTAAGTCAACTATTACGAACATTATTTATTATTATTATTTACATAGGTAGGTGGGAAGTCAATGAAAACCTAAATTTTTAACGACTTTAAATTTTAAAGTAAACAAAACACAAATAAAACGATTGAATGCATTTGATTTTGAAATTTGCATAACTGATGCTTGAAACAAGACATTTGTTGTAATATTTTATACATAATATTCTAGTTCCACAAGTGTTGTATATGTTTTAAAAACCACTTTTAATAAATTGTGTTGCATAAATGTAACTAAATATGTATAATACATACATTCATGTATTTCTTGCTTTAATATTTTAATACTTAATGCGCCCACATCTTCATTTATTTGCATAGTTGTTTCGAAAAGTTTCAATATTAAATGCTTGAAAAATAAACAAATTTCTCATTGTGAGTGATATTTATTAGCATGCTGCACAATAGCTCCAGTTTAAACTCATTATGAATTGAAAACATCTATAAGTAATAGTATTTTAGTAAGAACAAAAATAATAAAAGATTCGTTTGTGTTGAGCTTCTTATTGTGCATATTCGTCAATGTCCCCCCTCATTAAACCATATATCTACTGAAGAGCCAATGTGTTGTTAACTTGTTTCCGCTAGCATTTGTATGTAAAGCGTAATATACATGAATGCATATATTTACTTATATTTTCTTGATGAGGACTTAAAGGAGCTCAAAAACTGAAGCCTTAGGCTAGGCGCGCACATTCAATTTTTAGTTGCACAACTGTTTGGTTGCTTATAGAAAACAGATGAGCTATTCGGTTGAATGTCCGCACAGGTGCATATAATTATACATATGTTACACAAAATAGCGAACTCATTTTAGGAAATCGTTTAGTTTGCGTCAAAACACAAACTTTTTAGTTCCTCGAACCAAGCAGTTGCGAAACTAAAAATTGAATGTGCGCGCTTAGCCTTAAAGGCCTTTAAATAACATGAAACCTATGTTGATTCGTATGCACAGGAAGTAGTTCCTGATAATACTTAAACTTACCCTTTTATGATTTTGACATTTATTGACTTGATTTATATTAAGTAAAGTTGAAAAGTTTCTTTGTTTATCACTTCTTTCCGACGCTTTGACTGATCTTCAGCTTGATTGTAAATACAGGGTGGTGGCGCAAAATGAATTACCCTATCGGAAGATGTAATAATTTCTATAAATGTCGTTTTAAGTCAATCATATTTAACATTTGTGAACTAGACAGCTACAGTATACAAACAAACAAGCGATGAAGCGCTATACTCCGCAAGAACGTGGAATAATTGTGTCAAATTTTTTGACCAATAATCGGTCGATTTCCTTTTACCGTGTCACGCCAACCAGACTCTGCAGCGATTTTTAGTGAAAGACTTACACATATTCCCCTATAAAGTGCAAACAGTGCATCAGTTAATGCCTGGTGACCGTCCGTCGCGTGTGATTTACTGTCAAGCCATTCTTAATCTCAACAACGAATAGGGCGATTTTGTTTCGAAAATTTTATTTAGAGACGCCATCGGCAATACGGTCACTGTTATTGGCAAACGCTACTGGTCCAGCCATGAAAAACGACTTCTTACTGCAGGAATTGGATGAGCGGAGCTTGGTGAAGATGTTAACATGTGGCCTTACACAATTGCAGCACTTAAGGCGAATATTCGACAGGTCTGCGAATAGTTATCACCGAAAATCTTGCGGAAAGTCAAGGAAAATGCGATTAAATGGGAAAAAATGGATATCAACACACTGGCGGTAGCCACTTGACGGATATCATCTTTTCCACTTAAAGGAACGGAAATAAAAATTTCAATCACCCAAAATCATTTTTTTATTTAGTTAAAAAGTAATTCAAAAACAAAATTGCATGATTTATTCTGCGCTACTTTGTAAAATTTCAAAATTACTTATTTTTTAATGAATTAATTTTGGTTGTGAAACAAAATAAATCAGAAAAAAAACTCCTAAAATTCCATTTCCTTCTTTGACTCTTTCATTTTTTAATTCTCCACATCCAATTCATCAGAATGACAAATGTACGAATATAAGTATTAAGTTAGAAAAAGAATAATAAAGTCATGGTAACAAAATTTGAATTACTTAAAATTATTCACCAGAATAGTCCTTCCAAGTCGGTATTACATATAATATAATTACCTACTGACATTTCAATGTATATGTATTCATAATGTACAATGTAAATGCTGTTAACCAGTTTTGTTGACCATGATATGAATAACACAACAATTGACCAGCAAAGTCATAACGGTTAAGTAATCCATGTCCTTATCTCATCGAGCTTCAGAATAAAACCTGAAAGTCTTACTTGGCTTGTAAACTGGTCCTATTATATCACAATGCTCATTTAATAAAAAAAAAAAAACGGGACCACTTGCAAAAATTCCTCTACAATGCGACCAACTTACGTTATTAAACTAATCAAGCACCGTTCAAGAAAGGCTCCAATAAAAAGTCCGTGTCATGTACTTAAAGTAAGTTCGACAAGATATGCGCACAATTTATTTTCAAACTCTCAGTGGGCACAAGACACAATAGGAAGGATAAGAGCTCTCTTCACAGAAAAAAAAACGAAAAAGAAAACATACGAAGTGCACGATTTGTTAACTAGCTTTTGCCATTGCTCTAACCTAAATCAGGGATCACTCATATAAGTACGTTAGCGGGATAAAAACTTAAATTTAAAAAATTATTCGCGCGGATTAAGAACTTGCACAACCGACCTTGTACGCGGCCAACAATACACTAAACCAATATAGAAGCCAACTTTAAAATGTGGCTATGATCGGGTTTTGGCTAAACCTAGACTCTGGCTTCAAGCGAACGATGAGAAACTTGTATCTGGGGAAGACTTTATAGTTTTGTGTTCAGTTTTCTAGTCTTGACTTCTTGTACTTGACCAACATGCAGCTCTATTTGATGATGAACTTCAGAAAGGCGCGATTGGTCATTATGATGAGATAATCTTCTTAGTATTCAGCAGCGATGACAGCAGGAGTGGAGCTCCGATTGCCCAAAAGAGTCCTTCCTTTTTGATATTCTGGCTCTTCTACTACCTAGCTGTGCGCATAGTGCTCAGGTCGCTGATGAGTTGAGTTGCACGTATTTTTTGAGGAAAGAGGAAATACGATACTGACATAATATTGAGTGACAGTAGTTAGTACACCCAAATCATATACCGAATTTCATAAATCACTTAGCGGGGCTAAAAGTTTGGCAAAAAAATGGAGAAGCATTGAATGAATACAATAACTTTAGTAGGAGCATTATGTATGTATATAGAATAATTTTTATTAAGACGTGTATTTATTTTAATTTTTGTCAACCAAGGTGGGTAGCTTCAAGAAAAATATGAGTACATACATATTTACGTTTGTATGTTTAAAAAGTGAAATTGGTTGGGATTTAAAAATATACACCAGTAAAGTTATTGGAACACATGGCGTATACGTACTTTTTTAGTTTGTAAGAAAGCGAAATTTTTGATTGGATATCAAACTCTCTTCACAACCAAATAAAATACATAACTGTATTTGTATGCCCATTTCATTATAGTAAATATAATTATCGTAAATATAGTATATATAACATATATAAGAAATTTTAGTACAGTTTAGTTTAGTAAAGTTTAGTTTTTAGATGTTTTTTTTATAATTTACTCACGCTCAAGGGATTATGGTTACCCTTTAAATGTTTCAACACAGCGCGGGCGTGGAGTTACGGAAGAGAAAGAAGGATATGAAAGATGTGTGGCACGATGTTCTGAGACTGACGGTGGTTGTTTCAGATTTTTTATCTCCAGGGATGGCGGCTGAACTAAAGCGGAGAAATGCCGTATCTTATTTCTATGTCCCTTATAATTCGCATTATTTTATTCGTATTCATCCTTGTTGGGCATACTAGTTTAACCCAATCACATGTTGTTATTATTATGCCTAAACAACATGTAATGTTGTCATTTTTAAGTTATAGCAGTTGATTTGACGAGTCTATCAGTCCTATTTTGTTTTTTTCTCGAACAAATTCATTAAACCTCGATGTGTCAGTAATGTAATTCTCACTTCTTTACATCTTTGTGAGGAATTTTATGTATATTTACGAGAGCATGAAGACCTTTTAGATAGGCGGCGCACGGAAGACCTAAATTACATAATGTACGAGATCAAATTTGCGGGGTCCCTCGTCAATGGGAGACGATTTTTGGCTGAATCATTAAAAGAAAGCAACAGTAAATATAAATTTGGATAAATATTTAAAAATTAAATACAGCTGTTTTCCAATGTCCTTTATTAAAGCATATTAGGCGTGTTTTGTTGAGCTTCTTAATGTACACATTAAGAAATGTTACATTAAAATTACTGAAGAGTGAATTTGCTGTTAACTTGTTGTTGTTGTATTAACATATGCAAAATAAGCTTAATGTGTAACATTTCTTAATGTGTACATTAAGAAGCTCAACAAAACAAGCCTATTGTAGGAGGTCTTTCAGGATGTTGGGATAGTTTCCTCATACGTAATCAGGCAGTAGTAATTTCTTCCGCATAGGAAATCACACTGTAACTCTCCACTTCTAGACATCTCAACAGTTCATTTGCTACAACAGAAGTCTTATGTCAATGCTTGTTATTAAGTGGATATCAATCAGTAGTTCAAAAGTTTTGAAAATAAACTATGATATACCAATAGTTCTAAGATCTTTCAGGTTTTCATGGAAACGTTTGTCTACTTTGGGTATAAATACCATTTTAATTTCTCTTCATAGAAGAGGAATATGGCGGATAGAATTAAACAACTATTAAAGCTCATCTCAAGAATAGGGAGAATAATATAAATAGGCATTGTGTTGTCTTGCTTCCTCCGCTTCCAGCTCGTTGCTCGCATTTAGATTATTCTAGTAATTATGTGCCTTGATATGAACATACGTTGTTATTTTTTGTAGAAGAAAAAAACGGAAGAAGCTTAAATCTCCAGTACTCAAACAAACCGAATGGGCAAATTGTTTTTCACCCTTATTGCGATTGTCAATTATGCACATATGTTGATTGGAAAAGGTTTTTCCTTCGGCTGTTTTGGTCACATTAGTTTAAGTAATGAAACAAAGTGTGTTGCATATACTTTTCCCGACGTTTTGACAGGGATTGCTGTCTTCTGCATACAAAAAATATAAATATTTTATTACAAATTTTATACAAAAAAATTAAACAATTTGTCAATTACGAACCGATTGAACATTGAAAAAATTTATCAATCAATTTGAAATTTGCTATTGTGTAACTCAATTGATTAAAGCATTTTTGATTGTGAATAAAATTGATAGCTGTGAATGAGCAGTTTTTTACATTATTTAATATTTCATACTAGAAATTACTGAAAAAAAAACAAATAATTTAAATAAATGACTTCCGTTTAGTTTTGGTATGATGACGACAAAGACGATGACCAGTCAAGTTTTTTGGATATTTAAGGAGAAGAAGACAGCTTCGGGATGCTTCGAATCCTCTAGAATTAGAGGAAAGCATGCAAGTATGGAATGCTTATAAGAACATAGAAGGAAATAATAATATACTCCATTCTAGTTTTGTTAAAAATTTTCGTCTGTCAAAACCAGCATTTTTATATATCTTAAGAGAAATAGAAGGGAAATTTAAACCAGCAAAAAGGTCGACATCGGTTCCAAACATAATAAGATCTTGAACTTTGGCTTTAGGCAATGCATTTAGATGTGCATGTTATTCGATATTCGAAGAAACGTTGGCCTCTAAACCAAATTCTTGACCGGGTGGATCAACACATGTATTTAACTCCAAAATTCGGATTATAGTTTCCTCTGTATCACTAAAGCGATAAAGTCTGTTGGGCCCTCCTCCAGTTGCTGAAATTTCAATCTTGTTTTCTTCTTTTTGGTCTTGCATTTCAGATCAATCCAAACCTACAATTGAAGAAAATATTTTAGGTATGAAACAAAAAAAAAAAAAATAAAAAAAACATTAAAATAACCTTTATGAACTTATTATTCGTTGCCATTTATTCCATTCTCGTGCAGGAGGACCTAAACCATTTAAATTCACAGCAAACTGCTCCCATTTTCTTTTTTTGCGTCACTACTTTTGAGCAAAGTCCCTTTGCAACTTCCAAATTCTTTTCCATCAGCATCACCAGTTTCGTCAACTGCAATTTATTGCTAACTATTTTAGACCTTTTATTGTAAATATATAACATTTTTTTAATTTTTTTATGGTTCAAATTATTAAAAACTTACATTTTACTGCAGCATCAATGGAAATTTTGTGGTTGAGAGAAATACATATTGTTAAAAAGCAATATAATTGAGAACGATTGACACTCGCAATATAGCTTTTAATTCAAAATGGTTGGTTTATGTTCATTCAGAATAGGTTTATCGAAAATATATTGAAAATTAACAATCGCTATAGCGTTTTAAAAAAATTGTTGATAAATGTCAACTTTCAATTCAAAATTGGCAATCGCAATAAGGGTGTTTAATTTTTTTTTTAATTTTTGTTGACGCCGATAAATAACTTTAATGTTACCTCAATCCACAAAATTGTGACACAAATGTGGCTTTTCAAAGCGTGTGTTCAACTAGTTCATTGATCTTATTTTCTACAAAGCTGAATATCTTCAAAATAAACTAACGCAAACATTTTGCTTGCCTTTTACATTAAATTCTGAGAATCCATTTTTTCTCATTTATCTGTTATCTGACTTTGAAAAAATTCCTAATAGGTAGTAGTAATACATGTGCATTGTGGGCTCGCAGTTTAAAAACAATTTTTAAAGTGGATTCCTATTTTAAAATTAAATAAGACCACTGTTAAAAAAAGAAATGTTTAAATACAAATTCAATAAAATCTCACTGAAAAATGTCTACTTCCGGCATTCACAATTAAGGCATCTCTTATTAGTAGCTACACGAACCATTCTATGAATTCACAATCAAAAATCTATTCTCCTGTAAGTTGGCCAATCTGATAATTTGACATTTCGAACAATCTCGCCGTGTGCAAAATAAAAAAAAATCAAAACAAAAAAAAAACATAAGGTGACAGCTCTCGTTTTCGTTTTGAAAGCTGCAAGCAAACTCTGAAAAGGAGGAATAATTTTTTTGTTTTCCCACAATTAATGAACTTGAGTCGTATATATTCATAGAAATTTAATATTCTTCTCGAGTGTTTTTTTTTGCTTTAATCTACGTCAACCCCCGTTCAACACAACAAAGTGTAATATCTGCGAGACAATCAAAGGAAAAAATAACAAAATCCACTTTTTTATTTGTATCAACGCACAAAGCCTCAGCGCTAATTAGATATCAATAAAAATAAAATAAAAATTAAGACTGTGCGCCCGCTCCAGTTGTAATCAAAATCAAATGACAAAACATTCGTGGACAGTGAGGTCATATCCGTAGCTAGACTTAATAAAATACAAAAAAAACTCTCGTCAGAGGCTCCTACTCTCAGAAAAGGTCGAACTGATTCTTTAATCTTCATCTAAGTTTTCGGATTTTAGTGATTCCAATCTAGATTCACAGTCATGGACGAGAACAGTTCAACGACGACAAACAGCAACAGCAATGCACTAACTTCCACAATCGAAGGCAACAATTCGGCCAGTGAAGAATCCGACCAAGAATTCCTCGACAATATAGTCGAGCTGAGGGGATACTTGAGCAAATGGACGAACTACATCTATGGCTGGCAACCAAGGTATATCGTGTTGAAGGACGGCACTTTGTCGTACTACAAAAGCGAAACAGAAAGTGATTTTGGATGTCGTGGAGCTATAAGCCTTAGCAAAGCCACAATCAAGGTAATTTTTCTTAAGGATTACTTAGGTATTGATTGAATTAATTCTTGGTCATTCCGAAAAATTCAACAATTTGCGCAGTTTTCGTCATTAAAGAGAATTTATTGATAGACAAAGTTGCTGACAATTAACCAGAAGCAATTCAATTGAACTTAGAATCATTCGTGTGACCTCTGCAAGCAGCGGCGGTTTTAGAAGAAAACTTCATTTAATTGAGCTTATTGTATGCAGAATATAATATACATACTCACATACTTATGTATATGTGCAACATGAAGGAACATTTAATTTAAATTTTCTAATTAAAAAAAACGAGTGTTTGTACCTATTGTTATTTTATTAAAGAAGATTGAACATAAACGGGTTAGGGTGATTTTGAAGTTGTTATAACAAGCTCTTGTTGATAATATTACAATATCTTAGTCAACCTCTCCCTGCATTTCAGTCTAATGAATAACGAGTGTTAGTCCGCCATGTGTATCAAGAAAATCAATTGGAGTGTACTTCCGAGTGTTCTGCCCAAATACGAATCAGTGTATACATTATATTTGTTCCAATATGCATGATGCACGTACAAATAGATGTGCGGAAAGGACGCTCCGGTATAGCTTAATAGTATAGCAATCGACCTCAATATATCCTATCTCAACGCGGAACTTAAAAAATCAGACACAAAGTGATAGATTTCTAGAAAGAAGCTTACCTGAAACTTTGGTAAAGAAATAAGCCCGAAGTAGGTATTTTGGCTGAGTATTTTCCAAAGAGTGATCTTCGGTGTCTCACATAAACTGTTTCTAGTTGTTTTTCAACAGCTTGTAGAATGAACTGCCTCTATAGGCAAACTTTTCAGCCAAAAAACAGAATCGGAAGTAGCATTTTAGCTAGCAAAACTTGTCAAAAATGAAACAAATAAAAGAATCAATAATTGACCTTGAACCCAATTTAGGACGAACATTAATTTTATAAATAAAAATGGTCATGACGAAAGAATACATTTCCCCTTAAACCAACCAGCAGTTTTGATCACATTCTTCGCAAGCAACTATCGCATAGTGTGTAGTTTTTCAACTATCGTTATCAGAAGTGTTATCTAATGGCCGCATCCGCTTATCTGCTTCATTGTTAAAGAAATGCTTCTTTCGAATTTAATATTAAAGAAATAGCAGTTCTTGAATTGAATACAAATTCAACATGAACCTATTTAATACCAGTGGGAAACATACTAGTAGTATTTTAAAGAGGCACTTTTCATTTATTTGAATATCTTTTAAACCATTACACCGATTATATTTTTTTAAATAAAACTATTCCCTTGTACTATAGATAAGCTATAGAGTTTTCGGGGAACCCAAACCTTTTTGAAACAAAATAGAAAAAAACTCTTTTTTGTGTAATATATTTAAAGATTACTCAAGAAAAACTGGAAAAACTTAAAAATAACTAAACAAACAAAAACTTATATGAAATTGAAAGTTTTTGCGACCTTTAGTCCAAATGCGTTTCGCCAGGTACGACAGTTGAGCTCATCAGTTAGATGCAAAAACTTTCAATTTGATTTAATCAATAGAGTCCACAAAAACAAAAACAAAATTTTTTTCTTTATATTTTTTGTTTCCCTTCTTCAAAAACTTATATGTGCCGTTATACTTGAAAGAGTTGAAATGTATTAGTTAAATTGATTACTGAATATTTAAAAATTATAACAACAAAACTTTTTCCATTTGAATAAATGCTTTGAAAGTTACTCGCAAGAACTTTGTTTTAATTATTTTTCAAAATGAATATTTACTACATTTTAGACCTATGAATCGGATGAGTTACGCTTTGATGTAATGGTAAACAATTACAACAATTGGTGTCTTCGTGCTGAAAATCCAGACGATCGTATGCATTGGGTTGAAGTTTTGCAATTGTATAAAGAAGAGTCAGCCAGTACAGATACACAGTCATTGCGACGTCATGGTAGTACGATGTCCCTACAATCAAATACATTATCAGCTGCCAGTGGAAGTAGTCTGAAGAAAACACAAAGAAATCTGAAGGAAAAAGTTGGTGAAATCGAAACGTTCAAAGATATTCTCTTCGGGCAAATTGAAACATTGCAAAGGTATTTAAACAAAACAAAAAAATATTCCTTATCTTAAGTTATTTAAAAATTATGTTTTTTTTTCAAGATATTTTGATGCCTGTGCTGACCTAAACAAATTAACAGGAAAACCCCTTGATCTTGGTGATGGATTGAAACCTATAGATTTCAAAGTAGCTAAGGCAAATTTCAATTCGTACGAACAAAAGAAAATATGTTTTTTTTCAGGGTGAATCAATTACATTTCGTGCTACAACAGCTGGTGTCATTACTACACTTCAACACTGCCTTGAAATTATTGCCGAGCGTGATGAATCTTGGAGAAAAAAACTAGATAAGGAGACTGAAAAACGCCGTAAAACTGATGATTTAAATAGGTAAGTTTGTCTGCATAGTAGTTATGCGATCATTTTTTTATATATATTATTTTTATTTTTGCAGAAAGTACAAAGATGAAATAGAGAAATTAAAGAACATCTCATATCCAGGACCTGATTTTGAGGTAAGTTTAGGAATTTGAATTGGAAAATCCGTACAATCAAAGATAAAATATTCAAAGACTATACTTATTCATAATTGATTTTATTAGTTTTGTGGAGAATTTGCATAGGTTTGCATGTAAGTTTCGAGATATGTACGTGAAAATCGGTAAAGCTATGTCAAATCCGGCATCTACATTTGACACTTTAAATGCTAAAAGACTTATATACACATAATACTTCTTCTAGACAAAATATAGAATTAAACGCTGAACATTTTAGGGATACTAATTCAGCAAGCTTTTAGATGTGGCAATGAATTCCGAATTTCTTAGAATTCGATCGTTAAAGAGCAAATTTAGTGATGTCGTGCGAAATTCGTTGTATTGAAAAACATCTTATGCTGGGCGAGATTCGAACTGATAAAATATATCATCATGCTTCTTTAACATCAGATAGGCATCTGTTTGAAGGTCTAAGGGCCATTTGCTGAAACGAAACTTAAATATTTATGTTCAACCTAAGCGCTTATGTCTACTTTTTCCTCTACTTAAACCGTCACATAAGAGTTTATGTGGAACATAAGTATTTATGTTCAGTATCAGCAAATGGGCCTAAGAAAGAGAAATTGCATGAACATTTGTTCGACGCTAAATTTTTCAAAATACATTTTTGATTTTGAGCATAAAACTGCTTCGAATAAAATGGGTTAAGCACATAAAAAAGTGTTAGTGTTTGTAAATAATCCTTTGAAAACAATACACCCAATATTTACAATAGTAAACATTAGTAAATATTTGTTTCTCGAAACTTAAGAACTGCTGCCAACACATGTTCATTTTACGTATGTATTTTTATCGCTGGAACCTACATATTATACATTTTACATATATAAACATTACCAATAATAGTGTTGATCATTAACATAATTTTTACCATGCAAAATTTGCACAATATAATCCTCCTGAGAAAGAGAAAATTGTTAAAGTCGAATTTCTTGTTATTAGGAATTATTCAAGAAACAAATATACAAACCCAATCTATTTTTCTCTTTATTTGCAAAAATATTTGTACTGTCTTAACATCTTACATCGTATTTTAATAAATTTAAAAAGAAAAATCTGTGCTGATGAGAAGCAATGTAACCAGATCAAACGAATCATTTTATGTATGTTTAAGCAATAAGTTAACATACATATACATATGTATTTCACATAGAGTTTTCATTTTCAATAAACTTTAGGGAACGAATGAATTAAACATCTGTGTATATTTAAAATAATTTAAAATCTTAAAACTTCTATCACCCCATGGAAATAATATTTAATCAATAAAGCACACAATCAAAATAAATGATATTTATGAATATTTCATGCCATGCTAACCTTGATACGAGATGACTTCTGTTCATTCTATGAACTGAAAAAGATATAATATTTGCCTTAACAAAAACAACTAAGTATGTATGCACATATGTGTGTACTCGTAAAAATGGAAATGATTTAAATTTGCTTATCATTTCCCCAAGCATATTATTCAAAATTAAAAAAATAAATAAATTGTATTTGTCACTTTTTGTTGATTAAAACTGGAGCTATGAATAGCATTTAAAGACATAATTTCAATTTATTACTTATGTGTATCTTTTGTCTAAAGTTTTTTGTATTCATTGTTATAAAGATAAGAAATATTATTGCATTTTGCAAACAAAAATAAAAATGTATACTGAAGTAAATGTTTTCGTGAAATTTCAAAAGTAAACAAGCAGGAAACATTTCTATTAAATTATACAATTTTGAGTGAAATTGAGTCATTTGAGTTTGTTTTTTTTTCTTTAAATACAGTGGTGGTTTAGTATAAAAGACTGAAAACTCGCGGCAGATGTTTGGCGTGAGAGTAAATCGAAAATTATCTGCGCTATTGGCATTCTAGAGGAAATTGATAAGGTATGCTTCTGCTAGAACCTAGTATCCCTGTAGACTTTTCCGAAAATGAAACTAGTGTGGTTAACCTGTCCCAGCGACTGTGCTTCACAAGTCCCGAAAGAACATTTTATCTCCTACAAAGGATTAGTTGGTCGAATATAGGAAGCTATATGTTGTTTCATTATACTAAACTTAATCTACACCAAAAATAAATTTGTGAATTTTGTCTGTATCTTCCTTTTCGTCTAAAACATAGAAGGTTTTTTTTTTATTATACAAATTCAATATTTTTACGAGTATTACAGAATTCAATATTACTAGCGAAAAATATCAGTCATATTTTTCTTCTAAAAATGTTTCATATTTTTTGATTAAAAAATGACTAATTTCAAGAATATAGTACCCTTAGATTAGTGCGTTGGACTGTCATACCAGAGGTATTCCTCTGCCTCTGGGGTGAAAGTGACAAATCATCCAAGGCAGTCGTTTGTCAAGAAAAGAGTTTCTCATCTTGGCATCTATTTCCGCACCCAGAAATGGTTAAGAGTTGAAATTCAGTAGGCATAGGTTCTCTACGAGTAGTTGGCCTCTTATTTACTTTATTTATGTCAAGAAAATGCTGATTAATAATATCATGGTTAAGAGTTAAAAGTCAGTAGGCATAGGTTCGCTACGAGTAGTTGGCCTCTTATTAACTTTATTTATGTCAAGAAAATGCTGAGTAATATCAAGTTGATGTTATCAACCAAGGTGAAATAAGACAAATTTAGTAGTAATGTTATAAAAAAACATGAGTTCATACTTATTATAACTTAAATATAGGGAAATCCATCACTAATAGATTATAGTTAAACTTAGATTAGTTAAACCCTGTAACAAGTTTTGTATTCGTAATTCTGAAACTTGCTGATATTTAGATGTAAATAGAGGGTTAGGAACAGTGATACTATATCGTTCGGATTTTCAAAGACTTCCGAAGCCGGAAATATATAACGTATGTATTTTAAATGTGTTGTCACCAAAATTTTAAGTTATGCTTTCGATTAAGGGGTTGATGGGAAGTATTTTTTAGGTTCGTGCAGAAAAAGTTTTTTTTTTCAAATAATGTGTTCTATAGTGTACATTTATTTGGTTTCAAATATACTAAATATTTCTAGATGCGTCTGTTATTTTTGAAATATTAAAACTTTTTAAAATGGTTGGCAATTTTTCCTTAGATCTGTTTTAAGGAGTTAACTTGAAGATTATTAATCACCTTTTTTTAATTATTTGATTTTAAGAGTTAAGTTTTTTTTTAACCCAAAAAGCAATTAACGGCACTAGAGAATAAATATAACGATGGAGACAATGTTGATTGTTTGCCCAGTCAAAAGTGTATATTATCACATTATATGGTGCACACTGAAGTTCCTTACAAGCCTTACGTTTACAATTTAAAAAATATGCAAATACAAACGATTGGAAATTTTAATTTATTATTCTATTTAAATTTTAAAAATAACGAATTAAAAATAACCAACACAGTATTTTTTTAATTATTTCTTAACTGGTTGAACCTTTATCAAGCTGCTTCGCTTAATTTTCAGCAAGTATCTTTCTGGAAATAAGTTTTCAATATTTTCCAACATTGTTCAAGAGTAAAGCGTCTCATTTCGTTTCGCGGAGATATGATACTGACTTTCCGTCAAGATTTCGAGCGGAAAACAGCTGTCAGTGTCAAAATAACCTATGATTTAAAAACAAACCACAAGATCGCCCAACTTGTATAACATGTTCATTTAAGCGAAACGAAAGAATCTATTTTCGATTAATACAGGTTATAGGCTTTACAAAAACACGTTTTATCTCGAAATAATGACCTACTTGTACTTTAATTTTACAAAATAATTTATTGATTTCCATACCAAATCAAAATCTAGATTTTGCCTTCTGGGCACGTGCCCTACCTGTCCCGTCAAAGTTTATGACCATAATCAGCCGTTTGTTCGCTCACAGCGCTCCGGAGCGTTGGGAAAAGGACCCCAATTTTGGCCGCAAATCATTTTTAGCGATGAGAGTCACCAACACCAACACCAACCCACAAAAGGTTCAAACAAACCATCATCAAAAAGTTACCGTCTGGTGTGGATTTTGGGCCGGTGGTGTCATTGGTTTTTCGAAAACGACGTTGGTGAGGCGGTCACCCCGCTAAACTTTTTCTTGTGGCGTTTTATGAAGTCGCAGGTCTATACGAATAAACCACAATCGACCGATGCCCTTAAGTTGAATATAACATAGGCTATAGTTCAAATTCAGCCGAATCTATGAAGAAGAGTAATTGAAAATTCGACCACTTGGATCTGTGCCACCGTAAGAAGCCGAGGCGGCTATTTGAACGATGTCATATTCCATACATAATGGCATAAGTGGGCCTTTCAAATAAACATTTAACTTTGCTAATACCTCACACAACTTATTTTGTTCAATTTCAATTTCTACTCGCCCTTATTGCAAAAACCCTTTATATCCAGCAAGCTATTTTAGATCAGTATTTTACCATATCAGAATAGTAATGTTGCAATTCTAAGGTCGAGGCACAATAATTTCGTTGACCTTTGAATTAGGTTAAGCTTTCTACCAACATTGTTTTTTGTTTTTTTCACTTAACTTTCCTTTGAAACATAAAACCACCACACCTAATTAAATATTGAATTAGTCAAACAAAAATAAAGTCACTAATAGTTCCTAAATACAAAATAAAAAAAAAATCTTTCGAATAACTCAATATGGTGACGCCATGCTTTATCCGCAAGTGCTTGTGCCAATCGCTTTCAAGGCCACTTGTAATAAAAACGCAAGAAAACGTTGACCTCTCTACTAACTAGAAAATTGATGAAGGCATGGGCATAACTAAAAAAAAAACAATGTCACAACTCATAGTCTGGCAGTGGGTTGGGTACACATTAAATCAGACATCAGAGAGTTGGTATATTAAACATCTACTGACAACTAAGCATTATCTAAGAAGATGCAACATCTAAAGCGAAATACAAAAAAAAAAAAAAAAAAACAAAACAAAAATAATAGCTTGAAAATTTGAGATGACAAACTATACTCATTATGGTAATTTATAACCCCACCCCTCCTCCCTGATCACAGATGAACATATTCTGTAAAACAGTCTGTTTATTTATTGGTATACCGGTTGGATGCACAACTTGCTAAGTAAGTTACGTACTTTTAATGGGTTCATAGTGCGTGTCTGAAATTGTTACTGACCTATATTAATATTAATCGCATACCAACTGTGGTTGGGTTATTATAGTGTAGTAACTGTTATTGAAATATGTACATGCTCATTGTTTTGTTTGGTAATTTTGGCAAGTGGGGTTAATTTTACGATGGAAAAAGTAAAAGTGCTTGCTATACCTTTAAGATTCCAGAGAAGAGTTTTGATTTTGTTAGCTTTTTTTTAAACCGGTCTTAATAGATGTATGTATCTCAAGAATATAGGCTGTCGCTGATAATGAAAATGTTAGCGAAAGAGAGCACCTCCAGGCAATTAGCAGCAACATAAAGTTGGAGTTTTCAATTTCGATACATACAGGAAGTTTTTTTTAAAGATGGATAGCTTTAGATTTACACAAAACATAGAAAAACGTTTTTAATTTTCTAAAAATTGGCTTTATTTGACAAAAGATATTTTATTGTATAAATGTTTGAATATGATTTCGGTTGTATAGTAGGGTGCGTCACTTTTGTATGGCCGCAAAAAAGTACTCTTATTTTTAAATGTAATAGTGCTCAAAAGTTGTATTAGGGTCTGAGGTTTAAGAACATGTAAAAAAAATAAGATATCGTTCGTCTTTGGCTTGCTCAAATCGGTGAAGTTGAAAAAAAAATTTAATTTACAGTAAATTTTTTTTCTTACGTATACTAAAAAAAAAAACTAAACAAAATACAGAAATAATTTTTGTCTTTACAAAAAGATATACATACCACGATATTGTAGGTGGTTCCGTTGATTTTTAAGAATTTTTTTTGTAAAAAAAAACGATTTTACATAAAAAAATGATTTTTCTTTCTTCTTTTATTACTCGTATTTTATAGCTTCTTTATCAAGTGTTCAATTTAAACAAATATATGCTTAAAAGTGTTTCCTTGCAATTACTCGTATCTTTGACTTGAAAGCCTAAAAATATTTAATATAATTTTTCTGTATCCACATGGTGCAATTTAAAACAACACATATTTCAAAAATCTCGAAAAATCAAAATTTTTTGGATTTCATCCTATTTTTGAGCGAGCCAAAGATATTAATTAAAATGAAAATTATAAACGCAGTATTTAATTTTGATAAGCAATGTAACTTTTAAAAGCTATTACATTTGAAAATACCATAGTTGAGCACTTTGACACACCCTATTGTATAGTAAAACTGTAAAATAAATCTTACTTCTCTTACGGATTTAAATTAAAATTTTAATACACGAGCTTCTAAAAATTGTATACAATTCCACAAAAAGAAATTATTTATTTTTTGGAAATTTGGATATCTCAAAAACATACAATAATCAAGACTTGGTGGACCAAAATATTTTCTTAAAAATGTTTTACAAATTTTGTATATGAAAGCTTGTTATTTTAAGAAACCGAACTCTAGTCTGGTGGTGGCGCTGAAATTAGCGCTAGATTTTACAGTGCATAGTAGGGTAAGATACAAAACAAGTAGTAAAAAAGATAATATTTTATTATTAAATTAAGCAAAGACAAATCTAGCAATTGCAGTCCCTAGCCTTAAGATGTCGCCACAATCTTTCGTCTTCTTAATAGTACTATAAGTTTTATATACAAAGCTGTTACTACTAAAAGAGTTTAAAAAATTTATTTTTCAAGCATTACCTAGTTCTAACTAAATGAAATTTTGTGTATTTCAATTTAATTTTAATAATATATAGAAGGAAATAATTAAAAAAAAATTAATAGTTAAACCGTTTTTAATATATTGAACTTTCAAAAAAAAAAATGATTTTTTTCTTAAAAATCAAAAAAAAAATTCTTAGAAAATTTGTATTTGATCAAAATCGGTAGAGCCGGTAGTAAGAAAGTTGAAAATAAAAACGTTGCCATGACATTTATCGTTAATGACCTAGCCTCACTCTTTTTTATCGTTATTTTAATGGACTATGCTCTAGTGAAATAACCAGCTGCATTCCTCCCCTTAAACAATTCAACCGTATTACTCGCACTTCTAGGAATGCCCATCAGCTTACCCTTGAGCCCAACTTCGGTCGTAGTGTGAAGTACAGAGATTCGTTCTTTAGTCATACTACGCGAATGTGGAATGTCTTATCACGCTCTGTCTTTCCCCGTCATTGCAATGTTCAAGAATTCAAAACCAATGTACACCGACACCGCCTTTCTAACCCCTCCCTTTTTTCTTAATGCTCACATTGTGTCTAGCATATTAAGGGTATACAAAAAAAAAACCTTTATTGAGTGTGCGCTAATTATAAAAAAAAAAAAATAAAATACACGACTGGGTCGCACGAACTTGCTCCTATGTAATAGACTAGGAATTTAAAAAAAACGAATGTTATTAAAGAAAACTGTTCATAAGGATAAAATGATTTTTTTAAATTCTTTAAGTAGTAAGAGACAAAAACAGAATGCTATGCAAATATGCTATGCAAGAACAAAAATTATAAGTCGTTGTAGTGGTCCCTTAAAAAAATAATCTTTTATGTACAAAATTTTTAAAACATTTTTAAGAAAAAATTTTGGTACGCCAACTTTAAGTTTTTATTATTGTACTATTGAGAGTTAAATTTCCAAGAAAAATATTAAGCCGTTCTTGAGATATCGAATTTTCCAAAAAAAAAAGACTTTTTTTTCCAAAAATTGAAAAATTATTTTTTTTCCAAGTTTTGAAATGCAATGTTTTTTAAACTTATTGGGAGCTTCCTTATAAAATTTTTTATTAAAATCCATTATGCCGATAATGAGAAATTCAAAATTCGAAAAAATCGTTGTATGGTAGGTACAGTCAGTAATATCTAGATTTCAATTTTTTTTTATTAAATTATAGATCGTAAAAATTAATCAAAAGAAAAAAAATTTAGCAAAATTCTCGGAACCGTTTTCGAGAAAAATACGATTTTCGAAAACCAATTTTTAACATTTGTATGGAAGGTACCGTTAGTTTTAGATAAAACAATTTTTTTTCTCAAATCTTGTAGACTATGTTGAGAAACTTTTATTTGTCAAGTTTGAAAAAAATCGAGCATGGGGTTTTCGAAATAATGAGTTTCCAAAAAAAAATTTTGAAAATTTTAATACGTAATAAAAAAAAAATGTTTATAAACTTTCGAAAAAAACCTATGGGGGGTAAAAATTAAAACCCATATCTACCAAGTTTGAAGAAAATCGGCCAAGCCGTTTAGGCTGTAGTCGAACCGACATACAAACAGACAGACAGAATTGCGAGACCCACTTTTTTGGTCTTCGCTATCATCGTAATGTCAACTTTGATCAAAACCTCGAGTTCGATTTTTTTTACGAATGCATAACTTGCCTTATATAGTACCTATAAGTTGCAAGAAAAAATACAGACCAGGCTACAATATTGTCTTTAACTTCGTAAATGCCCTATTTCCGAAATTTTGATTTTGAGTTAACATATTTGGAGTTAGGGCATTATCTTTGATTTATTTGTATATACATAAGTATTTATTGACGTTAGATCTTCAAATAATCTTCAAAAAGCTTTAAATTTAAGTTATATTTCCACTAAAATAAATTAATCTTCTTATTTTAAAGAAATAAATAGTCATCTGATTTTCAAATTAATGTTTTTTAGTCTTTTAATTTCAGAAAAAAATCATTTTCAATTTCAATAAATTAGTTGGTAATTTCAAATCTATCCAAGTCATATAGAAAAACAAGGGTCAAAAAAAAAATTGAAGCCCATTCAAAATCCACCTTTAAATATTACAGAAGGGAAAGTTAATAGAAAATTTCTACCATAAGTGATAGTCGAGTGTTTGAACCTTAAATTAATATTTAGTTACATGTCTTTGTTAGAAATAACAGCAGCACAACGACGTTGCATCGAATTAATTAGATTTTCACATCTCCAAGACTGCTGTATAGCTTCCCAAAGGGCTGTGTTAGTATAGTTGGCTTACAACTAGCAACATATTTCTTGACATCGCTTCTATAAAGTTGAGGTCTTGGGACTTCGCAGGCCACTCCATCACATGAACCCTCTTTTCTTGGAACCACTGCTTCGCAAGTTTACTTGTATGCTTTGGGTCGTTGTCTTGTTGAAAGACCAATTTAACTGACATTTCATCTTCAGTATATGAGAACATAACTTCCTCCATGATCTTCACATAAAGATGCTGATCCATAATGCCTTCAATCCGGTATATGGGACCAACACCATACAAGGTAAAACATGCCCAAACCATTATGCTGAATCCTCCATGTTTTATTGTCTTAGCTGTGAAGCGTGGATTTTATTCTGTGTTTGGAGGCCATCTTACATATTGAGGAGATTCCTTTCCACCATATAACACAATCCTGGACTCGTCTGACCACAGAATATCCCTCCACAAAAACATGAAAATTCAAAGACTTAAGCCTAGTACTCAGTTCAAGTGAAAATGAAAATCCCCAACGAGAGGTGAGTACCAAAATGTGGATTGGAGAAACAATTATGTTCCACAACTTTTTCCACGCCAAATTTTCATTTCTCAATGTAGAACCATCGGGAAAAAGTTTAAGGCAGTGTGGAAAACTGTGACACTTGTCAGTTAATTTAAATATTTTGTTTCAAAATAAAAAATTGATTTATTTATTTTTCATTTCACGCTAGGTGAGTACTAGGCTTTACCAATGATTTTATATACACTACTATTATTTTGACCGCAACTGGATATAAGATTTTTCATATACTGAATGACACAAAGTTTACGGTACTTTGAATCTTTTAAAAAAAAAATCAATTTCTCCTCTAGGGAATCACTGAAGATATTCACACAGACGGAGACCTACATCGACGGTTAACTATGAATACCTCCTAACATACATTTTTTGTGAAATTCACTTTTTGATGCAGTTTCGTTAATAATTTCCATCTGCTTCGCTGAATTTTTAAAATATAAACTATCGGGTTTTTCAATAAGAGCGCTACAAAAGTTTTTTTAAATAAAACAAAAACGGTTTTGGATATCAATGAAATTCCTTATTCCTGTGAAAGTACGTTCGATACCATTATGTATGGTACTCGATTTCTATTGCATGGCCACCACGGGCACGCTTGCAGAAGTCCAGACACTGAACCCAATTTTCGATGGTTTTCAAGCATAAATAGGCCGATACTGCTGCAATTTCACGTTCGATATTCGTACGAAGTTCATCAATCGTCGCTGGCTTGTTGGCTTTCTGCAACTAAAGCCTCAGCGGCAACAGTATTCTCGACACTACGGGCACTTCTTTGTCTCACTGGCACGGGAACATTTTGTTCAAATTTTTCCACTATAGACGCTCAATTGTTGATCTGCTAGGACGATTATGACGACCATAAATTGGACGTTGCGCTCTTAACGTTGAGGCCACTGACTCCGAATTTCGGTAGTAAATTTTAATAATTTCGACTCGTTGTTGGCTCGTATATCTTTCCATCATGAAATGGCAAACCTTACTGAAGAGAAATGTCAAAAGAGCGGCTAGAAATATGGCGTCGTTTGCTGTCCCTGTCGCTCTACTTTTGCACCGTCCCTGTTGAAAAACCCTATATTTCACATCATAGATATTCAAAACTGATAATTATGTATAAAGTTTTATTATTATGCGTTTTAATTTTGAGACTATAATCAGTTTTTTGTGTCCCCTTTAAAGCTTACAAAATGCGACATAGCAGGTATTCATAGTTAACCGTCGACATTCTTCGTGTTCTCTATAATCGTCCAGTTCGATCAAAATCTCGAGTTCGACTATTTATCCAAATACAAAACTTGCTCTATATTACCAAACCAACCTATATCGCAGGTAAAAAGAGTAAACTTGAAATGAGTTCATCCATTATTTTCTTTGAATTAAAAATTAGAAAAATCATCACCCACTTATTAGTCATTACATGTGTTATTAAAATTCTTTAATTAGAGATTATAAATGTACATTATGTACATAAATAAGGAAGTGGATTTCTATAATAATTATAAATTACACAGAGTAACATATTATTCACAGAGAAAAAGATAATAACTAGATTTGTTTTAATAAAAAATCACAAATTGTAATGAGAAGATCATTTCTTTATTAGAAACTGTAATGGGTAATTCATAAATAATTGAACTATAGTCATAATTAACTGCAATGTATTAAAAAAATTCTTAATCTGCAATGTATTATTGCTAAGTACTCGTATCTAAGCTACTTTTCAACGGTACCTAACATTTAAGTTCTATCTTTAGAGAATTAAAATGTGTACTTTTATCAACGAATTCAAATTTAGAGGCTGATATAACACACATTTCTTTTCATTAAAATATTTCCATGATGTAATATTTTATCATTCTATTGAATTACTCGCCTTCCTAATATATTGTTTATTTCCTATACAATTCAACTTCTGTTTCAAAATAAACCAAAAACAATATATACGAGTATGTACATTGTACATATAAATAAGATTGACTTTCGCAAACTTGCACCTTATTGACTAACACTGTAACAGGTTATTCCCCAATTTTTGTTTACGAACTTTTACACTAACAAAGGTTTGGAAATAATTGTATCTCTTTAAAATGATGTCTTTTACTTAAATTTTAATATTAATAAATCCAAACATGACAATATATTTTTTATGACTCATTAAATCAATTTGTGTTGAATCCTATCACTTCAAAAATACTTAATCGTGAATTTCATAAATTTTTAATATATGAATTCCCAAGGAGACATAATAATCTTTCGCCTTGGAGACTTCCCAAACACACCCATTATACACCATTAAACCCATTCTTTCTATTGTTGAAAAAGCTCTTCTTTGAATGGGGGTGGAATGGATGTACATATGTTTCACAACCCGTTCATTGCCCTCAATTTGTTTTTGCTCTAATTGTAGGATAGTTCGGATTCAGCCAAGGTCGTGGTCAAATAAATATTTCGGAAGGTGTTACTTTTGATTGAGTTCGTTTGAAAAAGTTTGTTGTTTTTTTTTTCAAAGACATGAAAATCCATAAAGTTTAAATTTAAACTTTACCGTTTTTTTTTTTCAAAATCAAGCTATATTTAAGATATCTTTTGGTCAAACAATAACCTCAAACTCAACCAAAATAAAAAGCTCTGATGCAAAAACGTATTTTTCTACTTATTTTGTTCAAATGGGGTTGCCAAGTACATATTTAAAGTGTGGTTGTTTTTGTTTTCAGTTAAATTTTATCTTTTATTAAATAAATAGGATTGCTGTCCAACATTTTAAAATAGGGAACTTAATATTTTTCGACCTAACTGAGGTGAGGTGAAGAATACAGTGTGAGTTCTATAATTTGCTTAAGCAAATTATAGTGATGTAGGTTAACGCTGTTATATTTAATTTTTTTTGTAAGTGCATATGTATGTATATTGTATACGTATGTATACGCGTTCAGAAGAAGTCGATCAATCTACAATTAAAGTGGTCGTTAAAAACAAGTATATTTGGATGGGCTTGCAAAATATCCAAATAAAGAAAAAATAATTCTCTAATTTGTCCTAGATTTTTATTTTCATACCCTATAGTCGCTATCAGAAGTTAATTAATTACGTGTTTTCCCATTGAATAGGGTGATTCGCATAAAATGCGACAAAATCGTGTAAAAATTTAAAATTAGTAAAACTTAAAAAAAACTTTCCTTTTCCACCTTAATGGAAGGAGACAGACAATTGTAAAATGTTTTCCAGTTAATTATAAATTAAATTTACACTTAAAAAGGTTTATAAATAAATTAAAATCTGATAAAATTAGAAAAATATTTTCTTCTCTACTTAAAGCTCGAAACATAATGTAACAAAGAAATTACATACTGACTCTAAGTATATTGTACATATACATAGCTTCTTTAAATGGATGTAAATTTAGAAGATTTATATACTATTGTGAATGGACTTAAAAAAGGTGTTGCAAACATCAAAATGTCAAAGAAAGATTAAAACGTTCAACAAAATTAAGTGTTGATAAAACTATTGAGATTTGACCAAAATACAGTGCCTTGCATGAAGTATAACCGCACCCTGTAAAAATGCGTTTTGTAGAAAATTAAAATGAGAATGACACCTTACTATTTTTTTTATTGAACGACATTACTAATCAAGTAAATTGAGAAGAAAAAAAAGTTCCGTTATTTTCTCTTCTGGTGTTTAAAAATTAAAAAACAGATTTTTATGTATTGCAAAAGTATAACCGCACAATGCAAACTTTTCTGAAGCTTCATTCAGTTATGTGCTTTGAAATGACAAACAACAATGCCGCTTGGTACACATTTAAGCGATATGGAAAATGGTAAAATTCAAGCTTTTCGGTTAAGTGGTTTAAGCTTAAGGGCTATTGATACAAAAATTTCAAAATCCGATTTAATTTTATGTTAAGGGCATCCGTCGATTGTGGTTTATTCGCATAGACCTTGGTTTTCGTCGCTCTGTAGTGCTCTCCATTGACGATAAAAGCGCCACTAAAGATGAAAAAATACGGACCAACATTAGGGTCCTCTTTCAAAAGCCAGTTAACGAACAAGTGGCGTTGTCTGTGGTCATGAACTTTGAGCTTTTTCGATCTCTTAAATCTTGTACGGGTGTACCAAGTCTCGACACAAAATTTGGCATGTTGCAGTCTGCGAAAGGCCGAGTTATTGTACATGGCGAGGAATTGGCGGCCTCGGAGTCTGCTGTGCACTTTCACAGACCGCCGCGAATGTTGGCTTATTGAATACCGAACTGGTCGTCTTAAATTTGGCCACCAAACATTGAAGAGTGGAGTTTGAAGCCCACCACATCTACCGCAAAATGGACATAACGTTTGATCTAAGGAACACTCATTTTGATATTAACGATTTATAAATTGGACGTGGGGTTCCATTATGTAACTTGCCATGGCGATTTGGCATCAGTAACTGAATAATAAACAACGGATTTGACAGATGTTACCAAAACAACGTAACCGCCACGTTATCCGCGACAATTAAAAATTAATTTAGATCTACTCAAAACCATAAGAACTAAAGCCTAAAACCCGATTAAGCTTCCTTATACTTAATCTCTAAAATAATAAAAAAAAATTAAATTTAAAGCTTTACAGCAAATAAAAGCTTAGTTAAAACCCTGAGAGCCCTCCTTGGACACGGCCCTGACTTCAGTTGTCCCATTGCTTCCCAATCTCTCCCATATCATCCCCATTTATCATTTAAGCTTGTGTCGAAATGTAGAGCATTGAGAGCTTAATGTGCTTTTAAATGGTCTCGTTATATCAATGACAACAACACAACACACCTTCTCGCCTGTGCCCATGGCGGCTGTGAGGGACTCAAAGATAAAACATCAACTCTGAGCTCCAGTGTGGCCAATTAAGCATTTTTCCTGCTAAATCTAGCATGAAAAATTGTTTTTTAGCATTTTTTTTTTCAAATCATGCCGGCATATTTTTTAGCATGAAATCTGGTCTTAGCATGAAAATTTAGCAGAAATTTGCACGAACCATGTAATTAAATTGAATTAATAAAAAGCTCAAACAAAACCTACGAAAGTGTGTGTCGACCTCAATGTAATTTTTATTGTAGGTATTGTTGAACGCAACCACTTTTAAGTTTTAATGAATTCAGCAAACTATCATACTTTTCCTTGATAAACCACCATCTATTGGAAAGTTTTTAATGATTTATCTCGCCTCATTTTATCTCTAAATATAATAACGTGCGAGGATGAAAATGAATTTAGAAAAAACTGTAAAAACTTTATTTTGAAGCTTATCAGAGAGCTTCAAAAAAGGACACTAGAAAATCTGAGAATTTTACAGCAAATAAATTGTTTGAGAATACACAAGCCACCGTTAACAGTTTTTTTAAAAGCAGAAAAATTAATTCCGAGCTAATATCTAAAATAGAAACACAGTGGAATAAATTACATTTAAATACTTGGGAAAATGTGGAAAACACTGTGGAGTTTTGGTGTGAAGTAAATAGATTCACTGACGATGACGCTTCTAATGAAAATCCATATAAACCCTCTCAAACTTTGTCATTTCATATAATGGTCTTACCGATATCCAATGCTGCTGTTGAAAGAGTTTTTAGTTTCATGAATCTCGTCAAAGACCAGCGGTGAAACAGGATGAAAATAAATATGCTGAATAACATTCCTCTTATTAGGGATAATTTATCTGAAACAAGTTGTGATAATTTCGCTGTTCCTAATAAAGTTAATGAACAGGTTGGAGCATCAAAATTGTATGTTACCCAGGAAGAAGAAGAAGATATGCGTGATATTTTTGAAGAGGCTTTGAATGAGGCTCAACATTTTTAATTTTTTTTTAATAATTTAATATTTATATTTTAGTTCTAATCAGAGTGAATTATTTTTTAAAATGTTTTTTTTTTGTTCAATAAATTTAATTTATAACAAAAAAAACAAAGTTCCGTTTGTTTTAGTTTAAAGCAAAGTTTTTGGCAGGTTTCCAGCTAAAAAAAATATTTAGCATGATTTTTAGCATATTTAGTACACAAAAAATCATGCTAAATTGCCGAATTTAGCATAAACTCAAATTATGAATTGGCCACACTGCTGAGCTCCCTCCCCAACGAAACCGACAGAAGCACTTGTTCCCGTACACCGTACTATCATTACTGAAGTTGGTTGGCATGACGCATGAGTGTGATGTCGATGGTTGGTGTCTTGGTGAATCTGCTTGTTGGATAGTTGGCGCGCGTTCCATAGGGAAATTGCATATCGGCGGCACATATACTTGTTCTGTCTGCCCAGCAGTCAGTGCTGAATTCACTTTGCTTAAGTGAAGTCAAAGACAGTCTTCGTTGGTTTTTGTCGTCGTCGACGTCGTCGTTCGTTTTATGATATTTTTTTTTTCGTTGCAATAACGCGGGCAAATAACAAAAACAACTTGTGCAACGCAAATTTAGTGCAAAGTTTCGTTTTTTTTTGTGTTTTTATATTTTTGTTTTTAATTAATTTGACCAGCTGGAATTTATACAATGCCATCAGTTCGATTCATAACTAAAGCATTTAAAATTCGAAATAAAAGTGGAAGTGTCGTAAGTAATTTCGTGATGCCAGACAGAAGGCTATTAGATATTTTAGGAGTGGTTGTTATTTTTTTTTTGTTTTCTAAGGATAAAGGATACACGTCATCCGTGTGCACAACCATTAGAGCAACAGTTCGGGGATGGTCATTTTGTTTACGTTTAGTTTGCCTCTGGTTTTAGATGCGATGTCATTTTTTTTTCAAAAATAGAGAAAATGTTTAATCTTTTGAATTTGTTTGCCTAAATATATATTGTAAATGGAGCTCAAGTCCAAAGTTAAATGCGGGAACTGATTACAATTCGGTTCACTTAATAAATTCTCTCATTTAATTATTCAAATAACACAAAAAATCTAATTAAGTGTGTATGAGTTGTTATTTTTGGTATAACAGTTCATTTGAAGATTTGATTATTTTTTTGTTATTATTATTTCCACTAAACAAAATTCTAATTCGTAGTTTTCTGTTATGACTAATCTAGCGATAGTGCCCTCAGAATGAAGATCACAATTTGTTTTATATTCGTTTGGATTTGTTTGGATACTTACATATATAGTGTGATTAGATGATACACAAAGATCGTCCGACTTTTTTGTTTGCCATTGGTGTATTTACCAACAATCAGAAATACCTACATATGTACGAGAATCTCAATTTTAGTTTGTATATTTAATTGAGATTCAATTGTTGATGGGAAGCAATTAAATTTGATCAATTTTTCAATTCGAGACATATACAAATTAATACTTTACAATAATACAAATGAGCAAATGAAAGAAAAATAGCGTCTTCCACGATAATGATACATCAAGTTCATAGATGTAAAAATACGTTATCACTGCAAAAAACAATTTATTGTAAAAAATGATACTATTTAAGATAAGATTTTCTTTTAGAGCAAACAAAAACAGTTCTTAAAGAATAGAAAATCTTTTTAGCGAACAGTATTTGCCGACAGAAATGGAAAGTAGATTTTGAAGTCTTGTTGATTTACATTTTTTGTTGTCGGTGGAAATCTTCTTCTTAATAATATTTGACACCAAGTAGCGTGGGACTCTTACAACACGAGATAACCAACGGGATCAGAACCAATCTATGAAATATCGAGAAATGATTTTTCTTTCTTAATTTAAAATCACATTGGGGGAAGTTTAAGTTTTTAATGCTTTCCCGTAGCTTTTAGACCATTAGCTCATGTGGTTTGGTTCTTCTAAGTCTGAGAACATCGTCTTTTACATTTAAGACGGTTTCCATTTCGGAGTTGGTATGACTTCACAGGAGGGATGCAAAAGCTTTAGTCACTTTTTAGCTTAAGCTTGGCTTTAATTCACAAGCTAGTGGAATTATGAATTAAAAAAATGTAATTCAGCAGCTAGTTACTGACTTATGAATTAAAAAAATTTTATTCATAAGTCAGTTGGTGACTTGTGATCTTGTGAATTAAAAAAAATTAAATCATAAGCTTCTTACTTTCTTAGTGACTGAGTAAAAAAAAATTAATTCAGAACCTACTAAGTAACTTATGAATTTAAAAAATTTAAGTCATGAGCAAGTAAGTGACTTAAGATTTAAAAAAAAATTAATTCAAAAGTTACCTAGTGACTTATGAATTAAAAAAAAATTTAATTCATAAGCTAATGGATGAAATCTGATTAAAAAATTATTAATTGGAAAATTTATAAGCTAGCATGATAATTTTATGACACACAAAAGCTTGAAATCTACTTTCGTTAATAATTAAATAATTATGTAGCCAAAACAAGCTTAAACATTTCCAATCTACCAACTAGCTTATGAATTAATTTTTTTTAAATCATAAGTCACTAACAAACTTATAAATTAAATTTTTTTAATTCACAAATCATCTACAGACTTATGACCAGTGGCGGTTGGTGGGTTGTTGAACAGGTTTTGCACTTTACTTGCTCACTAAGTAGGTATTAAGATTAGAAATCGCAAAAAAACATCAATTTACATGTATATGTTGATTTTTTATTTTTTGTATAATTGCTCGAAGAATTTCGACTATGTATAAAACTGACACACTTATTACATTTAGCAAGGAATCATGTTTTTATTTTTCCACTTAAATGCGTCAAATCGTGGATTCAGGTTTCTGTCTAAATCGATTCTTCGCCAAAAATATTGCATGTAAAATTTAAAAAGGGCCTTGGCGATCCGGCTAATTTTATATTAACTTTATTTTAAAAAGATTTATTACTGTCTTTAATATACCTAATCAAATCACTGTTCATTTTATCCCACACCACACACCACAGAATCGAACCAAAACCAAAATAAAAAACAATTACTAACCTAACTCCTACAAACCAACACTATTTAACCAGTCACGGATAGAGCGAAACAACATTACATATTCGCAGGCGCTGCGCATTTTAGTCAAGCATCGGTTAATCTTCGGTTCTCGTGCGCCGCACGAGAGCAGGCTCATTTCTCGATACATTTCAATGAAATATCTTTTGTCTCACGCGTCAGGGATATTAGCTTGTAACTCGTACAAGTTATATTAGCAGTCCTCGTGCGCTCGCCGAAGCGCACTAGAATTTTTACTTGCAGGGAAAGTAAGTCTTAATAGTAAAGCAAAGCGCTTACATTGTTTCGTCATAATTGGAAATTTTACTTGTTTATGTTCTTGTATGTTTAAAAAATAAATATTAATATGGTAATCTAAAAATAAAGATGCAGTAATATTTTGTAATTTTTAAACCTTTTGAATTGGTGGTTCAGCGCACGAGCGCACTTAAGGTACAGCCGCCACTGCTTATGACTTATGGTTTTTTTAATTAAAAAAATCGCAACCCTGCTTTACAGTCGCTAATTGTGTGATATAGCGTGTTTTCTAAACACTTCTGTTTAAAGGTCACGATCACGACGTAGCAAGGGGCAATTATTATTTCACGAAGGACTTTATTTTGTAATTTTTGGATGGTTTCTTTGTACAGCCCGGGATACGTCCAAACGAGTTTATGCACTTGCTTGTATACCATTAGTCCTCAAATATTGGCGTTTCGTCCAGGTGGCAATCTCACATGAACTCTTCAGTTGACTGTGAGTTTCGAATAATTGAAGTTCCTTCATAGCTGTCTTCGAGATTGCAAACCAGACTGGGAGGCAATAACTGATAACTGGCCGCAGGAGCTGCTATAGTAGATTAGTGCCTTTGTCCCACTCCCAGTTTGGCAGGTGTGTTGGATCCGTCAGGGAGTCTCAGGACCAGGTTTCTGCAAATAGTTGCGGTATGAGTGCCTCTTCAAGTAGAAGGTCTCCTGAAGCAAACAAGTTCCGATTTGGAAGTTTTGATCTGGATGCCCTATTTCTGGTAGAATTGGAAGAGTCTGTTGATGTGGGTTTCTACTTTTCGGCCAGCGATTAGTGGTGACATTGATGTGACGTAGGTGAGAGAGTCATCAGCATACAGAAGGTTCTCGCATACAACTGCAGAAGATTGGTCGGAAGTCATCAAGTTGGTAGAGGAAGGGGCACTTCCAGAAAGCATCCGACGATGTGTGAAAATTGGAACATTTATTTAGTTTTTTTTTGTAAAATTTATATGCGTCGATTATGTTTCTTTTAATTTTCTACGTCATCGTTACTTCCAATCTGCAACTTATCGTCAGCAAATGTGGTCATATAGTAGCGCTGATTTCAACTGGAATATCCATAGTATATCAAATACAGGGTTGGTCCTAAGACACTTCCTTGGGGTACACCGGTCTCAATTTTTACTTGCGACTTATAGGTACTATAAGGCAAGTTATGCATTCGTAAAAAAAATCGAACTCGAGATTTTGATCAAAGTTGACATTACGATGATAGCGAAGACCAAAAAAGTGGGTCTCGCAATTCTGTCTGTCTGTCTGTCTGTCTGTCTGTCGGTTCGACTACAGCCTAAACGACTCGGCCGATTTTCTTCAAACTTGGTAGATATGTGTTTTTATTTTTCCTCCCCGGACGTTTTTTTTTGTTTTTTTTTAGGACCAAAAATAACGGTACCTGCCATACGATTTTTTTTCAAAATTTTATAAATATTTTTTTTTCTCAAAAACTGTCCCACAGAATTTTTTAAAAAAAATTCATAAAATTTCATTTGGTTAAAACTAGCTAATGGTTGAAAAAAATTTTACAAAAAATTGTTATTTTTGGTAGCCCCCCTGGGTCCATTTTTTTTGTTTTTGATTTTCTCGAAAACGGTACAGCCGATTTAAATCATTTTTTTTATGCTAAAGCTCCCCTAAAGTGTGAATATTATTGCATATTCAAATTTTCAATTTTTAATTTTTTGGATTTTTAAAAAAAAATTCAAAAATTTTTTTTGGAAACTCAATATTTCGAAAACCCCATGCCCGATTTTTTTCAAACTTGACAAAAAAAAGTTTCTTAACATAATCTATAAGATTTAAGAAAAAAAAATTTGTTTCATCTAAAACTAACGGTACCTTCCATACAAATTTTAAAAAATGGTTTTCGAAAATCGTATTTTTCTCGAAAACGGTTCCGAGAATTTTGCTAAATTTTTTTTTCTTTTAATTAATCTTTACGATCTATAATTTAATAAAAAAAAATTTTAAATCTAGATATTACTGACTGTACCTACCATAGAACGATTTTTTCGAATTTTGAATTTCTCATTATCGACATAACGGATTTTAATGAAATTTTTTATAAAAAAGCTCCAAAAAAGTTTAAAGAACATTGCATTTAAAAACTTAAGAAAAAATATTTTTTTCAATTTTTAGAAAAAAAAGTCGTTTTTTTTTTTTTGAAAAATTCGATATCTCAAGAACGGCTTAATATTTTTCTTGGAAATTTAACTCTCATTCGTAGAATAACAAAAACTTAAGGTTGGTGTACCAATTTTTGTTTTTTAAATGTTTTAAAAATTTTGTGCATAAAAGCTTATTTTTTTAAGGAACCACTACAATGACTTATAATTTTTGTTCTTGCATAAATTCATATTTGCATAGCATTCTGTTTTTATCTCTTATGTACTACTAAAAGAATTTAAAAAATTCATTTCATCCTTATGAACAGTTTTCTTTAATAACATTCGTTTTTAAAATTCCTAGTCTATTATATAGGAGCAAGTTCGTGCGACCCAGTCGTGCATTTTATTTTTAGTTCCGGTCGTACCGTACTCTAAAGAGTCGGTTCGTAACATAGGATTTCAGTATTTTGTAGTTCTCCCTTGTTTTTCTTCAAATGCTTTTTCTACAACATCCGTAATTTGATGCACTTGGTCTATGGTGGAATGTTTATTTCTAAATCTGAAAGGGAACTTATGTTGACACATGCTTCTTACTTTTACCGTGCCGGGTAGATTATTACATAAGCGTCTTTTGCGATTCAAAAAACTAATTGAGGGGAGGAATGCAACTGGTGTGAGGTCAGAAGGTGTGAAACATTTCTTATCCCGATATAGAAATCCTAAGCATTTAGCAGCGTTTTTCATTGTATCGAGAATGTGATCATTCCAACGAAGATCATCGTTGACATACATTTCGAGTACTGACAGCTTTTTTTGATGAAAAGCTGCAATCCCCGGGGTACATTTTGCTTCAACGACAGTAGACAGCATTGAGTTTTCGAAACATTAGAATCCACACGATTTTGTATGAGATTCTCAAGGATAGAGACGTGAATTTGAGAACGAGTATGAGAAGCTGAGGGTAGAGCCATCGGTAAAAGAAAAAAGTTGATTAGAAGTTTCAGTTTAGTTTATAAAAATCAGTAAAAGAGTCGGAGACAAGACGTATCCAATACAACATGTATTAAAGAATAAGGATTTAATTGAAACCAAAATGCAACCATTTTCGATAAGAGAGCCTGGTATCAGACTCTCTCAAACGCCTTAGATCAAGTGCAATAATCTAACTTTCTCCAAAACAATGTAAAAGTCTGTTCCATTCTTCAGTGATACATGTTATCAGATAACCTGTGGAACGATTGCTGCGAAAGCCGTATTGCCGGTCATTCAAAAGCTTTCGGTCTTCGAGATATTTCTTGAGCTGATTATTGATCAGCGATTCCATGATCTTGGAAAGAAGGGACGTAAGTACATGTCGGGAGAAGGAGAGCTAGGAAGGTCCTCTTTTTTTCATCTTCCAGAGAAGATTTCCGAACTCAATTTAATTAAAATCAGACACCCTTTATACAAGAGCTTATAATCTTAAAAAAAAAATCTAGTCCGTACCTCTAAAGCAACACTTTTTCCATAACAATTTTTATAGATTTTATCGCCATCAACAAACAAAAAACGTTCAAATGACACCACACTGGCATGAAAAGCACACCATTCAGTAAGTTTTTATTGAGATGAAGTGGTGTTTCTTGAAGCACATGAACGTTTTAACCTGACCAATAATGCATATTGTGTTCATTGAGAAAGCAGTTTATCCAACAAACAATGCGCTTCATAACTGAAGATGATTTTGAAGATAAAATTGGCCATCGTCTAACAACATTTCTAGAGCAAAATCCAAGAGCGTACGTCACTTCATATGATCGAGTGGCTTTAGTTCTTGAGTTAAGTTCTTTTTATAAGATTGCAGGTCACATGTCACAATCCTTTCTCAAAATTCTCCATGATGTAGAGGTTTTGATGAACAATTCATGAGAACGCCAGGGATCTGGCGACGGAAACTTGAACAGCAGAAATATTTTCTTCATTTCCACCAACCCGGTTTCTCACTGGCTCGCGGAACATTCAACAAATTGTTGTCTGACAACATGATGAAAATATTGTTCTTACTAAATGTTTTGACATTGACAGTTTGTGTCATTGGTTTAAGGGTGCGTTCCTAGAGAAAGTTCAAATTTGTCAAGTCCCAATTGGAAAACCCTTTACATTGTCAGGTGAAGTATATTACTCTCCAAACAACATAAAGCGTCACCATTTTCGTGATAACTAGTGTCTTTAAAAGGGGTGATTTGATGACCCGCGAGAGGGCTAAGCCCTCTGATCTCAGCGCTAGTATCGATGCCCGAAATAATTTGAATTCCAACTAGATATAGTATTTATCTTCAATCTTAAATAGTAAAATTATTCTAAAGGTCTAAATAAAATTAAGTTAAAATTAAAAAAAAAATACATAATCGTCTCCTGCTCTAATTGAAGTTGAATGTCATTAGAAACCTATTAAATCGTCTGTAGGCGCGTTAAAAAAATAAACAAATATCGTATTAAAACATGTAGCTCAACTTGATTTCAAGTTCACTTTTCCGATATAAAATTGATGGAATGCCTTAGATAGCACGAGGTAACAAGACACCTGTTGTGTATAATCAAACATGACTGATATTTAAAACCGTGAAAAGATTCATAATTAAATGTACTTACCTCTCATGGATGTACGTAGTATAAGTGTAACGATGTCATTAACTTGCTGCGCGTTGCGACCGGCCTAGCGCGGCGTACTATGGTCCGAATGGAGCGAAGTCTGTCACGGTAGCCGGAGCGAAGCAAGTATACTGTTGCGTATACGTAATAATCGCAGTCGCTGGACAACACTTTGACAGAATGCACCGTGATTATGCGATGAATGTTGAACACAGAAAAATATTCAGTCAATAAATGCGATGAGGGTTTTGTAACTTCAAAGCCATAAGCAAATTTCTGGGCCAAACATAAACAATTCGATTTTTAGAGGTCATGACGGTGTTTATTGACTTTTGATTTATCTAATAGACGATGTATGGAGACTAAGGGCGATTAAAACGGATTCATTATGTACATTTCGAAAAATAGTGAAGTTAATAATACATTGGGAAAACCAATTTGAATGTGGTGGTTTTTTGTTTATTTTGCATGGGATTTAAATTGGGGAAAATTTGATTGATCAAATTTTATTATAAAATTTATTAGAGGTGTTTAAACGAATGAAATTTACTTTCGAATTGGACACTTTATGTAAAACTATATTATTAGAAAGTGCACCTAAGCTAATGTCATAAGCCAATGAAAGTAGATTTCAGCTTTCTAAGCAATCACCACCTCCAAACAATCAACCATACATGGCTACCAATGGACGCATTCAGAAAAAAAGTTAAATAAAATAAAACCTTAAAATGGCCAAGTTCACGGGACTTCGTTAGAAGTTAACTGCATTCAAAGAATAAATATTTATATAAATTAGAAGTACGATGGCTTGAAAAAAACATGAACCTAGTGACTTGCAACTCATAATCATTCCAGTGTTCGTGTTGTTAGTATAGCTAATTTCCACAAACCAAATTTTTGTATGACCAACAATTAAGGCAAAAAATACTACAATGTCGAAAAAGGTAGTAAAATTTGTTGGTCGTTTATAAAAAATGTACGGAATACTGCTTCGTCTTCGGTTCGAACTCTCGTCTTTAATGACACTCCTTTTGTCATCTCACAAAAAGCAGCCAGTTTGCTTGCAGCACAATTTGCTGTCAATTCGACGCTGTCAGATAGTGTGACAAATCTTCTTTTGCACTCGTACTGTTAAGAGTACTGAAACTACAAACTGAAAAAACTACACCGTCGAAACAAATACCATTAAGTGGTACACTGATCGATCGAGAACAAGCGAATGTGCTGGTGCAGAAATCTTTGTGCCTAGAACCAAACTTTCCATACTAATGGAGCAGTCCACCAGCATCTTCCAAGAGGAAGAACACGCCATAGGAAAATGCGTGGATTGAAATCTCGTAAAAGAACTATCGTAAAAAGAACATTGCCATTATGTCAGATAGTCAAGCGGCACTCATGCACCAAAGAAAAAACCATCTGGGACAATGCCAGGTGAAAGAGAGCGAACTATCCTCACTGAAGGTGCACCAAATACTAAGATCCCTAAGAGCAATAAATTTTGGGGAAGAACTATAAGATGAGCAAGCTCATACATATTCAAGTGGGGGCACAATAGATCTCCAGGTCGCAGTGCAATACCCTAAATACATAATTCAATTAAATTCAAGAGTACTAAAGGATCTCGATGAACACAAATCCGCTGGCCCGGATAATCTCACGCATTGTTCTAAAGAGGTGTTCTTCAACGCTGGCAAAACCAATGCGTAAGCTTTTCCAGTGGAAAGAAAGATCCCCTTAAAAGGCGAATCTTCTTTCCCTCCAACTATCGTCCAAATGTACTTACATCCCTTCATTTCAAAGTTATGGAAACGCCTATAAATTATCAGCTGAGTGTGGCATCAAGATATCTTATAGAAATTTCGTTGGATTAGAAACTACCTTTCGCACAGCTTAATACAAGTTGTATTGAATAGTTTAAAGTCTGTAATTCGTAAAACAAATGCTGGTATGCCACAGGGCTCGGTTTTGTTTCCGTCTTTCTTTCTGATATTCATCAATGATCTTTTATCTGAAACTTATAATCAATGAAATTCTTTTGTTTTCAACACTACTCTCAACTTCTCATATTCGTTTCCAGATTCGCGTACCAGTCATTTAGTTGTGGATTTAGAATGCCAGCGTATGAAAAGCTCATTGAATACTGATCTCGATAGCATTTTCAAACGGGGAACCATAAACCGCGTAGAATTTAATACTTCAAAAACTCAATGCTGTCTTCTGTTGTTAAAGCGCAAATAACCCCCATGTCGCTATCCAAGAGTGGCACTTGCTTGCATTGAGGAAAAAATCGAACAGCTCTCAGTTCACGCTATGTGCATCACAGACCACCTTAGGTGGAATAACCACATATTCGACGTCACCAACAAACGCTCCTTAACGTTTCCTTCGACGTTGCAAGAAATTTTGTACCCCTCTGATCTGGCTGCAGTCTATATATTTGGGCGGGGTCAAACTGGCTCCACTACCTTTTTTTTACACACCTTCCTTATTTAATTCCTGGGGAGCGAAATCGGTCCATTGAGATCCGAGTGAGCCGGTACGTCTTATCATCACGCTTTCTAACCTAATCTAACCATAGACTTATTTCATACATTATAATGAAAACTGCCCATCACTAGTTCCTTTCTTCAGTTCTCTTAAAACATTCAACAAGTCTCCTGTCTAAAATTTGAGTCCATTAATCTCTAAAACAAAACAACCAAATTCTATTGCTTTCATCATTTATCTGAAATTCTCTAGAACTAATTAAAAATACACCCAACAACAACATTCACCAATTGAAAAGTTACCAAGAATGATTTCAAATTCCCCGTTTATGCATCTAAAGCACCTTAAGTCATTCTTTGGTTGTTCGGTTTTTTTAATTCATTTGGTCGGTTCTTAATTGGCTTAGCGTTCTTGTTACGTAAGAGATGTGTCAATCACACTTAATTATATCCTCTCATAAAATCTGTTTCGTGGATCAAATCACGTACCTGAAATTGCCATTATGAATATATTCTTTTAGAATATAATTCGAACTGATAAATAATTATTAAAAAACAGATTACTTCTACATGCAAATTTTAAATACTTTTTTTTTTGATTTGTTACTATACAAAATAGAATCACGTCCGCTAAATATTGACGACAAATTTTTATTAATCATTGGCTAAATTTGTATTCATCGCCGCCAGTTGATTGCATGCGTATAGAAATAACAGGTGGGTTACACCGGATAGGAAGCCATATAAACCTAAAAAAATATACATTTTCTTTTGAACTTACACGCCTGCTTTTGTTATCGATTTAAATTTTTGTTTTGGTAATGTGCGTTTGAAATTGTTCTATGAGATATCTAAAATTCTTCTAAAAATTATCATGAAGTTTTTGTCTAGACACTTTGATGTGCATTCAAAATGTTCATGTAAATTAGAATTCGAATATTTATAGTTAGACAAATACTTTTACAAAATGTATGCATCAATTGCTAACCTTAAGCAATAAAAATACTTCAAAAAGTCTACAAGTATTATAAGTGAAGAAGTCTTAAAGAGAAAACAAATTAAAATGAATCGAAATTCTATTTTGAAAATTCATACCCTAAAATGTAAGCATTTACGTCAGAGATAAATTGTAAATAGCTGAATAATTATTATTATTAGCTATTAAATGTCTTATGATGTCTTTGTAATGAAATTACTATTTTATTATCTTATTATTCTACCAAAAAAGGTATGATGATTCTTAAAAAAAAACATTTAAAATTACAAAATCATCAAGCACGTTTTGTTTATTTGAAAATTTAGCTATCACTATTAACAATAGCTAATTCTTACATAACCCAACCAAATACTGAACAAAATTTTTCTTTTTATCTTAGAGAGACAATTTCCTTATACATAATCTTCAAAAGTTTCAACGAAAAGTTTGACTTAAAACTGCAATTTCTATCAATAAGTAGATACAATTCTATGAACCTTCTTTCCCAAAACTTGTTTTCCCACTAAAAAGTAATGTTCATCGTTTCCGAAAACCTAACAAACAACCAGTTTCAAATTTGCCCAGTTTATCTTTTGTCAAACTATATTTAAAAGCTGCTTTGAAACAGTTTATCTTTTTCTAAATAATCTTAATTCCTAATTTATTAATCCTTTATCCTCTCAGCCTTAGAAAACGAAAAGAATGTAAACGTTGTCTCAACCGATTTCAGTAAAGTCTTTGACAACTGTCCACCCTTGGGCTTGAATTTTTCTTCTTAAGATGGGTTTCGTCGTACTTGAAAACCCGTTACTATAAAGTTCGATTCAGATCTACCTTCTCTGATGATTTCTTAACTACCTCCGGAGTCCCACAAGGCAGCCACTTAGTACCACTTCTTTATTCTTACTATTAACGATATTGAAATAATCATCAAATATTGCCATATTCCACTCTACGCCGACGATACAAAGTTTTTCAAGACGATTTCTTCCACACACGATTCCACTCTTCTACAAATTGATCTAGCTTATCTGTCTGGTGACTGAACAAAATTCTCTGACCCCGACGTGATGCGATCTTATTTATAAACTTTGTTCGCCCCCTAATGAATATGCCTGTCAAGTATGATCCCAGCATTTAACGTCGTTTCCTATGTTTCGTCCTTCGTGGTCGGTCTTGGAATAACCCTTTTACTCTTGCTCCGTATCGAGACCGACTTCTATAAATTAACTTGAATACGTTAGAAGAACGAAGAGCAATGAGCAACAATTTCTTCATTTATCGACTACTTTCAGTATCTGTTGACTGCGCAACTCTCCACAATTCCATCTCTTTCAAAACTAATTCCCGTAATATAAGAAATCCTCTTCTCTTCTATCTGTCTGCCCACCTTGCCTTTTATGGCTCCAACGAACCTATTAATCGCATGCTTCGGAGGATTAATTGTAACATTAACAGTTTCGACTTCAACCTCAGTTCACCCTGCCTGAAACTCCGTCTTAATCATCCTTCCAATTCCCTCCAATCCCAGATTTAAGAGCTATATTTACTTTAGATTAAGAATTAGCTTAGCCTAAATTAAAATTCTTTTCATCCTTGCATTCTCCTTCATTTTCCGAAATTCTATTCTCGAAAACACATACGAAAATTAAGCTAACAAGCGTATTTTCGTCTATTCCTCTTGGTCTTACTTTAAAAGTCAGTCATGGGCTCATCAGAACTAAGATCTCGGAAGTTATCCTGGGGTCATAATCGGGTCAATCTTTTTACTTAGTTTAAGAATTTTATTTTATTTGATACCAGTTTGTGTTTGATTCTTGGAGAACGCGTTTTGGTTAAAAAAAATATAAAACCCGGAAATTACACACAAATTTTCATTAGTAAGCATTCTAAATAAAGCCAGCTTCAATGTTTTTTTCTTTGGCACATAGTGCTAATCTACAGAAACAGAAATAATAAATTATTCACTTAATTGTGGTCATGTAAGCGTATATTCGTGGTTTCTTTATACAAACCAATTAAAAAAATAAGCATTAGCAAAAAAAAAACAACAGTTTTATCGAATAATCGAAATGTTAATCTCAATTCAGTCACTCACTGATTGCAAAAAACAACTCGCTGTAACTCCAAGCCATGTTTCAAAAACCTGTAATCGATATTAGAATCTAGTTCAAACAAATTACACTTCGTGATTCCACACAAATTGCAAGTTCAAAATGAATTCAATAAAATTCTCTAATCGACAGGAAGGACCCAATTCTACTCTACCAGAAGATGAATTTTTTGATGCTGTCGAAACTGGTCTGGATCGAATTGAAGAAGACATGCAATTGAGAGTAAAGTTGAAACTGCAATCGCAGTTATCTCAAACACTGGTAAATGTACCCCATCAGGCGCAGAATGAAAGCGAAGATGGTCAAGATGAATTCGGAACAGGAACCATTGCCAGACAGCATGAACTTTGGCCGGAGGTGAGTTATATTTTTTTTTCCAATTAAAAATGCAGATTGAATATTAATTGCTTTAAAAATTGACAGATTGATCGAGTATGCAAAGAACAATTACACTATGCCCGTGAGGGTGTTGGCCAAGGTGGTAATGGCTGGCAAATATTTGCCGATGAAGGTGAAATGAAAATGTACAAACGCGAAGAAGAAGTTAATGGCATGGTAATGGATCCATTGAAAGCTTGTCATGTTGTCAAAGGTGTAACTGCCCGAGAGATGTGTCATTATTTTTTCATGCCAGAGTTCCGAAATGATTGGGAGAGTGAGTTGACATTAAAACGCTTTTAAGAAAGCTAAATCTAAAAAAAAAATAATTTCTATTTGAATATAGCTACTTTGGAAGACTGCACAATTTTGGAGAAAATATCCCCAGAAACATTAGTATTCTTGCAAACACACAAACGAGTTTGGCCTGCAAATCAAAGGGATGCACTGTTTTGGTCGCACATGAGGAAAATCACAGATAATTTAGAAAAGGATGCAACAGATGTTTGGATTGTTTGTAATAATTCAACGGAACGAGCTGGTTATCCGGTATTTTATTTTAAATAATATTATTTAATTTTGTTAATATCAATTAATTTCTATTTAAAGCCCAACACTGGCAAATGCATTCGGATATTCCTTACAGTCATTCTTGTATGTCAAACAAATTTAACACCTGGAAAGACAAAGAACGACAATCTTACCAGAGATGATCTGACGTGTAAAATTACGTATTGCTCAGTTGGTAAGTGAACGATCGACCTTAAGACTTCTAACATGTTGCATAGAGAAATTGATTTATATCATATCGTCCTCGAAAAAAATATAAAAAATAAATATATTCAAAAATCGTGTTTGAAAGTTTTGGTAGATGTAAATGAGTCCAATTAAACCACTCAAAATGATATAGAACACCAAAAGATTTATCAAGCAAACCAATAAGCTAAAAGACAAATCAAACACGTTCTGTCTTATTTCATGTTAAGAGCCCAGACTATTCTTTTCTCAATTTTTCTGATTGGCTTAAATCGATTCGGACTTCAAAATGAATGATTTTTGTGCACATTTTCTATTTAAACCCAAAATATGTATGATTTATCTTTCAAAAGATTTGAGTCTCAATTTTACGGAATTGAAATATATGTACATTGATAATACTCATAGAATATGGGAACCTATTCAATATTTCAAGATATTCTAATATAAAATTGAAAAACTAATTTTTCGGTATATTTATATCTTCAACAAATGAAGTTCTTGACAGATCCAAATCAAAAATAAATTGATATATTTTACCAATGGAAGATCCCCTAATCTTCTTCAAAACCTATTTTGATGCATATGGACTGCTCATCGAATCGTATGCTCCTCATACGAAAGAAGTTATACGATTCTAAGAGATATTCACGTCGATTATAGAATTCGCAGAATTTTATTCCGGTGAGTTAACTCGATCCGTTGACCTTTCGCATCCGCTGTAAAACTGAATTATGAAATTCGCCGGAGGAACTACATTGTCGATTCTTAAAATTATCATTTATAAACTTTTCTATCGACACTGTCAGTTACAGACATTTAGTCAACGGCCTAGGCTTTGATAATAGCATCACTTCCCATAGAATATACATCAGTGAAATCAAGCATCATTGTACGTCGTTAGTACTAGAATGTCGGACCGTTCAAGACCAACCGTGTGCTTTCTTTCTTTTATGTTTAGATTTCTGGCTATGTCCGGTTGCATCTTCATCATTTCCACCATTTCTCTAAATTGTTTCCGATTAGTTGTCCATTTTCTATTAAAATTTGTTAAACAAACACTTAAATATTCATTATGATAAGCTTTTGACTTACATTTTTGTGTTTTCCATTATTTTTTTTCCTTTAATTAAAAATTTACTTCAGATTCGTTTCGAAATTGGCGCGAATGTAAAATTATAGAAATTGTATGGAGTAATTGATTCAATAATACCAGATAAGTTGAACAGAATGTCGGTGGTGCAAAGCATGTTACCGACATTCGTTCAACTTTTGTTCGTGGGATTCGGTAATAGCAAAAGTTTGGCAACTAATTGAAACTGTCACTTTAGCTCATTCGCCGAATTCTGTAATAGGGGTGATTAGCGGTCTTGGAGTAAAATGATAAACAAAAATAACTTTTCCATGATTATTGCTTTTTATATATCAAATATTATAATACAAAACAGGAAAAAAAGTTAATTAACTGATCGATATGGAATCACACCTTTGTGGTTTGTTGCAAAGCAGTCCCGGTCGTTTGTCCAGGTGTTATGAAATATTGATTTACTTTTTATCCCAATGAATCGATTATTCAACACGTTCTCGATAAAATATGCAATTCGTCCACTTTTTAGTAATATCAGAATTTCTTCCTTACAGATATATACATAGACATACTCATATAACTTCAATTTTTGTTTCTTAATTTGCTATCCAAAATAAAATGACAATAACTGAATACGAACTCAAGTATTTATATAAGTCAAATATTTCGATAACCGAAGCTGATGAAGCATTTTATAGGATTTCATTCACATTAAGCTCATTAAAAACTACATACAATACAACTAGTGCCATTATGCAAAACTATATGATCATAGAATATTTTCCTTAAAAAATTAGTATTGGTGCGTGTTGTATAGTGTGTTGTCAAGACTAGTTTAAACCTCAGCTGTTTAATTAATACGATTCAATTAGGGAACTAAAAGTCCGACATGAATCTGCCCCCATTGACTATTATGTTAATCTCTCAGGATTCAAATAGAAATAGTGTATATCAACCATCCGTTTAGACTCTAGCCTGTATGCACAGACCTGTATGCACAGACGCCTTAAGAAACAGACCGACGAAAACTCCTATTTTTTTAAATTATCCATCACGGTTATGGATATGATTTGATTAATACCTCGAAATTTTTTTTTACAAAAAACCAATACTAGCCCTATAGAGCAAGTAAATAGTGGAAATGCGCTAGGAATTGTATATTTCATTAACTGAAACAAGATATTCGAAAAAAATTTGGACGATTTCCAAGTATGTTTTGGCTTAATTCTATACAAGTTGAAAAGCACATCTGACTTATACAGGATGAAGAGGGCTCATCTCACTTCCTTAGCCAGAACTAGAAAAGATTCCCTCGTAGAATACTTTTCCAAAGGACGTCTCATTTTTACTACTAAAAAGCATCCTTACCTTCATTCAGAAATCAGTATTGTTCAGGGAGGCACCCCATATCTAAGACTTTCACTAAATCCTTTTTCTTATCCTTCCCATCCCTGTATTACTCACAACCTGGTGAGCACAATGGATCCATTGAGATCCGAGTTATGTGATACGGCTTGCTGCATCATCATCCCACTTAACCTCATCTAAGTTGATTCAAAATAACGATAATTTTTTTAATTACAGTAAATCCCGGTGGATGGGCCCCAGCATCAGCACTGCGAGCGATATACAAACGCGAATATCCCAAGTTCCTGAAACGGTTCACTCATTATGTGATAGACCAGTGTAAAGATAAGCCAATCATGTTCTGATATTCGTCGCGACTAATTTTATTGATTTTGTATTTATAAAAGAAAAGAAAAAAAAAAAACAAAAAATAAAAAAAGAAAAATATTGTTATTGTAAGCCTATTTTAATAAATGTATATGTATTTTTGTTGAAAACAATTAAATTTTTAAAAGCTTTTACTTTTGTTTATAAATATTTACTATTTTTATACAATTTATATTAAAATAAAACAAGAAAATATAAGTTCTTAGTTATAATTAAAAGTAGATTTGTGTATTGTTTTTTTTTTTTGTGAATAAATACGCAAACGAAACAAATATCACACGGAACTGTTGCACTAAATTAAAATTAATTTCATTTTCATTTTAACTCATTTAATCAGTTTGAATTTTATTTTTGTTTTTATCTAGATCATAATTCTTGTTTTTGATTTTTAATATTTTTGAATTAAATGTTTTGAGTAAATGTTTATGTTTATCACTCATACCAATCCTAAGTGTCTTTTTATAACTAACTATAAAGAAAACATGTATATTTATCATTAAAATATAAAACTAAAAATAATAAATTAAAAAAAAAATGCCTTCCTATAACATTGTATTTTGACTTTGTTCTTTAATTAATTTTGTTAATAATTTGTTCTATATTTCATACAATTACCAACCACTGTAAAGAAGCACATAACCACACAAAATCCCAATCGTCTTTATAGATCTTAGCTTTTTTTCTATGCTATACATTGATAGCTTTTAATGTGATCAAAATTATAATGATAATGTATTATATAAACCAATTTTTGGAATTTAAGATAAATAAAATGTAAAATAATGTCTTTTTTCTAACTATTAAAATAATAATGTATGTAGGTATTTCCATTGATGGTCTTTGGGAATAAAATTTATAATCAAATGATTTATTTATAAACATAAATCAATTTAATGAATTCATATAAAAAGGAAGACAAATAAGTTGAATCTATATACGAGTACATTTGCAAAATGAAGCAAATGCTTCTCATAAAATGGATCTGGTTATGTATAAAAAAGAATATATTAGTGTGAATAATAAATAAACAAAGCTACAAAATTATTAAACATATTGTTTTCTTGTGATTCATAATTCATAACAGTATGTGTACTATTTTAATAAATGTAGACAACCTCAGAGTTATAACACTAATATTTGTTTCAATTAACTCTCATTTTATATCTATCTTAATACTATTGACGCAGTCGAATTGGTACGTTGTTAAAATTGTTTTCGTATGATACTAAGTAAAACGACGATTTTGCAAATTTTAATTGAGTTTAGCATCATACTCTCTCTCACATTATATTAAATTAATCAGATAGCTATTTAATTTTATTAGAATTCGCTAAACGGGTGAATAGCTATAAAATGCATAAGGACTTATGCATCCACTATACAAATTCTTGTTTATAAAACATTTTCCATCATAGTTATAATGAGCTATACTCTGTTCAATTTATATTTGCAGTACAGGCCTTATGGGCGAGCTTTTTCAGAACCACTTTTACTGGTGCCTGCTGCTGTTTGCACGGCACCTTAACTTAAAAATTGCCACTGAAATAAGAAGGAGAATCACCGAGTTGTACATTAAAATTGTTTGTGTAATCTTCTTTGAGCTCACGTACAGCCCATCATGACCTATCTGCTCCATGGGTGAAAGGAAAGGAGACTGATCACTGATCACCAATTTACAACCAACCCTTATTGTGTTTATTAAAAAAACACTGAATCAGAGCTACCATTGCCGAGTTGATAGAAATTCATATGGCATTTTCTTTGGTTTGTGCTATGTAACTTTCAGGATTTAAGCTTTTTCGAGCTTTTAGTAGCAAATATTTTTCTGAGATTTGCGAGCAATTTTTAAAGCTCCTACAGTCCTACGGCAATCCTGTAAGAGCTTTAAATGAAAGACAGCTTATTAATGGTCAGACTGAAAGCCAAATATCCTATCTTCCCTGTACTGCAAATATAAATTGAACAGAGTATAGTACCAAAAAGTGAAAATCTATTACATTTACCTGCCATAACAAAGCTCAGCTTTAAAAAAAAAAAAAAAAACAACAAAAATGGAATTACCAAAAGTTTAAAGAATTAATTGCGGGACTCGCCAAAATACTGATAGGTAATCAAATTGATATTCGATTTATCATAATTTGCAAATACTACTCAGACATAAAGCATAAAATCTCAATGATCAAAAGTAAATTAGGACACTAACACATAGCGGAAAAAGAAGAATGTCTGTCCAAGCATTCACTATACCTAATAAGTAAATATATTTATTTATTTAATTCTGAACAATTTATAATTTAATTTGTTTTAATATAATATAAAATTTTATTTTCAATTAATAAAAATAATGAAAGGTTTTAGTTGCAATAATAACGGGTGATTTTTTAAGAGCTTGAGAACTTTTTAAAAAAAAAAAACGCATAAAATTTGCAAAATCTCATCGATTCTTTATTTGAAACGTTAGATTGGTCCATGACATTTACTTTTTGAAGATAATTTCATTTAAATGTTGACCGCGGCTGCGTCTTAGGTGGTCCATTCGGAAAGTCCAATTTTGGGTAACTTTTTCGAGCATTTCGGCCGGAATAGCCCGAATTTCTTCGGAAATGTTGTCTTCCAAAGCTGGAATAGTTGCTGGCTTATTTGTGTAGACTTTAGACTTGACGTAGCCCCACAAAAAATAGTCTAAAGGCGTCAAATCGCATGATCTTGGTGGCCAACTTACCGGTCCATTCCTTGAGATGAATTGTTCTCCGAAGTTTTCCCTCAAAATGGCCATAGAATCGCGAGCTGTGTGGCATGTAGCGCCATCTTGTTGAAACCACATGTCAACCAAGTTCAGTTCTTCCATTTTTGGCAACAAAAAGTTTGTTAGCATTGAACGATAGCGATCGCCATTCACCGTAACGTTGCGTCCAACAGCATCTTTGAAAAAATACGGTTCAATGATTCCACCAGCGTACAAACCACACCAAACAGTGCATTTTTCGGGATGCATGGGCAGTTCTTGAACGGCTTCTGGTTGCTCTTCACTCCAAATGCGGCAATTTTGCTTATTTACGTAGCCATTCAACCAGAAATGAGCCTCATCGCTGAACAAAATTTGTCGATAAAAAAGCGGATTTTCTGCCAACTTTTCTAGGGCACATTCACTGAAAATTCGACGTTGTGGCAAGCGTTGCTCGTTAGTAAGTCTATTCATGATGAAATGTCAAAGCATACTGAGCATCTTTCTCTTTGACACCATGTCTGAAATCCCGCGTGATCTGTCAAATACTAATGCATGAAAATCCTAACCTCAAAAAAATCACCCGTTAATTTAAAAGCATTTTTGTTTTGGTAATCGCAATAATTTAATGTGATGTCAAAGTAAAAGTGACAGTTCAATACTAAAATATCCTTATACTGTGTGTCAAAAGTGAGTAAACACCTAAATGATTTCTTGAGTTACATGGAATTGAAACCAAAAAATAAACAAAAATCGAATTCCAATAATCCTACTTCCTATCCTACTATCCTACTAATATTATAAATGTGAATGTTACGATGTATGGATGTTTGTTACTCAATAACGCTTGAGCAACTGAATGGATCTTGATAAAATTTAACACACACAACAGTTATAGTCTGGATTACCGTATAGGCTACTTTTTTTTTCATTACCAGGGCAGGGGCATTGGGTGGTCGAAACACCCCAAAATTATTTATCTCTACTTCTATCTTCGTATTGCACTGAAATGTAGTACATATACATAAGTAGTTGCATTGAAATGCCATACTTTGGTGGTGCGGGCCCAGAGGAGGGGCATTGTTTGATTAATTACCCAAGCAGTAACGATAAAAACACTCAAAAAAGTTTAAAAAAAAAAATAAAACAAAAATAAAATTCTCCGAATTAAAAACAAAAAAAATTTGACAAATATTTGTGTGTCTTTGAATTTAGACTATTTTAAGGTAAGTTAAACTTTATGTGCCTACAGGTTTAACTACATACATTGTTATACTAACGAGAAAAGCTTTTCCATTTTATTCTTTTGTAGGTACGCAACTGTAACACTCAAATATCTCGCATCGCATCGCTTTGTGGCGTCACTGTACGTGTAATATAAAGGCGGTTGAAACCGCGGGTAACAGCTAGTACAAAATAAAAGTTTTATTTAATAGCAATAAATCAAAACCAAAATAAAAATTCAAAAAACGAACTATTGCTTTTTTACCCAGTAAAAACTAAATAAACTTCATATTTTAAGCGTCAAAAGTAAGTAAACATCTGTTATATCTTCAAATTATTTTTAAATATAGTATCTCAAGTAAAAAACTGGGTATTTCATTTGATCAACTTTAGACTTCATAACATCTCTTAGTCAGCGTGACATGAAAACAGCAATGTTATTTCTAACATCGGAGAATATTTGGGACAATTCTTCAATTAAAGCCTTTTAAGGTCATCTTTGTTCTTGATGGCCCGTTTGTGAAATTTTCCGGTCCAAATGATCCCATAAATGTTGTATGGGGCTTAGGTGCGTCGATTGGGGAGGGTGGTGGAGGTGCTTTGAAGTCCTATAAAGTATTCATTTTTTAAGGAACTGCGAGGCATGCTTAAGATCATTGTCTTGCTAAGAGATCCAATTGCTAAGTATCCCTAAATTGCGTAAGGTCGGTTGAAGGTTATTGCTTAGGACGTTTAGATAGTCTTCATTATTCATTGTACTTTCAATGAAAACAAGATTTCCGATCGAATATGCTGCCATACATCCCCACACCATCATGTTTTACTGTGCTCCTAATATTCTGTTTAGGATGTTGTTTTACTTCTGATGCGTTAATATGTGTTTTAGGTGTGTTCAGAAGCAATTTATTAAGGAAATTCTTTTAGTACGATACTAGTGAGAAAATGTTTAAAATTAAGAATGAGTTAGTAAACTACTATAAAGTTAGCAAATTGTTAAGTAGTATCATACTAATACCTTAATAATAGGCTGTTTAAAATTTTGCGCCTATGAGTTTAAAAATATGGCTGTTAGTCTTATGCTAACTCTAGAATATTAATATAAATGACATTTACAAACGTCGAAAAAGGTATGTTTACTTCGGGTTTTGCACGAACTGACATTGTTTTAGGTGTGTTCAGAAGCAATTTATTATAAAAATAATTCTAGAAGGGTACTAATTAGAAAATGTTTGAAATTAAGAAGAGTTAGTAAACTACTTTAAAGTTAGGAAATTGTTAAGTAGTATCATACTAATACCTTAACACTAGGTTTAACTTTTTACGCTATTTCGTATTTAAAATTTGATTATAGAGACCTAACGAAAATCGTGAAGATGAGATTCATAATCAATGAGGTCAAAACCAAGCATCAAGTAATGCAGAAGATTTATACGCCACTATAAACAGCAGTGGCGTATTTAGGTTTCGTACCGCCCTGATACAATTTAATTACAAATCGATAGTTATGTAAGAGCGGAACTTTAAGAGTGTGTAGCTATGTATGCAGATGCTGTGCTTCATTTAACACCAGCTCATCCACAAATAATTACTGAATGGTATCGTTTTCATGCCGGTGGTGTCATTTGGTCTTTTTTCGTTGTTAAAATGACCGTCAAGTAACAGTCAATAGAGATCGCTACAGAGACATTTGCAACGTTATTTTGTTGGTCAATTGCATGCACTAGCCATTAATGATATGATTGTTTAACAAGACGGTGCCACAAGCCACAAGCCACAAGCGGATACAATAATCGACCTATTGAAAACACAATTCGAGGATCGTGTCATATCGAAAAATAATGCGGTCGATTTTCCGCCTAGATCTGCTGTTGAGTCGATTGGACCTCGTAAGCGAATAATCCTAGATCTTTGTGCAGAATTCTCCTCAGGCAGGGTGCGTGAAATGTTGAGATGGTTAGATAGATGGCGAGTTGATGTTCGTGAATTGAGTCTCACACTTTCTGCTACAGCAGTCTTATTCTCGTCTGTGCGCACCGTACGATGACGGAGACCATGAATGTTGTCCACTAGCATACCAGTCTCACGAACTTTTTGCACAAACTTGCGTACAGCTAGCGCGGTGGGTGCTTCATTTCGCCCAAAACTTCTTTTTAAATAACGTACTGATTGGGCTACACATTATGACAGCTTGTGGAGTTCCATTTTTGTGAGCGATTGGTCCAGAGTAATGGATCTTAATGGCCAAGATGAGAAGCACGTTTTCGTGAAAAGATATACTTCTGGAGACGCTGAAAAATCATTTTCCTTCTTGGGTGACAGTGGGTGGGATTCAATCAATAAATGTTCATCGGATTACCAAACGAAAGCGCTATAAGAGGTTCTAATTTTATATTAAGGACGGTGTCTGATTAAAAATATGGATTTTGGAAAATAACGAAAACCCTGCTGTCCAGATATAAATAAACACTTTTAGCTACTTTAACTCAACTAAACTAATAATTAAGGGTTCTACGTAAAATACTTATCACATCATAATTTGAAAACCTAACCCGACAAGTCTTCCCGACCTCCACTTCCTGTCATTGCGAACATCCGGAGCGAATTGTATTCAGCGTAATTGTTGGGCTGGTAATGCCTTGTCAGCTGTTTGCAGCAGAGAGAGAGAGAGAGAGAGAGAGAGTGATTTGAGAATCTCTTGCAACAACTGTTGTCATCTTCTGTCACTTGTAAACCTTATAAATTTTTAAACTAATATGTATTAGGAAAAATTATAATTAAAATCTAATATAGCTAGGTAGGAAAGTTAAAAGTTGACTTTTATATCTGCTAAATGTGCATTGTATCTCATTTTGTTATTTCTATTTTTACAAGAAAACGATTCAGCTAAAACCTTTGTAATGTATAGAAGGATAGGCCAAATATCCTAAGCTATACCTATGCATTGAGACAATTCAAAAAACAGACCAGTGAATTATTTATCGTCGAAACTTAATAACTTTACAGTTTTACTTCACCTTTCAGTTATTATCCTATTCAGTGAATTAGCCTTTATTTCTTGGAGAGAACTAACAATGGCCGAAAAAATAGAATAGAAAAAAATAGATAGAAAAATCGATAAAAGGAAGAATGGGCTTCTTCTATTTAAAGGAATGTGTGTTTACGTGGGGTTGAAATAGGAAATTGCCTGTATCTTTTAAAAACTTCTTCTGGATGCATTTTGAAAGTTTACAGTCGCACATTCTCTTCTGGCCTTTTATATTATACGTTAAATACTTGGTAGAAGTAATTGATATTAAAGCCGGAATGTGCTTAAAAAATCATGATAAATAAATGTATTGCAAGCTTGTTTTATACGGAATTTATCAGAATCTAAATTTTCCCTTTACCGTTGATTGGTTTTGCGGAAGTTTCGATACATCTTATGCTAGTGTTTTGAGTCTATCTTACATTTTGTTCGGAGTCAGATCATAGATTTACTTGTCTAACTGTTTATTTATTATTTGAATAAGTATAAGTTAAATACAATACTTTAAATTTAATTCCAAATTTTATAAAATAAATTTATTCCAAAACAAATATTTAGTTTTTTCTCGAAAAAATTATGAAAAGTTACATTACATCTCGACGGGGGTCACTTTATGTCTCATTTAAAGTTATCTCCCTTAAAACTATTTCTCTGGTTATCGTTTTAAAAATTCCAATATTGCTGTGCTGCTTTTCTGGACAACAGCCGTGTTTTTTTGGTTATCCTTAGTACAGTAGGATTTTATATGAATAACAAATAAAACATCCGCAGTAGCATCACTGCCGATACTCGCATAAACGTCAAATCTCTATCCGCAGCAGAATTTCACTTCTCCTTTTATCGGCAGTGATCGTACTGCGGATGTTGTATTTGTTATTCATAGAAAATCCTACTGTACTACGGATAACTTTTCCAAAAAAACACAGCTAATATGTTCCCTAAGATGATATCCAGCTACGAGTATCATACTACCTTTGTATATATAACCTATAGTATTATCATGGAACGTGATTTTGTATTGCGAACGCTAGCCTGGTGGTGGCGCAGAAATTAGCGCACGCTTTTACAGTGGAGAGTAGGATAACATACAAAATAAGTAGTAGAAAAGAGAATATTTTATTATTAAATTTAGCAAAGACAAATCTAGCAATTGCAGTCCCTAGCCTTAAGATGTCGCCACAATCTTTCGTCTTCTTGATAGTACTATAAATTTTATATACAAAGATACTACTTCAAGAGTGTTTGATTTTGAAGAAATAAAGTAAAGCCTTAAGCTGTTTTCAAAACCAAAAGTTCTTCTCAATTTGAAAATCAGACATAATAAATTTCATTCGAAAGCTCTTGTTGGGCGCGCGAACTTAGTATTCATTACCAATTTAAAGAGAGCTTATGAGCTTTCAATAATATTCTATTCGTAAGTGTATAAAAGCATGTGAATTATGTACCTTAATACATACATACATTTATATAAGTATATATATAAGCCTTTTTAGTTTAAAAGTAAAAAAAAAGCTTGTGAATTTAGTCTCAACTTGTTTTCATAAATTAATAAGAGCTTGTGAAATAATAATTAGCTTTGTATATAAAGCCTTATATATAAAACCTCGTATATAAAACCTCTCATTCTCCCTTTATCTCTACACCCAAATTTTGAATATTATTAACTTTCCAAAATTTAGCAGAGATAAACCTTACAAGTACTGCCGCTATGCTTAAGGTGTCGCCCCAATCGTTCGTCTTCATGAGAGTGCTTTAAGTTGTATATACAAAGATATTAGCAAGTTCATTATTGTCTTGCGCATTCAACGAGGGTATATAGTAGTGCGGTAGGTTATCTTTCTCATGTTGGCTTTAAGCACAAACATTTACAGAACCGCTTTTTTAGGTTGCTTTGAGCAGAAAATGGCGACTTCCGGTTTCATTTTTGACTGACATGATACGTACCCATTAGAAGGCTTGCAATGAATGGGGTTGCAAATGATACATTAAGATTGTCCTCTGTACGGAATGCAAGTTGTACCTGTCTTTTATTGATTTTTACCACGACTGCTAATTGTTTGTTTGCGTTTTACATAAATTAAAAATATCCAAAATTAAATTTGATTGTGGCAAATGTAGGCTTTACATCTTTGATAACATACAAAATAGATACGCCAAGTAGGAAAAACATATTTTCTTCTATAAAATGGTCTCTTATTCGTTGTGACAACCAAAATGTACATGCTATAGAAAGGCGCTTCTTTATGGGATACGGTAAATCCAAAAAGAAAGCGTCAAAGTAGTTGCTCTTGCTATTTTCTAGCATAATCAACCTTGAAAAGCTTGTACAACTAATGATTTGCAAAAGCTAGGTTCGTGTTCATGTTTTCAAAAGCAATGATTAGATAGCGTAAGTGGGCGTTACAATAATTAAGTTATGAAAAGCTCAAGTTTTCTAAGCCCCAAATTAAATAGAGCTTTAGGTTGATGAAGAATTATTATATTAACCTCGTTCATGAAAAACAAAATTTAATAATATTCAAAAAGTCAATATTTTAATAAGGATTCACGATATATTTAATGAAGATGGTTTTATTTAAAACTTTAATAAAACTGTGTACTTTTGTCTATCCATTTGTTCATCGAGCTACCACCTTAAGGGATTTTATAAATCATCTTTGTGTTATTTTTTAAAAAGTACATTCTCATTTTAACTTATTTTGAACCGGTTCATCCCGTTAAGTTTTTTTTTTTACTTTCGAAAAAGTTTTTTATATGAAAAGTTTCAGATTCTTTGGAAAGGCGAACTCAAAACACGAAAAAAGTAGATTCAGCATTTCAGTTTGGCTATCTGTTTATTGGCCTTCAAGTTTATCCACTAAAGCACAACTTTCTCAAGGCTTCACCGATTGCAATCAAGATTTTTATGTAAGAGGTTAGAGTTATAATGTAAATGGTTTTTCAATAAAGGCAGATAGATGTTCAAATGGAATAAGCTGTGTGTAAGGTATTAACAATTCATTTTATTTGAAAGGCCTCTGGATGCCATTATGTATGGAATATGACATTGTTCAAATTACCGCCTCTGCTTCTTACGGTGGCATGGATCCGAGTGGTACATGACGGCTCTTTGTATAGATCTGGCTGAATTTGAGCGAAGGCCTGTTATATGTTCACCTTATGGCCATCGGTATTTTGTGCTTTATTTGCATAGAAAGAAATCCCCACAAGAAAAAGTCTAGCGGGGTCAAACCGCATGACTTTGAAGGCCAATTCAAGTTACCTCTGCGAGAGATAACCTTACCATCAAATCGGTAATGCAGAATCCTAATAGATCCACATTTCGTTTTAGACTCATATGGTTCAAATTGGGGCCATACGAAATTGGTTATCATCGTTCTAACTCATAGGTCAGTTGGATCTTGTACGGGTACCTAAGATGCAAAATTCGACAAGTTGAAGTCTGCGAAGGAATGGTACGACGAGGAATGGAAAATTTTACAGACTAAATTCAAGTTTTTGTTTTGAAAATTCAATATCTCAAATACGGTTAAGTAAATTTTCTTGAAATAAGGTTCTTAGGTAAAAAATACAAGTTTCTTTTTAAAATGCAATAAAATGAACACAATCAAATTGTTTCCATATATTATGGCTTTATAAGTAAGAACAAACATTCCCATTAATTATGGAACACAACGTCGTTCAAGTAGCTGCCTCGGCTGGCTTCACAGGAGCGCATTCTGTCACTCCGAATAATCGAATAATTCTACGTTTTCACCAAAGGTAAATCCGGGATTTAAGTGGATTCACCATAAATCTCCTTTAAATCTCGTAGATTTACCATACAAATATAAATCACCTCAAATGAAGATTTAAAAAAAATCTCCTTGAAATCTTCTCGCAATCAGAAGATTTGCAAAACAAACAAAACTTATTTTGTAGAACACACCTATGTAAACCCAGTTTCTTCATTGACAATCAATACAAAATAGAAATATCTGTTTTTTTCCTGTTTACTATCCAATTGCATTTTTTTTTCTCTTGTCCAAATTGACAATTGAATGACAAGACAGAGTGAAAACGTCAAATAAATCTCAGTTTCTTTGGTGAAAACACTTTAAGATTTATTTTAAATCTCTAGCGGATTTACTCTTGGTGAAAACGTATAGTATAATCCGAGATCTTTGTGCAGAATTCTCCTCAGACTAGGGCGTGAAATGCTGGGATCGATGGCGGTTTGATGTTCGTGAATTGAATCTCACACTCTCGGCTACAGCAGCCACAGTGCCCACAGTCTGTGCGCACCGTTAGACCGTACTAGGTACGACGACGACGCGCGACGGGGACAATGAGTGTTTTCCACTAGCACACTATTCTCATGAAGTATTTGCACAAGCTTGCGTGCAGCAGGTGCGGTGGGTACTATATTTCGACCATAACATCACTTACTTTGGAAATACATAAATTTTAAATTTTTACCAACCTATTGGCCTACCCTTCATTAGACCTTGTATTGAGACTCAGTTATGCGTTTTATTTTTGTGTTTTTCTAAAATGAAAACCCCTCTAAAGATTTTTGTTCCTTATCTTCCCAACATCGTTTGATTTATTAAAATCTTGAGTTGAATAAATTGTTAATAACGCCAATATAGAAACTTCATTACAAAATCCAATGGCTACTACGTCATACTTTAGAAAAGGAACTATTTATAGAAAATATAAAAATCTATAAACCTATTTTAGTCTTCCAAATGACATTTTTCATATTTTTGTCGTTCGAATGGAAATCTCTTCGCCGACATATTCAATCGCAATTAAAATCAATGGCAAGCACTTTTACTGCAAATTCCAAATCTGTCTGATTTGAAACGAAACGAAACGAATATAAAAATAAAGAGTTCATGTCTGGGTCGTATATTCTTGGTCTTCTTTTAAACTAGTTCCGATACAAAAAAATAATGTTTAAACATTTTAAGATTCCACTCTTTGAAGAAAGAATTTGAAAGATTGTTTAAATGACCTCTTGTATAAAAATTTTGATCGAAATCGGTGAAGCAGTTGGGGAGAACCACAGGTAATGGTTTTGTTTAATTTTTGTTAAGGTCGTGGTAATAGTAAGAGACACATTTTCTAATCAAAATAGTTCATACCGTTTTCTAGATAAAAATAAGCTTTTTCTTAATGGTAGTATGGCAAGTACCATTATTTTCAAAACAAAAAAAAAAGCATTTTCAACTCTAAAAATGGTTCCAAAAAAATCATTTCGGCGTTAAAGTATGTATAGGTTGATGTACATCCAGACATACATACAGAATTGCGGTTCCCATTTTGTTCGCATTCTCTTTCATGGTAATGTTGGGTCTCATTAAAATGTGGAAGTAGAAGTTTTTTACGAATCCAAAACTGGCCTTACAGTACATTATATCGCAAGTTGAAATAAAAATATCCTTAAGCCGTCACTCATTTTAATTTTAGCTGTCAGCATTTCTGAGTATTTTGTATGTAATTAGGTTTAAAATACAAAGGACGTTCGCGCAAGGAGATAAAAGCTTACACTCTGACGTTTTCCATAATAATTGCTATGGCTGGAAAATTTTAGGTTTCTGTAAAAAGAAAAAAAAAATATAATTGCTTTGGAGGTTCTAAAATTATTATTGTTTTAGAAACTACCAACATACAAATTCATGGCGTCGTCACGGAGGTGTGCGTAATTGGTTAGTCTCGGTTGTGGTCGCTGTTTTCCTTTTGATTAATTCAAAGGACGTGGGCGAATGCAAAAATGAATTTTAGGAGTTTGGTTGATACAATCAACTTTTTGTCTTGACTGAATTAAGCTTTTAGCAGTTCTTCTAAAATATTCAAGACAAACGCAATATAAAGCGTTTAGTGTCAATAGAATTAAAAGCCTGAAGAGTAAATTTTTAATTAGTATGAATAATTAAAAATTTCGTTAATTAATATGAGGCAGAACAGCTCGTGGAGAACCAGGAATTTACGACTCTCAATCTTTGCATGGACAGAACCTACAATTTTCTGCCTCTTCCAAAACGGCTAAAATAAAGGAACACTTTTGGATGTAATTGTCATTTGTTTACTAATGCACTACCTCTGACAATAAAAATAATTATTTAAATGGCAATGACTGGGAGTTTAACCGAAATCTCCGGCGGCGGGCGGCCTAACAGTCCAACGAAGTAACCATTTCGCCAATATGTGCATTAACTGTAGGTCAAACTAATCGAACTTGCTTCTTAATGCTTGAAACAATGAAAAGTAAGTTGCTTGCGGTGCGTGGTAAGAAATAGCCTTAAAATATGACCTCAAAATTTAAAAACCTAAAGGTCGTCAACCTGCATCGATTGCTAAGAAAAAAACTGTCTGTGTTATATTTTTTGAAAAACAAAAATTAAACAAAATGAATGCCGAAAACACTGGGCTTTAGGAGATAGGAGGCACGTAAAACAAAAAAAAAAAGATTTTTAAGGGGTGTTGTTCTTTGCGACGAATAAATAAGTCATACATAATAATTTCTTATAATGAAAAAGTGCCTTTCTTCGTAGTCGTTTTGATTTGGCAGAACTGAAGGCCCCTTGTAATCCAGCAGAAATGGTTGAGACTTGTACATGTTACTAGGTTGTGTTTTCCAGCGGGTTAACAGGCTGCCAAATGTATTTAATTTACATATATAAAGAGAAGAACAGAGTTTCCGTAATTTTCAAATTTCTTAAAAACAAGAAGACATTAAGAAAAGCCTCTTGTTTTTTTAAGCAAAATCAGTAGATTCTTCATTATGAAAGATATTGATTGAGGTTATTGTTGTCGTTGTCGTTTGCATATTTTTTACTTCTTGTAATTTTCTCGCTTTCCTAGAAGCTTAGGTAAAATGTGACGCCATAAAAATTGTAGAGCATAACAGTAACCGATATTTCTGGCGAGTTACCCTGCTTGAAGGTTGGACTATTTGTTAAGGAATCTATTGGAGAAAAGCGTTGCAGTACTCGTGCCCATTGAGTAACTGGGTCATTAGAAATTAAATTTACAGTGTTTTCCGTCAAACCACTCAGCTGATTTCCAGATGATTTTTGCTTCTTCTGATTCGTAAGCTGCTTTGCCTTTTCGGGTGCCACTTTTTATCATTTTTCCTACTTTTTATGGAAGTCTTATTTGGCACTACAATGACGGCTGGTTCCGATACCGTTCGGTAGTAACTTGCTTCGTGTTCCTGCACTGGTGCCATTCATATACCTTCTGTATTTCATCGGGGTGTTTCTGCCCAAATCTGACATCCATATAAGAGAATGGCTTTAGTGGCTGACATCATAGTTTTGGACTGCAATATTGCATTAACTTCAAGTTGAAATCGAGATTTTGGAAATTTATTACAATTTAATAAAAGGAAAGAGAAAAATGAGAATAAGCAAACAAAAATTAAATCGTATAAGAAAAACGTATGTATAATTAAAAAATTGTTTTTTTGTTTAATTGCCCAAAATTTTCATGCTAAAACCAATATCCAAAGGCATGGCGAGGTCGGCTGACGTGTCCAAAAACCTGGACTAAAGGTTTTCTGATTTTTTTCATATAAGATTAAATCTGGCGCCATTTATTTAAATAGTTTTAACTTTGCTGTACTCTGATTTCTAACTGAAAACATATTCTTAGCACATTATTCTTGGCGTTGTCGTTGTTTTTAAAAATAATTTTTTCTACATACATTTTTTTGAAAACTTTGCTCTCCCCTTACTAGGGTGAAATTGATCTCCTTGTCATGCAATTTTTTCTTACTTTAAATTGACTTTTATTTCCTTTTATTAGATTTTTATCAATTTTTCTTCGAATCACCCTGCATATTTAAAAAAAAAACAACAACCGAGTTTTATTATCGCCAAAGATCCGTATAGGCGTATAGATTAATCCTCGAAAATAAAACGATACGGATCATAGCGACAGTAGTGTTGTATGCTCATCCCTCTTTTGCTTATGTTTGTTGATTTTCAAATGTTTCTTGTCACTGTTGTTTACACTACCTTACCATAAAAAGCCATCTACTTGCCAGAGTAAGAACTAATTTTTGGATCTTCGAAATGGATCCAGATAGAGAACAGGGTCCCAAATTGTTTTTGTAATACATGTTAAAAATTAATCCAGATCCGGATCCACATAGATAGATCCTTAGATAATAAAACGCACCTATTGTCTATTTTTAAGCACTAATACTGTGCAATTTTTGTATGTTAGACTTATACTACGTTTTCACCAAGAGATAATCCTGGATTAATGTGGATTTACCATAAATCTTCTTAAAATCTCGAAGATTTACCATACAAATTTATTTCGTAATTCTAGTAGATTAGTAATAAATCTTGTTAAATCTTCATTGGATCAATTGTTCTATAGTTCGAACTGACCTAATATCCATATCGTGCTAAGCTATCTCGATGATTTTTCATCGTTTAAAGCGCGGAAGAGATTGAACCAGCAGCAGCACCGTCAACAGCAACAGCGTCCACCATTAATTTAGAACCAATGTATTTCAATTGTTCAACACACATAAGAACAGCAACAGCAATAGCAACGCTGCTGCTGGTGCAGTGTTGTCAACGTTTCCACTGCAATATTCAGTGGCACCACAATGAAAAACTTTTTTTTGATATGAAATGTCAAACAAATGAAATGACGTTGCTGGTGGCAATGTGTTTGAGAAATGTTTGCTGGTCAGCGTGCTGTTTGCTGTTGACGATGCTGGTGCAGTTGCTGGTTAAATCTGTTTCGTGCATAACACAAATGAAACTTTCTTTCTCTCGCTTCCACTTTATAAGAAAAATTGAAACACAATTAGCATTTTGATAGATGTCAAAGTTAATCTTCATTTTAATCTTTTAGTGCGGTGAAAATACCACATAAATCTCTTGCCTTAAATCTCGGATTATCTTTTGAGGAAAACGTAGTACGAGTATTAAGCGCTGGATATCTTCTAAACACTTACTTTTATTTTTGAAATAGTTAAGATTTTTCCTTAGAAATTTCTAACTAAGTAAGTATTTCTATTTAAATGTGTCAACAGGAATTTCTTCCAAGTTTGACAGTTAGCGAAAATCCAAAAAAGTTTAGTACTTTTTTCGGATAGGATTTCTGAGATAGACAAAATATTAACATTTAAGATAATATCTAGAGCTATTTCTTGGAGCCCCAAGCAAGCAGTTTTTCTTAAAATAATAGATTTCTCGAAAAAACCACTGTTCAAAGAATTAATTTAGTTAACTTTTAGACACGAGAAGACCAGACTTTTTCTAAGCATAAGTTTGAGCGCTGAACTCAAATCCGTGATCCATTTCACGCCGCGCCGGCCGGCAGCTCGATAGTCAACCAAGATCATTTCGACACTGAAGATAATTTTGAATGACGTCTATTTGACACATCGGAAGCATTCTTTTCGTTCGCTTATGAACTATTATATAAGCTCTAACTTCAAGAAACTTTGTTTTATCAGTCCTGTGTGTCAATAAATCAATAATTGATTTAATCTAAACATTCTCTGTAAACGTACATATGTACATACATATACATTAGACTGGGCCAAAAAAATTGACTATTTTTTTTTTTGAAAGATATATCGAGAATATCATTCAGAATGACAAAAAAAAATTTTCGTAAAAGTTTGAGCCCTTAATATCAATTTTAAGAGGGCTATCATCGCTAATTTTGATTTTTAGTCATAATTTCATGTTTTGCGTCAGAACTGACAAAACATTGAAGTAAAAAAAATTCATTTTGACTTACTTTTATATAAAATTAAATTCCCTACAAAAAAGGTCTAATCGAAAATTTTCGTCAGACAAGCCGTTTTTGAGTAATTAAGCTTAATAAATTGTTATTTTTCTTCGATTTTACTTTTTTAATTTGGAATTTTGTAACTAACGAAAAATAACAATTTATTAAGCTTAATTACTCAAAAACGGCTTGTCTGACGAAAATTTTCAATTAGACCTTTTTTGTAGGGAATTTAATTTTATATAAAAGTAAGTCAAAATGAATTTTTTTTACTTCAATGTTTTGTCAGTTCTGACGCAAAACATGAAATTATGACTAAAAATCAAAATTAGCGATGATAGCCCTCTTAAAATTGATATCAAGGGCTCAAACTTTTACGAAAATTTTTTTTTGTCATTCTGAATGATATTCTCGATATATCTTTCAAAAAAAAAATAGTCAATTTTTTTGGCCCAGTCTAATATACATATGTATATATTATATTAAGTTCCAGACAATTTAAAACGATATAATCAATATCCCTTCAGACTTTGCTCGAATTAGGTGGAATACCTAATTCATAAATATTTAACTCAACCAGACCCAAGTGCACATTTTGATAGAAATGAGACACTAAGTAAATGTTATTTCTTCAATAACAACTATTTTGAACTTGGGTAAATTATAAATTGAATCAAACCCACAGATTTCTGTCATTCCCTTAAAACTTGATCTTTTATCAAAACTGCTCTCCACAAAAAAAAAAAAAAAAAAACATCTACCACAAAGAGCAAAACATCTTCATTGAAAATTGTATCCTGATTTTGAAAACTATTCGTAGAATTATCCTGTGGTTTTTATTGCAAATTTACATCTCTACTTTATATAAATAAATTCTAAAATCCTTGGTTAGCTCTACGTCTGTTTGTATCCCTCTCAGTTTTGTATAGGAGGAAATCTGTATTGAAGTATTTTGTGTATTGTGCGGTTGGATTTGTGTTCTTCTTCCAGTTGAAAGAGTCCTGTTGATAAATGATTTTGTACAAAGACAAAGCCTTATAAGAAAATGCGGTTTTCCAATAAATTGCAGATTTTTATGAAGGCCATAAATGTTGGTGACAATGGTAATGGAACAATTCGCCTCTTCTCTTTACCACCCGTTTAGAATATTGGGGGTTTTTGCTATTTGAAGTTTTGTTTGAAATCGGAGCTGTTTAGTATTGATTTTGAAATATGGAATAGGCAAAATGTGTAGTTGACATTGATTAGGTTTCTAAGGTTATGCATTTAGATATTTGTGTTTGTTTATCAAAGTGGTGGGTAAAATTAAATTAGTTCTGCTGCCGGAAAAGGTCTAGGTCGGGATCAAGAAATAAAGGGTTTTATAACTCAAGTAAGTGAAACTCAAAATATTAAATTTTCCTTTTCTGACCTTAAGAATTTTCAATGGTTCTATTTGAAAATTATCAAAGTCAATAAACTGTGTTTAAGCGAGCGGCTTTCTCTTAGCATTGATTTGTAAAATTAAATTTTACCAATTTTTCCAAAAAAATTCAACCTCATTTTTCCGTTATTCTTAAGTACCCCTTAGCATAACGTCTATTGTGTTGGACTGTCATGCAGAAGTTCTTGAGTTCGATTCTCATGCGCTGCAAAAAAGGTTTTCAGAGGTTTACTGCCTCTTGCGAGGAATTGAACAATCCTCTAAGAGTGTATCTTGTCATGAAAAGTGCTGCCATTAGCCGTTTGGAATCGGCAGAAAATTGTAGGTCTCCTCCATTTCTGCTAACACGCACACAAGAGAGTTGTAAGTCACTAGGTCCTGGTTCTCTTCGAGCTCTTGTACAATCAAATTGATTTATTTTCTATGAATTTTCATCTACAAATCTGAAAAGAATTTCCATATCCCAATTCGGGCAAAAAGAAATTGGTTATCATATCACTACCTCGTCGTTGACGGTATAGAAGCCTGGCCAACGTGTGTCGCTCTCAGAGAAGCTAAATGGGGTATAACAAACCTTGTGCAGTTTAATGCTTCGAAAACTAAATGCTTTATTTTTTCTTTGAAGCAAAATGTACGCCTTGTCACATTGTCCTTGAATGGCACTGGTATCAAAGAAGCCGAATAGTTCTCAGTACTTCGTATGTGTGTCAACGATGAACTTCCATTCCACATTCTCGAGACCACCAAAAACGCTGATAAATGCTTAGGATCACTGGATATAGGCCCGCATTTCCTTCCTTTGGAATCCATGACTGGATTTCGAGAATCTTCCATGAAGCTTCTTCATTCTCACATTCCCTGAGTACCAAGTTTGAATTTTCTAGCAACCTTACGAAATTCGTTTGCGAGATATTGAACACTCTACACTTAAATAAGTATTTTGTGATCCTTCTTTAAATCATCATTTTCTATTTATTTATGCACATATGTACATACATATGTATATTCAGAAAGATAACGTCAGTTCGAAGTACAGGGAGATTTAATGCACACAGAGACTGCCACTATCCACGAAGGTGCATTCTTACAACACCTACACTCTGCTATGACAAATGGATTATTTCGTGCAACATTTCCTGTCCATCCGTGATATGAACCTTCCGCCTGTAGCCGACAGACAGTACAAACAGAATCCCTTGAATTTTCAAATTAAATTTTAATTATTTTCAATTTTTCAGTTAAAACCCCATAAACACGGTGAAGGAAAACACAACGACGAATGCAAATATATGTAGATAAAAACAATGCCAAAGTTTTTCCTTCTATGTATGTAAATGTAGAAAGGGTGTCTCAGCAATTACTGTGGATGAATTTAAAACTGAATAAACTAAATTTTTCCTCATTTAAGAAGAACATGGGTGAAACAAGATAATTCTCGATAATGACAACTGCGATTTTTAAGAAATTTATTTTTCATAATTTATTATACCTACTCAAGATGCAGTGGCGGATTTACACATTTCCCAAGTATAGGCTGTTGAATTTTTGCCGCCCTTACCTCTACAATTGTGAATTGTCAGTTCCTAGATTATCTTTTTGTTGGAAAAATCATCGATAATGTCGTCGTAAGTGATCGTGCTCATTAATTCTGGCTCTATACACAAAAGAGCTAAAGCCTTAATTTTTCTTGAATTAAGGTCGATCTCAGATAATTTTGTACCCTTTTTAGATAAGAAAAGCTTCTCTCACCCGAACAATTTGTCGCTGGAGTACATAATGCCCTACGAAGAGCTTTCTCCAAGTTAGGATAAACGTTCTGCAAATTCTGTTTTCGCAGAAACGAAGATTTAATTTCCAATGATTCAGAATTTGGTTTCATCTTTTTAAGATCTATTCTCCATCCGTTCGGAAAAAAAAGATTCGAGGAATCGGAGGAACCCAAACCTTCGAAAGGAAGGTACTGAGGATCTGCACTGGACTTTACTTCGACCGTCAACGACTAAAACACTACAGGAACGAGCATCTCTACACAGAAGAGAATTTAATCCCACTGGGCAAATATCTAGTTCATTCAACGAAGAAACTAATGGGGAACATCATTGACCACCCGAATCAGCTTATGAAAAGGATGACCACAGAACAACGACATCCCGAACCGGGGTACCTCAGTGGGATGGAAACTCTGAATGACAACTTAATCATGGATAACGAGGAAGTAGTGTCGTTCTACGCTGACATTGTGTCAGTATAGTACAGAGTATAGTCAACACATAAGATTAAAATTGATAAAATTATATTATTATTTTTAAATCTTTTGATCCATTCAAAACGAAGAATATCTCCAACAAAACATTTTTCTTTGCAACAATTTTTTATTCAGATCTACCACACCAATACCACAATCACCAATACGTCCGGACTTGTATGAGTACGAAGTGGGAGTGGGAAGAGCGTGAAATATATTTTCCGCAATTTCGCTCTCATTTCTTTTCGATTTCTGTAAGACGGCTAAGAAAAAATATCGGTTTTCGAATTTGCTGCCTCTAAAATCTGCCGCCCTAGGCTCAAGCCTACTCAGCCTGCTGGTAAATCCGCCACTGTCAAGATGTTCAAGGTATGTATAGATAAGTCAGTAATATTAATCGTGTGTTAAACTTAAAGGAAACCAATACCCCTAACACGATGAATCTTCGTTCCAGACTCTTAAAAAAATGTTAATCAATTTTTTTTTCGCCTTTGCATTCATTGCATATTAAAATGAGTCAGGGACATATTCTATAAAGTTTATAATTTCTTATACTCGTTCAGCAGAACGAAGTCAAATTTTCATATAAAAAAGGTTCTTTAATGAGACAATTCACACGGGCTTAGATTAGAGTTTATTGAGACTCTCATAATGTTAAACACAGCACAAGGGAAAAAGAAATTAGAGAGCGAGAGAAAGGAGGTGTCGATAAAAATTGATTTTGAAAGTCAAGAGAAAACCGTGCCGGGTAAATTATTGCATAATAGTGCTGAGCAATGTCTAGTTTTGGCATCCCTGACAAACTTGTCCGTTTGTGCCATGATGATGATGGAGAACGCACGCTGCTCCATCTAGGTCGGAAAAGATCTCCCCCCGATGCATTTGATGTCATGGGACTTCGTTTTTGAAAGAACAGTTCAAAACTCACGCGTTAACACTCGAGGTACAATCTTTCAAAAGTCCGTTCAATAACTCGGATACGCCAACGACATTGACATTAAATTAAATTAAAATTTTGGTGGTGCAACAGCTCGAAGTGAATCAGGACCTAGTGACTTACAACTCTCAACCGTTCCTGTGCGCGTGTTATACCAGGGAACGGAGAGGACCTACAATTTTCTGCCGATTCCGAGCGGCTAATGAGCAGCACTTTCCATGACAAGAAATACTCTTGGAGAATTTGTCAATTCCTCGAAAGAGGCAGTACACCCCTGAAAAAAACTTTCTAGCAGCGGCTGAGAATCGAACTCGAGACCTTCCGCATGACAGTCCAACGCACTAACCATTATGCCATGGGGTACTACAACGACATTGACATAATTGGAAGAACAAATCGTGATGTCTGTGGCGCGTTAGTGGGCATTGAGACAGAAGCGAAGAAGATGGGCTTAGCGGTCAATGAGGCAAGACCAAGTATATTCTGTCGTCAAGAAAGGACACACAACACACACGTCTTGGACAGAACGTTACCTTACCATAGACAGCCATAATTTTGAGAATGTTTAGGACTTTGTTTACCTAGGCGCCGCTATTAATTCAGACAATAACACCAGCGCTGAAATCAAACGTAGAACAACTCTTGCCAATCGCAGCTTCTTTGGACTAAGAAGGCAATAATTGTAGCAAAGTCCTTTCTCGAGCAACTTAAGTTTCGAAAATGGATGATAACGTTTTAGGATGCTTCGAAAGGAAAATTCTCTGTGTGATCTTTGGTTCCGGCTGCATAGATATGAACTGTACGGGCTGTACAGCAAACCGACCTATTCAAACGAGTTAAAGTCCAACGACTGAGATGGCTAGGTCTTGTAAAGCGGATGGACCCAAATGCTCCGCCTCGAAAAATCTTCGAATTAAACCCCGATTACACCGGACTTTAGCGACAACTTAAGTAAATAAGTAAGAGTTGAGTGACTAAAAAAACGAATCTCTGTATTTGACGACAAGTCCAATTTGTATCAATTTGTTTGGAAGATACTGAATTTATTGAGTTTTCACTTCGCAATGATAAATTAACTAGGATGAATAAATTAAATTTTGTAGCTTTTGAAGAATCTAATTTAAAACTCAAAAAACTTTCCATTTCTCTGATTCGATTTTTTCAGCACCTTGAGATTTGTTTTAAGGACACCTTGTGTCTATTTTGTTTCTATATGTTTTAGTTGAAACAATTTCCTGTGAAGCCAACCACAAGAACCACGAGCGGAAAAAAGGAAATAAAAGTCACTGCCACCAACTTTTTTTTTTCAGAACTGCACTAATGGCTTCTATGCGAAGTTTTTTAATGAACGCAAATCCTTGCTCGTTACTAAAGTAAAATAAGGTGTATACTTTATATACGCAAACAAATGTATAAATGTTTTTGAAAGCTTATAGAAAATTATGACACAAAAAGTAAAAAAAAAACACGAAGCATTTCAGAAACGTTTGGTGTTCACACTAATCAAATCAATGTTTTCCTTATGAATAAAGTGTAGTATCTTAATGTGAATACAAATCAAGAACAATTAATGTTCATTAATTATATAGAGGATATTATAATAAAGTTTGTCACATACATAGAACTGATATCTGATGCCGCTTAATTCAACAAACATAATTAAGGAAACTGTCGTTAAGGCCGAATTAACTATGGCATTCGCATGACTTTTTTTTTGTACTTGAAGTCATAAGTAAAATTCTTTTACTAGGTTATAATATGGATCATAAAAACTAGAATCTACTTTTGTTCTTCATCAAAACTTTTAAATTAGCATTTTTATCTGGATTTTTTCTTGACATTCAAGGTACCCGGATCTTTAATCTCGTCTGGTGTATTTTGCAAACTTAAAGCTTCCAATACTCGAACAAGCCATTTGTCAACTATGGCCCAGTTTGTGCTGTCAAAATTATTTTAGTATGATATGGGTTAAAATGATGATTTTGTAAATTTTATTGGATTTTAGCACCTTAATTTCTCGACCATCTTATTTAAGTTTAAATCATCGAATAAATATTTTATTTTTTAAGTATCGTACTATGTTCATGTGAATATTTGGCATTTCCAAATGTGAACGGAGGTATGGCAGTGTATTAGGCGTAAAGAATCCATTTTATTTTATTAAATTCACTTCAAATTTCAAAAAGAAGTTCTTTGAAATGTTTAAGTTAAATTCCTTTTCAAAAAACAACTAATTCCTGTGACATACATAGCTGATGTTTGAATATAAATGTGAGATTTAGAAAAAGTTCCGGCAACTTAATGATGGTCGCTCCCATTTTACCAAAAATATACTTAAATCAGAATGAAATAAGTTTCTCGCAAAAACTGTGGCTTGAGCATCCGCCTCAATTTACATATGTAAAGGTTTTTCCATTAAGCGTTTCTTATCTTTAAATTGAAATTAAAAAAAATCTGTGAGATATCATTAAAATGGCACATGTTTGCCATTTTGTATGAAATATAACATCATCGAAATATTTGCCGCGATTTAGCTGAGTGACGCGCATCCGAGGCGTTAAATTCTCCACAACTCTGGCACATAAATCAGGCTGAATGTGTTAGAAGTGGTGGTTTGTGATTTATTGGCATAAACCTGTGACAAAACAAAACGCCACAAGATCAAATCGCACAATCCCAGTGGCCAATTTACATCGCCTCCGATGTGAGATAACCATGTTTAGAAATCACTCGTCCATTGTTGCTGAATTTATTCTTGGACTGTAAAATGAGAGAACAGACAAATTAAATAAATAACAGGCAATTTGACAATATGGCCGCAATCATCTGCCAAAGTTTAGAATTCTATATTGGAAATCTTTGAAGCTAGGTGCAAATTAAAATTTGACAGATGTGGCCATATTGTTATGGCCACAACCACCTGTCAAAGTTTAGAGTTCTGTATTCGAAATTTTTTAAACAAGTAGACAAGAAAGTTGTCAAATTATTGAAATAAAAGGTGATGAATTCTTTTGAAATTACAAATTAGATATACAGAAATGTAAAATGAAAAAAAAAAAACAACAAATGCATTAATGAAACGTCGTAAAACTATCGATAAGCTTTAAGACATCGTAGATGAACTGTCAAAAGTTGTATGCAAAATCTTTTTCAACAAATTTTAAACTTTACGATCGACACAAAACCTACGTTTAAAACTTTTTGTAATGACTTCTTGACCTTTTAAATTTCAACACTCTTTATTCCCTTTTGTATATTTTTATTAAAGGCTTGATCATTAACACTTGTTTTTGTTGTTTTTTAACCAAGGAAATTTTACTAAGTTACCTAGCTCAACAATTTATAATTAAAAATCCTAAGAAATCAAAGATTTAATCATAGGATTTTTATGTTAAAAAAAACTTTGTGGTGTAATTAATAGACTTAGAGAATTCTACAAATAACAGTGCTAATTTTCAAACTTCGATTTTCTTTATACACACTATGGATTTTAATTTTGGTCGGTAAAACTGCTTTTAAACTATGCAACCACCTTCCGTTTTTTAAACCCGTTGGCAAAAGATGTGTGTGGTAGCGGAGGTAGACGAAATTCCTGAGCTTGGTACAATTGCAAACTTGTTTCTTCTTTATTATGTTAGGTAAGGTTAAAGTGGCCAGCGTGGCAGCTGACACACTAAGACCAGAGTTGGTATATGTGATACCACATGAATTTTAAGATTTTCTTCCTACTCGTTTAACCATTTGGAACTCCTTATGATGTGGGAAATACCATAAATGTCTATAATCATTAGATTACTAGATTCCTCAGAGAATAACTCTTCAAGATTTTACCTCTTCCTCGACCATACAGCTTTTGCAAAAATCGTTTGAATAAACGCCAAGCCTGGTTGCGTATTTGCCTATAAGGCTCCAGTTATAAAACCAATTACGGAGCTGATATGCAATCTGCTAGATCATGTGGAACGTTTTTGATCATTAGCCAGACACTTGGTTGTATTATTCCTATATTATCTTTATCAGGTAATATAGATCATGTTGTTCCACTTTTGGCCAGTTCATTCCTTATTGGAATGTAGCTTTGCCCTGGTCCAGAGATTCAATAGCCGCTTGACTAGTTGATAACACGTTTTCTTTGAACCAAGACAAGACTTCTTTAATCGCCATAAGTTCCGCCTGCACCCCCTACAATGATTAGGAAGACGGAAAGAGGACATCATTTTTGTCCATCTAAGAACTCCCCCAACCTTACCCCATCGTCAGTTTTCAACAAACTCTTATCGTCGCAAAAAGATTTTGAAGCAATGGTGACTTGGAAGATTTTGCCAAACTATAGTTTTAGGAGAGCGTAATCGACGATGTGATCCGAATGTGTTCAGAATGATAGAATGAATTTTCCTTATTGTTCGGGTATATTTCATTTTCTATTTGACATTCGCCCAGTGAATTTCGCTAAAGTAGGCAGAGTAAAGCGTGTGGAGGGAAGACTCGCTTGAACAAAGTTAACTTTTATTAAAAATCGCTGCGATTTAAATAAACGCCAAAAAAATTAACAAAGATTAAAAATCGTTTCCAATGGAACATAAACAGAAATTAAATTTGTGTATATGAGTCATTCCAAATTTGATTATATTTCTCTGGTGTACACAGTAACAGCATGAGAAGGAACAAATTAAAAGACCACATTTTTTGGTTAAAGGAAAAAACGAGGTTTTAATAAAATTTAGCAATACACTTTCTCTATCGTTTTCTTAGAGATAAGATCATTGAATAGCTATTTTATTTTTAAGTATCGTACTTACTTCAAGTGAAACTTTCAAACGTCAAGAAGAGTTCTGTTTTCTTAGCTTTTTACATGATCTGAAATTATCGTTTTGATCAGAAATTGCTCGCGTAATTTTGAGGAAATTTTGTTGACATTTGCTTCCACACTTCACGCAGTATGCGTTCAACTCTTTTGATTAAACAAAGAAAAAGAAACTTTTACGATTGTATTTCCTCATTTTAAAGGCACAAGAGATTTAAAGTGCAAAAGTAAAAAACTATCCAACCATTTTTTTTCTCGTGTCAGAGAGGTCTACCATAAATAAAAAAATGTAACACAAATTTGGGGCTTTCTATCCTAATTTGTTTGATTTACTTTCAGTGCATATATTCCGATTACTTAAATTAAAAAAAAAATGAAAAACCATCGGAACCAAAACTAAGAAATAATTTAAAGCAGACTTCTCTGCCTAGTACATATTTGCAATAATGTCGGTAATGCAGTCGGTGTTCGAAATGTCGATGGAGCATTTTGGTGTCATGGTCATGGGGCCAAACCACGATCCCACTCTCCGTCGATATTTTTGTTCATCTTCATTGATAACATTCACACATTGCATCGGTCGCGTGGGAATCTCTGCCAGATTCAGACGAGCATGAGGAAAAAGATGATGAAATTAGATCACTCTTGTTCTTAACATAAATTTGATTAAAAAATTTTAACGAAACAATGAACACAATAATCAAAACAGACATTATAAATTACGTGACATTTCGAGAAATGTCACTTAACTTGCGCTTGTTTCATGAACACGTAAATCCTTCTTGAAATCGGGATTTGAAGTTTATGATCCCAGGCCAAGAAGAAAACCATTCCTTCGGTGTAAAGGGGGTTCAAAATCTTCACCCAGGAATTCATTTTTTTTTTTGCGTATTGGAAATCAACATAATTTTCCAAATTAACTTATATAACTTAAGATTATGTACATCTATAGATTTTTTGAAAGAAATCAATCAGCATAACAAGAAAAAATCGTTATGAAACAAATTATTCATGATAATAATGACTCTCACAATTTAAAAGGGTTCTGGCGGTGACATTTAGGAATTCAACCCAACTGTGTCAATTTAAGTAGGGTGCTTCCTTTTTTTAAGCGTTCCCGAAAAAATTGAATGTTAACATAGCGACTGCTTGGCTTAGAGGAAGAGAGCGATGACAGAGGTATACGAGGAGGTACGAGTTCTACAAACATTTTAGTGCTCGTGGTTTGTTTTGCAAATTAAAAAGAAACTTGATTCCTGTGGAAAATGTATATATATGTGCATACATACATATGTTTATTTATGTTTGTATGTATATGGTTAAATGATAAAATAATAAAACAATATTTTACATAAATAATATTCAGAAAGTTGTTTCTGTTATACTTTGTACATCCTCGTCCTCATACTGAAAAAAAAAATGTGATTTTTGTTCATTTTGAAGGATAAACTTTTTTCCTTGGGTTATTATGATGGTTTGGATATTTTTGAAGGGGTGGTGCAGACGTGTGTTAAAAATGTGTTTTTATGCCTAAGTTAAGGTATGGTTTTTGTACACCACATCCGTTGTAGTTGTCTGTTGGGTACACGCAAAAGATTCCATCCTAATTAAAATTTAAGACCACAATGAGCAGAGAATTATTTACTGCGCAAAAGTTCAAGGTTGATGTTAACTAAGTCCCAGTATATCATCCCCTATCTCACCAACTAACGTAGCTGTGTTTTAGCAAAAACGATTTTAAAATGTATTGGTTCTTTTTTTTGTATATTTTTATATTTTTGAATTAAATTATTCAATTAAATGGATTTCAAAACTAACCAAAGCTGAAATATGTGTTTAAATATGCTAAAGACTTGGGAGAAAATGTTTAACAGCATAATTTGTTGTTCTCTAATCATGGATGCAAATATTTTCTCAATAGAAAATCCTAGGATTAATCAACATTAACGAAGATAAACAAAATTAGAAAATGAGTTCTGATTAAGTGGAGCGATTGAGTATGCATAATTCAATGAGAGTTGGTTAACAATAACCAAATTTAAGTGTCTTACGGGTTCTACACGCTGGGCATGGTGTAGATGGATTGATATGGCCTATTTCGATGGATGGCATTGATGACGGTTTTTCGTGCGCACATAAAAAAATAGTAGGCCAGTTATGCCGGTACGCGCCCACAAGTGGTCCACTATTCATTGTAAATATTTTGGAGCAGTAAATACAGCTTCTTCATCTAACTTCTACAGTTATCGTGTAGATGCGACGCAACCATGAACCATCGAACACTCAACTCAGCGACCATCTGATGGGCCGTCCTTGGATTACTTGATTTAATTAAAGTTATGTGAATGCAGGAAAATATAGATATATTAATTTTAAGATTAAAATATAAATATTTTCAGGAGCACTCAAAATTCTATGCAATTCTATGATTTTTTGTCTTTTTTAACTTATTTAAAGAAATGTAAGAATTTATATTAATATTTAAAAATAATTCCTCGAGTATAGGCATACCACGACTGGCTCAAATTTAGCCTTAATCTGGAAACACTTTTTTTGATCACTTTTCTGAAGTCATATAGTCATTGTCAACCCCACAGATGACAACCAAAGTCAAAAGTCTTATTCGAGAAACTTTATTTTTAAATGACCAAAAATCAAGCAAAAAATACGAGTACAACAATTTTCCAAAGAATTTCAAAATGTATGGTAATTTTTAAAAACACATACGAAATTCTACTTTGTCTGCGGTTCCAAAGCTCGTTTTTCGTTTTCAATTAAGCTCCAGCTGTCTCTTATAAAAATTGGGTGCACAAGTATTGATGACTCACTTCTTTTGCTTCGAGTTCTCGGTTTCTGTACAACTTTCCTAGAATGGAAATCGATTTGACTTTGATGTTAAGGCACCTAATTGGCCTATATTTTATAGTGTGATGTCTTCCATTTTTGAGTAAATTGACCTCATATGGGTGTAGATATAAATCCAAACCCAAATGCAAACTACGCCATAATTGCCCTAAAAAAGCTTGAGTACAATTCCCATCCATGCTCTGATGTTCATCCAAATACTTGAGATATTTAAACATTATATAGAAAAGAGAACCATAATCCATACATTTAAATCCCTCGAGAATCGTCGTTATAAAGGTGTTTTCAACTGGCGCGGGTAGATTTTGGCGGCAAGTGGTATGTGACATCTGTCAAATCTGTTATTTAGTAACTGATGTCAAAGCAGCATGACAAGCTACACAATTAAGCATTATGTCCAAAGAATAAAACTTTATTATCAAAATGAGTGTTCGTTAGTACAAACGCTGCGGACATTTTACGGCAGACGTGGTTGTCCTTCACAGTTGACTTTTTAACGTTTGGTGGCCAAATTTGAAACGACAGGTTTGATAAATCAATCAGCCAAGAAAATCGCCGAGGTCCGTGAAAGTGTACAGGAGAACACGAGACAAAAGACAAAAAATAGGCCTTTTGCAGACTTCATAGGAACTTGGACCGTTCGTTCACTGCCTTGATTCGGAGTGTTTGGAGGAGGACCCCAATTTCTTTAGTCAAGAGGCGTATTTTTGGATGAATGGCTGTGTTACCAAGCAAAATTGTAGTTTCACCAGGTGACGATGCATCCTCGAAATTTCCTATGACCCAGATTGAACCATTGAACCTAGACGATATGTTGTTCCAGCAGGATGACACTACATGTCACACAGCTCAGACACTTTAAAGCGCTCAGGTTGTGTTTCTTTTTTTTCAATCAAAGCTAGCTCGAAGCGCGCTCTATGAGCGCGACGCTAGCTTTAATTTGTTTTCGTTTGATATGACAGACAGACGGCGAATTAAAAACAATCAAACAAATCAAAATGAACATCGACGCTTTTGACAGTGCTCTCTTGTGTGTTTCATAAATATATCAGAGAGCTCTGATGCTCAGAGCATATTCGACATGCTCAACCTCTATGGGTACATTAAGAAAGTTATTATTCGTATATCTATGGGTTTTCCCAACAATTCAATTCATGCATTTAAAATTTCGTTGAATTGAAAGATTGACATTATAATTTATTATAATTTTTCTAAATGGTAACTCTGGAACTAAACGACATCGCGAAAATGAAACTGTAAGAATTCCAATCAAAACGATCCAGAGTATTATCTACGACTTAAAATGCGTTCTGAAATGTCAAACTGATGCAAAGCATCAAGGCTGTGTTGCAGAAAAATGTAATGCTGCCTCATCTAAACTATTTTTTTTTTCGTTTTGGAACACTGCTGCATTTTATCACGATACTTTTTTATAAGAAGTAGTTAATAGAAATCAGTGAACAAAAAAATGGGATGAAATAGATTTTTCGGGATTCGAACAGAACTTCTTCAAGGACTTAGTAAGGTATTACGAAGAAGTGAAATTTTCCGGGGAAAATTTTAATTTAAAACTCATAGTAACGTTACTAGGTATAACGTAAATTATTTTAGCATTGGTGTTATAAATACTAACGTTAGAAATTGATAATAAATTGTTTCGCGACTTTGAAAGACCATCTAATTATGGACAAATATTAAGTTAGTTATAATCTACCTATGTATATCTACCTTTATTATTTAAATAACCGAATGTGTTAAATCCTATTATAAACTATGTAAGAAGCTATTCGGATTCATTGCTATTAGCATCCAACCAGCTACCACACTCATAGACTGTTCTTAGAGAAAATAAGGATTTAAATAGATTTCATATCTCGCACGTGATCTACAATTTCTATCCTTTATCCTGTCCAGTTAAAAAAAAAAGAGAGAGATCTCCTTGAATGCAATTATCCACTTAACAATATTATCCGACTACGAGAAAAATCCTTTTTTTTCCGAATAAAAGCTTTTTGAATAAATAAAACGAGGGCATTTCATCCTGTGTCAAAGGAGTGTTTTGTTTTAAAGCAGAACATACATGCATGCCTAATGTATGTAGTTTTTCATGCACTAATCTGTCTTTCGTATTAAAAAGACTTTACTTCATTCAAAGTTCTAAATGGATTATATTCTATTATTTTATGGTATGAATCGGTATGAATTGAAGGATGAATTAAAAAATATTTGTTCTAATTCAATGAATGCTTTGCGTGCTTAATGTGATTTTAATATTTGGTATTATATTTTTTGAATTGGATTTAGGATTGCAATTACTTAGAAAGAAGGATTTTCAACAATAGAACTCTTTCTGGTGAAATTTACATTAATTTATCTACCAAACCAAAATATGCCCTAAGTTTTTCCTTCGAAGGAGACCTGTATCAGCACTCCCTTTCTGCTTATCATCCTACACTTGGCACCGTAATGTAGGACTGGCAATATAAGAGTCTTCTAGAGTTGACAATTTGTTCTACGTGAATTTATAAATCTATTTGTTTAGTAAAACTGAAGAAGCAGCAGTATTCTAGCGAAACTCTTCATCGGATCTCCACTGAGGTATCATTCGTGGAGTAAATATTTCCTCCGATGTAGATGAACTTATTAACTGCTTTGAAGTTATTCTTATCAATGATGACATTTTGCCTAGTTGTTTGACAGATGTTTGTTTGTTTTCTGGATTTGGATTTTCTTAGTCTTGTCCTCGTTTACTTCAAGACCAATAAGTTTTATCCGATCTTCAAACGCGAAGAAATTGTATTACAGAACTTTAGGAACCCTACACTGAACCAAAAAGGTACATGATTCGAAGGAAAAACTGCATGTTTTTAAAGAAAAACTTCATTAAAAACGCGCCAAGAATCGCGTTCATTAAAAAAAAGAAACCCTGAACATACGTTTTATGAATTTGTTCCTACGACTATAAAAGGTTCTTAAAATTATTGATTCCTGCATTAAATTAATGATTGGAAGTCATTAAAAAATTTTCTCGATAATTCACAAAACATATGAACTATTTCATTCGATGTAAGTAAGTAAACATGAAATTAATAATTTTTTGCTTTAATTTCATGTATTTTGTCATTCAATATTACTATATTTTTCATTTATTTTATGACCTTCTGACATAAATTGAAGGAACAGATCCACTGTTTTAATGTAAAAAATCATGAAAATCATGTTTGTTGTTCTTAAAAAGTATGAGTAATTTCAAACAATGTATGTAAAAATTCATGGAATTCATGAGGTTTTTCATTAATTTTATGAAATCGGTCTGTGTTTTAAATGATTTTTTTCATTAGTTTAAAAACTCTGACACTTGTTCTAGGAAAAGTTTCCTAAGATGTATGACGTTTTTCATTGATTAAATGAATGATAGTTTTATTTTTAATGATTTTAATCATTTGCTTGCAATAATTGTAAGAAAAGTTTCTTTTTTAATAATGAAACAATCATTAATTTAATGCAACTTTTCTTATATTAGTATGAATCTTTTCATAAGTTTTATGTAAGAAATTATGGAACCGAAGCTATTTTTTCATAAAACTAATGAATTTTTTTTTCCAATGATTTCTATTCGTGTTAAGAAAAAATAATTATACGTGCACGTCCACCTGAAATACAAAAGCCCCGATGACAAATTATTTTCAAGAAAATGGTATACCTGAAAACTTAAAGAAAAGAAAAGAAAATTATTTAAAAATAGAACAATTATTATTTATTGAATATATTTTTAAATATCAAATGTTTGCGTACAACATATAAATAAAATATACAGGGTGTCCGACAGTCGAAAAACATTTCGTGAAAAATTATTTCGGGCGAATAACATTCTACCCGGACACCACATTAATTTCACTGCAGCATTATCTAAAACAAAAATAAAAATACAAAGTCAATTAGTCAAGGATATTAAACGTGGTTTTCTTAAAGTAATCATTAAAACAAAAGCAATTTTGGCAATCAAAAATGATAGGTTTAATGTTATCGTTTAATGTGTTTTGAAATAAATGAACTAAGAAAAATAAAATTACCACTTTGACATCTGCTTTATCTATTTTTTTCAGCATTGCCCTCATCTCCTTGTCCCTTATAAATGCTTTTTTTTGTAGCAAAAATTGGTTAAGTCGGATGGCTTGATTTGTCCATCTGCTGAAAATCCCTGGGCGATTTCCAATTAATACCAAAATCCATTTTTATCTAGAAAAATTAAATAATATTATATAATATTTATGAAAAATATTCGCTACCTATAGACTAAATACTTACAAATTTTATAAATCAAGTAGTTGAATAAATTTAACGTCGTCCACAATGCGCAACACTTTGAAAAATGTATAAATATTTTTAAAATAAACTTGGGAAAGAAAACTTTTTGGGAACTTTGTAAAATCACGTTTTAACACTGGTAATATCAAACAAGAAATGAACTCTTGATATGATATTACAAGTATATTGCATAAAGTAACCGCAAAGTTTATGACATATTTCCTACTATTAAAGAGTCAGTCATACAAAACATGAAAATGTTCCTTTTTTTATGAATAAGTTCTTAAAACACCAGACTACAGCCATAGGTGTATAACTGTAATATTTTGCACTTTAAAGAAATATTCCATAAATTGCAAGTAATGAGCTTGCAGTTTATGAAAAAATTCCTACGATTCAGGAATAAATTCTTTCACAATAGTGAACAAACAAACTGTTCCTAAAATTTAAGTGTTAGTCATGCAAAATATGAAAGTGATCTTATTTTTTATGAATTAGTTCTTAAATCACCGGGTTTCTACAACGGGACTTTCATAGCCGCATTAAATTGGTTTTCTTTTTAAACAATTATATTATGTCTTTATTGAAGTTAATATTTTCTAATACGCATTTAATAGTATTACATTCACAAATGAAGGAAGTGATGTTTAACAGCATGTTTGATGAATGCTTACGCTGAATCACAATCCGTCGATTATTTATCTAGCCATATTTGTCAAACATTTTTTTTGAGAATATTAGCCCGCCTATTTTTGCATGCATTAAATGAATTTTTCTTAAAATGTCCGTTACTCATGCATTGAAAAATATGTTGCATGTAACAAATGAAAAGTTACATACATTTTAAGTAATCTTTCATACAGCTTCATATTAAATTTTGTATGAATTGTTCATATTTGAAATGTAAAGTTTCCTGCTTGGAATTCGCAACAAAAAAAATGTTTATGAATGTGGTTTCATGCATTTTATGATATTTTACATGTAAAAAATGTATAGTTTCAAGAATTTAAGGTAATTTTTCATAAAATTTCAGTTGCTCATGTTGATGAATGTGGTTTCATATAATTAGTCACTTTGTTCCTACAATAAAAGAACAGTTTCAAGCATTTTAAGAAATTTTTCATAAAACTTTACAATAAAATTTGTATAAACTGTTCATATTTTAAATGTAAAATATCATAATCTGATTTTCCAACAACAATTCTATTGCTTTGGATTTTATGAATGGTTTTTCATGAAAATCATGACTTGGTCTTAAAACAAAAGTTAATCTTTATGAATTCGTGCATTATTCATATGAATATTCTTTAAAAATTAATGATTTTGGCTGAATGATCGCCATTCATAAAAAGAATGTACAAAAATTTTTTCAGTGTATGAACCACTTGATATCGCATCTACTAGTCCAAACGATGTGTATGTTTGGAAAAGTTCCCTAGTTAATGACCTCTTTAGACCCATTTATGCAACGTTTTGCATGAATATGTCTTGATAGGGTTTGCAAAACATAGGATCGCCATTTTGTAGAATTGAATGACAGTCAAGTCATCAGGCATGATTTCTCTCACCCATACTTGCTATTTGAAGAGCTCTTCCCTCCACATCGGGTTCTGCGGCCATGTTTTCCTTAAGCTTTTTTATAGCTTAGCTAAGTTCTTCTATACTGAGTACTGGAACTGCTTCTTCATTGACTTGCAGTCGATCATTTTCTCATTTTCTTGCACTTTATGATGGCCATTTAGCAGCTGTTAAAACATCTCATATTTCCTGACAAGCTTCCTTTTGTTATTTCGAAGAGCCTGGATTTCGGTCTAGAAACATGCACCAAGCCGATGCGCTTTTATAAAACCTCCGGGTTTTGTTCGATCGAGTGTTTATTGTAATCTCTATGAGCTGGAAGCTGCATCCGCTTTCTTATTTCTACGCAAGATCTTCTCTTCTCTTCACTCATTTTCTAACTCTTGTTTTGCACTGCATCATATTCGCATGTAGCATCTGCTTTCACTATTTTGCGGTTGAATGCGTTCATCATAATGTCACAGGTTCCTTCTCTGATATTTTTGTTAGTCTATGGTGGTGTATACTGTCTGTTTGATGATATTGCAATACTGAAATCATTGACGTCTTTCGTAAGTGAACAGCTGAGAGCTCTGCGTTCTTCTGTCATTTAGCACAAGATCTATTTGATTGGTGCTTCAACCATGAGGATCCTTAGGCTTGGAAACATTGCACTACTCATTACTAAAATTATAGCTCCAAACAAAGCTATTCGTCTATTATGGTTTCGTAAAGGCTGTGCTCACCATCTTAACTACAAAAATGTCTTACTATCGAACTTTAGTTTTGAACTCTTCGAACACAACTTTGACATTATACTTCGGACAGGCTTCCTCCATCAGGTCATACAATTTATTCTCCTAAATTTTTACGTAGTTTCCCGTTCCTTCAATTCTTCATTACCTTATTCTTCGCCTTTGTCTTATTCTTTTATTTTATTTATTTTCTTATGACATCTGTCAATGATTTAACAAAAGCTTCAAATCAAAATGGCTTTTGAAATTTTAATACAAATACAATTTCAAACAAACATTGCTACCAAATTGTGGTACATTATATAAATTTGTCAATTTCAAAAACAGAATTACGTTTATTATTTAATAAATTTGTATTCATGTATATAGGACTTATTAAGCTCTATAATAAAATAAAAAAAAAACCAACAGCCCCCAGCCTAATTTTCTAAGTTACTCGTAAATCACAAAAATAAATAGCTATTTTTGGAAAAGGGATAGAACAAAAAATACATAAATATGTATATTCAAAAGCAACCACAATCATGATTCCATTACAATGTAATTGTCAGCGTTTATATTTATAAACTTAATTATAGGATTTTCGTCTTTGCCGACATAGCATTTAATAGTCTCGTCGCGTCGCAGACCTAAGGGCTTCACTTGTTGCGTTGTTAATTTCCATCTTAATTGCTACCTTAAATTAATCGGCTTTGATGGCAAATTTACTAAAGATTAATTCTGCGATAAAGGAAAGAACATGGAAGGCGAAAAATATAAGCAGTCTTAAACGAAACACCTCCTTAACTGAGGTTACCGTATTTTTGAAAAAAGAATAATAAAACATCAAAATTCCTAAAACGGGATTTCTTTTTTTCCTGTATGAGGTTTTTGTGCAAAATTGGATAAGGAAAGACAAATTATTAAATATTATAAACAATTTAAATATATAAGTATACAAACAACACCTTTTTCGTTCTGATTAAGGTTGCAAAAGGAATACACATTGTCTACAACCTGCAAGCATTTAGGTTCTAATCTTAAAAATCAAACTCGTTTCTACAAGTTTGAGGTTAAGTTGTCTGTATGTAGTCCTTGATGATGATTCTATCCTTCGCAAAACTCACAGATGGTATACACTATGGCAGACATACATTCGTATAATAATTTTTTTAATTCTTCTACATTGTCCACTGACAATAATATTGTAAAGATATTGTATAGCAAGCAAGGTCATACCAGTTTTTGGTTGGACTGTAACCGCATCTAAAACAAATCATAAGAACTCGTTTCTGCAGGTTTCAGTCAGATCGCTTAAATACCTTAACAATATAATCCGTATTAGCCTTTAGATTTTTTAGGAATATTTGGGGTAAACCTGACTCCAGGTGACCTAAAAATTCGCTTAAAGAAATACCTTTACATGTTTTCTATTTCTTCTAACTGTTGGTACCCTATACTTCATTCCCATAGCAGAGACAATATATTCACTGTAAAGTTTAAGACTTTGAATTTGGAAACTGAATCCACGGAATTGTTGGAAAAAAACTGAAACTATATGGTATTTATTGGAGTTTTCGCAGCATTTCTTATTGCTTTAATATGCGCGTGAACATTCAAGTTGTTAAATTCATCTACCACTTCAATAATCTCACTATCCAGTGTCCAGTTCTATAGATCTGTTTCTGGACCTAAAACCCATTATTTTTATTTGCTAGTATTTACCTTAAGATCGTATAACTGTTTTAGCTAGTTAATCTGAAGCTATAGAGTAAGCGGTTTGTCTTTAAAATCACTAAATCATCAGCTTAGAGCAAAACTTTTACAGATCTCCAAAGAGGATTCCTCCCGCTATGTGGTTTTCTACATTGTTAAAAAATAAAGCAAAAATGACAGTACTTAAAACACATTCTTGAGGGACACCTGTGTCCTATCTAAATTCCCTTGACTTTTGGGACCCTTTTGCATAGATGTAGTCATGTTTTCTAGCATTTTCCGTGGATTCGTACACATTTCGTCGACAGTCCAATTAGACCTGAGAGCAGGGAATTTCTATTGATCGTGTCAAAATTCGCTTTCAAGTCAAAGAAGAAGGTGTACAAACACTTCTTTTCATCAATAAAAGGCCTAGCACAAGTGCTAAGTGCAAAAATTCGATCAATAGTAGAGAGGTTGTCTCGAAAACCAGCTTGAAAACAGATAATCATATTGTTTTGTTCGACCCAGTTCAGTAGTCTTGCAACTTTTCTTAAAGAGTTTAATATAGCAATATCCCTATAGTTTTTTGGGCGATCGGGGTTACCTTTTTTAAAAATTGCTGAAATTCTGGACAACTGAACATTTTCGGAAATTCACTGAATAATCTAGTTACAAATCTAAGATCTACTCTAAGAACTCAGGGGTGTCTTGTTTATAAAGCCCGATGCTTTATTATTTTTCATTTTTTTTAGTGCTGCCATGTTAAGTACCATGATTCTGAGTTTGGAGTACAAACCGGGAATTATAATATTAGGAAAAGCGCGAGTAAATTTTCAACGATTAAAAACGAGATGCTACTACTCTGTCCACCTAAGAAGCGCAAGATTTTCCAAAATGATTTTAAATCCCTACATTCCATGAGCTTAGAAGTCGACCTACATACCGCTGAGAAAACTTAATTTTATTTAACAAATCAACTGAGATATATTCCAGACAGATGGTCACCATAGCATTAACTAGCCATTTTTTAATCCACTTTATATTTAAATTAGATAAACGATGTAGTACTTCCGGTCAAATATAAATAAAGGTAGAACAATTTTTAAAAGTGAATTATGGACATGTAAGTGGAATTAATAGAATGGCCAAGACGTGCGCCGCCATCTTGGCGATTACGATAGTTTAAAAGAGTTTTCCTGTTTGCGTGATTTGTCCTAATAAAAAAGTGAACATTTAAGTCTAATGGCATTAACATAATATTAAAGTGTAATATGGAAAGGCTATAATTATCTAACTATAGAAATGTTCTAGTTTCGCGGAGAGTAGGTAGAAACGAATTTACATATTTGCCCTCGAATAACTTTGAAAGCCAAATAAATCTACCTACTTATTTATTCATAGCTTTTATGAAAATTATAATTCTAAAAATTTTGAGTAAACATCCATTGTAAATATTTTATATTGTTTTAATAACTCCAAAACAGAATAAAGTTATCTTTCATTCAAAATAAATTCAGTTAGTCCCAAACTAAAAAAAAATATAACCAACACAAACGGAAAAAGGGTTTATTTAGGTTAAATAACCAAAAAAATAATACAATACAATGTAATGTGTTATTTAGTTAAGGCACATTGGGATGTTGAAATGGAATAAAACAAGCTGTGCGTGAGGTATTAACAAAATTCTATTTGAAAGGTCAATGCATAGCATTATGTGTGAAATATGAAATCCCAGAAGTCCTATTTTATCTGACTCTTCCGCATAAATCCGGCTGAATTTTAGTGATACGAGTAGCTTGTTATGATCACATCCATGAATTGTGATTTACTGGCATAGACCTATGCATTCATGAAACCTCGAAGGAAAATCTAGCGGGGTCAAATCGCATGACCTTAGTAGACCTTGTGAAAGGCCAAGTACTTATGCACGGCGAAGAGTCGACTGCCAAAGGTTCTGCTGTACACTTTCACAGCCTATGGCGATGTTCTAGGCCGATCTTGCGTTTGAGGTTTGACATACGAATTTTTGCTGATTTGTTACAGAACCGGTCGTCTCAAATTTAGACACTAAACGTTAAAGAGTCACCAGTCTAATGTTAAACACTCATTTTGATAATAACGTTTTATTATTTGGACATGCTATTCATTACTTGCCATCTTAATTTGGCATCATAAACTGAATAATAACTAGCAAATTTGACAGATGTCACTTAAACAAGTTGGTACTACGCACCGGTTGCCAAAATCTACCCGCGCGAGTTAAAAAAAACTCTTTATATGTTCAGCAACTGAAATACATTGGTTCCAAACTCATGACGGATGCCATTGCTATTATCGGTGCTGTTACTGCTTTGATCTGTTACGCATAAGTCGTTTGTATTTGGCAGACAATAATTGGAAGTATTTAAAAATAAACACTTTAAATTGTTAAGAACTACATCGGAACAACAAACAACTTTAGAAACGAAAAAAGTCGAATAAATCTCTTCCGACAGAGTGTGATGTGCTTTTTGCTTTCCAGCCGAGGTTTTGCTCGCCGGATTTCCAGGGTCGCTCTGAAGAAAAACACTAAACTTCAGTAGGAAGGTCTTTAGAACCTTATACAAAATCTTTATTGAAAAACAAATCTTAAATTCATATAACAACTTAAATATTCTCGACTTTAATTAATTACACCCTGCCTGGTGTATCTGGTAAACATCGGTTATTCTCCTTGTATCGGGGTCCTGCTGGTTTCCTATAGAAAGCTTTATTCTGGCATCTGGCTCCTTCGTTAACTGGCATTCGGTATCGGTTTATTCTCTTATAAATACGGACTACGCTCTTGGCGCTTACAAGATCAGCAGGTTTAGGGCCCCTGGTAGGCACTAGATCGGCAGGTTTTGGGCCCCTGGTAGGCACTAGATCGGCAGGTTTTAGGCCCCTGGCAGGCACTAGATCGGCAGGTTTTAGGCCTCTGGTAGGCACGAGATCAGCAGGTTTTAGGCCTCTGGTAGGCACGAGATCAGCAGGTTTTAGGCCCCTGGTTGGCACTAGATCGGCAGGTTTTAGGCCCCTGGTAGGCACTAGATCGGCACGTTTTAGGCCCCTGGTAGGCACTAGATCGGCACGTTTTAGGCCCCTGGTAGGCACGAGATCGGCAGGTTTTAGGTCTCTGGTAGGCACGAGATCAGCTGGTTTTAGGCCTCTGGTAGGCACGAGATTAGCAGGTTTTAGGCTTCTGGTAGGCACGGCCAGTGTATAAACACCATCAGATCAGCAGGTACCAAAGCCCCTGGTGGCAATTAGGACGTTTTATTCTTCGAACCAAACTGATGGAACGAAATAGCCGGACAATTTCAGATGACTTGTAAACTAAAATCTAGCTCGTCAGCTTCGACCGTAGCAAACAAGTGACTTTCCTTCCCAAAAGGAGGTCGTCTTGTTATATTTTTCGTATAAACAGTGTGTGAACTATATACTGGTCGAATGCAAATCACCCAATATGTTCAACCGGCTGTGACGTCACGATCTTATAGTGACTGCATATTGAATTAAGACAAGGTATAAGATCCCTTTATCTTGGCGAGGTAACTGGTGTCGTTGGTAGCTGCAGCATTGTATGGTGTCGTCGGTCGGTGCTGCGGCAGCGGCTGCTTAGTCATGGTAAATCAAATCACCCAATGTGTTCAGTATTGGTAGAAGCATGGAACACTTCGTTACAAGAGATATTTGCTACTGTGAATAATAGACATGATTATTGTGAATAAAACATATAATTAACATTTGAGTTAGTTGTAGTATAATTTTAATATAATATTAATAATATTTCAGCAAAAAAAGTAATTAAAAGTATTAGCAATACCAAAATTGATGTCTACTTTCGATAGGCAAACTAATACTCGCAATTAAGGCCTGATTAAATTTTTTAATGGACAGTTATTTTTAAAAAATTCAGCCTGTTTAATTATCTTCCTATATGCAAAATTTGTAATCTAAAAAATAATGTTGAAAATATCCCTATAAGGCGCTACTCGTTTTATTTACGCGACAGTATTGTCGAATTCCACAGACAGAAAGAAAGATCGCGTATACAGCTCCAGTTAAGCTGGACTATTATATAGGTTACTTCGTCATATTCAGAGCTGATTCCCCAGCTTTTTAGTTCCAAGGCAGCACAAAGTCTCGGATATAGACAAGAAGAAGAAGAAAATGCATTTGCTGCAGTGACTCTTAGCGTGAACAAAAGCCGTCTACGGCAGTTCATCATTGCAGGAACTAAAACTAGAAGTCAGCAGTTTCAACATGGTAGTTGAACCGCTACTTGACAACTCGAATCAAGGGTTAATTCACCAACATAAGTCACATTTGCACGTATGTTCCCACAGAGAAGAGAGATAATGATACTGAAGTACTATATAAGCTCCTGTACAAAATATAAGCGCAATGCCCTAGTGTATGATATTTTAATTTCTTGGGCGATCTTAACGTAAAGTTAGGAGAAATGACATACTAAGAGAAATACGAGCAGAAGACGAGAGAGGAACGCCGTTATATCAAAAACAACGAAAGTCATGGAAGTCATAAAATTCGTAAGTTTTACGAAAAGGTAAAAAAACCTCTCAAGGCTCACAGCATGAAGAACGGTCAAGAGAAGTTCGTATTAGGCTGCTTTTAGTGCCATCTTACGAACATGAGAGTCACCCAGCGTAAAGTTAATTAAAGGAAGAAATCCAGATGTCAACAATAACAAAAAAATTTATATTTATATCAAATAATAAAACATCATTATCATCCATTTACAATCAAATTAATGTGAAACGATATCTCGAATCATATCAATTTCCATTAATAACCTTATATTTATCGTTTTTTAATCTTATTTTTCTTTTCTTAAAATTGGATTTATTATAAATTATATAAATTTATATTAAAAAAAAGTAACAAGCCAAAGAAGAAAAAAAAAAACTGAAGATAAAAGTTATAAAATTGTATTCGTTATCGGAAAATCCACGAAAATTCTTGTGTCGTTTTGGTCATATAACTCTTGTTACAGGTTGTTGATTTTTCTTTATTTTTTTTCACACCATCCTAAGTGAAAGAGATAAAGATAAAAGCCCCCCCACATACACTAAGGCTTACAACATCATCGGTCTACGTTTCTATTGTTCCGGAATGTCCTTGTATCTCACCAGTCACAGAGTCAGACAAAGAATACAAAAAAAAAAAAACAGAATTTCGAAATAAAAATGTGAAATTTTAATGAAGCCACTCACTTTCCGTTGTGTCACCTTTTTTTATTGGTTTCTTGGTCTTTAAGGGCATTTATTGTAATAGTGGACACATTCAAAAATAAATTAAAAGTACTTTACTCCATCTGCCTCCATTTTAACTTGCTAATTGAGTTAAATTATAAACTTCAAACCAAACCTCACATTACGATGGTGGTGTTTTTTTAATTAATTAATTATGTACTCATTAAAGGAGTTTTGACCTCCCGTAAACAAAATTATATACAGTGCGAGCGCTAGGACAATGAGGAAGGGTCTTAAAGCCAATCCTGATACATATTGGATTTTGAAGTTCTGAATATCTAAGCATTTTGTATAAATAGACCATTCCACATTCGTGTAGTGCCGCTAAAGAAAGAATCTCAGACAGTACAGACAGTCTGACCATTATGACCATTCCCTTAGGCGTTAGTTGAGTTGTTTAAGGTAGAATTGAAAAGTGCAGAAAAAAAGATTTTGAAGCTCTGGAAAACATAAGAATATATTTTTCGAGTATTAGGCTTCAAAATGGTCCAGTAAATTTGTGAAGAGTTATTTTTAATTCAGCGAAGAAGAGGTAAATTGTAAGTTGATAAATCTCCGAGCTCCTTCATCAATAATTGCTTCGTTTTGCACAGGTAAGGTGGTGTGATTATGCGCCAAACGGTATCACCTCACTCACATCTCAATGGGACCATTGCGTTTCCCAGGATGTGGGTAATGTAGGAATGGGAAAAGTAAAAGAAAGGATTTAGTAGAAGTCTAAGATATAGAGTGCCACCCTGAACCGTCGTGATTTTTGAATGAATATAAAAATGCTTTTTAGTGGCAAAAATAAGACGTCACGCAGTTCGTCGACAAAGTATTCTCAGAGGGCATCTTTTCTAGTTCTGGCTAGGCTGGGGCATTCAAAAAGGAAGTGAGGCGAGGTATCTTCCACCTCTTCATCCTGACACCCTCTGTGTCTATGATGTGCTGATGCCCCATGTGAGTTCCTATTGAGTTGTGACCTGAAAGGTTACGAAAGAGAATTGAGGTCTGCTAAAAGCTTCAGTAGATACTCTGTTTTTTTTTTGATATATCTGACCAAAGATTCTTTGAAACCCAAAAGGTATCAATTGTTAACCATCTGTCATATGCGGTATTGAGGAAACTTTGGTGGCATAAGTATACAGGGTATAATTTCGCTCGATTCAAGTGAGGAACCGTTTTTGACCAGTTCATCAGCCATTTTATTTCCATAATCTTCACGGTGTTCCGAAACCTATTGAAGGGTGACTGAATTTGTTTTGTCGAGCAATCTCAATTCACTATGGCAACGAGCTACCTGGTTATCTATGAAGATATTAATATTCTTGGTTGACAGTTCACATGTAGAAATATATTTTGCGTCAAAGCAAAGTTTCTAGGGCTACGGTTGGCGTGGTTCTTATAGAACTTGATATGCCGATACATGCCAGTCTCTGAATTTTTGTCATAGCCGTTTTGAATTTTTTTTCTTCTTTCTTTTCAAAGGTCAATGGTTAATGGTGGGTCCAAGTTTAATCAAGAGTTATGAAAAAATTTTCGGGGTAAACTCGTTCTTTTGAAACATATATGGCAGCCTTTGTCATCTCTAATAGATTTGCAGTCTTCCTGCACAACTTTGCTGAATCTCATTATTCACATCAAGAGTTATCAAATCCACTGGTTTTATTTTTAATTCACAAGGCTACCTGTTTACCACTGACGACAAAAAAACTTTTAATGTAAGGTTTTATGTTTTATTGGAGATATTGTTTTAACTCAAAGCACCGTCTATTAAAGCCTTTTTCGAAATCTTAGATTTTCTTGAAAAAAAACGGCAATTGCGTCTTGATCAAAAATAAAGCAAGTAATGATCAACTTTATTATGCATAACATTAAACAAATAGTCGATAAATATAGTATACTATTAAATACCAATCTGCTGAGCCATCTGTATGTCAAGCCCGGGAAGTAATAATAACCCAAGTGTAATAGAAATAGGGCTTTTGCGCGGGTTTTGCGCAAGTTGTAGCCTTGACATAGTGGTTAGTGCTTTGGACTTTCATATAAAGGGTCTTGTGTTCGATTCTCAGCCACTGCAAACATTTTTTTCAGGGGTGTACTACCTCTTGCGAGCAATTGACAATCCTCATAAGCCGTTCGGAATCAGCAGAAAATTGTATGTCCACTCACTTACTCCAAGCACGCACACAGAAATGGGTGAGAGTTTTAAGTCAGTAGGCTTAGTCTCTATGAGCCGCCATGACCTCTTATTTAATTATTATTTTTTCGAAGTTAGTCTTCCCTAATTTTCTCATTAACGACTTTATTTTGAATTGTTACCTTTTATTTTAACCGACAATATCCTACAATTTTCGATCTTTTGATAATGAAAATTGGGATATAAATTCAAAAATCGACCTTACCCAATTTATAAAGCAAGTACGAGTACATTCCTACGACCAAGCTAAGCATCTTTTTATCGTTTGCGTCATCTTCAATGGAAAAAGTTTGTTTCTACCTCTAGAGTCAGAGATGTGTATCCCTGCCTGTCAAGAATGCTTTGCTCTTATACTCCATCTTCAAATGGAGGTAATTCTTTAACTAGAAGAATCGAACAGCTTTATTCTCTTTGCCCTTTTTTACTACCACATCCACATCCACTCCACAACCCAACCAAACCCACATAGGGAAGGACCTTTGAGTGTCAACAAGCAAATGCATATAAACATCTACCCACAAACATACATTATAGTTGAGCTGATTCTTCACTTATACAAAGAAAATAACTTGGAAGTATGGAAAGGAATAATAATAAAAAAAAAATATAAAAATAGAATCCTTCTGGCTGAGAATCCAGTTCCACCACTTACCCACATTATGATGAAGTATGTTGTAGTTTGTTTGGTTAATTAAAAATGTGGCGACAAATGCCGCATCCTGTGATGACTTGTTTTCAGATTTTATAGCTTTTTGCGTTTTTCAGCTTCAGCCCTCAAACACTCACCAATAGAATTGTTAAGCACCAAGAAACCATTTTTGTGGATGAAAGTTAAATTGAAATTAAAGTTAGTTACAGTTTACAAACAACATTTTTCAAACAATCCTCCGCATGATGCTCCAGAGCTGATGAAATTTTTTTAGTTGAACTTTCTTTCAAGACATTCTGCCTGTGATCGATTGAAAAGATTCTTTTGTTTTTTTTTTTTTCATTCAGATAAGCTAAAGAATATATCTAAGAATTTAAGAAGGAGATTTCCATGATGCGAAAGTAAGGCTCTTGGTAAATGGGTATATTTGCATTAGCTCAGAGCAATGATATTTGAATTGTATATGTGCTATTTGCATAAGTTTAATGGAAAATGAATCGAATCATTTGTTTCTTGAATTTTGAAGATTGAAGTTCCAATTGCCCTACCAATGTGATTTTTTATTGGGAAAACTCAAACCATTTATCGAGAAATAAGAAATAATAAGGACTTATAAGTTCATACGTACATTCACCACAGTTCGAATAGCTTCCACAACTTACTTTACAGTGACTTTCAAATTTCCAGAAAGGTAAAAGACCAAGACAATTTAAAAATGATTGACATTTTTCAATGAATTAAATTTGTCTGAAAATACTCATATCTTCCTGAAGTTGTTAAAATTGAAATAATTTTTCCAAAATATTTAACAAACATATAAAATTTATTGTTTCTGAATTTTGATATCCTCGAGGGATTCAAATACATTTCTAACTAGAAACTTTTGAAATTATCACAAATTTAATAAATTTAATGAAACAAATATGGGTACATGAAGTTGCTTAGGAACGAACAATTTCAATTTTGAAAAATCGTGAACGATGTGTCACGTAATATGTACCCCCACACGAGTATTTCAAAATTACAAAACCCATCATGCCCTTATATTCCTGACACAAAAGTACCCATACTATGATTTTAGGACATTCGTACCAACAAAAAGTAATTTCCTGAAATTTGATGTCATAAATCATGATGAAAATTTTAACCAGACATAAGTACCGAAACCGTCATTTTTTGAGTGCGAACAAAAAAATTAGAAAAAAATACAACATTTCCTTGGTCTTTTGAAAAAAAAAAAAAAAGTGTGAAAAATGTATTCTATTCGTTTGCATGGTTTTTAAATGAATGAATCTCAACCCACAGAAACCTGATCTGTGCTATGAACTTTGTTTTTCTATTTTGTGGCACTTGGGTCTTTTGTACGAATTTATACACTGAAAGAAAGACACCAAAGACTTTAAGTTTAAATTTCGTTCAATTCATGAATTATCATTGTTTAAAATGCAGCTTGAATTTGGGAGTTTTAGATCCACATCAACAAATCTTTCGAATTTGTTTTCCTCTACCATTAACTTTATTGAAAAAGGAAAGCAATTTGATGTCATTTACACTGATTTCAGCAAAGCTTACAACTCGGTTAATCATACCTTACTACCATACCATAGAAAAATTATGGCACTTTGGATTTCGTTCAAGGCTTTTGGATTGGGTACGTTTGTTTTCGAAAAACTGTGTACAGTTAGTAAAGTTTGGAAATTTCTTCTCCAGAGCATTCCACTGTACATCAGGGGTGCCTCAGAGTAGTCATTTAGGACCGCTGCTATTTAATATTTTCATAAATGATATATAACATCTATTCTCCAATTGCACAGGTTCTTCTTTATGCAGATGATCTAAAAATGTTCGCAATCATATCAAACAACAATTATTGCTGTCGAATGCAGAAAGATTTGGAATTTTTAGTGCTACGGTGCAAGAAAATTAATATTTTACTTAACACAGGAAAATTCAATGTCCTATCATTTTATAGAACCATGGTGCCTATTATACTCGTATAAAGCTTCTCAATAGATTCTGTCCCTCTGAATAGGTTGGATAAAATTAAAGATCTTGGAGTAATTTTCGATCGGACTTTATTATTTAGTGATTATGTGGAATATATTTTGTCAAAAACAAATTCTATGGTGGGGTTTATCAAAAGAAATTCAGAAGAGTTTATGATCCACATGCTCTTTTATGTCTATATTTCTCGCTTTAGCTAGATCAATCCTGTTTAATGCCCTGTTTTTCAGGGGTGATCTAGTCGTATCGAAAAAATGCAAAGAAGATTTACGAAATTCATCTTCGCTAAAACGAGGTGGGGATTCTTGTTGTGAAGCAAGATACTTATTTCTAGGTATGTCTAGACTGGATATCGGCCAATATTGGATTTAGATTGTTAAATACAGTAGCGTTTGATTTTAGACATAAGAAAATTTCAACAACTCGGTAATCTCTTCACTTTAAAGATTTTGACATAAGTTCGATGTTTGTGGAATCGATAAAATAAAATTGAAGTTAATTTCATTGCAATAAGCATCCTTGCTTTCTAGGTTTACTCGATTGTTGAAAACCACACAATATAGCAAACATTTTGTTTGCACCTTGAGATTAAAATTTATTGAAAACAACTCTTTCGTAAAATCATAAGTATGAGTAAATAGTTTGTTGTCTGTGAGAGAGTAAGGATATCGGATATGACCAAAAGATCTTTTATTTCTGTCAGCTACAGATGATACTTTTAACTTGCTCTACTCATATCTTCATACATACTCGTATCGTCGCTGTAGATCGAATACCTCGTAACCCAGAAAAGTCGATTTTTCAGGAGAGACAAAAAACTTATTATCAAATCAATGAGAGGCAATGAGAGACGTGTTGTTAATTATGCGCGTGGCTCTGCAATTATAGTTTTTAGGTTCACAGAATATTTTTCATTACATCCGGAATTTTTTTCACAATATAATTGCATCTTTACCTAAAAATCGGTTTTTCTGGGTTACGAGGTATTCGATCTACAGCGACGATATATATGAATTATCTATCTATTTTTGTATTCGTAAATCGTGTTTTATTAGATCATTGATAGTATGCAAGTTCGCGTATAACTCAAGTAATGTGAAATGTGACACATGTATAAGGCACTGATTTTGGCTTCATTGAATTTTATCATGATCACCAACTTTGGAATGAAAAAAAAGACAAAATACAAAAGTGAGCTTGAGCGTTTAATCCACTTTCAGTGACTGCCCTGGTCATAAGCTTCACCAAAACACAGCATTATGTGTATGCATTTTTTTTTTTTAATTTTGTAGAAGCTTCCGTAATAATTTTTGTATTCGTTTTATACCGATAATAAGAAAGCAAGAAATCGAAATATCATAATTTCAAGTTTCAAGAAAAAAGTGTATCAAAATTCTATGTGTCGTTTTCAAGAAAAAGACAAGCTTCGAAAATCATTTCTTAACATACAAATGTTTGGTGGGTACTGATATTTTCCGAAAAAAAAAAAAACAAAACTTTTATTCTTACATCGATCGTGTAGAAAGTATTTAAAAACTGTTGATCGTCAAGTTCCATAAAAAAATTAGAAAATTTGAATACAAAATTCTATTAAAACTTCTTAGTATCTTGAGAATAGAAAGATCAAAATCAGTTGTAACATTTTTTTAGAAAATCGAAAACCAAGGAAATGGTTCTTTGGGAGGTTACATCAATTACATATAACCGATTTAAGTTAATAAATTTTTTTCAACTTAAAAAAAAATTGTGAAACACTTTTTTAGTCTTCCATATTAAAGTGATATAAAAATCTCGAGTTCATTTTATTTTTATGAATGTAAAACTTGTCATAATATCTACATATGTACATATATCGCAAGTTAAAATAAAAAATGCACGTTAAGTTCACATGAACTTTCAACTTTGTTTGTATGGTTGGCACAATGGCCGCTAGAATGGGTGCATTTGCACCCGATTTCTGTAGGAGCTGTCAGAATGTCGAGGAGATTGAAACCATTAAACACCTGCTCTGTGACTGTCCGAACCTCCAAACAAATCGCCTCCGCTACTTTGGAAACAGGTTGGTTGGAGAACTAGACGATCTAACGCAGGTCTCAATGGCAAATATGAGAAAATTCATTGTAAGCACAGACTGGTTCGAAAATGAACCAGTCTACATAAGACATTAGTTAGGAGCATCTCTGCTTTTATTAATAGGGGATCACAATGGACCAATAGGTCCCCGTGTACGCAACAGCCTTGGCTATGCACGCCCCTCCTAACCAAACCAAAACCAAACCATGGTTAGGGGATATATAGATGGTAACTATTGAATACATCACAAACTGATTCACTAATATAAAACGTTATAGCTCTCAGTGAAGAAACTTAAGATCAGTGTAATAAATTTAAAATAAGAAAACGATGATTGTATTCCCAATTTTAAGCAACTTGGTACACCCGCTTAAACTCGTATACTTTCATAGATACTAACGCACACGACGACTGACAATGATACTTCGTAAGCTAATGGTACACTCAGGCGTATACGTACCTTTTTCAAAAATTTGATGGCCAATTTCATTTTTCATACTTTTGTTGGTTTCAATATGGTGTTTGTTTTATTGTCAGCCTGAAAACAAAGAATTACTTATGAAAAATAATATATCTCAATGTTCGTAGTTTTGTTGAGAATAGTATTTTTGGCAGTTTAGTCTTTCTTAATTGCTTTACAGCCATGATCGTCATGTTGACATTTTTTAAGACTTGAAATGAAAGTAGTTTTATTTAACACAGCTTTAAAAATGATTAATTCCTATTGTTTACTTTTAGGAATAAAACTAATTGGGTCATCATACACTAGAGCAATTTTGACAGAAAATAAGCTAGTTGAAAATTGTGAATATATGAACTACCTTAGGTTGTACTGCATCAGCACCCTGCTGAAAAATAACAATTTTTTTCCCTAATTACAAACAACTTGTGTGTTTGTCTGTATTTCAACTTTATCATTCTACTCAAAACAAGGGGAAATATTTGGGTCCTTTTATTCCTCCCTCTTCAGCTCTCTTGCCTACAAACTACGTTTTCAACTCTTGAAATTGACCTTGTGCATGATTGCCCATTTAAATTGTTTCTAATTTTGAGGCCATGGAACTAGAACCGCCCTAGATGAGTTTTTCATTCAGCCCTCGAGTTGATCAACTTTAGATTTTCTCAACTAGTAGAAGTTAACGGAGAAAACCTAGGATTTTTCTCTACTTTTATTTATTCATCATAATTGTTGCTGTATTTTTTAAGTTAAACGCCAAAAATTTCTCTATAAATTAAAACGTAATTGAGTTTACAAAAAAGTGTATAATTTGTTCGTGCTAATTATTTTTGGGAAGATTGGAGATCTTTGAGTAGTGAAGAAGAAGTCAATGGGAGACTGCAATTTTATTAATAGTTTTCTTCTCTCAAAACGGAAGACAATGATGGTGCTCAACTATATACAGGATTTCCTGAAGTTCGACGAGAGAAGGTAATGATTTCATTGATTTGATTTAGTTAAATGCAAGTTTATCACCTTTTTCATTTTTTTTAAAATTACTGATCATACTACGGTATTATGCACTCGCATCAATTCAGTTGGCGATTGCGGACTTTCCGGCAATTTGAACATTAGTGAACAAAATCAACCTAAATGGTTCTTACTTATAAAACATACATAAATGAAAAAAATTACTAAAATCATCTTGCCGAATAAACCAATCGCTATTGATTTTAATGGTTTTAAAAAAATTAATATTGTCCTGCAAAGATAAGAATTTTACTATAACGTATTCATTGAGGTATAATCTGTGCTTTCTATACTTAAACTTTTCTAAACTTTTCATTTACGGAATGGATCGAGTAACCATAGCTCAACATCTTCAAATTGAACTGTTCTGCCGAAGTAACGATTCTTTATATTTTATATTTTATTTATTTCATCTACCAGCAAAGCCTTACAATATAACTAAACCAATTAATAATAACGGCAAGGTCTTTATTTTTGTTTTGTTTTTTATTTTAACTACTCTTCTCAGGGGGGCTTCCCCCAGGGGGAATAATAATATAAAATAATATTATAACTTTTACATAATAAAATAAATATAAAAGTAGTAACACTACATTTGGCTTTATTTACATTTAAACAAAAACTTAAACACGAATTTGACAGTTTATTTATGTCGGCAATCTTCCATGAATTAAATTTTCAAGAAGAGCTTGAGATTGTCCGCAAATATTAGACAAAAACAAAACTAAAAGACATGTCTTTGGTGAAGATAATTAAAAGCAATTCAATATGGTTTCCTTGAGGTACTCCTAAAGAACATTTATCATTGATTTCAAATATGAGAATTACAGTCACCCGTGAGTGCTATAGCCATTAAACACTAGTTTTGAGAGTCTTAAAACCAATAATTTCTGGTATTGTGAGTTTTAAGTTTTATTCAAATCTAGTTTTAAGATTCTGAGTTTCAGATGTCAAAACGTAACTTAATAAAATTGATTTATTCAAAACTTGAATAATATGGCTGTTATTGTTTCCACAAAGGTAATTAAACACTACTGATTTTTTTTCATAGTACTTTTGAGTTAATTTCGATGCTGATCCTTTGAGTTCTTTCCTTATTCTCTACATTTATTGTTATTGCATGTATATAATTGAGTTCGTGAATTCCTTCTTTTAGACATAAAATTTATCTTAAAACTTTCTGGATTAATACTTAAACTATGTATATATATGAATGATTTTCTTAAGAAAAAATAGATCATTGCGTAAATTTTTGCTTATTTTCCAGTGTAATTTGTTTTTCGAGTGTTGTTTATTCTGAAATAATACCATTCGCAAATTTATAAGCAATACCAAATCAGTTTAACGTAAACACAAATTTAACCCAAATGCAAATAGATTTAACCCAAATGCAAATCAATTTAAATTGCTAAATTTGCTATATTTGCTTTTGGGTTAAATTTATTTGCGTTCAGTTATACTGCCTTGGTTAAATAAATTTTCAGAATATTGTATCCTCAATTTTATTCATGTTTATTTTTCGTGAAGAGGCCCTTATATTGTATTATTAAAACTGATAATCCAGTTACAGTTAGATGTTGAGTTAAGTTAACCTGTTAAAAAATTTAAGAACTTTTTTTAACATTTTATATTTTCATATCTTCGTACATTAACTAATTGATTTTTCCAGTAAAGTAGTTCAGACAAGTGGCGTTAACTGCATTTGAATTTATTGTTCAAGGTTCTCAAGTACTATCTTAATGGCAATTATTTTATTCGGGACGGTAATTTTTCTCCGTGTACTTTTATGAAAAATATATTTTTAGAAAATTTATGACATGAATGGAAGTAGGCGTGTATACTGAGTTTGAACTTGGAATGCCATAGAAATTCCATAGAATGTATGCAAATCATTTTTACAAAGCCAAAAATATTAGACTCATATATTATGAATGTTATGCCACTTCGCGTCGAGTCAGTAAATGGCAAAAATGTAAGTTTAGGCATTCAATAGCTCTTTTGAGTTATAAAAGTGACAGTAAAAAAGCGAGTCCTTTTTTCGATGTTTCTTTAGTTCGATTGCTTATAGTTTTGCATACTTTTGAAATTGTGTTAAAATTCATGATTGTCTGATAAGCAAATAAAATAATACCAACAAATATGCCTTTTATTGTTGTTTTTTTTTCTTAGAAGAAAAAAAGAATAATCGCTTTTATAAGGGTATTATAATTTCATTGAATAAACAAATGTAGGTAAACAGAAAAAAGCAAACTTCCTCTGGAAAAGACACTAAGGCAATATTATCATACATTCTATGCAAGTTTTTATATTGACTAATTTGTCCTTATAGACAATGTTAAGACAACAAATGGAATTGGATGCAATTAATTGTTTTTTGATTCTTTAAAGCAAGATGTCTGATATTTGTCTAATTCTTTATTTCTTAAGTATTTGCTTTGATAGGAACCAAATTTTTGTGACGAAAAAAAGGGTAAACTTTTATTTTGTCCAAGGCTCTCAAGAACATTCACCGAAATTGACTTTGAGTTATATTTTCTGTGGAAGGATTTTTTAGAGCCTGAAAATGATTCATCCGTTAATATATGGTGTGTGAAGCAAACTTGACACTGCCTGATGGCCTAAAAAGTTAAGGTATTTAATATTTTATAATAAGAATTTTTTCGAATTCCAAATATGTTTGTTCAGCGGTACGAGTACTAACGAGGAAGTGAAAAATCCTTCAAGAGTATATCATATCGTGAAAAGCGCTTCTCATTTTAGACGTTAGGACATGAGACAAATGATTAAGAATTGTTGGTCACTTTGAACTCGTCCTCCGATAGCTTTTGTGTGCAAATATTAGTATGAGATCGCCTCTGATCACCATCAATCCAAAAATGACTCCCAAAGTTCAAATTCCACTCAATCCCCTTTCTCTTTATTTAAAGCTCTTAAGACTTTTCTTTACTCAAATTTTAACTCCATAAATTAGAACTCTCTCAATTTTGTTTTAGTCTTTATTTATTTGAAACACGTACTCGATTACACAGTTTGTTTATATCATTATTTTGCGTCCTCCCTCTAACATAAAGGGTGTTTCAGGAAGGGCGGGTTCATATTAAAATGGAATAAGACAAGTTATGTGGGAGGTTTTAGTAAAATTATTTATATTTTAAAGGCCTATGTATTGTATGAAATATGTCACCGTTCAAACGCACTGCTTGTTTTTTTCGGGGGTAGAGATTCGAGTGGTCCAATTTTCAATGATTCTTCCGCATAGATCCAGCTGAATTTGAGGGATGGTCTGTGTTATGATCAATTTAAGGACATCGATTGTTTGTGTATTATTCACATATAGAACTGCAACTTCAGGAAACCCCGAAAAACAAGTCAAGTGGAGTCCAATTGCATGACCTTGGTGACCAATTCAAGTCACCTCTGCGAGAAATAACCTTACCCTGAAGTCGTTCATGCGGAATATCAATCGTCATGTTCGCTGTGTGGCATGTTGTCTAGAACCATATTCCACTTCGTGCTGCAAATTTTATTCATTTTATTATAAGATCTACACAAATATGCACACATTTCACAATTAATTCTTATTACATCTTTTGCCTTGCCTTAAAGACTAAACTATCCCGAGGTTAAATGGAAGAACTCGAAAAAATTCCTTTAATAATAATCAATTTAATTTTAATTTTAAATACCTCATTAAAAAATAGTCAAAATAAATTGTTCATCCTCATCATTGTCAGAATAAAAACAAAAATACCAAATTCAAAATTTGTATTCCTTTTTAATTGACTTCAGGACAGACGATAACAAAGACGACAAACATTCGACCCCAAGGTCGATAGCACAATTGTCTGCCGTTACTTATACATTCCCAATGAGTATCTGTAATCCTTTAAATTATTGGATACATCGTCGCCGCATCTTGTCGAGACGATGGGACATATTATGTAAATTCTATACCACGTTTGTGCTCAAAGGATTATTATCCTCCTTTTTGGATCATTATACTTGAGGACAAGTTGTGACCAAATGAAGATGTATATAAAAGACGTCAAAGGAATACTCGTAATATCGGTCGGATGATGGGAGAAAATAATTGTCAATGGAATGTCTCTGACTAGTTTTTTTTTCACTTACAAATTTTACTCTGTTAACTGTTTTCGTCATTTATACTTACGGTTTGGTATTAGATTTTAAAATAAATTTTGATTTTAAAATTAATTTACACTTGAGTGTTGCGATTGCTAAATGAAACGATGTGTAATTACATCTTAGCCTAAAAGATCTGGAGTATTTCTGAAACCAAAAACTATGTATGATCATTGATCATTCTTATGTAACAAGGAAGCGAAGTGAAGGGTAATATGCCCAGTAAGATTAACGGTTTCTGTTTCAAGACGTTGTGTGCTTGATAAAATAAAATATTAAAAAATTCAATAAAACTCTTATGTTTTATAGAAAAAAACATTTATTTAAACCGGTTTATATGATTTCGGCTTGTTCAAAGGAGAGTTCATAAAAAACTCTGTCGAAAAGTCAACTCGGTTTACATTAAGATGACCTACGAAAAATTATAAATTATAAGATCCCTATTAATTTCAGTCAAAAAACAAAACACTTCCAGGATATCCAAATGAATGCAATCATGTGTGCCTTTTTAATAAATTGGACTTCATTTACAGTTTTTTTTTTTCCAAATTATCACTTTATATTTTCTATCTTCCTTAAGTATCGAATTTAGCAAGTTCTGATAAAATCATTGACAAAAGAAATTTCTTGGATGAATCATATCTATCTAATTTAACTGCCAATTATATTTTCCTTTGTCAATGAAAAGTTTTTGAAATCTTAAAATACTCTGCCATTATTTCAATTTATTTCAGTGAACTTATGAACGCAATTCATACATACATATTGTTTCGCATTGAAATGAAGCGACGTCTTAAATCATAAATTGATTTATTCTACTTATCCTTTGTCGCACAGCTCTACAAAGGATAAGGATAAAAATATCTTGAGACAACTATTTTCCATTTCCTGCCATCAAGCCACTAGTAACGAAAAAAAAAATAATAAACTAACTCGCTTCACAAACCCTACGTAAGCTGAAAAGGATTTTAATATTTTTGCAGACAGGGACGGACTAGGTTTTAAATAATACTTTTTCATCCCCTTAAAAAAAATATTGTTATCAGCTTTGCTTCACTCGTATTCTGCTCTTTGCCGGTTTCCTAAATAAAATTTATTTTTAAAAAATTATACTTCCTTGAAAATAAGGTCTTCCAATAGGGACGAGTAGATTTCGACTGTTCATCGCAGCCATATTGTTTTATTTTTTTTTTATTTTCCCAATATTAATGTTAAAGGCACAAAAGAAAAATCACCTTTGCAAGTTGTAGCTCCAAGTTACATCTTACAAGTGCAAATGGTAAAACTTTATTATTTAAAGAAGTCTAAAGCGAAGCTCGATTTCGACAAAAAAAAAAACACATCTTCAGTGAATTTTTCGGACGAACGGATCCGGTCGACAAACTAAATTTTCGGTACACAAAGTTGCAATGCAACAGAAGTCAGTATTTGTTGTGGATTTTTCGGATTATATGATTCTGAACGGAAAATGGTTCCAACAAGACTGTCGGCGCGAAGTAGCACGAGTGATTTTATATGACAAGCTATGAATTCGTAAACATAAAATGCACGACTGGATCGCACGTACTTACTTATTCTTACATAGAAGTACTTTGAAACATGGGTTTAATTAGAGCAAAATTTTCAAATGCATAAAACTGCCGTTTTGCTATCTAGAAAAGTATGCATTTATGAAAGCAATGTTTAAAATAGTTTTTTTTTTAGTAAAAAATTAATTTTTTATATAAGAAATTTCCTTAAAATTTTTCTAAGAAAATCTCTGGGCTGTCAATTTTAAGGATTAAATAATATGAATTTTAGTAAATAATTTCAAAAACTAATCGTTCACTCGGTTTTAAGATATTATTATTTTTCAAAAAAAAAAAAGAAAAAAACAATAGCAAACCTTATTTTTACTTGCGACTTATAGGTTCTATAAGGTAAGTTATGCATTCGTAAAAAAAATCGAACTCGAGATTTTGATCAAAGTTGATATTACGATGACAGAGAAGACGAAAAAAGTGGGTCTCGAAATTCTGTCTGTCTGTTCTGTTCGACTACGGCCTAAACGGCTCGGCCGATTTTCTTTAAACTTTGGTAGATATTGTTTTTAAATTTTTTCCTTTTTTTGTTTTTTGGACCAAAAATAACAACAACCGATTTTAAAAAAATCAAAAAAATTTTTTTAGTTAAAACTATCTATTAGTTCAAAATTTGTTTCCAAAGAATTGTTATGAATGGTATCCTCCTTGGAACCATTTTTTTGTTTTTGATTTTCTCAAAAGCGGTACACCCGATTTTGATCATTTTTTTATGCTAAAGCTCCCTAAAAGTTAAAATATTATTGTGTACCAAATTATCAAACAAAAAAAAATTGTTTGGATTTTTAAACCAAATTTTTTTCAAAACACAATATGTATTTCGAAAGCCTCTTGGTCGATTTTTTTAAACTTGAATAATAAAAGTTGCTTAATATAATCTTTAAGATGTGAGAAAAAATTTACGTTAATTAAAAATAATGGTATGCTCTGTAAATGTTGAAAAATGGTTTTCGAAAATCGTATTTTTCTCAAAAACGGCACCTAGGATTTTTATAATTTTATTTTGGTTTTGATTAATTTTTACGGTCTATAATTTAATAAAAAAAATGAAATTAAGATATTACTGACTATCCCTACCATAGAACCATTTTTTTTAAATTTTAAATTTCTAAAAAGTTTGAAGAACATTGCATTTCAAACTTAAAAAAAATAATATTTGTTGAATTTAAAAAAAAAAAAAAACATTTTTTTTTTGGAAATATGGAATAAGGGCGACACCTAATCACACGATGTTCATAAGGTGACAATGGATCCTCGAAAAGTTACGGTTTGGTGTGGGTCTTGGGCCGTCGGAGGGCGTCATTGTGTGTAGTTTTTCGAAGACGACGACGTTGGTGAGGCCGTCAGCTCCCAAACTAAACAGAATAGACTTAGACAACATGTGTTTCCAGTATGATGTCGCTACGTGCTACACAGCGGACGCCAATTAAACAATTTAAATTCTGCATGAACTTTTTGAGGTCACTTGAATTTACCACCAAGATCAATTGACCCCTCTAGACTTTTTCTTATGGATTTTCTTCTGGTTCATGCGAATATACCACAATCGACGGATGACCTTAAGGTGATCTTAACACAGGCCTTCACTCAAGTTCAGTCGAATCTATGCGGAAGAGTAATTGATAATAAGACCACTCGGATCCTTGCAACCTTAATTAGCCGAGGCGGGCATTTGAACGATGTCATGTTCCATACAAAATGGCATACATTTTTTGTTGAAAACTCACGCACACTTTGTTTTTTTTTTTGTTTTAACATCTACCCGCGCGCCGTTTTGAAAAACCCATTAGAAGTGGAAAATGCGGTTTTTATTAATTCGTCTGGTAATCGTTTAAAGATAAGACAAAGTTCGTGCGATCTATTTGTGAATTTTATTTAACCTGTAATGATATTTTATGAACATTAACTCACCTTTCAGTTGGTTAAATTCTATTTTAAAAATCCCAAAAATGAGATGCTTAGATCCGAAGTAGCGAATATTGTCTTATGAATCTTTGTACAAAGATGTTAATTCTCGTTTTCGTGATACTGATTGTTAGTTTCTGAGGAATAGGTGAATGAGTAGGGGAGAGCTTCTCGTTCAGATTCTCTCTGTAAACTTTGGAACTCCAGATATGCCAGGGCGTTCAACATCAAATTTTCTTCTCTTGGGCGGCTTGCAATTTATTTTCGTTAGACAGTGGAACTCTAAGCAACGAAAGAAATGCACATCTAAGATGTCGGATGCAGGCCTTGTGTCAATTACCACGTGCTCGGTTTGTTCAGTGGTTCGACCGTCGGGAGGGTTTATGTGTGGATCAGAAGCTCCCAAAAATTCTAAAGCTGTTTTCGTTAGCCATTTTCTATTGTCCTTTCCTAATTTTCTAAGATGTCTTTTATTTGGACCCTGAGGACAACTTTGATATGGTACCTTGAAAAGTATCCGTAGGCTTCCTTCAAGAGGTGCTCCCTGATAAATTTTTTTCAGCTTCATCAGTATGCCTGTGAAGTGCATATTAGGTTGTGGATCACATATGTATCTGCATTTTTACATGTGCAATATCACAGATGTAAATAATAAATGTCGCAAATTTTACTTTTCATCGTAATTGATTCTAAGAATCGTTAAGAATTCTGGAATGCGTTAAGGATCGCTTGAGGAAAGACTCAAGTTGTTTAGTCGTTATTCCTTGACGTTCCGGGTCTTATTGCCATTTGAAGGTAATCATTTTTTGAAAATGTGTTATTAAAATTTTGACCACACTTGTCAACATCATCTTCAATTGATAAATTAGTCTAGTGTACGTTTTTAAAAACATGTTTAATACGAAAATATTAAGATATTGGTGGCTGCCATACAATTGCTTTTGTTCTCTTAGATTTTTTTTGAGAACGACTCTAACGATTTTGATTAAACTTCGACCCTTAAAATAACTATAATTCCAACCTATACACGAGGTACTAGTTCATTCAAGTTGTTGTTCTTACAATAAAACCTTTAATTTCGACTTTTGTTTGAGGGAATTCTCATTTTTTTTTTATTTTCGTATTTTTGCTCAATGGCTTACCAAATATGTGTCATAATTTTGTTTAAAAGTGGGTACCACTAAATTATAAAAATTCACTGTCTTTCAGAAGGTCTGGACTGAAAATTGTAAGTCGCCTTCATTCCTGCTAACACGCACGTAGGTTGAGAGTTGTACATAGGTCACTATGCTTAGGGTCTCTGAGAGCTCTTGGCCTTTAATTTATATATTTTTTGATTATTATTGATATATTTAATATCGTTAAATTTATCTCCAGGCCCCAAACGGCCCTGTTTAAAAATGACCTATATATGTATATTAGCTTGAAGGCACTTTACTCTCCAAAAGCAAACAACTATACTTGTATATACGAGTAATAAGCATGCAAAAAAAAAAAAGTAGAAACTTTTTGTTATGTCTTTGGATAAGAATAGGATCAACAAGTTGAAAGGAATACAAAAGGAAACCTCTGCCCCTATCAATCCACTCTTTCATTCAGTAAAATGTTATGCGTTGACTGTAGGATTTAATTTTACTTTGGTAGGCAATGTAAATTCCCAATTCAGGAAGATGTCCCTTCGTTTAAATTTTGCTGAATTATAAAAAAGAAAAGAAATTTTGTTGTTGTTTTTTTTTTTATAAGAGCTTTTTTTTGTATCTATTTGCACTACTTGATATTCCTATGCTTAAAGTAAACACTTTGAAAGGCTCTGAGTGAAGAGTATTGAATAAGCATATTTAAATTTTGTCACAGAATTTATTTATTTATATCCCTTCTCTTCGATGTGTGTGTGTAAGGATATAAGTGTAACGGTTGGAATCAATGCACTAGAAATAAAGACGGTCACATTTTCTTGTGTTGTTATTCTTGTCGTTTTTTTGTGTAGAAAAAGTTTGATGTCTCCTTGGGGATATGAATTCCAGAAATGTAGATGTATTGATAATGCAAGAATAGGTCGAAGAAAAAAAAAATACTTTGAGAGGATTTATTTGCTTGGATTATTCCATTCATACCCTGACAAAATTACTTGGTTTTTTTTTTTTTTTTATTATAAAAGGTCCTTTTACTTTGTTTGTCATGTATTGAATTTCCAATCCATTACATTTCAAGAAAAAAAAAATTAAATATTGACATTCATGTAAATATTGAAATATCAGGTAAATTAAACATGAAGAAGCTCAACAAGAGGCTCTATAGGGATACTTTACAAACAATCAATCTACAATCCTAGACGTACCTACATTATAAAAAAAAAAGAAAAGGAATAGGTACCTACTTCTGTGAGTATCTTCTTTTTATTTCAAGAGAAATAAATTATGTATCTAATCTGTAGGTACTTAGAATAATTCAAACTTGCATAATTGTAGGTACATTTTTAATATATTTAAATTTTTTCTTATTATAATTTAAGATAGGAAGTACTCTTTTAAATTCCAAAATTCTTTTTGATAAATATTTAAAAATTAGGGTCTTAGACCCAAGAAATCCGTTTTGATAAGTCCCGCTTTTTTAAATATCATTATTTCCAAATTTATTCTATCAGATTTTTCCAGTATAGTTCTGAACCAATGGTCAAAGTTTTCTATTGTAAAAGTGTCATTTTTATTGACAAATATATAGGCATCGTAACAAAACTTTACGCAGTAAACAACAACAAAGAAATGGTGCGGATAAATTAGTCATTAAAAATAGTGCATATAACAGTGCAAATAATGTTTTGGAACCTCTGGATTAGAATGGCAGTCAATCGGGTTGAAGAAAAATATTTGTACATGAAGGCGGACAGGTTTTAATTATTTCAGGATGTGTTCATTGATATTTTATTATTTTATGATTTGTTTTCACTGGAACCAAATTATTTGTTTTGAAATATTAATATAAGATAAAACGCCAATGTAAAAAGTCAATTCGATTGCTAACGTCACCAAAAAAAATTTCAATACTCAGAAAGTTGTCCCAAAATTCGTTGAGTTAGGCTAGGTTAGATTAGATTAAAAGGGATGATGATACAGCAAAGCTGTACAATTTGACTCAGTTCTGCATGAATCTATTGCATTTCATAGGAAGTAGACAAGGTATGTAAAATAGAAGGCATAGGTTAGGAATATGGACCAAATTTTTACATGATCAAAAATCAAGGCAAAAAATACTGCAATGTCCCAAAGGCAGTAAGAATTTTTGGTCATTTGTAAAAAATATGAGGAATTCTTCCTCTTCCTCGGTTCCTACGCTTGTTGTCAATGACACTCCTTTCGTTAGCTCTATTAATAAAGCTAACTTGTTTGTAATGCAGTTCGCCGCAAATTCCACCTTGCCGGTTAGTGTCATGACTCCCCCAATTCTTGAGCGCGTTAGTGATTCTATTGGACAAATCTTTTTTCGTACTCGTACGTGGCAAGAGTCTTGAAGGATCTCAACATACATAAATCCGCTGGTCCGGATGGTATCCCCGCTATTATTCTGAAGAGGTGTTCTTCCACGCTAGCAAAACCCCTGCGTAAGCTTTTCCATCTATCCTATTCTTCTGGGCTCGTTCCGAGTAGATGGAAAACAGCATTTGTTCAGCCGATTCCAAAAAAAGGCGACTCTTCTTCTCCCTCTAATTATCGACCGATCGCACTAACGTCCCTTCTTTCCAAGGTCATGGAAACGCTGATTAATTATCAGCTCAAGAAATATCTTGAAGAACGAAAGCTTCTTAATGACCGGCAGTATGGCTTTCGTAGCAATAGGTCCACTGGTGATTTGATGGTTTATCTAACCGAAAAGTGGAACAAATCTTTACATTGTTTCGGAGATAAAGTCTGGCATCTTGCTCTTTTATCGAAAATGCGTGCTTTCGGCATCGACGAATCCCTACTTCGTTGGATTAGAAATTTTCTTTCGAACCGTTCAATACAAGTTGTACTAGACGGATTCAAGTCTGAAACCCACAATATAAATGCTGGTGTGCCCCAGGGCTCCGTTTTGTCCCCAACCCTCTTCCTCATTTTTATTAATGATCTCCTGTCTGTAACTTCTAATCCCATTAACTGTTTCGCTGACGATAGTACTCTTAGCTTTTCATATTCGTTTTCAGACTCACATCCCTCCTCTTCGGATATGGAACTGCAACGACAAAATATGATAAGTTCATTAAATCACGACCTAAACAGCATTGCACAATGGGGAATAAGAAACCGCGTCGAATTTAATGCTTCAAAAACTCAATGCTGTCTTGTATCGTTAAAGCGTGATATACCCCTATTGCTACTATCTATGAGTGGCACTTGCATCAACGAAACTGAACATCTCGATATTCTCGGTATGTGCATCACGAACCACCTCTTGTGGAACACTCACATACGCGATGTTGCCAAAAATGCCGCAAGATGTTTGGGTTTTCTGAGACGGTGCAAGAAATTCTTCTCTCCTTCTGATCTGGGTACAATCTATAAAACCTATATACGTCCAAAACTTGAGTATAACTCCCATCTATGGGCTGGTGCTCCAGTAACTTACTTAAGTCTCTTGGACAGTATTCAAAGAAGAGCTTCTAAAATGATTGGTGACAACAACATCATTAGCTCATTTACGTCACTCCAACATCGTCGTAATGATTCTTGCCTCACCCTTTTTTACCGTTATTTTAACGGACTTTGCTCTAGTGAAATAGCCAGTTGCATTCCTCCCCTTAAACAATTCAACCGTAATACTCGCCCATCAATTTACCCTCGAGTCCAACTTCGGTCGTACTGTGAAGTACAGAGATTCGTTTTTTAGTCGTACTACGCGAATGTGGAATTCCTTACCACGCTCTGTCTTTCCCAGTCATTGCAATGTTCAAGAATTCAAAACCAATGTACACCGACACCTCCTTTCTAACCCCTCCCTTTTTTCCTAATGCTCACGCTGTGTCTCTGACATATTAAGGGTATACAAAAAACCTTTGAGTGTGTGCTAATTATAAAAAAAAAAAAAACCTTTCTGAACCATCCTGAATTCTAAATGAATTTTTGTGTGTTTTTGTTAGAGATGTCGCCTAATTCGTAGACAAAATATTCTCCAAGGTCTGCTTTTCTGGTCCTGGTTAGGGCGAGCATTCACAAAGAAAGTGAGATAAGTCTTCTTCCACCTCTTTTTCTTGAAACCCTGTTTAAAAATCCGATGAGCTAATGCACACTCTGCTCGTTTCCAGTGTATTAAGCCATAGGACTCCAATATAGATGGATGGTTGAGGATTGTTTTAGTGATCTAAATACGGTGTCGTGTTATTTGTTCTTTTTGTTTCTTATTTGAAAACAAATTAAGATGAATTTTCCAATCTTTTGTTGTCTTATAAAAATTCGTGTATATTGGTGTGCCATTTCTAATACATATGACTACATGTCAGGTATGAGTGAGACATTTCATCGAAAAAAGGCTGCGATGTCAATGGATTAAAAAACATGAATAAACAAAAATGTTGAGTGCTTTGCGGTGACATTTGGACAAAAACCCATAAAAAGTATTAACGACTACGATGTCTTCATTCTATAACTTGTCAAAATAAAAAGTTCTCTATAAAAATTTCTTTTTTCACCTGCATAAAATCACTCATTTTAACTCTACTTCAACTTGACATACAATGACATATCCTTTTCCAACATATCCCTTATCTTATTCAAAAGTGAAATTGTTGTTTTTAGATGTTTAACTTTCTGTTTTCGTTCCCAATTTTGTTGACTTAATGATGAGTCTGAAACATCCAATTAATATAATATAATTAAAAAAAAAGTTCAGACATTATAACCACTTCATTTTCCACTCTTTTCCGTGTCAATTGACATTTATTCCTATGTATATCTATGTATACCAAATTAAAATTTTAAAATAAAGTGCTTATAAAGATAATAGAGCATTTCGTTTGGACTCGCATTGTTGCGCTAGGTATAAATTACCAAAAAAATACGGCTAAAATTTTGAAATCTGTGTTGCCGAAATTAGATATCTTTCTAGACCACACCGTCTCACTTTTCGTATCATTTTTTTGGCATTCAAAAAATTCCACTTAAAAATAGATAAATTCGTGAGCCATGGTTTTCGAAAGATATCGTCTTTAATTTTTTTTCTTTTCACATTCTTTTGCTTATGTTTTTTACTTGCGACTTATAGGTACTATAAGGCAAGTTATGCATTCGTAAAAAAAATCGATCTCGAGATTTTGATCAAAGTTGACATTACGATGATAGCGAAGACTAAAAAAGTGGGTCTCGCAATTCTGTCTGTCTGTCTATCTGTTCGACTACAGGCTTAACGGCTCGGCCGATTTTCTTTAAACTTGGTAGATACTCGTATCATTTTTAATTTTTTCCCCCACACATTTTTTTCTTTTCTTTTTAAGACCAAAAATAACGGTACCTGCCATACGATTTTTTTTCGAAATTTTATAAACATTTTTTTTTTCTCAAAAACTGTGCGACAGATTTTAAAAATAAAAATACAAAAAAAAAATTCATTTAATTAAAGCTAGGTATTGGCTGAAAAAAAAATTTTCCGAAAAATGGTTATTGAGGGTACCCCCCATGGAACCATTTTTTTTTTTGATAAAGCTTCCCAAAAACATAAATAGAACTGTGTAGGTACTCAAATTTTCAAAAAAAAATTTTTTGGATTTTTAAAAATAAACTTCAAATTTTTTTTTTCAATACTCAATACTTCGAAAACCCATTGCTAGATTTTTGTTAAACTTGATAAATAGAAGTTTCTCAATATAGTCTACAAATGTGAGAAAAAAAATTTATTTTACCCAAAAATAAAGGTACCTACCATACAAATGCTAGAAAATTAAAAAAAAAAAATTGTTTTCAAAAATCGTATTTTTTTTATTTTGATAAATTTTTTTTTTCTTTCAATTAATTTTTACGATCTTTAATTTAATAAAACAAAATTGAAACTAAGATATTACAGTTTGTACCTACCATAGAACCATTTTTTCGAATTTTGAATTTCTCATTATCGACATATCAGATCTTAATGATATTTTTTATAGAGAAGCTTCTAAAAAGTCTAAAAAACATTGCATTTCAATACTTATAAATAAATATTTTTTGAATTTAAAAAAAAAAAAAATCTATATTTTCTTTTTTTTTTTTTTTTTGAAAATTCGATATTTCAGAAACGGCTCAATATTTTTTTTGTAAATTTTATTTTTTATTCGAACAATAATAAAAACTTTAAATTGGGGTACCAACATTTTTTCTTAAAAATCTTTTAAAAAGTTTGTACATAAAAGCTAATTTTAAGAAACCACTACAACGACTTATAATTTGTGTTCTTGCATAAATTCATATTTGGATAGCATTATGTTAAGAATTTAAGAATTAATTTTATCCTTATGAACAGTTTTCTCTAATAACGTTCGTTTTTAAAATTCCTAGTCTATTACATAGGAGCAAGTTTTATTTTATTTTATTTATTACAATTCGTTAAATGCTAACGTGAACAGTTCTTATAAATAAATGCTTAAAAACTACTTAACATTAAAAATTAATCTAAACTACTATAAAACAATGTCTTAAATTTGAGATTTTTAAAGTTGTCATATGGTGAACTTATTAGAAAATACAATTTATTAAATATTTCGATTAATTGATTGATAGGGCTATGAGCACCATAGTTCGATCTACTAAAAATTTGATTTAGTGGTTTTTGGAGTCGTATACTCGATCCACTAAAACTAAAGTTAAAACGAACAGGAACCAATGGTGATGTTATTGCTCCATTTATTATTGCCGTAATAAAACAAAATTGTAAATATTTTCTATGGTTTGTCAACGAAGGAAGGTTAATAAAAGTAAGCCTTCGTGAATAAGGGGGCAGAACGTTTCCAGGAAGCCAAGGAAGAAAACGGAGACAAAAGTGCAAGAATCTCTTCTGAATCGCTTCAATTCTCAGTATATGTAAGAATAATAAGGTGCCCACACTACACAGGCATATTCAAGAATTGGTCTCACAAATGAAACAAAAAGTAGTTTGAGAACATAAGGATCACGGAAATCGCGCCCAAATCTCTTGATGAAACCAAGGACTCTATTTGCTTTTTTTTCAATAAAACTAATATGCTCAGTAAATGTAAGTTTCGAGTCTAAAACTACTCCCAAGTCAGCAAAAACAGATACTCTACTTAAAGGACAAGAATCAAACATGTAATCAAAAATAATTGGAACTTTCTTGCGTGTAAAACTCATGGTTTTACATTTGTCAACATTCAAAACAAGACGATTTTTATTGCACCATTCCCTAAATAATATTAAGTCTTCTTGTAAAAGTAGGCAGTCAGATGTAGAGTTAATTCTTTTGAAAAGTTTAATGTCATCAGCATATATAAGGACAGACGAATTTTTTGTAATCGAAATCAAGTCATTTATAAATAAAATAAATAAAATTGGGCCTAGATTGCTGCCCTGAGGTACACCAGAGTTCACAATAAACGGACTCGAACATTCATTACGAAATATTACACTATATTGTCTTTTTTTAAGTATGATGAAATCCAATTTAAGAAATTATCGTTAAAACCTTGACGAGACAGTTTAAAAATAAGTGTTTTATGACACAACTTGTCAAACGCTTTACTAAAATCAGTAAATATGCAATCTACTTGTTCACGTTTCTCAAAAACAACTAAACAAAAGGACGTAAAATTATACAAATTAGTAACAGTAGACCGTTTTTTGACAAAACCATGCTGGTTATCACAAATAATTGAACTACAATGAAATGTAAGGACACTACCAGCGTTGCCGCGAAGGAAAAAACATAGAGGGCCATTTCGAAATTTTTTGAGGGCCATTTGACAAAAGTTGGGGCCAAATATTTTACTTACAAATCCGTCCTTAAGACATTAAACTACCATATATTAATATTTGTATTTATTCTTATTTATTTATTGAATGCATTTCTTAAATCTATGTATGTAGTAGGCAGCAGTAGCAGATCTTGACTGTGTCGCCTGATTTGATTTCTTGGGAATTACCTTAAAATATCTTAAAAAAATTATAAATCGCACCAGTAATTTTATTTAAATATTTATATTACTTTTTTCATATTTTAATTCAATATATGACAGCGAACGAACGTACGTAAATTAGTTCTTTTGCACATTTCTTTTAACGTTATATTACTAAGTAAATTTTAACGCAATTGTATTTATTTTTGAAGTGATATGTAAACTATTTTTGAATTAAATATTTGTATCTCTACTTATTCTTTAGTTTACCATTAGATTTAATCGTAATGTATAAATTTTGGAATAAAGAATTAATTGAATTGAATTGAATTGAACAAACAACAAGCGGCGAAAAATAAACAAATGTCTATACGATTTATTTATTTATTTTCATTTCATCAAGCAGTTTTATACAAATAAAATAATAATCTTATAGCAAAATTTTTACGACGAACGACAAGAGATTGTAAGCCATGAAGTTGACACCGAGTTTTATAAGTTGGGGTATGATGAATATTGTATGTTTGTAAGTTTTCAATCCTATTAGAATGAACTTGAAAAAATGGATCCCAAATTACACAGCAATACTCTAACGATGACCTTACATACGCAAAGAAATGAGATCAAAGATTTAAAGGATCAGTGAACTCTTTAAAGTTCCGATTAATGAATCCTAACATAGAGTTAGCCTTAGCAATCACAGTCTATATGGGATTTAAAACAAACAGAGTTTCGAATCAAAGATGATACCGAGATCTTTCTTTTCGTTAAGTATTGAGAGTTGCGTACCTTCTATAGAATACTGAAAAGGAATAGATGATAGGCTCCTAAAAAAATGCTAAAGATTGACTCTTTGATACGTTTAAAAAAAGCTGATTAGCTAAATACCATACAGACAAGCGATGAAGATCACATTGGAGTAAACGAAAATCATTAATTGACGTAACACGACGGAATATTTTAATGTAATCCGCAAACATCAAACAAGAAACATTTTTTAAGAAATCAGTGATATCATTGATCAGCAGCCAGAATAGAAGAGGGCCCAAGTGACTTCCTTGTGGTACTCCTGATGTGACTTCAATTAGATCTGATAGTACGTCATTAATACCCACAAACAATTTTCTTCCGTTTAGGAAGGATTCAAACCACTTTAAAATATTTGAGATGAAGCAAATGGATTCTAATTTTTGTATTAGCAAAGTCGGTATATATGACATCTGTTTGAAAACCATTTTCGAAATTACTAATAATCTGATTACTAAATATCCCATGTTGAAATGGGAAAATAATTTCTTTAAGTACAAGCCATCAGACAATTTGTTCCAAAATTTTTGGTATCGAATAGGAATAACGTACGAGATTTTCCAATCATCAAGAAAATACGAGTAACCCTTTTCAAGAGAACTATTAAACAATAAAGTTAATGGCCCCGATAGAGCAGCTGCCCAGTTTTTCAAAATGATCGGAGGAATACCATCGGGTCCTGGTTGCTTATCATCATTTAGTCCAATTAAGACTATTTCAACATCTTTTATACTTAAGCTTAAGTAACCGATATTGATTGAATTTAAACATGAAATTGCAGAAAGGTTAGTGGGAATACTTTGGGGATTATAAACGGATTGAACAAAGTCTGCAAATTGTTGAAATGTATATGAAGATGTATTTCCAGAATATTGCATGCAATTGGGGATAACATTTGAACATTTTTAATCATTGATAAATGACAAAAAAAAAAAATACTGTTGAGTTTTAGACTCGATTCAGCTCGAATTAAGTTGTCTTTGTATTAAAATTTATTTAAAAAATCAAATTCTTTTTGCAAACGCAAATATTTTATCAGAAGATCTTTTGATATTTAAGTTACATAAATGCTTTGGTAGATGACGAAAGTAAATGACGTGAGAGAAGTCAACACGCTGGAGGAAACTGACATGAAAAAAGTCAAATCATTAAACGAGATAAATGAATGAATTCAGTTCCAATTTAAGTATGGTTATTTGTATGTGGTGGAAACACATTGTAGTGGCGATGCATCATGATGGTTTATATTTAATTTTGTAAAGCTTTTTAACTATTACTAAGCAAGATATGATGTCATGTTAAATCTTCTAAAATTTAGATTTGCGGGCCATTTCTAATTGGCCCGGGGAAAGGGCCAAAATGTAAAACAGAGGGCCAAATGGCCCGATCGGGCGCTTTGTGGCAACGCTGGACACTACATACGATAGACTCAAACAGTTTAGGTATCACAGATAGCTTAGCAATAGGTCGGTAGTTCAAAATTTCATTTTTAGGACCTTTTTTGTGTATTGGAATGATAAATGAGCTTTTCCAGATAATTGGAAAAAGCGAACTTTTTAAGGATGTTAAACAGAACGCATAAAAGATACGACAAATAAGAGACACATTTTTTTCAAAATAGAGGATGGCACACCATCAGAACCAGGACTAAAACACTCTTCTAGATACAATATGTTTTGTGCAACAGTATGTTCACTTATTTCAAAATTAATATTATTTAGATGTTGAAAGTTTAAAACTGAAGAAAAAGAACAAGAAGAGTTTACTGTGTTTGATTCATGAAACACTTTTTTGAAATAGCTTGCAAACATGTTTGCAATAATTTTTGGTTCATGACTAGATGATGTTGAATTTGACATAGAGTGGATACCCTACCACAATTTTTTTTCTTACTGTTGACAAACTTCCAGAAATTATCTGGATTAGATTTAAGATCATTTTCAATTTTATGAATATACTCTTCATATAAAGAGTTTGAATATTCGTTAAATAATTGGTGGTGCCTGCGCGTTTTTATGAGCTTTTCTAAATGGAATAGTTTTACTGAAACAGTCAAAGAGTGTATTGTAAAAAACGTTACACATATCATCAATATTTAAAATAAGAAATAATTGGTTCCAGTCGATGGTATACAACAATTCAAACAAATTTACAAAGTTACACTTGCTAAAGTTAAATTCAAGTTTGTCATAAGAATAATTATTATTTGGAGAAGACATATCTAAATTAAGTGCAATATCTAAAGCAGGATGATGTCGATCTTCTTCTAATAGTTTAAAAGCAGAAGCTAGTACTGCAGTTTTGGCACAAACTGTATCGGAGAAAAAAACTAAATCGAGTGTTCTTCCCAAATGATTTTTCACTCCATTAAACTGATTAAGACCACTCGAAGACATACCATCTATTAATAGTAAGCTCATTTGAGCTAGACGCGTTAATTGGAACGTAGAAGTTGTCGTCATCAATTTGTATCCAATTTAGATTCGGCAAGTTGAAGTCACCTACAATCAAAATCTCATCTTCCGGCTCCAAAAGAACATTATAGGCTTTCTATACAGTCATTAAATTTTTCATAAATGTCATTGTTAGAACTCGGAGGTATGTAAGTCGATACAATAAACAAATGTCCGGATACCAACTTAATTTTTATACAAATTACTTCGATACCCAGGGATCGAAAATCGTCAATCAGGTAGCAAGTATGCGAGTCTTTGATGGCGAAAAGAATTCCTCCTCCTACATTGTCAGAGATGTCGTTGTCATGGCGATCGCGCCTGAAGATTTGATAGGAAGCATCAAAAAGCTCCGAGTCAAGAATAGAAGAGTTTAGCCAGGTTTCTGTTAATATAATGACATCGTGTGGTAGATTGTTTATATTTTTGTAGACCATGTTGGTCTTTGTCCGAAGTCCATTTACATTTTGATAGTAAATTAATATTTGCTTGAGCTGCTTTGACGTCGATTTAGCATTGTCAAATTTTGACGAAAAGGGTTCTGAATTATACCTCGGTTATTTGATTTATATTTATATTCATGAATTATAACACCAGTTGGCCAAAACGATGACGAGTTTAATACATGGAAAACTGAGTCTGGTACACGTATTTTGAAAGATGAATATTTTTTGTAATTTCGGTGAATAATTTTCTCCACATTTGGGATGATAGGGGTACCAAGTTTATGCGAGAACTTCTAAGTTCGTGCGACCCAGTCGTGCATTTTATTTTTTCTTGAAAACGACTCAAACGATTTCGATAATAATCCAAACCTGTATCGTAATTAACGTTTTAAATAAATTTACGTTCTAATTTTATAATAACATAATGGAAATAGAATTTTGATATTTTTAAGAAAATTGCCCTAATTTTTGGTAATTATATGGAAATATATATAAGGATGTTGTAAGTGGCTAGACCAATTTTATAAAAATTATGTAAAATTAAAAAAAAACATGTACCTGCTGTTATATCAAATGATATTGCACTAAAAAAGTAATATTTTTAAAAAGAAATAATCAAATATCCAATTTGCCTTATTTTCTTCTTAAATAATATTAATGTAGATAATAATTAAAGAGTTTCTTAATCCGTCAATATACGAGTCATAGCTCTTAACCAAAAATGTTGAATTTCACACATAAATGTTTTTATTGTACTTTACACCAATAATACAAATACAATTTTCTAAATGTCTCAAATAGTTTTCAAATTTGTATTTCGAAAACCCGATGTTTAAAGTGCTTTTAAATCCACAAAATTTTAAAAACCGTTTCCCCAACCTAGTATTTCAAATATGTATTTAAAAGCAATTTCTGTCCCAAGTATTCATCAAATTACAAAATTTAATTCTATTTGGAAATTGAAAAGCTTTTCTGTCAAAGAAAATGCTCTACACGTTTTCGAGAAAGTATAAAATTAATTAAACGAGTTCTATGGGTACCCTTAGTTAGCTTATTCTCGAAATCATTTTCGAGAATGGCATGATTGTGTAAGGCAAGTACCATTATTTTCGGTTTTTGAAAGACAAATTAAAATGTATGCGAGAACTTCTAAAAGAAGAACGACCAAGCTGCTTAGGCTGAAGCTGAACTGATACAAAAATTATCATCATCGTAATGTCAGGTTTGATATAAATGTCGGTTTCGTATAGGAACTCAAAGCTTGACATAAAAGGTATAGACGTTATACCTAGAATAGAAAATGGTAATTTTTAAATAAATTTCATTTATTTTCAAGAACAATAAAGAAGCTTTTCCTATGAGTAAATTGTAAAGGTACGTTTTAACGAACCTAAGAAAATCATTTCAAACACTCGCAAAAATATACCTAACCGCTTCCTTGAGTCATGTCTATACATCAGGGATTCCTTAAATATTTATCATTTTCTATATTACAGAAAAAAAAAAACAACATAACCCCATATGCACAACATCCATGTAGGTACCATATTAATCATAACGGAAACAAGGCAACAACTTTGAAGAGAGCGACAGTACGAAATAAAATTAAACCAGTTCAACCAACTCATATTGCCAATGGCTTTGGAAGGGCTTAATTCAGCCCTGATAATAATAAATACCCTTCTTACAACAAAGCAACCTGAACATTCCAAATTCTTTTTATCTACATGTGCCTACCGTTTTATATCAAAAAAGGATCTTCAAAATTTAGGTAATTGAAAAGCCAAGCCTCAGGGACATATCACTTGACTTCAACAAAATGAACAAAAAAGAAAGTAATTTTCAACCGTTTTCAAATATTTCCCTTACGAAAAATTAAATAAATCTACCAGTTTACAATGAAATCAAGTAGGCAGGTGTACGATAATTCACCCTCCTTGCTCATCCCTTCTGAGGACCTGACACACTTTCCGAATCACGTTTAAGAAGAAAAAAAAACAAATTCATTGTACGTCAAAAGCTCTATTGATTGGGCCATCAGTCTCCAGAAGACCAAAAATATCTGCTCAACAAGAAGGTTTATTGCACAATTGTTGAATCAGATTCGATTTAGTGAACAAATTTCAAAATTATTTTTTTTTTCAACTAAATGAGTTTTTTATTTACATTCAGAATTTTCAAGAAAAAAAAATTATAATAATAAAATATAATCTTCATCTCAATGAGCCTAAGCATGGGCACTGGGACTGCTAAGTTTTTATTTCGATAAATTTTTGTTTTGCAATAAAAAGTGTGAAATTGCTTGCATACTTATTTCGGGTACACAGAGAGCAAAGGTGTCCTTGTTGTACGAACATCCTGTTGGGGTAAGCATCAGCATTCTCCGAATACCACACCTGCAACTAATGTTGTGAATTTTAAGTGTAGAACTTTTCGTGTCGTTGCTCTGGGGTTTTGATAATGTCCTTTCTGAGTTTTATGTCATGTGCGTTCAAGTGCATAGCTGTGAGGATCAAGGGGTCCGACTCCACTCAGGCCAGGAAATAAAATTGCTTGAATATTGATGAAAAAAATTAAGAAGTTAACATTGTGAAAGGTAATAGTGATGGTTTTGACTGTTGAGTAAAAAACAAGTTCATCAAGGAACGTCTTGAATTCAATATCTGTCGAAAAAAAAAACACCAACTAAAGGAGTTACAGGTTCAATAACCCCCGAAAATTGTTAAAAGCTGGAAAATTAAATGTGTAAGCCCCTTCCAAGATATTATTCTAGCCACTGCTTTCGATGATATACATAAACGTACACTCGTACACATGTGTGGGGTATTTTACAACGTAATTTCAAACTTAATAAATTAAGTTTTAAAAAGCTTCGTGTGAAATTTTTTAAAATAGAGTTTATGTTGTTTTGTGTGGAAAAGTTTTTCACTTTGTGTAACAAGAAATTCTTGTTTAGTTAGTTAAGTTGGGTTATTCTTTCCTTAAAATAAAGTTATTGATGAGATAGAAGTGAGATTACTTATTCTTTCTTTTTGTATTTAAGTTCCACTTAGTAATTAGTTTTTTTTTGTTAGCTTAAGGAGTTTTTTTCAGTAAATCTAGAGATGAAATTTATGAATGATAAAAGATATTCATCGAGGAGAAGATGTGTGGGTACAGCAGATGTGCTTGGTAAGAGAAATTTACTTTCGAGCATTTTAAATCAGCCTTAGCTATAAGGGTATACCGGAAAGTGTATCTGACAATTTGAATACATGTTCAAATATTCAGCAAGAAAGAATTGTTACCTATAGGCGAAATTCAACAAGAACAAATTTATATAATTCTTACACACTTCCTTAGCTACAAGCATTTTTTTACAAATGAAAAATAAAAGGAATCTGTAAGCTTGTACATACGTAGATATATTTTTGATGTCCCGATAGCTTGCGGAGAACCAGGACCACTAGTGACAATAAGGCCAATTTCGCGAAAGATTTTTAAACATTTAACAGGCTTCTAAACCTTAAAATGAGATGTTTTGGTTTCACCAACCGCTTTTAAATTAAACAATCTTTTAAACACACTTATAAACTAAATGCTCATTTTTGGCTCATTAAATTTTAAAAGTGTCATTGAAATGTCATCAAATGTAGATCCACAGCAATTGGATATAGGTAGAAGCTAAAATTATTGTTTTGCTACATTTTAGTTTTTAATTTTTGAAAATACAAAATGGATAGGTTTATAGATGTTAAAAATATGTTTTTTTTTTCGAATAAAATATTGAAAAGTCTTCATCCAATGAAAAAGTTCCACACATATAGTTATACGCCGAGCAAGTTATTCCAGGTTCACAGGAATCCATGGTCCGACTGACTTCGAAATAGGTTCTGACTTTCCAAAGCATCTGTGAATCCGTTTGTTGAATTTGTTTTGTCGTCATTTGGAACCGAAACAAACGCATCAGTGCAATAAAAAATAAATTAAGTGCTTATTAAGATTTTATGCCACAGGATCTTTCCAAATATTTTTGTTTGAATTTTTTGTTTGCATTTATTGGCATTTGTTTCAACACATAACGCTTTCTCATTTGTTCTCATACATTGCGCTTGTTAGAAAGAAAGAACCAAATTATTTTTTCCATGGATGTGAAGAGAACTCAATTTTAACAAAAACTTCTCTAAAATTTCCCTTTTATAGATTGGTGAAACTAAAAAGATTTAAGAATCTGATAAAATTTAAAAGGATTTTTGATAAAAGTGCTTTTAGTGTATGTTTATGAAATTGGGCATTAAACATTTAAGTAGAGGAAACTTACTCCCGAGTTAAATAGGAGTTTTTGAGGTGACAGCGATTGGATATTGATCCCATACCTCTGGCATGACAGTATAAAGAACTAACAATTATACTAAGAGGTACTACAGTGTGTTTAATTAATTGTATTTCTTAAGCTTTCAACTTATATTGCAAAGAGGTGATATTTTAAATTAATTTTGTCTCTGCTAGTATACATATTAAAGTTCCCTGTTAGATATTGGTGATTTTGGCGGCCATGTTGTTTTGGTGACATCTGTTGCTTATTATTCAGTTACTGATTTCAAATTACCGTGGCAAGTAACACTATTGAACAGCACGTCCAAAAGATCAAAATGAGTTTTCGTTTGTGCTAACGTTGAGCGGATTGAGCTCATTTTACCGTAAACGTGGTGACCCTTCACAGTCGTCTTTTTAACGTTTGATAGATAAGTTTGAGACGATGGGTTTGGTAATCAGTCAGCCAACATTGGTACCTACTTCAAAGGAATGGAAGATCAGCCGAGTGTTCAGCAGAATCCGAGGCAGTCCTTTCCCCGCCGCCGCCGTGCACAAGAACTCGGCCTTTCGCTGACTTCAACCTGGCGAATTTTTCGGCGGGACTTGATCTTTTACCCGAAAAAGATCTAACATACCCATAAGCTCAAAACTTATGATCATAGACAACGGCGTTTATTGCCTGACTGGGCTTCAGAGTGTTTGGAAGAGGACCCCAATTTTGGTCGAAAAAACATCTTTACCGACAACGAGGCGAATTTTTGATGAATGGCTGTGTTAAGAAAGAATATTGTCGTATATGGGACGACACCGATCCACACAAGGTTCACCCGGTGAAAATACATCCTCATAAAGTTACCGTTTGGTGCGGATTTTGGGCCGGCATTGATCCGTACTTTTTCGAAAACTACGTTGGTGCGGCGCGCGGTCACCCCACCTATTACATGCTATCAATTGACAGCTTATTTGAATATATCGTTGTTATGAGAAGCTCATTAAATACTGATCTCGATAGCATTGTTAAATGGCGAACCTTATAACTTGAAGAATTTAAAGATTCAAAACTCAATGCTGTCTCCTGTCACTTAAGAGAAAAACACCCCCTGTGGCTGGCCATGGGCGGTGCTTGCATTGATGAAACGGAAAAGCTTTCAGATCTCGGTGTGGAATGACCACATATTTGATGTCACCAAAAACTCTACTAAGTGTTTAGGTTTGCTTCGATGTTGCAAGACATTTTTCACCCCTTCTGATCTGGATGTGCGAGTAATCTATAAGGTCTATATTCTTTCAAAGCTCGAGTATAATTTCCATATTTGGGCAGGTGCTCCAATAACTCACTTAAGTCTCTTGGATAGAATCTAAAAAAGAGCTTTAAATATGATAGGTGATATAACTATAGCAGAAACATATGAATCTCTCAAACACCACCGCAATGTTTCTTGTTTTTCAGTATTTTACCGTTATTTTTATAAACAGTGTTTTAGTGAAATAACCAGTTGCATTCCTCCTCTTACACAATTCAACTGTAATATTCACGCTTCAGGAAATGCTCATCAGTTTAGCCTTGAGTCCAACTAAGACGCACTGTTAAATTCAGAGATTCTTTCTTAAGTCGCACTACATGAATGTGGAATGCCTTACCCGGCTAAATTTATACAAGACCAATGTTCATCGGTAACTCGTTTTAAATCTTTTCTAACTTTCCTGAACACAAGAACTGTGTTCAAACATTTTAAAGGGTAGTCAAAATCCCTGTAGTGCGGGCAAAATTATAAAAAAATAAAGAGGTAAATAAGTTGAACTTTATACTTTTTAAGAAGCCCACCCCAATAACTCGGTTATACTCACGTACTTATGAGAAGCAACATATTGACAAGACAGCGTGATTATAGCCAAACTTTTAACTTTTCTCTGCGGCAGATCCACTGACACCGGGTTATCAATAAAAGGTTTTTTCAATGTCGGCATGGCAGGTTTGTTGAAATCAGATAGTTCCTAGAAGAACTTCAAGAAAATAAACAATAATAGTGAAATTAAAATCAAAAGAAAACAGATAAATTGCCACAAAAATCGTTAAACTGCATGAAGTAGATGCTTAGAGATGCGTTCATGGGCAATGTCAGCTTAGAAACATAGTTTTCCGCTCGTTGATGTGAATTATGTAAGCAATTTATTTTCAAGTGCCGAATTTTTTTTTGTTTCTTAAAGAGTACCTATTGGAGAGTGTAAATCCAAAAAGTTCGAACAAAATGCGCCCATGCGTTGTCCGCCATTTTGAAAAAGGCTTTGAAAAGCGTGAACTCGATTTTCTCGGCTCCTATCATATATAAAGCTATATTTTTTTTAGGTTTGTACGTTAAAATATCTTCTTTAACTTTTGTTGAGAAAAAAATTTGAAACCTCTTTCCAAAAAAAAGTTATCGACGAAAAACTGTCGAGATTTTGAAGTAAAAAATGGTTTTTAACGTTTCTCTCGCCTCATGTTCATCTGATCGAAAAAATACTTAAGTTGTTTTTTATAGATCACTTTGTTTCCTACATTTTAGTATATTTAAATTTTATGTGCGACAAAAACTGTAGGAAATATAACATGTCAAAATGGCCACTATCCTGCGAAAATTAAAAAAAAAGATATTTACTCACGTTTGAAAATTTTCAAATTTGATTATGTTCATTATGAAATTTAAAGAAACAGTTCAAACTCTTCTCCACACCACCACCGAGGCATTTTTTTTAATGTGATGTCCCCAGGAAGTATAATCCACGATTCAATCATTTTCGTGTCTACATTATGTATATCAACCTATCGATAGCTCAATGTGGCATAGTTTTTTCATGTCGTATACAATCTGACCAAAAAGTTATGTGGAGAACTTTAAGAAGATATGTGATGGGATGACAAAAAAAGTTGAAATTGAAGAGAACATTATTTTAAATGGTGAAACAACTAATAACCCAAATGTTGAGTTTAATACTTTTTTTTGTTGATAGGTAGCTAGTGCTGCAGAAATAAATCAGTCAATTGAAATTATTCAGTATGTTAAACATACTTTAAATTCAGTCCTGTGAATCATTCTGATATACATTTTTTAAGTTTTGCGAACAATGAAAGAAAAAAAAATTTTAATTTGTTGAGTCCAAAGAAAGATGTTTTTGAATGTATTTTAAGAAAAAGCGAATGTGCTCACTGAAAATGTAAATAAAACTTTATTCTCGGGATATTTTCCAAGTTTATGAAAGAAATCGGTGGTTTCACGAATACAAGATGTGAAGTCCATCGCAACGAAAAAAATAATTGAAAAAAAATATTTAAAACACAACCATAAAAATAAATCGACAACAACAATTTTATCATCGAAATATAATTTGTCGTCATTCCTGTGAAACTGCTTTGAGTTATGTACTGATAAATTAGAAAGAAAATATAGCAAAGGGATCTACCCTTATTACAGTTTTCTTGACTTTCGAAACTATCATTTGGACATTAATCCAAACATTGAAGCAGTATGGTTTCCGCAACAAAGAAAATCCGTGAATGGAAAATGTTCGGAGATAAGATCAACATTCTTAAAAGTGCCTCAAGGCTCAATATTTGGGCCTGCTTTGTTCCTCATGTACATAAATGATGTATGCAAAATTTTGAAGCTTTGTAAAATTGTCATGTTTGCCGATGATACTTTAAAATACAATTTGTGGGAAGAGATGTGTTAACTTCAGCTCAGAAATTACAAGAAGATCTCGATAGCATATATATCTGGTTCAAAGTTAAAAAACTTAAGACGGATGTTCAAAAGACGAAGGCGATGTTATTTAAAACTCATTGCAATATGAACTGAATTTAAAAACATAGAACGAGTAGATCAAATTAAGAACTTATGTATATGTCTGATAAAATAGATCAGTATTTAAGGTTGGATAAACATGTGGACTATGTTGTTAAAAAGATATCCAAAAGAGTGCAATTTTTTGAAAGAACCAAAGTAAACTAGACATTAATGCATCTATTAGACTATTAGAGTATATAATGTTATATTCTGATGTTATGTTTAGTTTTAAATTGTAATCGCTAACCAAGTACTTTAAATATTTGAAGTCGTCTTTATTGGTTAAGCGTTAAGCGTGGTAGAAGTTCTTTTCATTTTTCCAAAAATGATAATTGGAGATTTGCCTGGTTATTTTAATGGTTTAATTAGATAATATGTCAAGGTAAAGTCCATCCATATCAATTTAAAAGTATGAATAATTTGCGACTCCCTAAATATAGAAATGCAATAACACAAAATAATGTAATATTAAAGGCTTTTAAATTTTTAATTCTTTGCCAGAACATTTTAAATTTCAAACAAACTTGTAATATACAAGGGCAATGTAAATTAATGTGTAAAAAATAATTTTTGAGATATTTTAATTTATATGTAATATAAATGCTAAATAAATAAATACAATCAATATAATACAATACAAAAATTGAGAACAATCAATTTTTAAACCCTGGAGAACTTAAGCTGCCAAAAACAAATCTGTCAAAACAACGTTTTCCTACCACCATCCACATTCATCAAAAACAACTGATTTTTTGGCGCAAAACATTCGATGAATTTTAATGATCGGTATTTTTCTCGAAAAGTTAACTCTCCAAATTTATTTACTTATTTCAGGATTTAAATTTATTGAAAAATACAAGCATGGTTCTGGAGTTAAAACCTTAACCTTAAACGCTTAACCTCAAAACTAGACCTATAAGTGTTTTGTTTTAAATGTACTCGTACCTACCTGCTTAATAGTTTAAAACATTTTTTCAAATTGAAAAGTTGAAAACCTAAACCGCGAAAATTATACGTCATTAATCTGCCAAAGTATTGAAACTTAATCCATCAATAGTGATGTTAAATGCCTTTCAAGAAACAAGTTCGTCTTATATTGTAAAAAACCATTACACATTGATGCATTTGTGAATAGGTTTCTGTTTAAAGTTTCAAAAGCAAGCAATATCAATATCATTTATTATTTATACAACTTTCTTACATTCACTTGTGTGAGAACGAAGGAGTTATGAAATATTTTCTTTAGAAACAAGGTGTAAGCCACCAATCAATTGACAAACTAAGTGGCAATGAATTTGATAAAAAAAAAATACCCGTGCACTTTAAAAGCTATCACAAATGTCATCTCCAGCAGAGGCACCAATCATAGCTGCGAAACATTTCTCACCAGGAACTGATTAAAAATTCAAATCAATCAATGAAAGTGATACCGAAGTTATAGAAACTATCGTCGAGGGATATTCCTCGTTATTAAGGACTGATGGAACGGGCTATGTCTTAAAGGGTTTTTCAGTATGGTTGAAATGGAATAAAACAAGCTGTGTGTGAGGAATTAACAACATTTATTTATTTAAATTTATTTTTATTTAAAAGGCTTCATGCATGCTATTATGTATGCAATACGACATCGTTCAAGTGCCAACCACCTCGGCTCCTTACGGTGGCACCGATTAGAGTAGTCCAATTTTCAATGACTCTTCCACATACATCCGGCTGAATTTGAGCGATGACCTGTGTTACTCGTAGCTCACCTCAAGGGCATCGGTCTTATCGGTGGCTTATTTGCGGTTTCAGGGAACCCCACGAGAAAAAGTCCAGTGCAGTCAAATTCTATAACCGTGATGGCCAATTCACGTCACCTCTGCGAAAAATAACCTGTCCCTCAAATCGCTCATACAGAATGTCAATCGTGGCATCAGCTTTATCGTACGTAGCGATGTGTTGTTTGAACCACATTTCATCTAGAACCGCATGGTCCAATTTTGGCTATATGAAATTGGTTATCATCGTTCTGTAGTGCTCGTCATTGACGGTGACTGCCTCACCAATAAGTTCCACATCAAACATCAGTTGGATATTGTATGGGCGTAGGCCCAAATCTGGATGAAAAGTTCGCCAAGTTGAATTCTGCGGAAGGTCTAGTTCTTGTGCACGGCGAGTAATCGACTGCATCTGGTTCTGCTTCGCCCTTTCACGGAGAGTGGTAATGTTCTTGACCGATCCTGTGTTCCATTGACGGTGGCTGATTTATTACCAAATCGGCAGTCTCAAATTTGGCCACCAAACGTCGACTGCGAAGGGCCACCGCATCCACCGTAAAATGGGCGCAACCTTTGCACTAACAAACATTCATTTCGATAATTAAGTGTTATCCTTTGGACGTGCTGTTCAAGCGTGTAGCTTCCCACTGTGATTTGGAATCAGTAACTGAAAAATAAACAACAGATTTGACAGATATCACCAAATCATCATGGCCACCATAGGCCGCCAAAATCTACCTGTGCCAACTGAAGAAAGCCCAAAGTAATTTAACTAATTCAAAGTTTTAAAGCCAAAAGTATTGAAAATATTAAAAATAGATTATAAGGCGCAAAATATTAGTCGAATTAGTACGATCGGTTTTAGTATGAAACTTGGTTAAAATGAGGATTTTGAAAATTTTATCGAATTTAAAACCAGCAAATGGCTATTTAATTTTTTTTGCTATCCTGCTAGCTTCATATGACTCTGACATCTACAAACGTCAAAAAGGTCTGTTTACTAAGAATTTTGCACGAACTGTCATTGTGTTCAGAAGCAATTAAGTGGGAAAAAATAGCCTTAAGACGGTATCTACTAGTTAGAAAATATTTATAATTAAGAAAGAGTTAGTAAATAACTTTAAAGTTGGGAAATTGTTAAGTAGTATCATATTATAAGTTAGCACTAGGCTTAATAATAAATAAGTATTTTTCGGATTATCCGCGTTATTTGAAATTTAATATGAGTGCAATTTAGGACTCACTCCGAACGTTTCGCATCAAATTGCATCAAATAACGCGGATAATCCGAAAAATACTTATTTAGTATGTCCAACAACCGCGAAAACCTTAAAAGTTATATAGCACTAGGCTGTTTTAAATTTTTATTTAAAAATCAATCAAACCGAAAGTCCGAAGATACCGGTTCAACTCGAAATGTCTTACTTTGTGAATTTTGGCTTGGATACAATTTGCCAGGTCATCAAGCCATCTCCACCTTAGGACTGCATTATTCTAATGCCTGCCTCCAACGAGTCAATTTATCAAAAGTCTAGTAACCTTTGAAAAATAACCTGTAACAATGTATCCCGTCAGTAGTCAGCACCAAATAATAGAAACAAAAAGCAACAAAATTAATTAATCGAAAAAAAAAAACAAAAACAAACATTTCGGTGTTATAATCTGTTCGCAGCTTCCTACGGGATTAGTAAATAAACTAAAAACAACAATAGGTTTCTGATCATTTGACGAAACCCTATTGATTTATGTATGTTGGGCTCGTATTGAAAGCTCCAATATTTCATCCCCAACAAAAAACAAAAAAAAACAACTTCAACACACGAAACCAACACAAATCGGTAGACGAAAATAAGGACAACGAACCGCAGTCATGTCCTCGTAAGCGATGTGTGGGTGTCGGAACTTAATATAGATATATTATATTCGTAGATTTATATCTTTTATCTTGCTCAGTGGTTCGAAAATGATATGTTTCATAAACAAGATGAAACCCAAAAGTTTGTTTCGTGCCGACAGGACTGTTGCTTGGGGCGGAGGTAAAGGACTTACATTGACAACCTCGCATCGAATTAGTCAAGTGAAGATGAGATGATGACAACCAGGACGATACGATGTCTTGATTTCGGAGGCGTTTCCCTGGAGCTGTTTTTCTACATAATAAAATAAAGGGAGTAATGGCAAAAACTTCTTGCAATAAGCTCCAATTAAAGGGTCTTATGTATAGTCTGTGGGCAGACTATAATGAGGATGTTGATTATAATTAAATAAAAAAGGCTTTTGTTATTTTTATTGAATAATTGACTTTGATGTTTTTGTTGTTCTTAAAAATCTCTATTTGAAATTGTCTACATCTATCATTAGGTTAGCTTTTGTTGTATTTTTATTTTTCTTTTTAAAACTTTTTCTATTATTGCATTCATTTGAAAAGTAAGCTCAACACAGTTAGGGCATTATTTTATATTATTTTTGAAAACCAAAAAAAAAAGAAAAGAAAAACAAACAAACAGAAGTGAAGACCCTGCGACTGCAGAAAGTTTTTCTCATAAAAGTTTGCCGTATATTTCATGCAATGTTTTCTGTTGTGGACATCAAATCGACTCTAAAACTTTGCAAATTCCGAATACCTTATAACGTCAATTAGGAATGTTTTGTTTTTCAACAAAAAGGTTTAGATACGAGTCGGGTATGTACGAGTATGTATTTGATAATTCGTTTTTTTTCTACAAAGTGATTTTGGTTTTCTAATAAAATCACCGGGCGGGAAAACTTTCAAAGTTAAGCTGAAATTCGAAAATTCTACATTACTGAAATACATCAATTAGGAAGTTATCTAATTGGAATTGTTGAATTATTGCTTCAAAATAGGCTTTAGCTGACGCTTGGCCATAGAAAATTTTGGCACTTCAGCAGGAGGATTTTATTTTGCATTATCAACTAATAAATTATAATAATTAAAGCTATAAGCCTGATAGACCTTAGGTGTTCTAAATGCAACCTGAATTACATGGCACTATTTTGGTAGATTTGCAACCGATAGGTCTTTAAGCCCTTATTTCAGTTTGTGCATTCCTTTCGTTTATGACTAAATAACAATGCAAGCCAATCAATTAATTCAACAAATTTGAAAAACAAATTAAAAAAAAAACAAATGGAGGAATGATTTGCACGGACTTGCCCTTCTATAAAAACATGTAAGTTATCAGCGAAATATTTTTATATAAAAATATGAACATTAATATTTTTTTCTCGCAAGATCACATGATACTTTTCTTGCATGATAGTTTTCTTGCATGATTATTTTATCGCATGATAGTTTTTTCGTATCATAGTTTTCTCGTTAGATAATGACAGATTTCTCGCAAGATAGTTTTCTAACATGATATTTTTATCACATGATAGGTTTTTCGCATGATAGTTTTCCCGCATGACAGTTTTTTCGCATGATAGTTGTCCCGCAAGACAGTTTTCTGCCACTACAGTCGACGGTTTTTTCGCATGACAGTTTTCTATCTTGAAAGTTTTCTTGTATGATAATTTAAGCACATGACAGATCTCTCGCAAGATAGTTTTTTTGCATGTCAAATTTCTCGCATGATAGAGTACTCCTATGACATTTTTTATCGCGTGATAATTGTCTCACATGACGTTTTTCTTGCATGATAGTCTTATCACATGATATTTGTCTTGCATAATAGTTTTTTCGCATGATAATTTTCTCGCATGACAGTTTTCTCACATGATAAGTTTTTTCGTATAATAGTCTTTTCGCATGAAAGTTTTCTCGCATGAGAGTTTTCTCGCATGAGAGTTTTCTCGCATGACAGCTTTTTCCCAAGACAATTCAATTCAATTTTGTTTTATTGAACATACTATTTACAATTTGGCTTACAACCAATAAGATGCTACGTATGCATGAAAATTTACATTCGTTGGCTACTACGGGGCCTAACTATATACAGTGACTTAAGTTTAATTATTTTTATATAAAATTTACATGACGAAAAAAAATTTAATTTGAAAGGTCGGTTGACTGTATTGTCCTCAGGGTGTTCATTCCTGGTTGTCAGTGTTTTTCCCAAGACAGTTTACAGTTTTCTCGCATGATAGTTTTCTCGCATAATAGTTTTCTCGCATGACAGTTTTCTCTCATAATAGTCTTCTCGCATGATAGTTTTCTTGCGTGAAATTTTCTCACATGAGAGTTTTCCCCACGATATTTTTTTTAGCACATGATAGTTTTCTTTCGTGATATGACTTACCTTAATATTTTGTAAGCTCATTTACATGATTATTATTCCCTATGAACAGAATTGTTTACGTCAGATTCAAAGTTCATATAATTTGTTATTTTTTATTTATATCCAAAAACACTTTGATTCAAAATCACTTGTTATTCAAATATTAATTTGATTAAGGGTGGCTATGGTTTTTATAGTTTTTTTGTTACTATGTTGATTATTATTTTTATGTGAAATAAATTCATTCTTTTGTCAAACTTTCAATTGGAAACAACGTTTCGATATTATTTTTTTCCTTGCGACTCCGTCGAAGGAATTTGTGAACCAGCGCAAACAGGGTCAATTCGCACCCGCACATTTTTGGTCCAACGAGCCATATAAGAAGAACAAACTACGTTTATATCTCTTATTCCTGGACTCTCCAGCATTTTCAATCCTTTTTCAAGAATTAATTCCACGTGTATAATATCTCTCCGAGAACATTCATACAACACCAGGAAGAATTAAATTCTGTTCAAACTGAAAATCAAATATTGTATTCAGCAACTGCAAGCCGCAAACCTTGGAGAACTTAATATTCATGTGCATTTTCTTCAATTTGCACTCAAACATCAAGATTTCACATCATCAATCAATTTATCTGCAAGTTCGTAGAAGTCATAAAAATTGACGAAGATATAAAAGAACCGGAATTTTCAAACTTTCAAGTCCTTCAACAACAGAAGACATCAAGAACCATATTGTATATACATAAATATTTCATAAATTTCTGTTAATATAATCAGGTACGTACATATTATAGTTATCAAAAATAAGTGCAAGTGAGATTTTGCTTACGTATAATAACTGCATTATATAAAATCAAAAAATAAGGTTGTTTGTGATTTTGAATAGTGATTCAATTTTTAGTATAATTCATAATAATTTACAAAAAGTTACGGTATCACATGCCTTTCTGTGTTTAATATCAGGTGCAATTTAGTGTCATTCCACCCACCAGAACACTTTTCTTGCCATCTTCTGGTGTTTCATTTTAGTTCATTATTCTTTTTGAAACATAATCATAATTTTATTTAACATGACGGCATTAAATGATTTCATTATTGCTAATGATGACCTTGTGGTATTTAAAACAAACTATCAAGAAATAATTCTTAGTGATCAAACAGAAAGTTCCTTAGAAGCTTATAATATAGAACTTAACAATCTTTGGTCTAATGTTAAACGATGTTATGCGTTATGTCTTCAGCCTAACTCATTACAGGATGACGCAGGCGATGATGACAATCTTTCTTTAGTAAAAGCTAAATATCGATCTTCATCTACAACCTATATTCACTGCTTAGCAGATATAATCGAAAATCACAAAAAACTTAAGATTATCAATAGTAATAATGTAAATACTTCGCCTATGACTTTTAATTCATCTTCTGCTCCCTGCATCAAGGTTCCTGCATGTGACACACAAACATTCGCTGGTGATTATTTGACGTGGCCATCCTTTAGGGATATGTTCACGGCCGTCTACATTAATCACCCGAAACTATGTTCTGTACAAAAGCTTTTTCACCTACGTGCGAAAACAACCGGGGAAGCCTTAAATATAGTTTCGAAATTTCCCCTAACATCTGACAATTTTGTACTAGCTTGGGCTGCTCTCGCAGATCAATACGAAAACAAGCGTATTTTGGTAAACAACCAACTCAAAACTTTATTTAATTTGCCAACAATAACTTGCGAATCCAGTAAACAAATAAAGGATATTCAAAGACTTATTAATGATGCTATATCGAACCTAGAAAATCATAAAGTATCAACAGAGTCCTGGGACCCAATTTTAGTTTATTTGTGTTCAAGTCGGCTACCAGAAAATACACTTTCTTTGTGGGAACAATCCATTAATAAACCATGCGATATTCCTACATGGAAAGAAATGGATTTATTCTTAACAAATCGCTATCGTGTACTGGAAACTGTTTTGGATATCAAATACCCTGGAAAACTTCCTACTACTAACGTCCCTAAACCTGCCAAGACATTACAACGCAAAACTTTTCATGTTCAAACTAATAATAATTTACAATGTAAGCTTTGCCAAAGTAATCATCATATCCGATTTTGTCCAAAATTTATGAAAATGTCAATTAATGAGAGATATGCAAAAGTCAAATCTTTAAAGATCTGTGAAAACTGTTTATCTCCAACGCATTTATCTATCGATTGCCGAAGCAAATACTCTTGTACACAGTGTTCACAACGACATCATACTCTATTACATGGAAATAAAACCTCAGGTTCTAATACGTTTGGTAACCCAAATTTAGTACAAGAATTTCAACCTTCTATAAGTCACCAAAACACTTCAAACCCATCCATACAGTCCACTCCTAATTCAGTTAAGATCCAATCTTATGTTTCACGACATAACAACAAAATATTATTGGCAACTGCTCTTGTAGAATTACAACATAAAGGTGAACAATTTACTCTAAGAGCATTAATTGATCCCGCATCAGAAGTAACTTTTATAAGTGAAAAAATACAGAAAAGTTTGAATCTTCCAATAAAACCTATCCAAGCTTCAATATCTGGTATGAGTGATGTCGTAACAGCAACCTCCTCTAAGTTGTGTTCATTTATGTTAGGTTCCAAATATAACCAAAGGACTATAACAGCAACAGCTTTTGTATTGAAACAACTAACAGGAAATCTCCCCTCATGTGAGATATACCCAACAGACATCAATCCAATAGATTTTGATCTTGCAGATCCTTTCTTTTATGAAAGTTCTAAAATTGATTTGGTTATTGGTGCAGACCTATATCCTTCTATTGTCATAGAGGGAGTCAAAAAAAACATTTTCGGTTCTTTGCTAGGACAAAACACTGTTTTTGGTTGGATCCTTTCGGGACCCCTTCAAACAAAAAATGATGTTAAAAGTTACTCGACTTTTTTATCACATTGCAATGAGGTTTCCCTCAACCAACAAATTTCAGAATTTTGGAAAATTGAGGAAGTACCTGAATCCAAAAAGCTTACCACTTCTGAGCAATACTGCGAAGATTACTATTCTGCTACTACTAGCAGAGATATCGATGGTCGTTACGTTGTTAAACTTCCATTTAAACAACCAACTCCAATACTTGGCCGATCTAGAGACATCGCTCTTAATCAGTTTAAACGCAATGAAATACGCTTATCCAAAAAACCAGACTTTCATTCGCAATACAACGATGTGCTTCAAGAGTATGTTGATCTTCGTCACATGCACAGGGTTCCACCCAATGAAGAATACAAAAATAATGATATCTCTTCATATTATATGCCACATCATGCTGTAATTAAACCTGAAAGCGTTAGCACAAAGGTACGGGTAGTATTCAATGCCTCTAACTCTACGAGTAATGGTACGAGTCTTAACGATATTTTGCACCCTGGTCCTGTATTACAATCAGATTTAATGACGCTTATTCTTCGATGGCGATTTTTTAAATACGTTTTCAATGCAGACATCGAAAAGATGTACCGCCAAATCAAAGTAGATCCTGAACATACTGCATATCAAAGGATCTTATTCCGGATTTCGTACCAAGGTGAAATTGATGACTATGAACTTAATACGGTAACGTTTGGGGTCAATTGTGCTCCATATCTTGCTCTTAGAACACTGAAAAGGCTAGCTGAAGACGTCAAATATACCTTTCCACTTGCTTCTAAAGTCTTACAGAAGGATTTTTACGTTGACGACGTATTATCTGGAGCACATGACCTTGAAACAGCCTTACGCATTCAAAATGAGCTTATAAAAGCATTAAGTTCAGCTGGATTTTCACTCCGAAAATGGACAGCAAACTGTACTGACCTGATTTCTGGTTTTCCACTGTCTCATCTTTATAATGAAGATCTTTTAAAATTCGAAGACAAAAGTATTACAAAAACTCTAGGTGTGCAGTGGAATGCTAAGACAGATTCGTTTCAGTTTTCTGTAGAAAATTTCGAATTTAAAACAACAAAAAGAGCTGTACTTTCAGTAATAGCTCGATTATTTGACCCAGTTGGATGGTTATCTCCGGTAATCATTACAGCAAAAATTATAATGCAGCAAATCTGGAAGGATGGGACGTCTTGGGACCGAAGTCTTATGCCCCTAACGTGTCATCGCTGGAAGGATTTTTTTGATAACTTTTATCAAATTGAGTTTATTAAAATACCTAGATGGATTCAGTATACTCCTAATCCAAACTCAATTCAAATCCACGGATTTTGTGATGCGTCCGAGAGTGCTTACTCTGCCGCCTTGTATTTACGTATTCAAAATGAAAATGATGATAACCAATGGGTAACTCAGCTTCTGTGTGCTAAAAGTAAAGTTGCACCTGTGAAACAAATTTCACTTCCAAGACTGGAATTATGCGGTGCTTTACTTCTTTCAAATCTTGTGAAAAATGTTCTTCCAGAACTCAATTGCGAAAACTACGAACTCTTTCTTTGGACAGATAGCTCTATTGTTCTATGTTGGCTTGAAAAACCATCCTGTACTTGGGCTACATTTGTTGGTAATAGAGTAACTCTTATACAAGAAAATACATCTCATGCCAAATGGATGCATGTTCGTTCTTCTGATAACCCAGCCGACCTAGCTACTCGAGGATTGACTCCAAATCAGTTGAAGGAAAGCAGTCTCTGGTGGAATGGTCCATCATGGCTTAGCCAGTCAGAACAGTTTTGGCCAAGATCAATATTTACATATCCAAAGGAAAATGATTTGGAAAGAAAACCAGTTAAGTCAAACCATACGAATTTGAACATTAACAACATAGAAAATATAATAAGACAGTGCTCGTCTTTGACTGAGGCAACACATTCAATAGCTTACATGCTTCGTTTTTTCCACAGGACTCATCCAACCCATAAACATGAGTTACATAGTAGTTCGGAAGATTTAACTCATGAAGAAATTCTTGAGGCAAAAAATCTCATCATACGATTATCGCAATCTATGTATTACCCAACTGAATATTCCCTACTCTTAAAAGGAGAACAATTATCATTAAAAAGTCCTTTGGCCAATCTCAATCCTATGATTGATTCCAACAAAATCCTACGGGTTAACGGTAGATTGGCTAACTCATCTCTTTCTTATAATGAAAGGTATCCAATAATTCTGCCATATCAGGCACATATCACAGAACTAATCATTGACTTCAATCACGAAACATCATTGCATGGTGAAAATCAGTTGCTTTTGCGTTTGACACGGTGTGAATATTGGGTTCCGAGACTGAAAAACCTAGTCAAAAAGGTTATTCGAAAATGCAAAACTTGTAGAATCCATAAGAAAGTGATGCGCCAGCAAATTATGGCAGCTCTTCCGCCAGAAAGAACAGAAATTTCATTGCCTTTTATAAACACTGGTGTGGATTTTGCTGGTCCTTTTACCCTCAAGTCCTTTACAGGTCGTTACTGCCGCTTATCAAAAGGATATGTGTGCCTATTTGTTTGTTTTTCTACAAAAGCAATTCATTTGGAAGCTACCAGTGATCTGTCAAGTGAATCTTTTCTAGGAGCCTTAAGTCGTTTCATTGCTCGTCGAGGAATGCCAAAAACAATTTTCTCCGACAATGGAACTAATCTTGTTGGCGCTAGTAAGATAATTGCAGATGATTTTCAGTCTTTTATAAATTCACTTCCTTCTATCACTGCCGAAAAATATAAAGACTATAATTTGGAATGGAAGTTCATACCTCCCGGTGCACCGCACATGGGTGGTCTTTGGGAAGCTGGAATAAAAAGCTTTAAAAAGCATTTCAGAAAGATTGCAGCGGATCATAAGTACACATTTGAGGAGTTTACTACGCTTTTAGCTAAGATTGAAGCCTGCCTCAATTCTAGGCCAATTTCGTCAATTTCAGACAACTCAGAAGACATTCTACCTCTTACTCCAGGACACTTTCTCCGAGGTGGACCTCTCTTAGCTCCACCCCAACCAGACTTAACTGATTCTTCTCTCAGCTCTATAAACAGATGGAAAAAACTCACTATACTATATCAACAATTCTGCCTTAGATGGAAAAATGAATATTTAATGGAGCTTCAGAAGCGTCATAAGTGGAAACAACCCAAAGAGGATGTCAAGGAAGGTGATTTGGTGGTAGTGAAAAATGAAAATCTACCTCCAAATAGGTCGCATTATAAAGGTATATCGTGGTATTGATGAACGAGTTCGCGTTGCTGATATTCGAACACAGCACGGTATTATTACTCGTCCAATTGTTAAAATTTGTGTTCTGCCCTTCGATTGAGGAGCCTATTCATATTCCAAACTCATGTTAAGGTAATGGTAATAGTAAACGATTCTTCTATTCCTTGCACTAATTTTATATTATAATATGTTCGTTTTACTGTAATTTGTTTTTATGTTTATATAATTTATCTTAAAATCTTGGATACAACCACTTGTTTTATTAAATATTAATTGCTTAAATATTTCTTAACATAATTCCATTAACTTTCAAAATGCTACCTTCTTTTAATTTTTTAATTTTGCAACATGCGTTGTTGCAAGGCGGCCGGAAATGTTTACGTCAGATTCAAAGTTCATATAATTTGTTATTTTTTATTTATATCTAAAAACACTTTGATTCAAAATCACTTGTTATTCAAATATTAATTTGATTAAGGGTGGCTATGGCGGTCAGCCATCAGACGAATAGGGGGAACAACATGTAGCATACGAAAACATGCACGTGCCGTAACTATTCGGGACTGGTGGAAGTGTGATCATAGCCTCTCCGCGGCGGCCGCTAGAAACAAGCCTTTTAAAAAAGGTTTGGCTAATATGATCAGGCTGGTTCCTCAGGTTGGCGACAGGTTAATTCCCTGTCCCGTAAAACTAAAAGAATTACGAGACCGACAACAAGCCTCGGAAACGGACTGATCTCACGACGACAACCCACGCAAAGAAAAAGGAATAACGATTTACGAATTTTCTTATGGAACGTACGATCGCTCTATAGAGCTCGAGCTGCTCAGCAGCTAGCCGATGCCCTGTCAAAGTATAAAGCTGACATAACAGCTCTTCAAGAAATCAGATGGACAGGGAATGGTGTTTTACAGAAGAAAGAATATGACATATACTACAGCTGTCATACAAAACACCATGTGCTCGGGGTAGGCTTCCTAGTCAGCGAAAAAATGAAGTCTACTATCATCGGCTTTAACGCTATAAGCGAAAGGCTATGCACCCTTCGCGTGCGAGGCAAATTTACGAACATCAGCCTCATTAACGTTCACGGACCTACGGAGGAGTCCTCAGACGAAGAAAAAGAGACTTACTACGAACAAGTCGAGAGGGCCCTCAATGCCTGTCCAAGGTATGATGTTAAAATCATCCTTGGGGATTTGAACGCAAAAATAGGTCGGGAGCCGGTATTCAGGCATTACGCAGGCACCCATAGTTTGCATGAGAACACTAATGACAATGGACTTCGAGTCTTAGAATTGGCAGCATCGAAAAACATGGTCGTTGCGAGTACCAGGTTCCCGCGTAAAGATATCTACAAAGCCACCTGGGTATCACCTGATGGAGTCACTCGTAACCAAATAGACCACGTGTTGATAGACCGTCGCCACTACTCGAACTTGATGACGGTACGAACGTACCGAGGTGCCAATATCGACTCGGATCACTATCTTGTTGGTATGGTTTTCCGAGGGCGGATTGCCTTGCGAAGACGCATTGCATCCGCCGATCAGGTTCGAATCAACACGGCTGCCCTGCGCAATGAAAACACCAGTAACACCTTTGGTAATGCGTTAGGACTCGCCCTAGAAACACCTGACTTAGGGAGAGTAAGTCCTGGAGCCAGTATGCTGGGCGTAAATGAAAAGTGGACACGTCTTAAAAATACTGTCATTAGTACTGCCAACTCCATCTTAGGCAGCAGTCGTAAAAATCGGAACGACTGGTTTGATGATGAATGCAAGCTAGCGACTGAACGTAAGAATGTTGCGTACCGAGCAATGCAACAATCTCATAGAACGCGGGCACGCGAAGAGGAATATAAAGAGCTCAGAAGAACAGAAAAACGGCTTCACAGACAAAAGAAATCAGCCTGGGAGAAGAACCTAATCTGTGAAATAGAAAACAGCCGAGAGCGAGGTCCGCACCAGGCGCGGAAGTTCGACCAATCCGCCCGAAACATGACGCAGTACACACCACGCTGCACATACTGCAAGGACGGAGAGGGAAATCTGATCACCGATCCTGAAAGCATACTGGAGCGATGGGAAGTGTACTTCAATGAATTGCTAAATGGTCAGCTCACTGCAGAAGTGGAGGCTCCACTACTTCAAGAAGAATACCCTATGTTGCCGCCACCAAGCATAGAAGAGGTTGAGAAGGCTATAGGCCGGCTTAAACAGAACAAATCCCCGGGAGCCGATGGCATACCAGCCGAATTATTTCATCACGGCGGGCCAGCCTTACGTGAAGCAATTCATGATATTATAGTGCACGTATGGGAGCAGGAAGAAATGCCAGAAGACTGGCGAAAAGGCATAATATGCCCCATACATAAGAAGGGAGATGTCACAACGTGCAGCAATTATAGAGGTATCACGTTGTTGAGTACCGCCTATAAGATACTCTCCTCTATCCTACAAGACCGGATAACCCCATACGCTAAAACCGTCATCGGACAATATCAGTGTGGTTTCATTCCAGGCAAATCAACAACTGATCAGATCTTTACCCTTAGGCAGGCGATGGAAAAATGTCTAGAATTTAACATCCCAACATACCATCTGTTTATAGACTTTAAGGCCGCCTATGATAGCATAGCCAGGGTAGAACTTTACAAAGCCATGAGAGAATTCGGCATCCCAAATAAATTGACACGACTATGTAGGTTGACCATGACCAACGTAACAAGCCAAGTAAAAATAGCCGGATTGCTATCCAGACCAATCAACATCTTTAATGGACTCCGACAAGGGGACGGTTTGGCCTGCCTCCTCTTCAACCTGGCGTTGGAGAAAGCAATCCGTGACTCTGGCACGGCAACAAGAGGGACCATCGTCAACAGGTCCAGCCAGTTACTGGCTTACGCAGACGACATCGACATCATCGGAAGAACCGAACAAGCTGTACACGATTCCTTCATCCAGATCGAGCAGGCGGCACAAAATCTGGGGCTGCACATTAGTGAAGGTAAAACAAAGTACATGGTGGCGTCGAATGCGAGAGGAACAGTTGGTCAAACAATCAAGGTAGCGGAGCACGAATTTGAAGTGGTGCAATCCTTTAAATACCTTGGGTCAATAGTAGCAGCCGATAACAATATAGAAGAAGAAATACGCGGGCGGCTTCTCAAATCCAACAGAGCCTACTATAGTCTGTCAAAGCTTTTCAAATCCAGAAATCTCACCATAACTTCAAAACTGCTGCTGTACAGGACCATGGTCCTGCCAGTACTCACATATGGATCCGAGACTTGGGTGCTTAGCAAAAGGCACTCCGACCTCTTAGCTGCGTTCGAGAGAAAAGTCTTAAGGAGAATTGTTGGCCCCGTATGTGAGGAAGGACGATTCCGGAGACGGTACAATCATGAATTGTACGCAATCTACCTAGAAGCAGATATCGTGACAAAAATTAAGCTCGGTAGACTCCGGTGGGCAGGGCACCTAGCTCGCATGAGCGAAGAGGAACCTGCTCGGAAAGTTCTTTGTGGTACATTCTATGGTAGACGACAGCGTGGTAGACCATGCTTGCGCTGGAGAGATGGCGTAGACCAGGACGCCCGAAGCCTTGGGGTGCGCAACTGGATGGCGTCGGCTAGAGACCGGGATAGGTGGAGAGACTTGTTGAAAGAGGCCAGGACCGGAACCCGGTTGTCGAGCCGATGATGATGATGATGAAGGGTGGCTATGGTTTTTATAGTTTTTTTGTTACTATGTTGATTATTATTTTTATGTGAAATAAATTCATTCTTTTGTCAAACTTTCAATTGGAAACAACGTTTCGATATTATTTTTTTCCTTGCGACTCCGTCGAAGGAATTTGTGAACCAGCGCAAACAGGGTCAATTCGCACCCGCACAAGAATAAATTTTCGAAGGTGGAACTGGATCCGACTTTAATAGGAATACTCGTAAGTGCGGTCAAGATTTAATTTTATGTCAGTTAAAGGGTTGCTTAAATGATTTACATAGAACATACATATTTAAGTGAGATTAGACCACAATGAGTGATACAATTTAAAAATTCATCAAAACAACCCTCCCAGACAAAATGTTCATAAAGGCCAGAAAACACCGAAGACACTGTAAAGTAATACTAATTGACCTCCTAAATTGTATTAAACTTTCAACATAAAAATAAATCTTTAAAAACACTCTACCTACCTTTGCGACGATAAAAAATCGATACATTTATTTAAATGCACATACACATATATAGACATGTACATAATATTTATAACATTGAGAAATTTCGTCTCTCAAAAAGGACTATAGATTGATTTGAAAGGCCCAACAAAATAAACATCTAAACATAACCTCCAGTTAACAAAAGTTCGAAAACCTAAAGGTTTTATAGCTTCCCCAAAGAGGAAGAATAAAAATTGTATTCATAATAAATGTCGGTGAACCTACACTAGAATGGGAATAATTTGTACTGGGTGTTGAAGGAGCAAGGGAATTCGATGAAGCTTTTGTAATGTGTTGCCAACGAGACGAATCTATACAATTTGTCACGAAATGTTATTGGCGTGTGTCCTTGGACTGTTAACATTTACATCTTACCTTAGCGAAATGACTTCATTTTTAAAATAATACAAATTGTATCCAACACATTAATATTGCTTTTATTTAAAGACACAGTGTGACAACACATGAATTAAGTTTTTCTTATTTTTTATCAATAGTCCATTGGAAAATTGGAAGAAAGCTGACATGTCGAAGTACTAATATCCCGATATAAGTGCTTTTGGCTGACAGTACCAACTAAATATTTATTTATTTCTTATTTTATTTATTTATATATTTTTATATGAGCTTATGTATATCTTTACAAAATTCATTAACATTTTGTGTATAATAGGCAAAAAAGTTTAAAAATATTCTTTATACGTCAAAATAAATAAACACCTCTCAGCCATTTGAGTGTGAATGTTGTTGTTTAAAGGATATACAATTTTCTATTGAATCCGAACTGATAAGATCCCAAAAACATTTTTCACGACCCGTGTAGAATTTGTCACTTCTTCGCAAGAGAAAGTGCTCCTGAAAAGAAAAAATGTTTTTTTTAGGTTAGTTGGTCTAATACTCGTATTTGTCAAACGATTAAGTCTCATATTCCAAATACAGTTCTTTTGCTATCTGTCAAGCCTAAAAGTACTAGATTCCAATTTTCGGAGGCTACACTAATAAAATAATTTACATTTTATTTTTTGATCCGGAAAACTCCGATTTGAATTTCCTCTTTTGGAGAGTCAAATTCCATTGGGGGATTGCTGCCATATTAGGGGACTAAATAATAACTGCGAAAAACAAAATTATGCTTCACTCTGGAAGAATCTTAGTGCTCTCCTGCAAGAATTACAAAATCTGTATCAAGAAAATCAATAAATAGTTTTCTTTTTTTAACCACACAAAACCACAAAACGTCAAATTTCACCCAAGGGAAGTAGGAAAAGCAACAAGAAAAAAAAAATTGAAATGTCATATTTTCAGACTATTTAAATGTTGATGAGTCGAAATTCATTTTCTAGTTAATTTATCGAATGAAATGAAACTAATAGAAATCCAAAACTGTTTTCTATTCTATCGACAGTTTGATTATCTTGCATCATATAACATTTGTGTTTCAAAACAGGGAATGTCATATTAATATTCAGTGCTGTCCCCGGAATCGATTACCGAAAAGTCAATCATTATAGGGGTTTTTCATTTTTAATTCTCAGAGCTAAGCCTGAGTTGTCAACAAAAAAAATACTGTGTTTATTTTTTAGTTCAGAGTCTTTAAAACTTCGAATTTTTGTTTCTTATTGCGTTCAGAACATTTTTAGAGCGCCATCAAGTTCAGAATAACATTCTTAGTAAATGCAGTAAAATTCCAAGCTCAACAAACTAACTGGCGTTAAATAAAGACATATAAGAGTGAACAAATAATTTTGGTACTGAAAATAAAATTAATAAATGTGTATTCAAAAACATGAATACGTTTTTGTTTTTTAACAAGTTCTCAAATCGTACGTACACGTCAATCTTTATGATTTACGCGTCCATACATAATATTTGACGTTGATGTTGGCTTATGCGTGCATAAGTCAACTTTGGCTATGTGGAGTACTTTAACAACCATAAGCAACTTTTGCGTTGGTTTTAGACATTAGTCGTTTTTTTTATTTTATACTTTATTTCATAACAATATTTTTAAACACTATAATAAATACATAATAATAAAAACGAATTTCTACTCGTTCACTTGAATAAATTATTAGAAAGAAATAGCTGAGTAAAATCTTTTATCTTTTGCAATATAGAGTTGGAAGCACTTATTATGTTGTAGGGGAAGATGGCCTTAAATGGCCTACCAAGGCAAAATGGCCCCCTTGCTAGAAATTGTAGAATCGAACAGAATTAGAAGGTTTTGGTAACACAATTCTTTAGTTTATCTGGCATCATCGACATATAAGAAATATTAGCAACTTCAAGCTATTGTTTGAAATTTTACAGGTCAAACTGTCTCTAGCCATCTACAAAAGTAGAACCAATAAAATGTTGACAAAAACAATTATAAAAAACATTGAATTTTGGTCAAAACAGAAAATGGATGTATGTATGTAAGTATTAAGTATATCTTATTAATTATCTGAAATTTGTTGCCCTATAACTATTTCAGTTTTTTCGGAATTAAAACTTAAATAAAAAAAAAACCTAAATGGGCAAAATGGCCTACTAAGCACTCGCCTAAAATGGCATAGTGTGCCATTTTATACTTTAAGTGAAGTTGTTTTAAATGAATTGCTGATTTTTATTTTTTTTTTTTGAGTATTTTTAATGTTTATTTTACTTTGAACTGTGATTTGTTTCAAATAAAGTTTAAAATAAATTGAAAATGATTTTTGGTTTACTTGCTTAGTTGGTTTACTTGCAAGGGTAAAATGGTATACCAGTATGGCAGTATGCCATTTTACCCGAACAATTTTGAACGTTGGAATTTGAAGAGTTTTTGAAAATTAAATACTTTTTGAAGGGGTTTTTGTATGGTTACATACATGCAGTGTACCTGCGAAGCTTCATATATTTATGAATTTTTGAATATTACAACAACAACTTGAATGAACTACCACTACTGTTGTAATATTCAAAAATTCTTAAATACTTTTTTAAACTTATTAAACTCGTAAAGCAAAAAAATGTAAGCGTTATTGATTTAACTTTGGAAAGAATATAACATTTGAGTTTAAATGTCACTTTTTTGCGAGATATGAAATATTTTCCTTAGGGGGTGCCATTTAAGGCCACTTTCCTCCACAATTAAATCAAATAGTTTTATAGAGGGGGAAACAATAGAAGCTTAAAAATAGAAGGAAAAGATTCAATATTATATTACAAATAATTTCAAAAGTACACTCAGAGAAAAAAAGAGTATAATTAAGGAGAAACATACTTAAACTGACAAATTTCAAACTTCTTTTCATCGCAAATATGTTTATACTATATTTAAGAACGGCGGATTTGAATCAATATTAAAGCATTCTTTCTTTAAGTAGCTTGATTCTTAAGTTAAGAACGAACAGAAAATTAAAGTTTAAAACCAGAAATTCTTAAATTAAGCGCCCGTAGTTCTTATTCTGATATCGGGGCATTATGAATTTAAGAACACGTTTCTTGAAATAAGAAGGTACAATTTTGTAATTTAAGATTGTTTCTACTTTCTCTAACCTTTCGAATTACGCAGGTACTCGTACCTTGGAATCAAGTCAAAATAAAAATCGTAATTATGTGTTGTTTCTTTATTAAAAGTTTATTAAACCCAAACAAACATGAACATAAGAAATAATTCATAGATGAAAATCTTACCAAGCAGCGACAAGAGGATTTGCTTGATTGCCCCTGGCTGTTAGGAGTATAAGCACATGAATTTCTCCGAGAATCTGTTGTTAAAAACCAAGAGTTAACTTTAGAGTCAATGGATAGAATGTCATCGTCAATGTTGTGCTAAAAAAATATCCGTTTAATTGTTAATTTATACGACTCATAGAAGTACTTACATTACAAGGGATTTTTTTTCATAGAAAAAGCTTTTCCCTGAATTCTGCCCTTAAGCCCGTGTGCTGAATGGTAAGTAAATCTTCCTTTGATAAATATGGAAGACTTTTGTAAGTAATATTGGAGTCTATATTTTATGTAAATAATAAAAGAGAATTATTACTTGATTTCTAGAGCCCAGATAGCTGATAATGCATATGCGCGTTGTGCAATGTCCGACATGAATATGTCTATTAAATCGAATTGTTTAAACAGATCTAACAGCTTTTCTGTATGTTCACTGTCCTTATTGTCCACTTGATCTTGAACAATGTACACAATTTCACAATTTTCTTCCTGCTCCATTTTACCACCGACCGCATGAAGACACAATAACACAATGTTCAAGAAATGTGATATGTGAGTAAATTTCATGCAAGACATAACAGTAAACTTAAGCACGGATTTTTTTGTTTTGATGATATAGAAGCAGGGTTCGGACTTTACTTCGATCGAAGTAGATCTACTTCGATTTTGAGAAAAAAATTTAATCTACTTCCCTACTTCTCTTTTCTATGATCTACTTCTCTTTGAAATTCTAAACCAACACATTTAAAGACAGCGCTGATCACTCTGCATTACATAAAAAACAAGTTTATGAATCATTTAAACGTAAGCACTGTGGAAAATTTAATGTTTTTGAGATCACTTTCAGAAAAACGTAAAGATATTTATGAGCCACCTATTGAATTGATAAAATTCGTACAAGTTCGTTGATGGAAAATTTACTTTAAAATAGTTATGTTTAATTAAAATTTTTTTAAAAATCTGAAATCAGAATTTACTTATATATGTTATGTTTATATAATTTAATTTCCTAAAACTACTTCGAAAATTTTAGATCTACTTCAGTTTTTTTCCGTATCTACTTCAAAAATTTAAAACCTAAGTCCGAACCCTGTATAGAAGTCATTTTAACTCCGTTCATTCTTATATTGAGTACTTTTAGGATAAAATAAGAAAACGCGGAGTTAAATTGAGTATGTTATGTTAAGAAGGATCGCGTTCTTAAATTCAATCTACATAAATATGCTCAAAATAAGACTTCTATTTTTCTCTGGGTGTATAAGTTACAGTATTGAATTTAATAAAGCAGCAATTACAGAATGGTTAAATGAAAATAGCGCCTTAGAGGAAGAAATTCAAGACATTTGAACAGTTCAAAACTGATAGCCCTACGATTATTTTTAGAAATGATTCTTATTGCTTGCTTCTGCTTTATTAATAATGGTTCAATTATTAACTTCCCATAGGGAGTTATTGTAATCGGTCCGATTTGTCAAATTGGAATTTTTGACATTTCTCGACGTTTCAAGGTCCCTAGAGGCTATATCAATCATTTTTAGAGAGATGTCTGTGTGTGTGTGTACGTACGTTCGTACGTGCGTACGTTCGTACGTTCGTACGTCCGTACGTTCTCGTACCATTTTTCGTCGTCGATATCTCAAGAACGAGTAAGGATATCGACTTCAAATAAATTTTGTTTAATAGATAATAAATTCGAAAGAGGCTGAAAGGGCGTTTATTAAAATTCATTGAGCAGTTTTTTCACTATACCGGTTTAAAAAAAAAGTAAAAATTTTGGTTAGTTTCAAATATCTCACGAAAAACTAATGCTATTGATTTCAAATAAAATTTAATGTACTCATTATAAGGTCATACAGATTTGGTATGAATTTGGAAAAAAATTAACATACCGTTATTTTTTTAAATAAAAAAAAAAACTGAAAAAAAAATTTCATAACCCAGATATTCTAAGAACGGAAAACAATTTGAAACTCAAAATAATTTTATTTTACGAAAAATAATGTGTTTGACAACTGGTGAAAATTTCAAAAAAAATCAGCTTACAGTTTTTTTACAAAAAATAAAAAACTATATAAAATTCTATTGAAAATTGGTAAAAATTGTTTTTCGACTCAAATTTCTCGAGAACTAGTAGTGATATTGACTTCTAATTTAGTTTATTTTATACATAGTATAATTTCGTACAATTGGTAAAATGTTGACAAATATTGAATTAATAGTTTTTTTTTTTTTTAATAAAAAACTATTAAGAATTCTAGTGAAAACTATAGTTAAAATTGTATTTCAAGTCGAATTTCTTGGGAATGAACACCGATAGTGCCTTCTAAAGTATGTTGGTTTATACATCGATACCTTCCCGTAAGAATGTATACTAAGCGACATTTCTAAAATTGTTCAGGAAACGAAAAAAACGAAGAAAGTTCTAGTTGAATCATAGTGTGCTAAGAGACAATTTTGGTTAAACTAAGTGACATCTAACAAAATTTTTTGGTGCTCACGACAATGAGATCTTTATTAATGTCGCTTAGCATAATTTTTTTGGCGGATAATACAAATTTCAGGGGGCAACATTATTTTAATGAGAAAACATACAGAACTGAAATAATAAAGTAATTTCTATAATATAATACATAATTTTATAATTTTACGAGTATTATCAACTTAGTTTTTAGAAGAATGTATGTACTGTACATACGTATATGAATAAGGTTGTTCAGTTGTACCCAAGTCCCACATATTCAAATTCCATTAATAGCTATGGTAAAATTGAAGAAAACGTCACAATATGTTTTTATCTAAATATAAAGTTTTCAAGACCACAAATGGGAAGTTATCAGTGTGGGTCGCACCCAGCCTCTTTTTTTGAAATAAGCAGGGTTGCAAAAGCTTAAGTCACTTGTTAGCTTAAGCTTGGCTTTAATTCACAAGCTAGTGAGTGACTTATGAATTAAAAAAAATATAATTCAGCAGCTACGAACTGACTTATGAATTAAAAAAAATTTAATTCACAAGTCAGTTGGTGACTTGTGAATTAAAAAAAATTAAATCATAAGCTTCTTAGTGACTTATGAATTAAAAAAAATTAATTCAGAACCTACTAACTGACTTATGAATTAAAAAAATTTAAGTCATGGGCAAGTAAGTGACTTATGAATTAAAAAAATTCAAGTCATGAGCAAGTAAGTGACTTATGAATTAAAAAAATTCAAATCATCAGCAAGTAAGTGACTTATGAATTAAAAAAATTTAATTCAAAACCAACTTAGTGACTTATGAATTAAAAAAAATTTAATTCATAAGTTAATGGATAAATGCTGATTAGAAAAATTATGAAATGGATAATTTATAAGCTAGCGTGATAATCTTATGATTTAAAAACTAGATTTGAAAGCTTTCGTTAATAATTAAATAATTATGTAGTCAAAACAAGCTTAAAAATTTCCAATCTACCAACTAACTTATGAATTAAATTTTTTTTAATTCACAAGTCACCAACTGACTTGTGAATTAAATTTTTTTTAATTCATAAGTCACTTACTCCCTGATGACTTGATTTTTTTTAATTCACAAGTCACTTAGTAGGTGGTGAATTAAATTTTTTTTAATTCATAAGTCACTTTGTTGCTCATGACTTAAATTTTTTTTAATTCATAAGTCACTTACTCCCTGATGACTTAATTTTTTTTAATTCATAAGTCACTTGGTAGGTGGTGAATTAAATTTTTTTTAATTCATAAGTCACTTAGTAGCTTAGGATTTAAATTTTTTTTAATTCATAAGTCACTTTGGGGTTGTGAATTAATTTTTTTTTTAATTCATAAGTCACCAAATATCTTATGAATTAAATTTTTTTAATTCACAAGTCATCTATAGACTTATGACTTAAGGATTTTTTAATTCAAAAATTCGCAACCCTGGAAATAAGCACCATCCCAAAAAGAAATTCCAAATTCAAGTTTTCGATTTTAGTAAGCCATTGTAATCTTATTGTAAAACACCAAGATTGCAGTACATACTAAGGTGGAACAATTGTCTTACAACTTCGTTCATATACTGTTTCATGGTCTTTCCAACAAAATTTTTTGTCCAATATAATACCTAAATATTTAAAGCTATCAACACTATTGATCAAAAAGTAATTTTTATTGCAATTTATTTGATTGTTGAAAGTCATATCTCCCAAAACAAATCGACTACAAATTGGTGAATGATAATAATTATAAAGGAATTTCTTCGAGAACAGTATATTACTGCCGTGAAATTTATAAGCGTCGCTTAACATCGACAAATAACAATTGCGTCTTAGAAGGGTACGACAGCGTCTAACTGATGAGCCCACTGTCGTACCTGGGCGAAACGCACTCTTGAGTTGAGGTCCCATAAGCTTTCAATTGAATTTAATTCAATCACTCCGCTTAAAAGTGAAATAATTTTCTTATTTCATATAATCTTCGTTTTCTTCGAAAACTTTACCTTGGCTAATTATTAGTTTATGAAAATTAAACAATCTTCTAATCATATCTAGGTCACTCTTAATATCTGCAAGCATATCATTAAAATCACTGTTTGAATAGAAAAGAGGTGTATCATCAGCAAATGCCGTGATTTAATATAAATATAAATATATAAAAATAAATGACGAGTTAGCATATACATATAAGTTAGAAAAAGGATAGGACCCAAAACTGATCCTTGAGGAAAATCCATATTTAAGAAGCATTATAAACTGAGAGCAGAAAACAACGTATAAATGGAGCCTCTAAAGCTTAATTAAGTTTATCAAGTAGCAAAATATGGGTCACAATTCCGTAGGCCTTGCTTATATTAATAAATATTATTAAATAGAATTTAAGAAATGTTCAGGCTGTTATATATTTCACCAAATAATTTCAATAATGCATTTTCTCTCGATTGACAATCACAATAAAATCAATCACTTAAAAAACGAGTTCTATCTTGAAATGATATTATTCAAGTTTTTATGTCTTTCTTGAAACACTTTAGAAAAAAAAACAAATAATAAAGATATACATAGAACGATAGTTATTTCAGGACAATGTATAAACTTTTTTATGCAATGGTAAAACTACAGCAGTTTTCAAATTTTCTTTAAAAATATAACAAAGAACATCAGAAATATGAAAAGCAAGTTGTTTCAACATAAAACTTAAAATGTTGTCAGTACATGATGAATTAGATTTTTTAAGTGACATAATGGCGTAAAATTTTAAACAGCCTATTATTAAGGTATTAGTATGATACTACTTAGTAATTTGTTAACTTTAAAGTAGGGTACTAACTCATTTTTAATTTTAAACATTTTCTAACTATTATCGCACTGAAACAGAATACGAATGACAGTTCAACAAACCTTTTTTGACGTTCTTAAATGTTAAAGAGTCAAATGAAGTTAGTACGATCTAAACAAATAAAATAGATTAATAAAATGTTAAAGAAAATATGACTTAATTAAAATTAGAAAAATCGTCGTTGTAACCAAGTATCATACTAAAACACACTTAACATCTCACTAATTCGACAAAAATTTGCGCAGATAATTTTAGAAATCTCAAGCGAAGAAAATGCCATGTACTAAATAGGTCTCACAAGAAGTTGAATTTTAAAAACCCTTATTAGATCTAATATCAATACAAAAAATTTACTAAACAAATAAGAAACTTCTAGGGGATCAGTAACAATTAAATTATTATTTTTGATAAAAATATCTGAGTGAGATTTATTTTTATTTAGTATTTCATTAACCACGCGCCATTCTTCTTTAGAGTTGCCAATACTTCTTGCAAATTTTTTACTAACATATAATTTTTTATAAAGCGGTATTTCAATTAAATAAATAATTTTATTATTTAATATTTATTACTATAACAATCAATTATTCAATCTTATTTTTTTTTAATGTACTGCCTTACCATAAAAGTCATTTACCAGCCAGAGCAGGTCGAACAATATTTGTTTGGTCGAAAAGAAATCGAAAATTGGTTTGAAAAAAAAAAGGATTTTTTGTTGAACAAAGCGTTATAGAAAGTTGGAAGTGTGATGGTCAACAATATTGGGATCAAAGGTCCTTATGAGATAATCATACGAAGACAAAAGGAAATATCTCCACAAATAAAATATTAAATTGGGCTAAAAAATAATAATATATAAGGTTAAAATAAACTTTCGGTTAAGTAACGATCTTGATTGTTTTCGCAAGCTATTGAGTACTTAAGCACTTAAATATTTAAAAACGTATTGTGTGTGTGTGAATTACACCAGTTTATACTAACCAGCTAATTATTCAATACAAGTATTTGTAATAATTCAGTCTACCAAGAAAAAATAAAATGCACGACTGGGCTGCACTTGCTCCTATGTAAAAGACTAAGAATTTCAAAAATGAATGTTATTAGAGAAACTGTTCATAAGCATAAAATTCATTTTTTAAATGACTAAAAAAAACTTCTTTAGTAGTTAAAGGTTTAGAATAGGATGCCATGTGATTCAAGCAAATATAGATTTATGCAAGAACAAAAATTATAAGTCTTTGTAGTGGTTTCTTAAAAAATAAGGTTTTATATAAGAACATTTTAAAACATTTTTAAGAAAAAATGTTGGTAGGCAATTTGAAGTTTTTATTATTGCATGAATAAAAATTAAATTTACAAGAAAAGTATTGAGCCGTTTTCGAGATATTGAATTTTCAAAAATCAAAAAATTGATTTTTTTTCAAACTTCAAAAAAATATTTTTCTTAAAGTTTTGAAATGCAATGTTTTTTAAACTGTTTAGAAGCTTCTCTCTTCGAAATTTCATTAAAATCCGTTGTGCTGATAATGAGAAATTCAAAATTTTAAAAAATCGTTCTATGGTAGGTACAGTCAGTAATATCTTGTTTTCAATTTTTTTTTATTAAATTACAGATATTAAAAAATAATAGAAAGAAAAAAAAATTTAAGCATAATTCTCGGAACCGATTTTGAGAAAAATACGATTTTCGAAAACCATTTTTTAACATTTGTATGGAGGGAACCGTTATTTTTAGGTAAAATGAATTTATTTTTTTTTTTCAAACTTTTATTTATCAGGTTTTGAAAAAATCGAGCATAGGGTTCTCGAAATATTGTGTTTTCAAAATAAAAAATTTTGAAAGTTTTTTTTTAAAATCCAACAAATTTTTTTTGGAAAATTTGAATACACAATAATATTCAAACTACTAGGAAGCTTTAGCATACAAAAAATGATCCAAATGGGTGGTACCGTTTTTGAGAAATTAAAAAAAAAAAAAAATGGTCCCAAGCGGGGTACCAAAACTACTCATTTTTTGGAACATTTTTTTTCAACCATTACCTAGGTTTAACTAAATTAAATATTTTGAATTTTTATTTTTAAATCTGTGGGATAGTTTTTGAGAAAAAAAAAAATATTTATAAAATTTCGAAAAAAAATCGTATGGCAGGTACCGTTATTTTTGGTCTTAAAAAATCAAATCAAAAAACAACCGGGGGTAAAAAATTAAAACCCATATCTACCAAGTTTGAAGAAAATCGGCCGAGCCGTTTAGCTGTAATCGAACAGACAGACAGACAGACAGAATTTCCAGACTCACTTTTTTCGTCTTCGCTATCATCGTAATGTCAACTTTGAACAAAACCTCGAGTACGATTTTTTTAAGGAATGCATAACTTGCCTTATAGTACCTATAAGTCGCAAGTAAAAATTAAAAAATGTATCTAGATACACTCCTAACCTTCATATTTAGCCATATATTTAGCGCAAAATTTTAAACTTAATAAAAGGCTTATTAAGTATTAGTACGAGTATGATACTACTTAACAATTTGGTTACTTTAATTTAGTTTTCTAACTCATTCTTAATTTTAAACATTTTCTAATTAGTATCGTACTAAAGTAATTTTCTTAATAAATTGCTTCTGAACAAACCTAAAACATGACAGTTCATGCAATAAACTAAGTAGACAGGCCTTGCGGGGCCTTTGTAAACAGCACTGTAATAAGAAAATAAAATAGGTATTCGATGAATTTAACTTTAATAAAAGGGTATAGAAAGTATGATGCCATATTCAATTAAAATTTGCAAAATCGTTGTTTTAACCTAGTTTCATACTAAAACAGCTTTAATATCGTACTAATTCAACTAAAATTTTGCACCAGTCTGTTTATTTGATTTAATACTTATTGTTTGAACATAGTGATTAAGTGAATGCAAGAACCTATATCTTAAATTAAAACCTAAAATTAATCATTTGAATCAAAAACGTCAATTCAATAGCAAAAAAACAGTCTTGTCATCATGATAAAACATCTTGCACTAATAAATTTTTATAATATATATGAGTTTTTGTAAAAAAAAAAAAGATATTCGAAACCATTGTCGAAGCCTAGTGCCTTACAACTCTCAAACCATTCCTGTGTGCGTGTTAGCAAAAATGGAGAGGACCTACAATTTTCTGCCGATTCGGAATGACTAATGAGCAGCACTTTTCATGACAAGAGATACTTTTGGAGGATTTGTCACTCCCTACCACCCCTGAAAACCATTTTTACACGACTGAGAGAACCCAAGACCCAATTTTTGTTGCTGTTGAAATTATTCATATTGATTTGACATTTCAATTTGAGGCAAACCCACACCATGTACATTGATATCAACGTTCGAATAATCAGTCATTTTATTTTTAGTCTTCAAGTGTATAGGCAGAAAAACTACATTAATATCCTTTTCCACTTTGAAAACATTAGACAAACGGGATAAAAAATAAAAAAGAAACTTGTATAAGAAACTGAAGAAAGAAAACAAAAAACAAGTCCGACTTGAATCTCAGGAACTGTTTGTTTTATTTGTTCTTCTTTGAAACCTCCTTAGCCATCGGTAGTAAGGCGCTTGTATCCCTGGTAGACATCACCGTTGTTATTGTCGTTTTCCTATTCTATAATTGGGTTTGTGGAGTGTCCTTTATGTTGTTTTTAATATCTGATTCCTAAGCTCATTATAAAAGGGCGGAAGCTCAGTGGAGCGTTGTAGAGTTCTTCTCTCTTTTTTTTTGTGAACCCTCAAGGAAACACAAGCTTGTACTTCAATATTAGGTAGGACAAAGTCCTTTTTCTGGTAAATGCGATTTTCCGATCAGTTGCACAATCTTGGCTTTCATGATGTCCTTACAACCATCTTCAGCTACTACTACAATAAACAAAACAAAAAAAAAAAAACTGCGAGATATTACAAAGAGTTAAAGCCAATGATGATGATTCGTGCGGCCGGCCGGTGGCGTGGCGTGAGGGGTTTTCTTTGTCCTTCTTCCTGGAGCTTATTTCTTGTATTTCTCCTTGTAATCAAAAGTAAAGAAGGATATCTACTTACGCTATATACTTTGGAATTCAAAACAACCAACGAACGGGGGGAAAAGTGAAAGTAAGTAGCTACTTGGAAATAGAAATTGTAAATAAATGTTCAGTAGAGATGAACGGGAAATTGTCGGACTTAATATTTCAATTTCTGAAGAAATATAAAAAAAACTTCCATCCTACCTGAAGTGTTTTTCCTTACAAAACACCTAGAAACTATAAAGGATGGGAATAGATGGTTGGTTAGTTATGGTTATGGCTTTGGAAAAACGTGTTGGAACTGTTGTAAGGAGGTTCTTTTACATTTTCAATAAGAAAATAATAACTTAAACATTTTCCGGAAAATTGAAATTGATAATGTTTGGATGTGGGTTAAACGCTGAAGGAAGTACTTGTACCAAAGTACTTCACTTCATGGGTGAGAAGACCTTAATTTTGGATAGAAACTAACCCAAGTTTTCCTATCCACTATAACTGTACATGTTCAATTTAACAAATTTGCTTTTATTTTCTCGATGAAAAATTGGTTACTCGGGGATCTAAGGAAATGCTTTAAAAACATGAGTTCCGAATTTTAAGGTATTCATAGACTTGAGTTAAAAATCAATTTCTTGCTTTTTTTGCTCTTAGAAATGTTCAATTTGAAACCAATTTTCAGTCATTAAATGCAAAACCCATCTATCGGAATACTCCCACAAAATATGACATGCAAACGGTTATATGTATGCATAAAGTAATTTAAATGATAATTCGCTATATATGAGTGGAATTGCAAGAACGGATATCGAAGCAAATAAATTATGGCGAACCAGAAGTTGGAAATTAATTTCCGGTCCAATTTTTATTGCACTAATTCAAACGAACGATTGCAACCCTTCGCATATCCATCGAAATTCACAAGGATAAGGAATTTAAATTTGCACACACACATGTATTTGCATATTTATGATAATTTAATAGAAGACTCAAATCGCTTTTATATTAAAACGTATGAAGATTGGTTTTTATTACTGAAAACAATTTTTTTTTAGGATCACAAGTAAAAGGATAAGTAGTAATGGTCGTTGAGTGTATAAGATAGTTTTTACTAATACGATGACATAATTATGGAAAATGTGTGGAATAATTCAAAAATTGATTCTTCTGGGATTATTTATATAAAAAGTGGATTTAAGGAAATTCTTTAGTTGATTATAATCATCGACCCATTCAGTTCGAAATTCAACTCGTTCAAAAATTTCGATACAAATCTATGGTCAACCATACCGACGCGTGTCGTGTTGATCTTACAGAAGAAAACGTTTCGGGGGAAAATTTAAAAATGTGAATGCTATTTAGAACAGATAGACAGAATTGTGAGACCTTTTTTTATCATTTTTCCTTTCATCGTTAGGTGAAGTCTGTTCAAGTATGTATAATGTATATACAGGGTGCGTTTTATGTTTCAGGTTAATTTTATTTGATTGGCAGGTTTGTGTGGATGAAATTTATTAGTTAGCATTTGACAACCGCAGAGAGTTGTTGAAAACAATTTATTTTTGAAACATTTAACGCAGCAACAACTTGTTGAAATTATTTAAATAACTGTGCATTTGTAAATACGCGGACAAAATAAAGGGATTTTTTTGGTGTTGATCAGACAACCATTCAGCGTATAATTTTGAATTTTAAAAATTTGCCTAAAATAGGAATTAAGGTAAAGATTGAGTGACAAGTAAGCCAACATCCGCCAGAAAAGAATAATGCAGTCAAGCCGAGTGTTACAGAATATCCGGTATCACTCAACGACACCGACGGAATGTTTCTTAATGTGCTTAAAAGAGCTCACCTTAACCCACGATCAGATGCGCCCACTTGACCCCCATCATATTCCATACATAAGTACATAATGTTATAAAAAGAACGCATCCTAGTGACTTACGACTCTCAACCAGTGTTACCCCCCCAACTGAAAGTGTAGTGTTTAGGAAAAATAAGTGTAGTAAAAACGTACTAAAAAAAAAATGATTTTGCAAATCCTGTAATCCTTTAATTCACTTTTAAATATACATTGGTATAATAAACTATATTTATGAACAACTCATACAAAATTCTTATATAATAATAAATAAACTATTAATATCTTTACAAACCAAAAATACAATTAAAGGATTAATTTATTTATAACTTGTAATTTTGCGGGTGGCTCAAAAATTCTCTCTACGTCTTTCGAGAGTTCTTTTAATTGAATAATTGCATCAACTGTTGAAATATTTAAATTATTTTTTAAATCATCCTTTATTATATTTAAACTTGAGAAAAACCTCTTTTCAGTTGCACTGTTATAAGGCAAGCTACACAAAGTAAGCATGTAATTGCATACATTTTCAAAAACTGGCTTTCAAAAGGGGCATTATAGCCGCAATGTCTAATTTTGAAATTTCGATATGGTCAAGAAGAGCTAAATGACTTGTTTTTTCATTATCAATTAAATTAAATCTGTCTAAGAGTTGTTCGCATAAAGCTAAATAAAATTGGCATGACTTCATTTGTACTTTTTTTTAAATATTATTTTCAATGTCGTTTCTTCAGCGAAATTGTTCAAACTTAAATCCAAAATACATGGACGTACATATACGCAACCTGATGAACTTTGTTTTTGAAATCTAAATTGATAGATATAAGATCAGGTTTGCAAACATTTTTTATAACCTCAACAAAAACTGTTTTTTGGACTTGTATATCAAATGTACTTTGATGTTTTCGCTTTGAAAAAAAGTGTAGTGTTTGGAGGAGCGTGCGTAGTGTGTGCTTTTGAAAAAAAAGTGTAGTAAAAACACTACGATTGTAGTAGGGGGGCAACGCTGATCTCAACAATTCCTGTGTGCGTGTTGCCAGGAATGGACGGGGCCCTCAATTTTTTTCCAATTCCGAACGGCTAATTAGCAGCACTTTTCTCACAATGAGTATATGAGATACTGTTAGAGGATTTGTCAATTCCTCGTAAGACGCAGTACGCCCTGAAAAAACTTTTTTTTTGCGGGGGTTGAAAATCAAACTCAAGACCTTCCACATGATAGTCCATCGCTCTTACTATTATGCTAAGAGGTACTATCAGTTCATATATGGCCGGTATCATTGCTTCGAACATGCTTTATATGACGTATTTCAGGGGTAAAAAACCGTAAATCAAGGTTAGATAGGGTAAAAAACTCAAGTTTCATGACATCAGCATAAATGAAGTAAAAAATTAGACATTTCACATACGCCCCACGACTAAACTCGTGCCTTTCTCTAATAATTTACAGATACTCTAAAATTGTCATTTTCCTCTTTTTAACTTCATGATAACTATACTCTGTCCATCAAAGATCGTCAGTACAGGGAAGATAGGAGATTTACATCTCGGTTTTGTTGCAGCCCATTGCATATTAAAGATAGCTATGCCATAGATAAATGATAAATTGTACAAACTGTACCAGCGTTACCACCTTGTAGCTAAAATTGCAGAAATAAAATTTGAAAAAATAAACAAAAAAATATTAAACTTTTTTCTGAGCTTTTTTAGTAGACCTAAAAAAAAATAAAAAAATTACAAAATATAATACTTTATTTATTTATAAAAAAATTATGAAAACTAACAATAAAATCAAACAGTTTAAAACAACGATAAAACTTGTTTTTCATTCTAAAGGCTTTAAAAAATGCATTAATTCTGAAAGCTCTAAAAGCCAAGCTATGGAAAAAGGAGTTGTTGTGGGTAATCTTATAAATGATAACTGTAATCTTGTATGAATATTTTTAACAACTACAGCAGATGCAGTTTGGTTATCATTGTGCCGCCCACAGATGTGAGGCACATAGTTAATGTAGAATGTACATCGCTTAAAACAGAAATTACGAAAATAATGCCGTTGTAAGTTTGTGTGTATTACACAATTAGTAATAGGCATTTTTTTCTCGTGCAGTGCCCACTGATTTAAAAAAAGCTTTCCCATAAGACCTGGGGTGGAATCGCGTAAGGTGATAGTTGATTATCAATTCGTTGTTGATTGTCGTTTTGGCCATCGCTCTCTCTATAATTCTTAATTGATATGATAGAGACAGCTATAGTCAAAAACGACAATCAACGAATTGATAGTCAACTATCACCTTACGCGATTCCACCCCTGTACTAACAATCAATATTTATAGCTTAAATCTACAAAATGCAGCTGATTTAAACACAAAGAGAAAATGTAAATGTTAAAATGAAAAATGGGCATTTATGCATAATCGTATAAAAGTTGAAGGACGCGTAGGTATGTTGGCCAACGGTCACATGTTCTTGTAGATATTATTAGGGACGAGTGATGAGATAGACGCTTCGAGGTATAGAAGCATAACTTCGAATGCACCTAAATAATACACAGCTACTCCTACTCGTTTGCATAGGTCTCGTTAGTGATGCAAATTTGGACCAATTTAGCTCATTCTCCCTTGAATATATTGTGGCATCTTGGCATAACAATGAATATTAATATTTTAAAAATTCTTGATGTAACAATATTTTTTGTTTTAAACATTGATATTGAATTAAGTAGCACTTAAAAATAAAATGTGGGAAAAGTCAAAAGTATGAACAAAATAATTGGTTTTCTGATTATTTTTTCAAGTTTAGTTTAAGCTTCCCGTGCGAAAAATAATAAAATTTTCAAAACTGTTCCCACTTATTCTGAGTATTATATTCTACATACAGTGCAGTTCACGTGGTTTGATCAAACAAACCATTTTTGTCTCAATAAAATTTAGTTATGTAAGCAGTTTAAATTTTGCTTAATACAAAACTAAAACATTATTCGGTTAAACAAATAAAAGGCCTTTCCCGTTAACAGATCCACAACAACTGATCATATCTCTGAGTATCTATATTCTTCTACCTAACCGGCAGCAGTGGTACCACTTTACTTCAATTGAAGTAGATCTACCTCTTTTTTTCAAAATATTTTAAAATCTACTTTCTACTTCGCACCATAAGCAAAATACTGAAATCTACTTTATTTTAAAAATCCTTATTTCATTCTACTTCAATTTTGTAAAAAAAGTTCAAACCTACTTCTTTTTCTCTATTTCACTCTAGGTAGTATGTAATGTAGCACCAGAATTACAAAAAGAAATTAATGCCATAAAAAGCATGGAAACTCACCACACTCATGTGTATACGAATCTTCTGAAAATTTCTCTTAGGTGTGTTGTTTAATTTTAAAATTAAGTAATATATTAAAGTATAGTAATTTTAATGTTATTCTTTAAAAAGGAAATAAAAATTAATAATTTAATTCCTTAAAAATTTCTTTAAAATTAAAAGAAATGTATTGACAATTTTAAGAAATTAATAATATACATACGTTTAAGGAAAACAAAATTTTTGCTTACAATAATATTTCAAAATGAAAGAAGCTCTGATATAAAAATTTTGATCGAAAACGGTAAAGTCGGAAATGAGAACGTACTTATACTTACTGACTACTTACTCAAAAAAAGGTTTTGTGACAGGTACCGTTTGTAACATTTTTCTTGAACAAAATGTATACCGCATTGTTATTATGGTCTAAACATATTTTTTTTTATAAAAATCATTAGATATGATTTTTCATAATGGCTGTAGCGAAGAAACCGAGCTAAAAATAAAACAAACCATTTCAATTTCTTCTCTAGGTTGCACTGTGATGTAACGACCTGCAGACATCACTACTTTTTCTTGTTGTAGTGCTAACTGAAGAAAATCTCGAGTTCAATTTTTTCTAAAAGCTAGTAGAAAGTCATTTTAAAATCTACTTCGATTTTTCTCAATTTACTTCACTTTTTTCTTCAAATCCACTTCGACTTTTTTTTTTGAAAGTGGTAACGTTGACCGGCAGTTGCTTTCTATTAAATACAATCATTATATCCTTCTTTAATTATATCTTCTTTCTGAACATTCATTTATTCATTTATTCATTTGTTTTTCTTTATTCTTTCTTCTGGAAGTGTTGCCACAGTTATTCCTATTGTTTTGGCATGAACTACGTACCAAGCAGTTGCATTTATTTGAAAGATTAGTAAATTCCGTGAAAAGAAAACATACATTCAAGATTAATCAGAGAAATGTATCTATTATTTTGATTTCTAATTAATTGGTTTACTCGGTTAGATGTGCTTAAATTTTCAAAAATTGAATTTGAGCAATTTTTACCATTTTGTTTGCTTTTTTATTTTAATAATAAAGTAATTTCTCATGTTTTCAATAATTTGTGCAACGTCTATGAGTTAAAATTAAATACAAAAAATCGACTTTAAGAGAATCACACAAATTTTTTAAATAATTAATAATAAAATAATGAAATCAATCAGTTCCTCACATACTGCTTGTTTCCTTCATATATTTCATGGGCGAGCCACGCCCAAAAGGTTTTCAATGATGTTAAGATCAATTGAGTACGGTAGCCACTGTAAGTATTCTATATTTTCAGTGGCACAAGTAGGCGTTGTGGATCGGATTAATATTTTGTTGTGAGATCTACCGGAGAGGTCCAAAAAGATCTATTAATGCTGGAAAAGCTGATTGCAAAAGGGCTTTATAAGAAATTTCTGTCAACAAAAACCAACTCAAAACTGCGGTAGTATGAAATTTGGCCCCACAACATTACTCCTCCAACCTTGGAATGATTCCGGTTTAAAAAGAATTCGTCTATGCGGATGTCAGATATGTAAATAACCATTAGAATCATCTAGGTTGAACTTTTCTTATTAGAAAATACCAAATTCCTTCAATAAAGAACACTTCCAACCTGCGTATTCTCCAAGCTCTTTTTTTCCTGGGGCGTTAAGTGGTGGTTTTTTAAACTTTTTTGATTTTAAGTGTTAGATCATTTGAAAAAACTCGACCCATTGTTAATTTCTCCTGCTGATTGTGCGATTTTCATCGTAGAGTTAGCTGAATTTGAGAGAATTATTATTACTTTTCGCTTCTCGTGTGTTGTTAAACCTCTTTTTGTCTTTCCTTTATTTTTTCTCCGTACTAGTCAGGATTTGAAATAAAATTTCGATCTGCGAAGCATGTTCACTCCATCCTATTTTCTTCGCAGTCTTCCGAATAGAATACCCTTCTGAGCGTTGGGCCCCAATTTTTGCTATTTCCAACAACGCCGGCGCCGTTTATGTTTTCTTTTTGCCCATTTTCACTTCAAATACCTACTCTGAAAAAGAGGCTGGGTGCGACCCACACAGATAACTTCCCATTTGTTTAAAAAAAAAACGGTTAATTCAATATTTGTCAAAATTTTACCAATTGTACAAAATTATACTATGTATAAAATAAACTAAATTAGAAGTCAATATCACGACTAGTTCTCGAGAAATTTGAGTCGAAAAACAATTTTTACCAATTTTCAATAGAGTTTTATATAGTTTTTTATTTTTTGTAAAAAAACTGTAAACTGATTTTTTTTTGAAATTTTCACCAGTTGTCAAACACATTATTTTTCGTAAAATAAAATTATTTTGAGTTTTAAATTGTTTTCCGTTCTTAGAATATCTGGGTTATGAATTTTTTTTTTCAGTTTTTTTTATTTAAAAAAATAATGGTTTGTTTATTTTTTTAAATTCATACCAAATTTGTATGACCTTATAATGAGTACATTAAATTTTATTTGAAATCAATAGCATTATTTTTTCGTGAGATAATTGAAACTAACCAAAATTTTTAATTTTTTTTAAACCGTTATAGTGAAAAAATTACTCACTGAATTTTAATAAAAATGATTGATATAGCCTCTAGGGACCTTGAAACGTCGAGAAATGTCAAAAATTCCAAATTGACAAATCGGACCGATTACAATAACTCCCTATGGGAAGTTAAAAATGATTTCCATGAAAGATCATTCAGCCACTACCTGAATAAATCCACGTGTCTAACTAAGCGAACTGGTTATTTTGAACTGTTTTTGCAACAGTTTGAAGAAAAAGGTAAAAATATTCGTTCAGCATCCCTGCCTAATCTTGAATATGTGTTTTTCTTCAGAGAATTTATTAACCTATCAAATAAATTTAAAAGTTTGGTATATTTAATTCAAAATTAAAAAGAAAAACTAAAATTTATTGAGAAAAAATCGTGAGTCTAACCATATGAACCCAACTGTATAACAATAATCCAGTGATCAGGAAAACGATTCCTTTCTCTTTAGTTTTAAGAAATATTAAATTGTTTCCTCGATATTGACATCGAGAAAAAACCAGCAATTAATTGTAGGGCTTCTTTAATTTAATGTTGTGTGTAATTCTCTTACCTCATGCAATCATGACCTTCAACAAACATGATGTAAGCAAATAACAATTAGAACTTTACCAACAGCATTGGGTTAACATTCAGCAACATTCTTCAATCCCATTCCCAACGCATGTTTGAATGTAGGAAGAATTCAAAGAATTCTAACCTAACACCTTTCCAACTCACTCCCTCACTCTTACACCAATTCCTTGTTCACACAAAAATACTTTTCCTAGCCATGGCATCCATACACACAAACCGACAATGCGAAATCCTCTGCATCTCATGAGGGCTTTCAATTTAATTAATCCAGACTATTGGTAAAGCTGTTTTAGAACTCTCGTGGTAGTTTCCAGAGTTCCGGCAGTTTAATTAAGTAGAAGCCACTTATACACAATGGCACTTTTCTATAACGTCATTGGCACCAAACTATAACAAATTCAATTCGATTTTGCTGCTGCAACTAGCTTTGCAGGTATATGAACACCTAGGATATGATGTTGGGGACTTTAAGCAGGGAGGATACTTCTCGGGGCTGGGGCATGCCTGAGAGCTGAATAATTCTATTGAACTGGTAAAGACTCATAGCAACACTATCAATTACTGTTTGGACAAACTTTTAACCTGTGCGTGTAAGAACAAACGACAACCATGAACGTGTGTTCGTGAACTTGAACAATAGAACTTAAATTGCAACGGAGAATGTATACGTACGTATTATATGTTCTTATCATTGTCGTCCTCTTAAGGACATTTAACACCACGAGCACAGCTAGGATGGATTAAGTGCAAATTTCACACAATAAGTGCATGAGTCAGTGTTGATGCGGATGCGGGTGGATTGACGACAACAATAATGGCGCTGCTTGATGACGGCAGTGCAGTTTAACCGTTTGATTTTATTCAACACATTCATGATGACGTTTTGTTAGAACAAGAATTTACGAGCTTTTATTGCATGAGGTCGACTTTATTGGTTTAATTTTTGTCAAAAATATGGTAGTAGTTTAGGCTGTAGTCCGAGGTACAGACATACAGACAGACAGACGGAATTGTCGGACCCACTTTATTCGTCTTCGCTACCATCGTAATGTCAACTTTGATAAAAATCTCGAGTTCGATCTTTTTTCCAAATGCAGAACTTGCCCTATAGTACCTATATCGCAGAATTTATATTGTTGCCTCAAGAACTTTTATTCTTGATTTAGAGATAAGAAATGTTAAAACTTCAAGAATTTATATTGTTGGCTCAAGAACTTTTATTCTTGATTTAGAGATAAAAAATGTTAAAACTTCAAGAATTTAAATTGTTGGCTCAAGAACTTTTATTCTTGATTTAGAGATAAAAAATGTTAAAACTTCAAGAATTTAAATTGTTGGCTCAAGAACTTTTATTCTTGATTTAAAGATAAAAAATGTTAAAACTTCAAGAATTTAAATTGTTGGCTCAAGAACTTTTATTCTTGATTTGAAGATAAAAAATGTTAAAACTTCAAGAATTTATATTGTTGACTCAAGAACTTTTATTCTTGATTTGAAGATAAAAAATGTTAAAACTTCAAGAATTTAAATTGTTGGCTCAAGAACTTTTATTCTTGATTTAGAGATAAAAAATGTTAAAACTTCAAGAATTTATATTGTTGGCTCAAGAACTTTTATTCTTGATTTAAAGATAAAAAATGTTAAAACTTCAAGAATTTAAATTGTTGGCTCAAGAACTTTTATTCTTGATTTGAAGATAAAAAATGTTAAAACTTCAAGAATTTATATTGTTGACTCAAGAACTTTTATTCTTGATTTGAAGATAAAAAATGTTAAAACTTCAAGAATTTAAATTGTTGGCTCAAGAACTTTTATTCTTGATTTAGAGATAAAAAATGTTAAAACTTCAAGAATTTATATTGTTGGCTCAAGAACTTTTATTCTTGATTTAAAGATAAAAATGTTAAAACTTCAAGAATTTATATTGTTGGCTCAAGAACTTTTATTCTTGATTTAAAGATAAAAAATGTTAAAACTTCAAGAATTTAAATTGTTGGCTCAAGAACTTTTATTCTTGATTTAGAGATAAAAAATGTTAAAACTTCAAGAATTTAAATTGTTGGCTCAAGAACTTTTATTCTTGATTTGAAGATAAAAAATGTTAAAACTTCAAGAATTTATATTGTTGACTCAAGAACTTTTATTCTTGATTTGAAGATAAAAAATGTTAAAACTTCAAGAATTTAAATTGTTGGCTCAAGAACTTTTATTCTTTATTTAAAGATAAAAAATGTTAAAACTTCAAGAATTTAAATTGTTGGCTCAAGAACTTTTATTCTTGATTTAGAGATAAAAAATGTTAAAACTTCAAGAATTTATATTGTTGGCTCAAGAACTTTTATTCTTGATTTAAAGATAAAAATGTTAAAACTTCAAGAATTTATATTGTTGGCTCAAGAACTTTTATTCTTGATTTAAAGATAAAAAATGTTAAAACTTCAAGAATCTAAATTGTTGGCTCAAGAACTTTTATTCTTGATTTAAAGATAAAAAATGTTAAAACTTCAAGAATTTAAATTGTTGGCTCAAGAACTTTTATTCTTGATTTAAAGATAAAAAATGTTAAAACTTCAAGAATTTAAATTGTTGGCTCAAGAACTTTTATTCTTGATTTAAAGATAAAAAATGTTAAAACTTCAAGAATTTATATTGTTGGCTCAAGAACTTTTATTCTTGATTTAAAGATAAAAATGTTAAAACTTCAAGAATTTATATTGTTGCCTAAAGAACTTTTATTCTTGATTTAAAGATAAAAAATGTTAAAACTCAAGAATTTATATTGTTGGCTCAAGAACTTTTATTCTTGATTTAAAGATAAAAAATGTTAAAACTTCAAGAATTTAAATTGTTGGCTCAAGAACTTTTATTCTTGATTTAAAGATAAAAAAATGTTAAAACTTCAAGAATTTATATTGTTGGCTCAAGAACTTTTATTCTTGATTTAAAGATAAAAAATGTTAAAACTTCAAGAATTTATATTGTTGGCTCAAGAACGAGTTCTTAAAATGGCATTTGTATGGTGGGTACCGTTATTCTTGGATTAAAAATTTTTTTCTTTAATATTGTAGATTATATTAAAAAAACTTTTAACTGTCATGTTTTCAGAAAATCGAGAATGGGGTTTTCCGAAATATAGAGTTTTGATTTTTTTTTAAATGAAAAAAATAAAAGAACCTCTATACTTGACAGTACGTCCGAAGTTAGGCTCAAGTTTTCTCGTTTTTATTATAAGCTTAATACAAGCATTCAAAATTCTTATAACTAGAATAACAATTAAAATCTTAAAACTATAGAGCAATGAAATGAGGACAAAGGAAAGTAAGGATTAAGTTAGGAGAGCGCATAGAAGGAAGGATTTGGAGAGATTAGGATCGAAAATGGTTGAGCTGTTAGGTTTTCGAAGCATTTTAGTCATCGGCTCATTCTGGCCGTATTCAGTTGGATGGAAGGGAATACATAAAAGTGGTATGGTTCTCAAATAACGTTGGCTTACGTTCCATTTAATTTTTTCATAAAAGCTTGACAATCAATACCACCAGTCAAGAGCTGGTAGGCAGGTATATAAGTTTAAGACGATTTTCATAGGCAAGGGGAATGGGTCATCCCAACTAAGGCCACGAAATGCAAATCGTAAAAATTTACTCTGAGCCGTCTCAATACGTTGAATATGAGTCTTATGGTATGGTGACTAGACCTGGGAGGCATATTCTTAAAGGGGTCTTACTTACCAGCGTTTAACGAACCCAAGTGTGGAATTAGCTCTGTTGATAATACTCCTAATATGTTCGGGAAAGTTAAGTTGACAGTCGCCAATAACACCTAGTAGGTCACAAATGAAAGTGACGATGGAAATTTGTTCATTTTAATCAGGTATTGAGGTTGTGCAGAGGGGGTCAAACAAGAATTAGTAACGGCTTGACATTTGCTAACATTAAGCTCAAGAAAGTTATGTTGACACCAAGGAGGAACATTCTCCGCTGGACGAATATTAAGGCGGAATTGTTTAGGAAGAGGAATTCAAATCGCTATTTTAACTAAGCATTGTTGATAGAAAAAGCAATACAAGAATGAAAGACAGGAGACGTTACGACAGTGTTCAAGAGAAACAGTTTCCGTAATAGATGTGTCTCGTACAAGTTGTAGAGCTCAATTCTGAATTCTTCCCAACAGGTTGAAATGACCAATGGGGCACATCCTTGACCTCAGAGATATACTTAAGTTTTGGTTGGATGTATGATTTATAGCTCAGAAGTGGAAACATAAACAGAAGATAGTTTTATGTATTTCGAAGCAATAAATTCCACGCTGTTGGTAACACCCAATTGTATAATGCTTTCAAGATCGGAGTCTAATGAGCTATCATAGCAAATTCAGACAAGAGAACATTTATAAAGATAACGAAGAGTGTCAGAGACGAAACGGGGCCTTGGGGCACACCTGCATTTATTACTTATTTTTCGTATTTGAAAGTTCTAGGTTGTATGAAGTGGTAATGATGATCAAAGCTAGACAGCTAGACAGGAAAACTGAACACACTTGGAATTTACTACTGCGATATTGCTTTTACGGCACGAAGCGGTACAATTATGTGATTGCTTCAATCTTGTCTTGGAACAGTAGTTAGGGTAGGCGTTAACCTCGGAAAGCACTATCTACAGGTGGTCTTATTTTTTTTAAATAAAAGCCTCAAGAGCCTATCTTAAGGATCACCTACCGTTCAGTGTGCATTAGTCAATTCAATACAGTTTGAATTCTTCTTATAGTAAGTAATTTGAAATTGAACGTATGTATGATGAATTTAAATATGTAACTCAAATATGTTTTTAAACTCTACTTTATTAACCTATTTTTGAATACAAGTAATATATAATTAAGCCTTGTTATTTGCGTATACCGCTGACCCGCGTCTCTCTTAAAAAATACAAATTATGCTTTTGCCAACGTAGTCCTTGATATTGCTATTCCATAATAATACACCATAACAAAAACTCATTTAATTATAACATTTCATTTTAGATGTGAAAATGTTCAAACCCCCCCCATTTACCCAATAACAGTGCGTGTATGTCATCGGCATACAAAGTGGTTAACAAATGAAACGTTATGTGTGTCGTGTCCTGAAACCTCAAAGTACACAAAACCATCTACTGGATTTGTTGTTGTTGTCTTTGCTGTTGATATCCTCCGGTTGACCATGTAGGCTAAATATTTATAAACGCAATAATATTATCACAAGCAAAGGCCGTCATAGTTGGCGATGTCGTCGTGGTCATTGTCAGGGCCAAAAATGGTTTTTCCATTGTGTGTGACAAAGGTGATTTCCTTTGTTTACTTGGGATTCTTTATGATTATTATTATAAATCAAGGGTTAAGTTAAGTTGTATAGGATAGGCATACAAACCTTTTAATGGACTTTATGTTTTAATAAAACGTCTTTGTTATGTTATTGGCCAGAAGGTTGACGTGCACCGTTTAAGTATTCAAATCGAAATTAAACGTTATTGTGAAATAAGCAGGAAGCGTTATATTTGGTGGTTAAGGAAGAGGACTTTTTATATCCTTTGAAATGGAAAAATGAGCGCAAGCGTTTTGATCATTTTTAATTTTTTCACCAAAACACTCCTAACAAACACTTCATACAAATTTTATAAACACGTTTGATTTTCAAAAAAATTTGAAAATTCTAAACAACATGATTACGAGTAAAAAAAAAAAAAACAAATATAAAAATTTTGTGTTCAAAATATGTCGCTTATATCTGCTTGAATTTTTAAATATTTTTCGCGCATGTAAGGGATTTTTACTACCCTTAAAATGTTAGTACATTCGTCTATGGTTGGGCTCAAGGGTAAACTGATGGGCACAAGAAAGACAAGAAACATTGCGGCGGTGTTCGAGAGATTAAAATATTTCTTTTATAGTTCTATCACTTCATCATTTTTAAAGCCTATTTTTGAAATCTATCCAAGAGACTCAAGATCTGCCCAAATTTGGGAATTGTACTCGAGCTTTGGACAAATCATAAGCTTTATTACAAACATATCAGAAGGGTTGAAAAATGTCTTGCATCTTCGAAGGAAACTTAAGGAAATATATAGTCTTTCCACAAAATGTGGCCTGTGATGCACACACCGAGTACTGAAAGACGTTCTTTTTCTTGAATGCATCCAAAGACTCCGAAGACGTGCATATGGAAACAAATATGAGAATCTGAGAGTACCATCGATCGTCAGCAAAACAAATTACTTAAATTAAGTTTGAATACTTGAAGAACGAAATACATAATCTTTTTTCTGTTACGTAAGCTTTTAGCAAACAAAAAGTAAAGGAGATTTAATCAAAATCTTTATGCTGATTTTCGTGAAAATTATTTTAAGGAATGAAGTAACTTTTACTATGACTCTTCAGTGCGGAACCTTGTGATGGTCATAGTTTTTAGTGCGTAATACATTTCTAGCTTTATTAAAAATCCTTTATGGCTCTAAAAGAATCTATCTGTCAAACTGTGAAAACGGGCACTGACAGAAAAAACTTCTTCTTTTTTTTAAGAAATTATTTTTCTTCTCAAAACCTGTTTTACGGACTTTTTCCCGCTAACGCTCATAACGCTTCTTGTGCACATACATTTTCAACAAAAATATTTTGTATTTTTGAAAACTCGATAATGTTATTTTTTTTTTTAAACTTGACAATTAGTAGTTTTTTAATACTATCTACAAGATATGAAAAAAAAATATTGTTATGTCATCCAAAAAGAGTATATAATATATAAATTCTAAAATTTCGGAAATTGTATTTTTCTCAAAAACGGGACCTAGAGTTTTAATACATTTTTTCAATGATTGCATAATTTTTGCGATCTATCAATCCGAAAAAAGGGTTTTCCAATAGGGATTTTCGATTTTTGACATATGTGAATGCGGACACATATTGTTGAAGCTACATCTCTCAAATTGACTGCCATTTATTAAGTCTGTTTTGTCAAATCAACAATAAGACATCAAGTGTTATAACATTCCACAACATCATTTTCAGCGTCAAAGCCCATTTGTAACAGAATTTAAGAAACAAAATTTTTGCAAGAACATAATTATTATGACCCCAACGCATCAGAAAAGTCATTGTAAAGTCAACCACCTAACAATGAAATTCTCCGAATTTGGGACAAAATCTGCCTACCGTGTGAATTAATAATATAGCATTCTAAGGTAGCTGGCTTAGTGCTTACATCAGTCCGTTGACAGCTGATTTATCAGATATTGACAGATCGGACAATAATGTAGACCCAGCTGTCTTTTGTCCTTAGATATATTTAAATTGTATATTAAAACAAAAAAGAGGCTGGGTGTGGCCCACACTGATAACTTCCCATTTGTGGTCTTGAAGACTTAATATTTAGTTTTTTTTCAAATAACCAAATTTTCAGCGAAACAAAAAAAACTTTAGCTGTAAAATTCAAACAAACATTATTTTAAGATTGAAAAGCATTTTAATTATTTAAACAGATTTGAAATTGAGATTGTTGATGTATAAGTTGTTTCCACGTGACCCAGGAGGTAAACTTCCACGCGTTTTTTTTTTTTTAACTATTCAATATTTGTCAACATTTTACCAATTGTACAAAATTATACTATGTATAAAATAAACTAAATTAGAAGTCAATATCACTACTAGTTCTCGAGAAATTTGAGTCGAAAAACAATTTTTACCAATTTTCAATAGAATTTTATATAGTTTTTTTATTTTTTGTAAAAAAACTGTAAACTGATTTTTTTTTTAAATTTTCACCAGTTGTCAAACAAATTATTTTTCGTAAAATGAAATAATTTTGAGTTTCAAATTGTTTCCCGTTCTTAGAATATCTGCGGGTTATGAAATTTTTTTTTTCAGTTTTTTTTATTTAAAAAAATAACGGTAAGTTCATTTTTTTCCAAATTCATACCAAATATATGTATGACCTTATAATGAGTACATTAAATTTTATTTGAAATCAATAGCATTACTTTTTCGTGAGATATTTGAAACTAACCAAAATTTTTACTTTTTTTTAAACCGTTATAGTGAAAAAACTACGTACTGAATTTTAATAAACGCCCTTTCAGCCTCTTTCGAAGTTATTATCTATTAAACAAAATTTATTTGAAGTCGATATCTTTACTCGTTCTTGAGATATCGACGACGAAAAATGGTACCAGAACGTACGGACGTACGGACGTACGAACGTACGAACGTACGAACGTACGAACGTACGAACGTACGAACGTACGAACGTACGAACGTACGAACGTACGAACGTACGAACGTACGAACGTACGAACGTACGAACGTACGTACACACACACACACAGACATCTCTCTAAAAATGATTGATATAGCCTCTAGGGACCTTGAAACGTCCAGAAATGTCAAAAATTCCAATTTGACAAATCGGTCCGATTACAATAACTCCATATGGGAAGTTAAAAATAAGATCACAAATACACATACATATGTGTATTAGATGTTCTCATACAGTTTCAAATAGATACCTCCTTCCCCACACATTATTTTTGGTAGATTTTGTATATCCTGTATATTTATAAATCGTGGTTGATTTCGCGTCTGAATACGCATCATCACGTAAAAAGTTATTGGGTGTATTGAAATTCATTTTAAAAAAAACTATATTTGGAGAAGTAATTTCCTAACAATAATACGTCATAATGACAGAGGGGAAATACTTTCTACCTCACTCTTTTACAATTAAGCGAACCAACGCAAATACGGAATTAAAATTATCACAAGGGAAATACACAGAATATTAAATCTCTAATATCTTAAAATCAACAAGAACTCTAAAACTAAGACAAAAGCCCATAAAAAAGTTGTACAACTTTCGGTCCAACACCCACATCCACAGTAAATTCACATTAAATCAAATTGAACATCCTGCTATTACGTTACATCCTCGAAGTTTCCAAAGTTTTCCGTATACCATTACTTAATAATAAAATAAAATTCGATTAAATTTTGTGCAAATAACTTTGACGTATCAAAACATATGTGACATCCTTCCACAAAGACGATACAACTTGAATGGAATCATTTAGCGTGGGAGCATCTTTCTATGCAGACTTCTCACGTGTAAGTGCATTTCGAAGACAGGTTTTGCAGCTGATTTCAAAATATGAAAAACACTTCTTCTTCCTGTTACAATTTTCAGGCAATGAGGATCTTCCTGTTTTTTTTTTTTTTTGCATGAATGCAAAGTGTTTTTATTTTAAAATATTAAATTGCAAAACCTTTCACAAGTGTCTCCATTTCCATACACAACACACATTATGTATGTGTATTGTTGCTATGGTTGCAGTATCTATAACAGGATGTTCTTCCTTCTAGCTGAAGTTTGAAAAGGTATTTTGACAGAATGGTGGCTTTAAGTTTTGTAACCCTTGTCGGAATGTTGTCCTTGCGTCGTCATCGCCGTCGCATCATAACAAAAACCCACCTCCCTAGCGATTGGGAGGAAGCTGAATGCAAAACAAGATGTGGTTTACCTAAAGATTATTCTACGTGGAGTAGCTACTGAGAGTTTTTCGTTCCCATAATTCCAAAACTAATGGAGTTTTGATGGTTTAAAAATGTTAATTATTTATTAAGGTAAATGGATGGAACTACCCAAATGGGAAAGTTAGCATCTACGTAATCTTTATTGATTTGAAATTTTATACCTTAGTTCTGATGCACTTTACAACCTTAATCTATGGAATTTCTGGTATAAGATAAATAAGGAAGTAACATAAATTGGGCCAAGAAGAATCTTAGATACATAATGAGAAATAAAGTCTTCTCATAAAATAATGAGGTAGAACCTTTTAATGAGTATAATAATGAGGGTCAAAGAGAGAATTTAATGAAGAAGTTAGTTTTTCATAACTTTTTTTAAGTGAGATTTTGAAACATATAGTCGTATACTAGTAGTAACTTAATAATTACTTAATTAGTTCCGTGTTTATTCAAAAGATATTTGAGCCAATTATATCTTTTTCCGTGTTTGAAAAGCGAACTTACAAGGAAACCATCTTGGACCTTTTTTTTGCTTTTAGATTATAAGTGGGTTTTCATTCAACAATTTCTATCTTAAAATTTGAATAAAACAAGTAAGATATCGTTGACATATTTTTATTTATTGATAAAGCTCATTATTCCATTATGTATGAAATATAATAACATTCAAATTTCCGCTGAGTGGCGCACAACTGAAACATCAAATTTTGCATAACTCAGACCCATAAATCAGTGTCAATGTGACCAATGGTATTGATTATGCTGGCTTTCAGGGTAGTGGCTTATTGGTATATACCTGTGACTTAAAGAAGAAGTCTAACGGTGTCAAATCGCATGACCTCAATGGCGAATTTACATTGCCTCCGCGTGAAAAACCATGTTCGGAAATCGCTCATACAAAATGTCCGATTTGGCGCGGGCTGTGTGGCACTTAGGGCCGTCCTGCTTAAACCATATGTCATCGGTTCTAATATCATCCAGTTTGTTATCATCGATCGATAGCGCACGGCGCTCTTGGATTCTGATGCACTTTCTCAGCGGCGATATTATTTGCAGATCTTGCGTTTCGTGGGAATACGAGTATTGTTGGCGAATAGTTTACTGAAGAGGTCGACTCGAATTTATAATAATATAATCGTCGGGTATCTTTCAAAACTTTCTATTTACAAGTATTATGAACAAAAATATTTAATTATGTTTCAGATAAAAAAAAATCACTGAATTAAAATATCTAGATAACGAAACTTTTGAATTTGTCAACTAATTTAAAGGCCTTCTTAGTTCCAAGAATTTCATTTTCTATTTTCTTAAAATGGATTTTTGTGCCTCCTGAAGAAGTATTCATTCTTTCACAAGTCTGTGGAATTACTTGCATATTATCTATATTAATGGAAGAACTCAGCTTGCTGTTAGGGGCGAGCTTAGTGGTGTAGAGTCAAAGGTGGAAAAAGTGTTTTTTGTAGGCAAAATAAATTGAATCTCAACGAGAAGAACGTCAAAAATTGGCGTATAGGGATAAACGTGTCATTGGACTGTTATACCTTTGAGGAAGTAAAGGACTTTGACTACTTCAAATGCGCTGTTCAAGTTCAAGCTGTCGTTTTCATAGATCAATTCATTACAAAAATTAGAAGCTCAACAACTTGAAGCATCCTGAGCCTACTGACTATTGACTAACAACTTTCTAATATTCCCTTGCGTGCTTTGTTGATTGGAATTTGTAGGTCCTCTTCATTTCCCCAAACATACGGACACAGAATGTTTGAGAGTTGAAGGTCTAAGCTTATGTCATATGAGCCGCCCCGTGGTCTTTTATTTTATTTCGAAAGAAACCTTCCTTGATAGCTGCATTATAGGTACAGGGTGCGGTAACCTAACTTCCTTATTTTTAAAGGAGATCTCAACAGCCAACGTACGCTCTTCCAGAGCTAGTTCCAGCTAGGAACCCTGTAGCTTGAATGACTTGCATTCAAAAATGCATATGTTAGTGACACACGCTGTACGATAGTTTTAAAAAAATTCAGAATAATTTTTTAATTGAAAATTAATGAAAATGGAAAGTATGTAGGGTTATATTTTTTGTGAAGGCTAACACAAACATATGTATATATGGGTATGTTTGTGTTTTAGCTCAGACACATCAGTGTGCTTAACTTGTATTTCTTCTTTTAATCAGAGTAGCTCAGAGCACCATCTCCAGCCTGTTCTATGAGCTCAGAATAAAGTGCCCGATCAGAAAGAGTGAAATGCTGAGCTCGGCCAACGTCACTCTTTTCTTCATGTGATTGGATAGAGATATAAGCTGAAACACACAAAAAAAAATGGCGTTCGGTTCGGAGCTGGCTGCTCTCTAACTCTAAATAATAATAATCGTTTTTTATTGGGAAATGTATAGGCAGCGCAGTAAAATCTTACACAGTAAACAACAACAAAGCAATAGTGCGTATAAACTAGGAAGTAATAAGAGTGCACATAATAGTGCTGATAAAGTTTTGGAGCATCTGGATTACAATGCGCTCAAATTGGTTGCAAAAGTTTTATTTTTCGTGAGGTTGACAGATTTTGATTATTCGAGAATGTGTTCCGTGATATTTGTTCATTTTATGGTAAATTTTCACAAGAGCAAAATTATGTGGTTTGAAATATTAACTTACGATTAGACGGTAAACGTTAACACCCATATTAATAAAAAACGCTTATTCCTTCTATAGTCCACTGTCTTACTAAACCATAGAATAGGAGTTTAGTCCTGGATTAAATATTTATATTAATAAAAACAAAATGTTCCCGGAATAGTAAAATGACGTTTACCAAAAATCCTTTTAAGAAAATCTTCTACAAAAGTAAGCAATCTCTTTTTTTATATTCTGTGGCTACCTAAATTGATTGTCAATCGCTTGTGTCTGACTGCGGACATTTCTATTTCTTATTCCTTCGCTAAACCACCTACTTCGGTGGTTTAACTTAATCATAATTAGTAAACGTCACTTAACAGAAAATTTGTTTTATTAATGAAATTTCGCACTTAGTCCAGGACTTAACGATAAACCTCCACTAAACCATTTTTATTAATATGGGTGTAATAGTCAATGGTCAAAACTTTGCCTCTTAATGCGTGTGCATTTTCCCTATCTGTCACGTGAGAGTATGAAAATCATCGAAGGATGGCTGCGATGCCAAACGATTAAAAAGGACATGAAAATGATTTTTTTCTGGTACCGAGCCCTTAATTTGACTTTGTGTACATACATGCCATTGAGATTTGATTTTATTAATAATTTTGCAACTTGTTTGACAACAAATTTTTCAGTGATGTTAATTCAGCATAAACCACATCAAAACGTATACTTTTCCAACGCATCCCTTAGCTTATTCAAAAGTGGATTGTTTATTCGTAGGTATATATTTCATTTTTGGTTTTCGTTTCCTTTTACTTTTTTCACTTAATGAGTCTGAAATATCTACTAAATTAAGATGATTTGTTAAAAGAAACTCAGAAATTAGGTATAGCCCTTTTCTGTTTTGGATCTTTATTCATTTCAATTTGTATTATTTTTGTAAGAAATTACATATTTATTTTACTTCTGTTCCAAATCAGCTGATTTTGACACGGCTATAAATGCAAAGCATATCAACTTTAAAATTTAAAGTAAAAGTGTATATGCAGTCAAAAAAGCATTTTTTCGGACTTCCATTGCTGCACTATGTATACATTACCAATAAAATACGCCTATTGTAAACAGACTTTAATATTTTTATTTTATTTTATTTTATTTTATTTTATTTTATTTTATTTTATTTTATTTTATTTTATTTTATTTTATTTTATTTTATTTTATTTTATTTTATTTTATTTTATTTTATTTTATTTTATTTTATTTTATTTTATTTTATTTTATTTTATTTTATTTTATTTTATTTTATTTTATTTTATTTTATTTTATTTTATTTTATTTTATTTTATTTTATTTTATTTTATTTTATTTTATTTTATTTTATTTTATTTTGTATTAAAAGAGTTAAATAAGCGAGAAAAGAAGACGAAATTAAATATTCCTCGTAGCAAAATTGCTTTATTCATTTTACTTGTAATAAATTAAATGAAAAAAATCTGCGAAACAGGTGAACGGACAACGTTTTAGTTTGACAGCTTGTCAGAAACTTACTACCCAAATGACAGTTCATCACAGTTGAGTGCTAAAGTGTGTTTCATTTATTAAATCTGTAAGCTCTGATTATACCCTGTAGTTCAGTTCATAGCATATTGCTCTGCCTGGAGCTGAATAACAAAAACGCTCAATGAATTGACGTTTGAATAAAACCTTAATATGGCGCTTTGGTAATACGAAGGATTTCGACACAACACACCTCTCCACAACACATCACTCGAGATAAGTGTCGTTCCAGCTTAAGACATGTTAAATTCGAACTTGTAATCATTTACTCGTATGATCAAAAGGTCAAATTTATTTCTTCAAACGAAAGTGCATAAATGTATGTATGTAGAATATTCTTCCCAAGCAAATAAAAAAGTAGGAATAGTTCAAATTTAATTCAATTTCAATTAGAAAAAAAAAGTAAGTAACAATTATCAATTGGAAAATGAAAAAAAAAAAATGAATAAAAGAAATCGGTTAGTGCACAGTGTCGGTCGTCGCCTAACTCAACAGTGTGTCCCTGCTGTCTGTGCTTTCGACTGCTTGAGTGGTATTTACTACCTCAGTGCCAGGGCTGCCTCCCACGTATATGACCCAATAATGTCCACTGAGTAGTTATTAATTTGTTGTGAAGAATTATTTCCATGCAATTATTTCGCACAGTAATGTATTCAGAAATCCGATTTAGAGTAATCCCTTAAACATTGAAGAGCATTGTTTAAACAATCCCAAAACCTAAGTTCGTCATTGAAATATTACCTTAAACATATGTACCTAAAAAGTATCAGAACAAAAACATTAAAAACAGAGAGCCAAGTTCTCATAATATGTACAAACATCCCGTGTGTAACAAGTCGTGAAAAAAAACATGAATTTGATGAAATAAAAATGTTCAAATGCATGGAATTGCCGTCTGATTTCCGAAAAAGTTTGAATTTATTATGCAAGCAAAGATTAAAAATCGTTTTATTTTTATTAAAGCAATTTTTTATTTAACACATTTCTCTAAAATTTTTCGAGAACAAAATTTGCAATGCCAATATTAAGTATTTAGTAGTATAGATTTTAGGAAATAATTTCAAAACATAATATCTTACTCGTTTTAAAGATATTAATAAAAAAAAAAAAACTTGGAATTTTTTGTTCAAAACACCCAAAAAATATTTGTTCGATTGTTTTTATATACAAAATTATTTTAAACTTAAGGTGACTCCTGGTGAAAATTTTCGGTTAAAATCGTTAGAGCCGTTAATGTAAAAGTCTAAAATCAAAAAAAACGGTTCCATGACAGGTACCGTTATTAACATTTTGCCGTTTTCGAGATAAACAAGATTGTGCATTACGGGTGTATGGGGGCTACCGTTAGTTTTAGAACTAAAAAAAAATTCAATTTTCCCTCTAGGGAATCACCGAAGATCTTTAAGTACCGAGTTTGAAGAAAATAGCTCCAGTGGTTTGGGCTGTAGATCGAGGTACTCGTACATACATACAGGCATACCAACAGACAGACGGAATTGTCGGACCCACTTTATTCGTCTTCGCTTTCATCGTAATGTCAACTTTGTTCAAAATCTCGAGTTCGATTTTCATCATTCAATAACAATCAAAAGTGATTCATATAATTTATAAGAATTTTAGAGAAATTGGGTGGATGCCACGCCTCCTGAATAGAAAATCCCTAATTTGCAATTTTTTTCTTTGTACATACATATATACTTGTAGGAAACAACCCTACAACTTACTTTAAGAAAAATCTCTACACAAACAAAATATATCCAAGAAAACATTCCTAGACTTAACTAAAACAAGAACAAAAAATATGGTATTCCATTGACGAAATAAAAACTCAAAGATTTTCTTAAAAATTTTCTTTCGAAATGTTGAATACTTTATTCTTTTAAAATTATGTTTAACATTTCACTCGAACACTAAAAGTAGCCTGACTTAAATGAATTAACCTTTAAAACCAAAAGAAACAAACCAACTTGCATTAATTGCACGTCTAAACCAGTCGCACTTAATTGCATATTTAGCTTTAAGCATTGTGTGCAAGGGTAAAAGTTAAATTTGGGTGGTGCGTTCAGAAAATGCAAGAATTGTGTTTCGAGCCGTCCCGTACCAAATATTTAACATCCGCTTCATCACATTTTCATCATGTTCCGATTGGCAAAAGAAAACAGATCACGCCATCAGGCGTCCTCGTGGTTTTATTCGTCTACCAAATTCCTTTTCAACCCTAGTCGTCGCGAGAAGTAGTTCGGTCTTCTAAACGCCGCGTGAGTTTCGATTATAATATATAATAACCCTTTATTATAATCAAAGTTATACTTTAAAACCACGGTAGACGAACATCTTTCGCAGCCCTGCAACAAATTAATTCTCGTCCAGGAGAAGGGTTGTCAACGAAGGACACCCAAATTCACTCACCAACAGGTAATTTTATCTTAAATGCAATTGAACAATTGCATTATTAAAAAGCCATCATCCATTTCATTAGAAACGGATTCCATCCGGTGGTGTTGGTCTACGGCTTTCTTGACTTTCCTTTTGGTCAAAACTACAGACAAAAAGAATCTGGTAGTCAGGACTTCAAGGAAATAACTTGCTTCCTCAGTCGGAATTTTTGAGATTTTTGGCTGATCACCATCCATTAGGCGACACTTGAAAAAAGGCGAATCCAGGATCCAGAATCCAGATATAGAGAAATTAATTCTCTGACCAAAAACACATGTAGGTAAGGATCGGTATTGCAAAGAAAATTATATGTGCATACATATACATTACGTAGGTACATAGGATCTCACAAATTTTGTTTTGTTTGGATGTAGGAAAATACGAAGAACCTCGAAAATAACCTTCACGATTCTATTGTGATAGGGCAGGAGGAAGGTACCAACCCCTCCAGGATCCTTTGGGCCATCAAAGACTCAGGTCGAAAAAGGAGTCCGAAGAAATCTCAAGATTCAACTGAAAGGAACAACATGCTAATTAAAAGAAACAAAAAGTGAAAAAGTGTAAATTAAAAGTAAATTAAATAAGTTGTGGCAGCTTAGGTTTAGTCCAAGAAATAGAAAAAAGGTGATTTTTCTTAGTAAAGGATAGCTAGGGCTGAAAAGGAAAAAGAAAAGTTAATGAAAAAAAAAAAATTAGTACTAAAAAACTAAAAAAAAACAAAAAAAAAGGAGAAGAAAATTCGGAAATGATTAAAATTTTAGAGCTGAAAGGAAAAATGAATTAGATACGTAAAGAAAATTCTAACAAAGAAAAGAAAAGTGCTAAAAAGAAAAGTGCTGAAATGAAAACTTAAGAATTGTGAAGAAAATTCAACAGAAAAAGATATGTAACAAAAAGAAAAGAAAGAGAAAAGTCAAACAAAAAAAAAAGAAATCTATGTAAATTTAATTTAGTATATGCACATGCACATATGTACATATGTACGTACCTATGTACCTGTAAGTACTTAAAATACATAAGTATACATAGTTACATAGATACCTACAGTCGTATATACATATATACATATGTGTATTCAAATCAAAAAGAAAATTAATATTACCTTTTGAGGATAGAAAAATTTGTTTTTTGATTGACGTGAGAAACTAGAATAAAAATAATTTTTGGAAAACTGGTATGATAGATAGGTAAGAGTTACTCGATAAAAACAGAATTTTTTTGAATGCAAAGTGATTTGATGTTAAGTGAAGTAGTTCATTTAAAGTTAAAATAGGTAGATAGGAAAGAGATTATTTAAAATAATTAGAGTAGGGGAAAAAATATATCTAATTAGTTGTACTATATAAAAGAATGTGACATTGTCATTCATCGGAATCGGTGAACAGTTTGGTAGATCTCAAAAGGACATTCAATTTACATATGATACTTAATACTCTTCAGTGATATAAAATTTCGTCAATCAACTTTGCTAACCCCAACAGGTCACGTCGCAACATAATGCTGTGCACAACATAATGGAGCGCCGGTAAGTGAGTTGTTTGTTGTTATATATTGATAAATTATTTTCCCTATATAAATTTGAATACAAAATATCTATATTTTTTTTGTATTATTTAAACAAAGCTCAAGTAAGGGGCTTTATCAAATCTATTCGGTAACACTTTGTGGGAGTATTAAGGATTATGGGATGTAGATAAAAAAAAAAAAAAAAGTAATAACCGAATCATTTTCTAATCGTTCGTTTTTTTTTTTTTGGTAAATTTTTGCGATGAATGGGGATGATAGGAACTTTAAATGTTATTATTATTAAGGGATAGATTTAAGCAAACAGTGAAATAAAATTGCTTATGAATTAAGTATTTATTAAGGCACTTGTCGAATGTTATTTCTTTTGTATTTTGGACAATTTTTATTTGTTGAGGAATTGGATAAAATGAAAAGAGAAACGATTATTTTTTTTTGAATTCTATATGAGTGGTGTAAAATGAATTTATAAGCGGTAAAGTTTTTCTGGGAAAGTGAATCCGGTATGATGGAGGGTTGAGGAAGGAGAGTTCCAAAACAGGGAAAGTCAGGGGCTTTCCCCTTTTTGTTAGGGCCATCTCAATAATTTCTTGGAGTACTAACGATGGCGTAGGTGTATCTCTTGTTTGATGTACGTATGTCTAGTGAGGGATACGATAAAGGGTGGGTATAGAACAACTCCGAGGGCACGACCACCTATGTCCTCCTCTCTAAGTGTGGTAGCGAGAAGTAAAAAGATAGCTTAAATTAATCGGTTAGCTAATTTCGGGTCCTGCTTCTTTTAGGAAGATGGTAAACAATAAATCGACTACGAACTAAGATTAAGGCCTGTAAAAAAAAAAGGTAACACCGTTCATTAGCTAGTGACAAGATCCCCCCCCCATCGACGAGCTAAGCATGGCATCCAGCAGGCCTTCGGTCACTCAAGCGAATGGACACCCTTCTCGACCCCTGCCTGGACGGGCCTATGGGTCTGTAGACATGGGTCCTAAAGGTGGGGAAAGGTCGTGAAAGGAAGTATATTTTTTGAGGAGAGAGTCTAAGTTTTTTTTTGGTTTTGAAGAAGCTCAGATTCAATCATTATTGGAGATCTTTTATGAGTCTTGACTGATTTGGAATTCGGTCTTAGCTATTTTGGTTGATTGAGCAATTTGGATCAAAGACTTTTTTCTCAAACATGTTGACAGGAAGTGGAAGAGGACACGACCAAACATCATAATTGATATTATCGTATTTCCCAATATTTTTTTTTGTCCTTTTCACCGAAAGTCAAATGCAATAGACATACTTTTACATTGCATACCACCAGCAAAAATAATGCACGTTACAGATGGCGCCCAACGTGGGGCCCGAAATTTAGTGACCGATTTTTATTTATTTTATTTTTTTTTGAGTTTTGGCGGAGATTTTTTGTTGTGTGAATACTTTGTGGTTACGACACCTCAACATGATTAGAAGCCATAGTTGTCCGGGGAGTTAGGACATTTCCAGACTCTCGACTGTTGCAATTGGGCAAACTTTTATGTTCGACACAAATCAACTTTCTACACCTCAGTGTCCGTTCTTAGATGAAGTTTTTTTCTGAGTGACTGATAGCACTGAGATGTAAAAGTGAAGTTAAGGATAGCATTTGCTTTAATCAGTAGTTAGTTTCAACGCTTTGGTCCGGTAGATTAGGACAATTTTCCATATCTATGACTGCTGCTGAAGGTCGAGACCTGATTAGTGAGAGAAACCTGCTTATCCATCAACCAACTTGAAAATCTCGCCATAGAACTAAAAATATATTAATACTTTAAATATTTCCAAGGACTTAAGAACTTTAGACGATATCCGGTAGGCTAAGGCCATAGTCTGGTCTCCGATAGTTGCAGCGTCAAAAGGAACTTAGTTTTTTTTTATGGACAAAGTTTTGATATCATAATGAGACAACATACTTAGAGTTATTAAGAATACTTATGCAAATAATTTTTTTTTGGAATTTCCTTTTCTTAAGAGAATAAGGAGGAACCAATAGTATTTTTTTTTTGGAACAAGATCCTTCACATCCGGTATTCACTTCCCAGAATCGTATATGAAAAAAGTAGAAAGTTTAATTTCATTTTTGATTATTATTAGGCGGTTTAGGACCAAACATTGTCTAGTTATATATTACAGGTAATTCATTTTGTTTAGTTTTTTTATACAGCAAAATTTGGAGAGAAGTAAACAGTTTGTTTTTCGATTTAAGTTTTTTTTAAGAATTTTTTTTATTGGAAGTTTGAAGAAGCAAGAGAAATTAAGTAATCTTTTTAAATAAGTACCTTTAGGGAAAGTTACTTTGTAAGAAAGTAAAAGATAAAGTTTTTTTTTATCTTGAGAGTATTAAAATAAAAAAATAAAGTAAACTTAGTATTAGAAATGGATGGTAGAGGTCGTCGTAAGAATTCCCGAGGGAAAAGAGGGACTAGTAAACAACGATCTTCTTCAAATAACGATGAAAGAGAAAATCAGTCTCAAGTTGAAGATGAAGTATTTGCGACAGTATCAGGGACAAATGTCACAGAGAGTGTGAACAGCACCAACAATCAACAGACAGTACATAACAGAACCACTTCTAGTCCTAATGAAGGTAATATCTCGAAAGAGGCCGAACATTTCGAGACTTACATACAGGAAGTAGTAACAGCCACGGTAGGTCTCAAACGAACGGAAGACCAACGTTTCATACGAGAAGAGTTGGAACGTAGCCATGCCGAGTTGCTAGGGCAAGTAAGGGCTATTGTAAGAGAAACTCTTGCTAACGTGACGCCAGCTCCTCCTCAAAACCTACCCAATGATCGAGATAGATATAACACAGCCACTTCTATAGATCAACCTGCTAATTTTAGTTCACAGCAACATAATGTAGTTAATCCTGCTTCCAACACTCAGCCAACAAATGATCAGGGCGTTTATCCAATCGACATGGCTCGCGGCTCAAATGTCGACAACTTTTTAGCTCAACTGAGCAATTTGAACTTGAACGTTTCGCCTTTGATCTCGAACCAAGCTAATCCATCTATAGCTCAATCACCATCTACTTCAGTAACACGTTTTCCTCATTATCATAAGTGGGGAATTAAATTCGACCATAAGAACATGTCTATAGACGACTTTCTGTTCAGACTAGAAAGGGTTAAGGACAGTTACAATGTAACTTGGGTTGAGGTGGTCCAAAACTTTCACCATTTTGTTAGTGGTAGAGTAGAAACCTGGTATTGGATGTTCTTAAAGAACAACCCTCGAACTACTTGGTCGACACTACGTTTAGCTCTTATCGAGCAATACAGAAGTCTCGAAACAGATAGTGAATTATCCCGAAAAATGTCTGATAGAAAGCAATTGCCGAATGAGAGCTTTGACGACTTTTACGATGATCTAATTAAATTTAATTCAAAATTACGAACACCTAAACCAGTGAAAGAGATCATCGAACTTATAAAACAGAATGTCCGCCGGAGAATGGGAGAGTTATTAGTTACTTTTAGTACACATAGTTTGCCAGAAATGGTCTACGTTTGTCGTACCATTGAAAAGTTCCTCAACGGAAACGAAACACCTCGAGTAAAGTACCCATTTAACAACACTGCACAACCTCCACGACGACAAATAGGCGAATTGGATGACTCGCCGGAAGACTCTGACTTTACAATTCCCGCGAAAGTTGAGGCCTACCAAAGGGAAGCCAATATACTTAAATGTTGGAATTGTAAAGCAGAGGGGCATACGTTCAGGGAATGCGATAGTCCTAAACGGAACTTGTTTTGTTTTAGGTGTGGTCGTGACAATGTTATAACGCCAAATTGTGAAAGGTGCTCGGGAAACCGGTCATCGAACAATCCTTCGACCGGGGGGAAGTGTTCGAGGGCAGAGAACCCGGAAAATTAGAAAATACAAAACCTAGTCCAGCTAAAATTACCCTATTACGACATTCACCTGAAGAGTTAATAAGAAGGAAAGAGCAAAAAAACGATCTTCAGGAAACAAAACCAGAAAATACTTACCTTCCCCGAAAATCGATTCACCAACGGATAAAAGATTATTACGAGGCACGGAAAAGAATCGTCACCTTTCCTCAAACCTCAGAAAAAGTTTTGAAGTTACGAGAGAGGATGAAGAGAAAGAAAATAATTTATAAATCACTTGCGGCCACCACATTGGATTGTTCAGCGGACGATCCCCGTCCATATATTACAATTGAAATTTCTGGTAGAAAGTTACTCGGTTTGCTTGATTCGGGAGCGAGCGTGAGTTGCTTAGGAGCTGGGAGTCTTGAATTTCTAAAAGATAACCATATTCCTTTCAAAAGCTTTTGTTCTTCTATTGCCACCGCAGATGGCCAGAAACAATCAATAGTCGGCATGGTAACGACGCAAATCCATTACCGAGGTAAAGCCCACGTCATGGATTTGTTCATCGTTCCATCGCTGACACAACAGTTATACCTAGGGGTGGATTTCTGGAGGATTTTTCAGTTGGCTCCCCAGGTCATTTCCGAAATTTCACCAGTAAACCAGATAATCAACAAGTCCAATAGTGCAACCGGTTGTGATCTGAACGATCGCGAGCAAGAATTACTTCAGGAAACGATCAGGCTATTTCCGTCGTTTTCATCGAAAGGCTTAGGAAAGACTCATTTGGTAGAACATTTCATAGACACGGGAGAGGCGGTGCCTATAAAGCAACGTCATTATCCCATTTCCCCAGCGATACAAGCCCTAATGTATGAGGAATTGGATCGCATGCTTGCTTTGGGGGTCATCGAAGAAAGTTCCAGCGCATGGTCTTCCCCAGTCGTACTTGTACGAAAACCTGGGAAAAACCGTCTGTGCTTGGACTTTCGGAAGGTGAACCAAGTAACAAAGAAGAATGCGAGCCCAATTGCTAATATAGAGGGACTGTTAGCACGACTTTCAGAGACACACTTTATTTCAAGTGTGGACCTGAAAGATGCGTACTGGCAGATACCGCTGGAGCAAAGTTCACGGGAGAAGACGGCTTTTACTGTCCCCGGTAGGCCGCTCTACCAGTTTAGAGTAATGCCTTTTGGTCTTTCCAACGCCGCACAAAGCCTCACTTACTTGATGAATCTGGTGGTGCCATCAGAACTAAGAGATCAAGTTTTCGTCTACTTAGACGATCTTTTAGTCATATCGAGAAATTTTGAGGAACATATCAGGATTCTAAGGGTTATTGCGAAAAGGTTACTTGAAGCAGGCTTGACGATAAACGTTGAGAAGTCTAAATTCTGCTTCAAGGAACTGCAGTACCTAGGATATGTGGTAGGGCAGGGTTGTTTGAAGCCGGATCCAGCTAAAGTTGCGGCAATCCTTGAATTTCCTGCTCCAAAAACCATCAAACAAGTCCGAAGATTTCTCGGTATGGCTGGATGGTACCGCAGATTCATTAGTAATTTTTCAACCCTTGCTGCTCCCATGACAGACGCTTTAAAGAAGAACAAAAAGTTTGAGTTCGGAAAGGAAGCAGAGGAAGCCTTTGTAGCGATCAAGTCGGCCCTGACATCGGACTTGGTCCTCATTAATCCTGACTTTAATAAACAATTTATCATTTTGTGTGATGCGTCAGCTTCAGGTATTGGGTGCGTGTTGTGCCAGAAAGACGAAAGTGGAGCCGAACGACCTATTTATTATTACTCCCAAAAGTTAAATTCTGCGCAGCGCAACTATTCTGTCACCGAGCGCGAGTGCTTGGCGGCCGTAAGGGGAATTCAAAAATTTCGACCTTATGTTGAAGGTTATAGGTTTACGGTAGTGACAGACCACTCAAGTCTGAAGTGGCTGATGAGTCTGCGAGATCCAACGGGGAGATTAGCGCGCTGGAGTCTAAAACTCCAAGGGTTCGACTTTGGGATCGAACACCGGAAGGGTACTTTAAATGTAGTGCCAGATGCTCTATCTCGCGTATATGAGGTAGAAGCACTACATTCAACAGTATGTCCACCGGGGTCGATGTCAACGAACCCTACCGATGTTCTCCATATTGATTTGGAGGATCCGAGCTTTAAATCGGAGGAATATCTTCAAATCATCGAGCACATCGGACAAAATAAAGAACAGCTTCCTGACCTTCAAGTTTCGGACGGTTTCGTATACAAGAAGGTCAGACATTGCACAGGAAATCCACTCCAAGACGATTTGGTCTGGAAATTATGGATTCCAGAGGCGCTGACGAACCGGTTGATATCGCTGGCTCATTGTCCACCCAGAGCTTCTCACGGTGGAATTAGTAAAACACTTTTTAAATTGAGGCAACAATGTTTTTGGCCCAATATGGCATCCCATGTAAAGACGTTTCTTGAAAATTGTGAAGTCTGCAAAACGACTAAGGCTCCGAATACCATTCTTAGAGCAGAAATGGGAAAATCCTTCTCAGTAGACAGACCTTTCCAACATCTTTATGTAGACTTCCTGGGTCCCTACCCAAGATCAAAAAGAGGAAACACACAGATCGTAGTCGCTCTAGATCAATTGACGAAATTCGTCTTGATCAAACCCCTTCGAAAAGCTAATTCTCATAAGCTTATACAATTTTTAGAAGAAGACATTTTTCTTATTTTTGGGGTCCCCGAGAGCATCTTGTCAGACAATGGCAGTCAATTTATTGGACAGGAGTTTGCTAAAATGGTAAAAACTTTCGGCATTACTCATTATAGAACCGCAGCCTACTCGCCACAGGCTAATGCGAGCGAGCGAGTTAACCGCTCCATCCTCGCAGCGGTCAGAGCTTACATAGATCCAAAGCAAACAAACTGGGACGTATACTTACCCTCAATCGGAAGTGCATTACGCTCTACCATTCACTCTGCAATCGGCATATCTCCATACGAAGCTCTATTTGGTCATCGGATGATTGAGCATGGAACAGACTACAAGCTATTACGTGGGTTATCAGGTTTAAACCATTCTGAGATTGACTGGCTACCAAAAACTTCTAAGATGAACGTGTTGCATTCATATTTGAAGTCAGCTCTAGAGCGAACTCACGAATCCTACCAACGAACGTATAACTTGAGAAGTAGGATGGTATCATACAAGGTTGGGGACGTTCTATTCAAACGAAATTCCATATTAAGCGACGCGGCTAAACATCTAAACGCTAAACTGTGCCCAAAATTTATAAAAGTTACCGTCTGTAAAATAATAGGGAATAATTTATATAAGGTCATAGACGCTAAAGGTCGTCAAACCGTAGTACATTCGAAAGATCTAAGAAAATGAAAGATACGAGAATCTCAGGACAATTGCCCGGCCTCTCAGCAGTGCATGAGACCTTGCCATAGAAACCAAAAATAAACAAAAAACCTCTGTTTCTTCTCATATCCTTTTTTTTTGCTCGGTAAACCTGCTCTAAAAAGAATATGCTGTGTAGGAAACAACCCTACAACTTACTTTAAGAAAAATCTCTACACAAACAAAATATATCCAAGAAAACATTCCTAGACTTAACTAAAACAAGAACAAAAAATATGGTATTCCATTGACGAAATAAAAACTCAAAGATTTTCTTAAAAATTTTCTTTCGAAATGTTGAATACTTTATTCTTTTAAAATTATGTTTAACATTTCACTCGAACACTAAAAGTAGCCTGACTTAAATGAATTAACCTTTAAAACCAAAAGAAACAAACCAACTTGCATTAATTGCACGTCTAAACCAGTCGCACTTAATTGCATATTTAGCTTTAAGCATTGTGTGCAAGGGTAAAAGTTAAATTTGGGTGGTGCGTTCAGAAAATGCAAGAATTGTGTTTCGAGCCGTCCCGTACCAAATATTTAACATCCGCTTCATCACATTTTCATCATGTTCCGATTGGCAAAAGAAAACAGATCACGCCATCAGGCGTCCTCGTGGTTTTATTCGTCTACCAAATTCCTTTTCAACCCTAGTCGTCGCGAGAAGTAGTTCGGTCTTCTAAACGCCGCGTGAGTTTCGATTATAATATATAATAACCCTTTATTATAATCAAAGTTATACTTTAAAACCACGGTAGACGAACATCTTTCGCAGCCCTGCAACAAATTAATTCTCGTCCAGGAGAAGGGTTGTCAACGAAGGACACCCAAATTCACTCACCAACAGGTAATTTTATCTTAAATGCAATTGAACAATTGCATTATTAAAAAGCCATCATCCATTTCATTAGAAACGGATTCCATCCGGTGGTGTTGGTCTACGGCTTTCTTGACTTTCCTTTTGGTCAAAACTACAGACAAAAAGAATCTGGTAGTCAGGACTTCAAGGAAATAACTTGCTTCCTCAGTCGGAATTTTTGAGATTTTTGGCTGATCACCATCCATTAGGCGACACTTGAAAAAAGGCGAATCCAGGATCCAGAATCCAGATATAGAGAAATTAATTCTCTGACCAAAAACACATGTAGGTAAGGATCGGTATTGCAAAGAAAATTATATGTGCATACATATACATTACGTAGGTACATAGGATCTCACAAATTTTGTTTTGTTTGGATGTAGGAAAATACGAAGAACCTCGAAAATAACCTTCACGATTCTATTGTGATAGGGCAGGAGGAAGGTACCAACCCCTCCAGGATCCTTTGGGCCATCAAAGACTCAGGTCGAAAAAGGAGTCCGAAGAAATCTCAAGATTCAACTGAAAGGAACAACATGCTAATTAAAAGAAACAAAAAGTGAAAAAGTGTAAATTAAAAGTAAATTAAATAAGTTGTGGCAGCTTAGGTTTAGTCCAAGAAATAGAAAAAAGGTGATTTTTCTTAGTAAAGGATAGCTAGGGCTGAAAAGGAAAAAGAAAAGTTAATGAAAAAAAAAAAATTAGTACTAAAAAACTAAAAAAAAACAAAAAAAAAGGAGAAGAAAATTCGGAAATGATTAAAATTTTAGAGCTGAAAGGAAAAATGAATTAGATACGTAAAGAAAATTCTAACAAAGAAAAGAAAAGTGCTAAAAAGAAAAGTGCTGAAATGAAAACTTAAGAATTGTGAAGAAAATTCAACAGAAAAAGATATGTAACAAAAAGAAAAGAAAGAGAAAAGTCAAACAAAAAAAAAAGAAATCTATGTAAATTTAATTTAGTATATGCACATGCACATATGTACATATGTACGTACCTATGTACCTGTAAGTACTTAAAATACATAAGTATACATAGTTACATAGATACCTACAGTCGTATATACATATATACATATGTGTATTCAAATCAAAAAGAAAATTAATATTACCTTTTGAGGATAGAAAAATTTGTTTTTTGATTGACGTGAGAAACTAGAATAAAAATAATTTTTGGAAAACTGGTATGATAGATAGGTAAGAGTTACTCGATAAAAACAGAATTTTTTTGAATGCAAAGTGATTTGATGTTAAGTGAAGTAGTTCATTTAAAGTTAAAATAGGTAGATAGGAAAGAGATTATTTAAAATAATTAGAGTAGGGGAAAAAATATATCTAATTAGTTGTACTATATAAAAGAATGTGACATTGTCATTCATCGGAATCGGTGAACAGTTTGGTAGATCTCAAAAGGACATTCAATTTACATATGATACTTAATACTCTTCAGTGATATAAAATTTCGTCAATCAACTTTGCTAACCCCAACAGGTCACGTCGCAACATAATGCTGTGCACAACATAATGGAGCGCCGGTAAGTGAGTTGTTTGTTGTTATATATTGATAAATTATTTTCCCTATATAAATTTGAATACAAAATATCTATATTTTTTTTGTATTATTTAAACAAAGCTCAAGTAAGGGGCTTTATCAAATCTATTCGGTAACACTTTGTGGGAGTATTAAGGATTATGGGATGTAGATAAAAAAAAAAAAAAAAGTAATAACCGAATCATTTTCTAATCGTTCGTTTTTTTTTTTTTGGTAAATTTTTGCGATGAATGGGGATGATAGGAACTTTAAATGTTATTATTATTAAGGGATAGATTTAAGCAAACAGTGAAATAAAATTGCTTATGAATTAAGTATTTATTAAGGCACTTGTCGAATGTTATTTCTTTTGTATTTTGGACAATTTTTATTTGTTGAGGAATTGGATAAAATGAAAAGAGAAACGATTATTTTTTTTTGAATTCTATATGAGTGGTGTAAAATGAATTTATAAGCGGTAAAGTTTTTCTGGGAAAGTGAATCCGGTATGATGGAGGGTTGAGGAAGGAGAGTTCCAAAACAGGGAAAGTCAGGGGCTTTCCCCTTTTTGTTAGGGCCATCTCAATAATTTCTTGGAGTACTAACGATGGCGTAGGTGTATCTCTTGTTTGATGTACGTATGTCTAGTGAGGGATACGATAAAGGGTGGGTATAGAACAACTCCGAGGGCACGACCACCTATGTCCTCCTCTCTAAGTGTGGTAGCGAGAAGTAAAAAGATAGCTTAAATTAATCGGTTAGCTAATTTCGGGTCCTGCTTCTTTTAGGAAGATGGTAAACAATAAATCGACTACGAACTAAGATTAAGGCCTGTAAAAAAAAAAGGTAACACCGTTCATTAGCTAGTGACAAGATCCCCCCCCCATCGACGAGCTAAGCATGGCATCCAGCAGGCCTTCGGTCACTCAAGCGAATGGACACCCTTCTCGACCCCTGCCTGGACGGGCCTATGGGTCTGTAGACATGGGTCCTAAAGGTGGGGAAAGGTCGTGAAAGGAAGTATATTTTTTGAGGAGAGAGTCTAAGTTTTTTTTTGGTTTTGAAGAAGCTCAGATTCAATCATTATTGGAGATCTTTTATGAGTCTTGACTGATTTGGAATTCGGTCTTAGCTATTTTGGTTGATTGAGCAATTTGGATCAAAGACTTTTTTCTCAAACATGTTGACAGGAAGTGGAAGAGGACACGACCAAACATCATAATTGATATTATCGTATTTCCCAATATTTTTTTTTGTCCTTTTCACCGAAAGTCAAATGCAATAGACATACTTTTACATTGCATACCACCAGCAAAAATAATGCACGTTACATACTTGAAGCCTTAGCGTTCTACCAATTTTCATCGTTCTACAGCAATCAGAAGTGCTCCAACAGATCTACAAGGTTTTACTGTGTAGGGAAGTGCTCCATAATTTGATAATCTGTCAGTGAGTCAGTGAATCAGTGAGTCCGTGAGTCAGTAAAAAGTGAGTCAGTGACGAAGTGATTTAATGAGTCAGTGAATCTGTGATTGAGTTATATAGTGAGGAAGTGAATCAGTTAGACGGTGAGTCAGCCAGTTACAGTTTAGCAATTTGTGTAGTCCTTTATCTCAGAAACCACTAATGATAGAATTGAAATTTGCTGAGGCGCCCGTGTTAAGTCAGCTCAGTAAATACTGTGAATTTAAAGTTTCTGACTATATTGTTACTCAGGTTTGATGGGGTTGAAAATCGCTTAAGTTTAAATTAAATTAAATTTGGTGGTGCAACAGCTCGGAGTGAACCAGGACCTAGTGACTTACAACTCTCAACCATTCCTGTGTGCGTGTTACCAGGAACGGGGGGGACCTATAATTTTCTGCTGATTCCGAACGGCTAATAAGCAGCACTTTCCATGACAAGAGATACTCTTGGAGTATTTGTCAATTCCTCGCAAGAGGCAGTACACCCCTGAAAAAAACTTTCTTGCAGCGGCTGAGAATCGAACTCAAGACCTTTCGCATGACAGTCCAACGCACTAACCATTATGCCAAACTCGCCTGAGTTTGGTCCTGTAAAAAGGTTTTAGTGCCGCGAACTTAGTTGGGCACTAATTTGTCCATGAAATGAAACAATTATTAATCTTTTGGCAAATAAATCATTTTATTTCTCAACACTGTTTACAATAAATTTTTTCTGTTCATAGGTACATTACTTAAACACTTATTATGGTAAATACATTTTATTTCATTAATCTCATGAGTATTTTTCACAATATATAATTAATAATTAAAACCCAAGAAATCAATGGCTTCAGTAATAAAGAATTTTGTGTTTTAAATTTTAGAGTTTTTATTTTATTTTTTGAATGATCTTTGTTATTAAAAGTGGTTACTATTCTTGAAAAATAAAATTACCGACACGGTATATAGAAATATTGAAACAGAGTTTTTGTTTTTAAATAGAGCATAGTGTTATTAACTAGATAAAGTTTTTTACCTTGGGATTTGTACAGTCACATCATATTCATCACAATTTTTCCATTAACAGTTATAATTTTAATATATTACTATTCTCTTAAATTCATAATATTTACCTTTCCCATTAAACAAATAAAAAACTTATAAAACTCATGAGATGTTTACCGTTTTTTTTTTTTTGACTGTAAATTATTAGTTTTGACATTTATTAGATTTTCCTTTTTTATATATGTTTTAAAATTATTTTTCTATACATTGATGATTGATTATAATTTTCTCTTAATTCAAAACATTTATATATCGATTTTGTTAAAATTATTTTTTTTTTTTAAATTTACATTTAATGTTGTTTTTGTTTTCTTATTATTCAGTCGTATTGAGCTTTTTCATCCCCTTTTTAGTATTTTTTGTTAATTTTGTTCATATTAATTTGTAATACTAATGAAAATGTTAAATCATAATATCGAAACACTTTGATATTGAAATTGAAAGTTGAAAACAAAATAAACACGCATATTAATTTAAATTTTTATCGAACATAAAAATTGGTACACATTTAAAGATTAATGAGTAGTTTATACAAGTATGTGTGAATGTAGTTAGGATGAGTGAAAACGGTGAGTGATTGTAAAACTTACATTCGGGAGAAATATCTTAGAAGATGGGGAAAAGAGTCAATAATAAAATTTGTGTTGAATGATTAATGATAGAATTGAAATATAAGTGTGCAAATCTACATAATATTTCGGATTGTCATTTGGCATTCCTATCTACAATGTTAACATTTATCTACTTAACTACGATAAGTTTAAACTATTTTAAAAAATATTTCATTTTAAATTTAGAATCTAAAAATTCATATAAACCATTTTGGTTTTTGTTGTTGATTTTGTTTTTTTTTTTTAATATATTTTTGTGTGTTTTTTTTTTATTGAAATAGAGTCACATTGATAAGAACAATTATAGATTCAAGTTCGATTGTCATATTAGTTTTTTTTTTTAGTTTATTTTTAAGAAAAAGAAAATTAAGAATTTTGGAGAAGGCATATGAATCTTAAAGATTACACCGAAATTTGTTTTTTTTTTGTTTAAATATTTATGTATATATTCTTTATCGAAAACGAGTTTACGCAACATTATGATATATATTTAATTTTTATGGAAAATACTGGTATTTAGCTATTGTTTTTTTTTTAATTTATTAATATAAAAATTGACAAGTTTATTTGTTATTAACATTATTTTAAAATAATATGTTTTATTTTGTATTTCATGTTTAAAACGTATCTTGGTCGATTGGGGATTTAATATTATAAATTAATTTTGATTTTCTTTCTTTTCCTAATTTATTTGTTTGTCTAAGGAAACCTATAGGACATTATTGAAAAGATTAACAAAAACGTACAATTTAAGTGCAAAGAAAAAAAAAAATACAAAACAAAGTGACATTAATGAGATACATTTAATTTGTTTCTAGTTGTTGTTTTATAATTCTAATGTATGTGTAGATGTTCTAAATATAAGTTCATTTAAATTTTTGACAAAATGTGAATCGCGGCCAGCACAATTCATCGCCTAGGTACCCGCCTAGGTTCTTTTCTTTTCTTAGTAGTAGTGTTAGTAAATTTTTTTTTGACATGTAATTCTTAATTTCTATAATATATTTATGTATATGTTTTTGTAGGCTTTAAATGACTATCGTATATAAGGATACATATTTAGGGTAAAATACAATATCTACTATGAGCTGACTGCTAAAAATAATGTTGTTGTTTATGGAGTTATTATTTAAAAATTTTAAAACTAAATTTGTAATGATATTTATATAGGAATGATGCGGTGATATGATTTCTTGAAGATATGATCTAACGAATCAGCTCTGTTTCACAAAAGAGATTGGAATTTGCTACTAAAGAATATTAAACTACTAAATTCAAATAAAATAAAAATTTGATTTCACCATTTAAATATGAAGAACTTATTAGTTTTATACATAAAAGTAAAAAAATTTAAATTATATGGTTAGCAATGTTTGTGCTAGAGCTTTATATTTTGAGGTTAAAAATTTCATATTCTATTAATAATGTTCGTTTAAGAATGTCTTCCTTTAAAGTGCCCATATCACAAAGACAATAATACTGCAAAAATTCTGTCTAATAAAATAATGGGTTGAATAAGGATTGGCCAAATCAACTACACTACAATTTCTACATCATTAACTACGCGTAGTTATTTGAATAAAGTGCGTGCTTAATTTACTACATGTTCTTACGAGTACGTCTACTAGAAACGTAGTTAATTAAAAAAAATGAATAAGGGACAAAATCTTGCACGCTTATGATCTTATATAGGTTTGTAAATTGCAAATATTATTGTATTTAATGCAATTATAATTTTGTTTAGCTGTGGTCTTGAAGCCTTGAAACTGTTGTATTTTTAAGAAGCACAGCACACGTGTCACAGTATACGCCTATTCTCCATTTTAATCAGTGTAAATCCACCTTCAGCTCAATAATTATATAGTTTTCGACCAGCAATTTTCACTTCGCTTATTAAAAATAAATAACTGAACGTTTGATTTAAAAATTCAAACTTTAAACACACAGCTAATAGTGAAGTGACAGCTGAGAACCTTACTGACATATCATTTGACATTTTGATGTAACAAATGTAGTATTTAAAAAAAAGTGACAGTTCGGCCAACCCTGGTCACAATATTTTGTTGCAGAGTACTGAACAGAGTTTAAGTGAATTGAGTATGCGCGAACGTCCTCTACACCGAGGTCTTATTGCTTTAAATTATTTTTGAAATTTTTAAAACACACTTAAGGACTATGCTGTCACCGAGTGACTAACGTCATTTTTCATGGCTGCCAATTTCTAAGAATATGGAAGAGCAAAATATTTGTAAGAATATTTATTTAATCATCTACAATCTTAGGTTAACAGACTATTTACAATTATAATAGATAAAATAAATACTATTACTATAAAAAAGAAAGAATAAGTTGAACCTATTTATGTATATTAATGAAATTAAATATTATTTTATTCGCAAGAAATTAAATTAAATACTATGTTTTTGAAGCGGTCCCTGGAATAGTGCAAGTCTAGAACAATGCCAAATTTATTGAAAGATCTTATAGATCTGGAGATAATTTCATTCATCCCATAGTTTGTTCGATGCTGTTGCTCAAAAAGAAAATGTCTTTCTCTCAGTCTTCTAACAGGGGCATAAATGGGAATAAGACATAGAAGTGAAGGGCATGTAACATGTAACTTAGATTAAAATCTCCAATTATACAAATATTGTATAATTATATAGTTTGATGTGCAGGTAAAATGGTGAATTAATTCTTAAAAAAACTGACTAATTAATGACTGTTCAAAGGATATTTTGTTTTATTTTTTTACAAGAATTTTTTTTTAACAACTTATTTAGCACCAAAAAAAAAAATACCCTCGTTCAATATACATATTCATTTCATAAGTATTTTTGTCTGTACTTCCCACCAGCGAAATGCTTATTTTGTTATCCTCAACATTTTATTCCGTCTACTCTACTTTTTTATTCTGAGCTCGTTGAACGCGCTCTGAGCATGTTCAGGAAGAAAGAAGAAACACAAATTCGATAATCTGAGTTAAAAACGAAACACATTTTTTGCCAACTCAGTAGCTTTGAACTAAAAAAGAACAACGTCCATGGATTATGTAAATTTTGAGGAGATGTCAAATAAGACCACGAGTTTCCATTCCTGCAAAAATATTATAATTATAATACGCATTTTCCTTTGTTAACTCTGAGCAATGCGCTGTACAGAGTCTGAGCAAACGGAGTAAGCTCTGAACAGAAGGTGTTCTATGTTACACACTTGGGCACGAACTGTCAAATTATTAGTTTAGTTTAGTTTTTTAAAATATTTCTAAAATTATCGTATCTCATGCGCGACTACCTTCAACTGCCATTTTAATTGTTTTTTTTTTTTTTTTAAGTGTCAAAGTTACTGTGTTTGGCATTTCAGTCCTTCTGCTCTGTTACTTTATTCGGAACTCATACAACATACTTTGAATATGTTCAGAAAGGAAAAAGGAACACAAATTCGAAGTTCCGAGATCTCTGAGCCAAATAAAAAAATCTTATTTCCATAGACCTTAAGGTCATTTGGGCAGAATAAAGGTGCATTGACATTATGCCCATGGATATTATGTCATGCCACAAACTACCAACAATTTATTGTATTCTTTTCTCTCACCTTGCTCTATGCCATTTAATATAGTATGATGAATAATATTTGGAAATTTATCAAAGATACTTTTGAAGAGCCCAATTCTCTCAAATCCTCTAATTCGTTTTATCCTTACCAACATTTTTCACATCTGCAATCTTCATACCTGCAATCAAAATGTTTTACTATTTGTGAAGATTCAATTGCTTAGAACATTCTTTAGCTTACAAATATTTTGAATCCCAGTCCTGATGGCGTATCATCATTAAACAAATAATGTGGGTCTCATTCAGCATTTTCTATTTACGTTCCATTCAATGAATCTCTGAAGAATATATTCCTTCTTTAATTTTTCGACATGTTTTTTTTTTTAAACAATCTATTCATTATTATGTGTCACAGTTTTTCTGTTATTCTTTTATTATCTGCCACAGGAAACATGTACAGAATAAGTCAATCTTTAAAAACCTCTTCCATTTGACTTCTTTTTGTCTCCATACCTTTAAAATCTAGCAATAAGTGACTTATTTAAGTAAAGCTTTAAAAAAATCGTATTTTTAACCTTTGAATAATAAACTTAAGGTGAAAGGGTGTAACCAAATTCCCTGAGTGTAGATTAATTCTATTTTAAAAACAAAAGTTCAACAATTATTTTAGAAAAAAGCATTTCCAGCAATTTTACAATAACTTTGGTGTTTCTGAAGGCAGCCAATTAGGTCCTCTATTATTGATTTTAAATATTAATAACTTGAATTAATGTAAACAAAAAACTCTGTAATGGTGCAATACAAACTGTCTTTTATTGGACAATTTGTTTTACTTGCCAACAAAAATTTCATAACTTATACTTCCATTTTTCTTTTCTTTTTCAGAGACTGCCTGTTTTTTCGACCCAGGTACTTTTCGTGACACTAAAATGACCTCTACTGACCACTTTAACTACATTGCTGAAAAAGTCAATAAAATTCTTGGATTCATAAAACAGCTTTTTCGTGATTTCAAGGACTCTTACGTTATTGAGCTTTTATGTATGTACATAAATCTTTTGTTAGACCAATTCACATTAGCTTACATAAGTAGACTTGAAGGTATCTAGAGAAGGTTTATGTTTTTTTGTTTTCGTTTTCTAATTGTTCTCAAGCATCTGTACTATCTCCATGTTAATAAATCTTCTTTTATTATCAAAACATAGACGGTGCCTCTAGCTTTCTTAAATATAGTATAAAATTAATCAATTTCTCCATCAGCTCTGTGTTGCTTGGATTTTCAGCTACAATAATGATAGCATGATAAGGCTGCTGTTTTTGTCCAATTTCCAGCAGAGCAAAATATGGTGTGAATAGTTACTTATGAGGAAACCAATTGATTTCTTTTCTCAGTAAATATTTTTTTTAATTTTTCATTATATTCTTTAGAGTTTTAATGGTTTATAAATAAAAACATGGATGGAATTAAAGAAAATCTTAAAAAGCTTATACTAAAATAATAGTTTTCAATTTCTAGTTTTTTAAGCCATTTCTTTTTTTGAGTAAATACTTATTTTGTGCGAAAAATAAATTGAAAATCGTTGGAGCGGTTTGTTTTTTAATAATAGATTTTGTATAGTAGATAATTTCTTAAACATTTTTAAAAACAAGCTTTGATTTACTAATTTTGAAGTGGGTACTCATTGCCGGCGGGGTTCTTAAAGAATGTAATGTGTTGTCAATGCAAACTTTAATGATTTCCATTGAAGATTGAATTTTTTGGCTTCACTTTGAGATTTCCACTTTCCACTTTCTGCAATTATTTATTTGACAGTAAGCAGATTGTAATAATTTTTTTTCTATTCATGGTAAAGTAATCAATTGAATGCAATCTTTTGAAAATGCAAACATTCTTTGAGTTTACATTCTTTACCATTCGTTGCATCTTATTGAAATCTTTTAAATCACGTTCAAAGTAAAAGAGGGTCCAAGGGAAAGCGCAGAATTCAAAAGAATTGAAAGAATGCAAAAAATTCAGGAATTCTCAAAGCATTGCATTCAATTTATTCCTGTATAATTGAATTCATAAAAGAATACATTATATATGTATTACTATTCTAATGTAAACTTAAAATCTTATTTTTTTTAAAAATTCCTTATTTCAATTTTGAAATACTGAATTTTCAGAAAAATATGAAACGTTTTTTAAGAAATAAAAAAATATTATTTTTAAATGAAACAAATTTATAAAATTTTTCAAAGAGTCACATATTCGTGCACAAATTTAAGTCTACGTTTTTCTCAAATCTGTAATTCAAAACAGTGAGTTCCGCAGTTTTGTTCGTCTGTCTGGCTACTTTATCAATGATGATCATTTAGTAAACGCCATCATCTCCGAGCGAAGCGGACCAGTTCCTTGTTATTTTCGAAGGTGGACCTTCAGCTCATCTTCAATTTCATTTACAACTGTTTAACAACGCACTGAAAAAATGGTGGTACATTTTCTCCCGAAAAAAGTGAAATACCAACTCCAATCCGGTGAATCTCAAGTCCATAAGTCTTCTTCCGAGTATCAGTAAGGTATTCGAAAAAAATTATTAATAGAGCTGTGTGCAAATGGGCAGGGGACAACAATATAATACCGGATGCTCAGTTCGGTTTTAAGGCGGGACATGATACGAGTACAATTCATGGTCTCTGGAACAGAACTAAAAGGCAATGTACTGGTGCCTGTCTGGTTGGTTTGGAGTAGGCTTTTGACACCATATGGTAAGAAGGTCTGAAACTAAAAGTGAGTCCAATCGGCATAAGTAATCTACTATTATATATGTTTTATGACATGCTCAACGGTGGAAAGTTTATTGTCAAAAGTGGCAATATAAAACTGAAAATGGTCTTTAGCAGGGAGAGGTCAACTTACTGATTCAATTCAGCATTTACGTGGGCTGGTCCAGGATAGAAGTACGATTCCGATAGACTACCACGTCAGCCGTAGAACTGTGGATAGGGTGCCTTCGCTTCAGTTTTAATTTGGTTAAGTGAAGTTTAAAGTTTTATATATCGTCGCCTGAGTTCTATCTTGTTCAAAAGACCATTTTTGGCGAAATTGAGTTAGAAATGCAGTTTTTATAAATCGAACATGCTCTTTCGAATGGCGTACTCCATTTTTTTCTATCTCTTTTAGTTTTAAAGTTATGAAGAACTATTTTGTTCAATAAACCACTTTATTAAATATTTTGAGTGTCTTTTTTTATTCAATCAACCACTGCTTTTTGTTTTTATATGAAATTGAACAATTTTATATTAACTTTAAAAAAACTACCATATGTATTTCTTTGTTGTTCAATATCCATATCTAATCCATTTAGTTTTGTATGTTATTGAACAAAATCCTATTAAAAAAGTTATGCGGACGGAAAACCGCATTTTTGTTCAATATCACTGCACTGTAATGTAGCACACAAAATTAATACTGATATAACATTGGAAGCTGTAAGCACAATGTGATGTAAGCGAAAAGTTGGAACGTAATCTTCAAACGCTTTTAAGGTATTTTGAGAAACCCTTTTATCTTTAGACAGTTTTTGAATACAATATTTTTGTCGCTTACAGTATGATAAATCCAGCTCATCCAGGATCTGATATTTCAGAATTCTATGATTCAGAATTCTAATATAGCTCCTTTATCTGAAGAAGTCATTTCAGTACCTTCATTGGAAAATGTAGTACCAGCAGAAGGTTCCGTTTCATCTAAACAAACTACATGCTTTACACCAAGAGAAGACCTGGATCGAGTAAAAAAAAATCGAAAACCATTTTTGTGGAAACAAAATATACAAAAACGGATGGGTAAGCAATATTCAAATGACATTCGCTTGCAACGTTAGTTGCAGTCATAATTGTTTCACCAAATTTTCTTATGATGAACGTGTGAAAATATTTGATTCATTTTGGACCTTAAGGCTAGGCGCGCACATTCAATTTTTAGTTGCACAACTGTTTGGTTGCTTATAGAAAACATATAATTATATGTTACACAAAATAGCGAACTCATTTTAGGCAATCGTTTAGTTTGTGTCAAAACACAAACTTTTTAGTTGCTCGACCCAAGCAGTTGCGAAACTAAAAATTGAATTTGCGCGCCTAGCTTACAAGATTCTGAAAAAGGACAGTTTTATTCCAAATTTGTGATAAGATCGGAACCAAAGTGAAAGAAAGTATAGCTAAAGTAATTTCAAGAAAAAAGTTTACTTTCAATGTAGACAAATACAATACCGACAATCTGGGGCCTGTTTCTCAGATCATACACATCATACATTGTATGATATTGACAGTTCTGCTGTATGATTTCTGTTTCTCAATTTTGTTGTATGATCCACTGTCATACAACAATGTATGACTGAAGATTACACTGGAAATATTGGAATGTTGTATGATTCTGTTTCTCAGAAATGTGTCATTTACATCATACAGCAAATTTACCTATAAATGATCATACATTTATTACAGCACAAAATTCAGTTGTAAAGTGGCTGCTGCATGTAACATATGGGCTTGCATTATGCCGATTTCATGAGAATGGATTCCATTTCCAAGCTAATGAAGGGTTAACAATATTTGTTGCAAAGGTGACAAGGCTTCGTTGCAATTAGTTGAACGCACAATTGATCTTCCCAATTTTTCCACTAAAAATGTTTGGCAATCTAAATTTTTCAACAAAATATGGATCTTTAAGATTGAAATTAACAGGTTCTTTTATTATTTTAGGGCGTCATCTGACACGTATATTAATTTCAACTAGTTCCAACACGTCTTCACCCAAAATTGAGATTTATATTAACCTCACACTCAAATAATAATGAAATGTCAGAATCATACACATCATACAACAAAACAAATGTCATACAACACTTCCAATGAAATCTGAGAAACAGAATGATGTGTATGTTGTATAAAAATGTTGTATGTTGTATAAAATGTATGATGTGTATGATCTTAGCAACAGGCCCCTGATCTTCTTTCTATGCATTTCAAATAAAATCATAATGGCATAAAATTTTAGTTGAATTATTACGATGTTAAATCTGTTTTAGTATGAAACTAGGTTTAAACAACGATTTTTATGAAAAAATAATAAGAAACCAATTACAATAAAACTCAGTGGCGCAAAATTTTAAACAGCCTTTTATTAAGGTATTAGTATGATAATTCTTAACGATTTGCTAACTTTAAAGTAGTTTGCTAACTCATTCTTAATTCTTACAATTTTCTAACTATTATCGTGCTAAGGCAATTTTCTTAATAAATTGCACCTAAAACAATGAAAGTTCGTGCAAAGAACTAAGTCCATGTGTGGCGTTTGTAATAGCACGATACTAAAAAAATAATATAGGTATTCGACGATTTTAGTATCATACTAAAACAGCTTTAGCATCGTACTAATTTAATTAAAATTTTGCGCCAGTTTAGAACAATAACAAAATTTAAATTAAAAATTGTATGTAAAATAAATAATATATTTATTTGAAAAAAGAAGGGTAAAAATTGAATTCAAAAAAATGTTTAACAAATTTTGAATTTCATTACCTACCGAGCAGCAGCAATATTTTTTCTGATCACCCATTATGTTCTAGTGCTTAACTCAAAGAATGAGTTAGAATTTTTTGTTCTATTTTCATAGTATTTTCGTAGTTTCAATGATTTAATTATTAAGTGCTTCTATTTTGTTCAATATTTAACTTTTTTGTTCAATATCCACCAATTTAATCAACTTGTTTACAGCCCATACAACGTTGTTCAATATCCAAAATGACATCCCACTTGATTTTATTTTTTAACTATTTCAGGATTTAATAAAACCTAGATTTATAAATCATTTTGCAAACAAAAATTATTGAGTTTAATGGAGAAAAAAACTCCACAGTATTTCCTTTCAAATTTAAGTAAAAATTTTGCTTCTGAAGTTAAAAAATCGTTTTCCCAACATTTTCCAAAATGGACATTGAACAAGATAGAACTCAGGTGACGATATGTATATAAAAAAATAATATGATACCGGGTTTTTTTTAAATTTCTTCTAGGTGAAAAAAAAACCGAAGGCTTATAAGATTTTTAGCATTAATATAGTTTTTAAGTCGAATGGCATTATGACTAAGATATAGCGTAACGGATACAGTTATTGGCACCCCTAAGGAAATTTTCCTTTTAAAATGTGAATAATTTGTTTCTTAAAGTATAACCTCATTTTGTTTATTTTTTAAAAATAAAATGTTAAAAAAAAATGAATTAGAAAAAGCTTTCCAAAAACTAAAATTATTATCACCCGACTACAATTATTGGCACCCCTAAAATTAATGAACAAACATGTTTTCCTTAGCAGATTTTTATTAAAGTAATAATAAAAGAAAGTTCATAAAAATTTAAATAAATAATTCATATAATAGCTACTCGTAATTTTAAGGAAGACAAAACATAGCTTCTTTTGCTTTTTTTGAGAACCTTGTAGATATCGATTCAACGATAGCAAGTTCTCTGTAGTCTTAAGTTTAAACAGTAACTGGTGCCGGGTTTGTTTTTGTAAAATAAGTGCTTAAACGTAATTGAAATTGTAGATCTGGGGATATTGAACTCTCTGGAAGCCGTTTTTTTTTTTTTTGAATATTCATCCATTTAATATTGAGAAGAGCTTGCTGAATACTCGTATCATTTTCGTCATACTTTCTCTGTTTTTTCGTAGTATTTTTGAAATCGAAAATTGTAACGCTCAGTTCATATAGTTATTGGCACTATAAAAAAAATATAATAATTGGCAGTGCCAATAATTGTAGTCCTATAGAATGAATAATTGGTACCTCCATTGCAATAATTAAACCCGTACTTTTTTGCGAAACCAATTATTAACAACTCTTTTTCTTAAAACTTAACAATTTGTTTAACAAAAAATTGTTAAAAATGTTAGCTTTAATATATTTTTATAACAAAAACTATTCATTTTTATTAAATATACAAAAAATAATAAAAAACGAACGCTTACTAAATCCTCTCTCCTTAGCGGGAACACTCAATTTTTGATCACTTTTTCAAAACAGCAAAACGTTTTTGCTTTTACAATTGCACTTTTAAAAACGAACTGAAGAGGTAATTAATCAAAACAAAAACACAGAATTGTGGGGAACCAGAGAGACTTTAAGAAAAAAAAAAACATTTATTTGCACTAGATTAAAAAAAAACATTTTTCGCTGAAGGGGTGCCAATAGTTGGTCCAAAATAAGGTGCCAATAATTGTATCCCTTACGCTAATTTAACTTAGAGCGCCAGGAAGTTAGTTGTAAGTTATTTGTAAGTAGACTAGTTTTTATGAATTTTTTGTCTATCTTTAAGATTGTTATAAATAAATGAAAAAATAAAAATGCAAAATATCTGTCTACTCTAAAGGATAAGTCAATTTTCTTCAATCCTGGTATCTAAAATATCTAAGTTACCCAACATATTTTTGAAATATTTTAGGAAAAAAAAATTATTTTAATGTTTTTTAGCCATTGAGGAACAAAAGTTAATTTCAATTGACTTTTTTTTTTTTCTTATTTTTGACTTATACATATATGAATATAATGAAATTTTATCTAAATTTTTACGCAAATACAATAAAGATTGCATACCAAAATATTAAAAAAAAGAAGAAAAACGCATTTTTTTTGAAAATCCGATATTTCTAAAACGATAATGATTTTTTTCTCAAAATTTATTTATTTAAAAAGCTGATGAAACCTTTTTTAAATGTTTTAACCGATTCAATTGTAGATCAAACTGCTTAGGTTGCTGTTTTACCAACTTAAGAAATGTATTTTATCAAAGACTTTTTCGGTCACATCAAACCAAAATGTAGGTTGAGTTCGTATTTGCAAAACTTCCGTTTGTAAACAAACAGTAACAGCATCATCTCTGCATGAGCATGGCAACACTTGTATTCATAAAAGTAAACTTACAGTCAACATTCGGTCAATTTGGCATGTGTTTTTTTTATGTTGCTGAATTTGCAGGAAAATGGCACAGGATCAAATGTGAGTATTTTTTTTTTGAAATTGATTTAAAATCGTACAAATATTGATTTTTACATCTTTGATAAGAAATTAAAAACTATCCATCCACAGGATTGAATACGAGGCCAAAATCTGGTCCGATGCTGATATCGAACTATTGATTTCCACACGTTTGAGAATGAAATCTGAATTTTAACCTGGGCGTGGGAAGAAAAACATAAAAGTTTTCCAAAAAATTAAAACTATTTTGCCTGCGTTTTCGTATGAAAGGCAGGATATTTATTATAAGAAAGTTCCAAAATTTGAAAGCTTCCTATCATAGGATAGGATTAAAAAAAGAAATAAACTAAGCCGTGGAGAGGCTTCCTCATGGGATTACTTCCATCAGTTCGATGAAGCTTATGGATCTCGACACTATGTTGAACTTCCTCCAGAGCTATTGGCTGAGGTATTTGATCATTTTGAGGAAATTCGTATTTTTTGGAATATGCCTAAACATCATTCTGCAGGTTCTCTTATTCAAAATTTCCTTCGTCTTCGGTTTTTTTAATTTTCTATTTTTTACCAATTTTTGCCCCATGTTTTCAAAATTGGTTCCTTCCGTTTTTACCAGCCATTTTTGAAATAACATTAGAAATCCAAATAAAAGTTCCCGAAAAATATTTAATATTTATTGTACATACCTACATATTTGACTTTTTCTATGTTTGCTATTTTGGCAATTATGAACTCATTTTTAACAAAGTATGATGACTGCACACATGCTGTTGTAATTGTGTTCATAAATGTATTCGAAGCATGTTTTAGGCAGGGCAGGGGCAACAAACATTGCAATTACGAACTCAGTCGTACTCTCACCAAACAAAAAGCTTTTTGGTCGAAGATTGCAACCTATTTTCAGAAAGTATTTTCAACTTAATTTAAACGGTTAAAATGAAATTTTTTCTTATAACTGGTACTAAGTTAAAAATAAAAAAAAAAGAAAAAATTGTTTAAAAAAATTAACAATTTGGTGTTTAATTAAAATAAGAAAACAAATTCCATCTCACAAAAAATGTCTACCTCGTCTAAAGTTCAGCTGATTGATAGAAAAGAAATGATATTTTAAAAATTACAGCAAATTATAATTGTTTCATAATATACAAATTGTTAAAATACAAATTTGAACTAAGAGTTAGAAAGGAATAAAGTGTTTTTGTGATATGATTAATTTTCGAAGCTAGTCTATAGGGATTTTTGTTTAATATTAAACATACATATAGATATGTTGATTTTCTTTGTAGGTATGTATATTAAAAATGTAAATATGATTTTTTTTTAAATATTTTTAAACACTGAGAATATTCAAAAAATAAAGTGTCGGCAAATTGTTTCATGTTTTTGTATTAGTTTTAGTTTGATTTTTGTTTTAGTTTTTTTTTTACTTGCTTAATTGTATAGTTATGTTGAACCAGCATGTTAGTTTGAATTTGATTTTAAATTTTGTTTAAGTTCGACCGGAAAACAGCTGGTACTGTAAAAATTTAATAATAAAATAATAATAATTAATTCAATAAAGCATGTTTTTTTGGTAATTCTTTTTTTTAATTTTTAAAAAGGATTCGGGGGAAGGATATTTAACACTCACACAATGAAAGACAAAAAGATTCAAAAAGGAAAAATATATATTTTGTTTGACATTAAACAAGGTTATTTGTCACAAGGTAGAGGAAATTCCTGATGCAGATCGGGGAACACACAATTAGAATAAATTGATCACAAAGTTGTACGAGGAATACAATATTTATACCAATTATGAAATTGGCAATACTGGATTCGCAGCGCAGAGATCTCATTTTGCTTTAATCATTGGTTGTGCAATGAAAAGGGAAGACTGCACTGTGAATCTAGTATTGAGAGTTCCATAATCGACTTCACTAGGGCGGTTTGTTGTATTTTTGTTCAGTGTTTTTAAAAAAACTGCTAGTGTACATAATTGTTTTAGATATTTGACTATTGTGACTATCAACATTTATAGGTGGGCCAGAGATAGATTTGTTTAAAGAAAATACATCAAAATATTTTTTCGGGAACAGGTATATTATTTCGGTAAGGCGATTTGTTGATTAGTTGATATCTACAGGTCGCAATTCTAATGAAAGGAGTACATAAATCATATGTGAATGCATTCACTTAAATAAAGTCACTCATAAACTCATGGCAAATAGCTCGAAGTCAATAGATTCAAGTTCAGAATCTGAGATTCTTGACGAGTGAATTTCACAATATTTTGCACGAGATATCATAAATTTCTCAGCATTCGACAAGAAAAACGAAAAAATTACTGCTTTGTGATAAAGCTTGTTTCAAAAACGAAGTTATGGGGTGTGAAGTTAAACGGATTTTTTTTTAAATATTCATGTTTACTAGGCTTGAATAAAAATTTAAGGATAATGGTCTAGGACTCGAGCTGATATAAAATTATGAACTTTATGATGAATAAGAATTTTTATGGTAATTATCTTAAAATTTTTGTTCTAATTTATGTGGGGCTTAGAAAAGAACAAATAAACATGAAGATAAAAATAGTTATTTTTATGGGATAACATTTAATAAAAATAATTATTAAACAAAAATCACGATTGATCATTTCAACACCCTCAAAAAAGGTCAAAGCCATATGATTTAACAAGGTGATACTTATTAGTTTATATAATTTGATCTGTATCGAAATTGGTTCGGACATCTTCGTGGCATTGCTTCCTGATAATATACAAAAATAAATATTTTTTTTAATAAATATTCGAATACAATTATATAAAGAAAAACTGCAGAAATGGACAGGGTGATTTATTGAATGGAAATATCCATTAATTACCTGATAATTTAATTGGTTATGGCTTTTGTGTTGTAAATACGAGTGTCTCTAAGAATGGAACAAAAATAATTAAAAATTAGTTCTTATTCAATTTTCTCCAAATATAAGGTATTCAAACAATACTCTTGGCGAAGGGGTACATAAAGAGGTTATGTTTTGTATGAAGTAATGTAGTTAAAGTTAATCTGGTCGCTACTTGGTGGTAAAATAAACCATTAAGAGGCAGTATTTTATGCAACAATATTCTCTTCTTAATAGCTGTACGGAGTTTTAGAGGTGAAAATCTAGATTTGTAATAATTTTAAAAAGAGTTGCTATTTGCTTGTTAAGGGTGGTTTTAAGGGCCGATGTTGAATGTGAACCATACCTATGCGTCAAGTTTTTTTCTACATTTCATTTGACATTTCTCAATTTCAGACTAACTCAATTTGAACCATGGAAAGGTAAACAATCGAGCTACGCGTAAAAGTTATTCAGGCTTATTATGAAAATGGGCGTTCAAATCGAAATGCATATCGTGCACTTTGTGATTTTTTCGGTCAATTTAATCGTCCAAATGTGCGTACAATCGGAAAAATCGTGCAAAAATTTGAGCAAACCGGATCTGTAGATGTGAAAACACCAGTGCAGTAAATATTGCTGCTGTTCGCGATAGTGTGGTTGTAGAGCCGTTCACCTCAACTCGTCGTCGTGCCCAACAATTGCACCTCTCACGCTCATCGTTGATAAACATTATGCATAAAGATTTGCATTTAACCGCTTACAAGGTGCAATTGACTCAAGAACTAAAGCCTCTTGACCATTTCAAGCGTCGTCAATGGTCAGAATGGTGGCAAAAATGGCAACAGAGGATGATCAATTTTCGAAGAAAATCATCTTCAGTTATGAGGCACATTTTCACCTCAGTAGATTCATCAATAAACAGAATTGCCGCATTTGGGCGAATGATAATCCAGGAATGATTGTCGAAAAACCAATGCACCCACAAAGAGTGACTGTTTGGTGCGGTTTATGGGCTGGCGGCATCATCGGGCCGTATCTTTTTCCAAAATGAGGCCGGTCAGGCAGTTACTGTGAATGGTGTTCGCTATCGTGAGATGATAACGAACTTTTTATGGTCGGAATTGGAAGATATGGATGTGGACGATATGTGGTTTAAACAGGACGGTGAAACTTGCCACACAGCTAACGAAATAATGGCCCTTTTGCGCGACAAATTCAATGGCCGTGTTATCTAACGTTGTGGCTGCCAAGATCATGTGATTTGACACCGTTGGAAAAGATATACGTCGATAAGCCAGCAACAATTCAAGAGCTAAAGGATGAAATAATTCGGCACATTAACGCCATAGAACCTCAATTATGCCTCAGCGTCATCGAAAATTTGGACCATCGGATGGAGGTGTGCCGCCGAGGTCGGGGCGGCCACTTGGCCGATATTTTGTTCCATACATAATAATAAAAAGAAATGACAATAATTTCCTAAATAATTTGTGTTTTATTCAAAATCAACATCGGCCCTTTAAATTTAACCACCATTTATTTAAGGCAAATTGTATGTTTTGATTAAAAATATTCTGGGAAGAAGTGGTAAAAAATCGAATTTTCTAGAACTTTAATTTTAATAATTTTCCTGTTTCACTGACATTAATTTGACTTAAATTTCAAATGAATTTGTATATTCTAAATGAAAATTTATACAATTTGTATGCCGACCAAACGCACACAAGCATGGTTGAGAGCTGTAAGCCACTAGGTTTAGCTTCTCAAAGAACCTTTATTAAACCTTTGTTTTTAACAAATTTTTATATTTCACAAACGGCTAGTGCTATTACATTTTGACCCAGATATCATTTTTAAAATTTTGAAAATTCGACGACATTTTTAGAACACTGCTCAAATGTTTGTTGAGAACCTTATATATGTACATAGCATGAGCGATTGTGAAATTAGGGAAAGAGAGAAAGGATCTTGAATCTTGAATGTTTGCAAATTGAAATAGCAAGGGGACTTCATTTTTAAAGTTCCCAAAAATTCAAAGTTAAGTTGAGCAAGGTTCCTCTCTGATTTTTCGAGTGTACTATTAAGTTCATTCAACTATCAAATTGAGCAATTTCGACAGCTGAAATCAGAAAAGCACAAAATATATCAGTTTAAATACGTATTTTACAACTCAAGAGGAAGATTTATAGTTTTTCACTCCAGTTCCATGGACTAGGTATTTGTTTTCCAGTTTTTAAATATAAATGTGATCCAATTCGATTGAACTGGACTGTCAGAAAATTGTTCGTTTTTAATGGCCATAGATCTTTCTGTGGCGAAAATTCATACAAGCATAAAACTTTGCTCACAGAAAGACTTGTAACTTTCAAATAAATAAATTACGAGTGAATCCGCTGAACAGGAAATTAAGACCGACGTTTTTATATTTGAAGGATACAAATCTTTCTGATGTGACTAAAGTTTTATGCTTATGTTAGATGAGTGTAGTAAATCAGTTGCAAGCTCTTGGCTATTCAACTACAGGGTGGGCCATCTAGGGGTATCTCTTTCAATTTTCGATCATTTTGACACTGACAGCTGTTTTCCGCCTCGAAATATTGACAGAAAGTCAGTATCATACCTCCGCGGAACGAAATGATGAGTCGCTATACGCTTGAACAACGCTGGGAAATATTGAAAACTTATTTTCAAAGTGAGTGCTGTGTAGCCCAAGCAGTGCGTTTTTGAAAAGAATTTTTTGAAAAAATGAAGCACTCATCGCACCTCCTGTATTGAAGTTTGTGCAAAAAGTTCGTGAGACTGTTATGTTAGTGGACAACACCTTTGGTCCCCATCGTCGTACGGTGCGCGCAGCCTGAGGAGAATTCTGCACAAAGATTTCGGATTATTCGCTTACAAGGTTCAATCGACTCAGTAATTAAAGGCGCATGCCATTAATTCTTTTTTAAATCCATGATGGTGGCTAAAGCTCCAGTACAATTTTCTCGAAAATCATCGCATATGGTCCTTATGAAACTTCCAACAAATATTATAAGGAAAGTGTTCAGTAGTGTCGACTTTAAAAGTCATCAAAGCAGCCTTGTCAATGCACAATTCTCTTAATTGCTAAAAACTCTTCAAAACTACATATGTTTCGAAGTATCTGCTACCACAAAAATATATATTTTTGTATTTTCATGAATTAAAAAAAATGATTTCTTAGAGTTCTGTATTTAGGAAGGTTAAATCCCAATTTTGGACAGTCAATTTTGGGGTTTCCGCAATCTTGATTTAAAGTATATGAACTGAATTTTAACTTTTTTCAAAACTAGGCGAGATACTCGTACATATGAACGTTTAAAAGTCGAAAACGCAAGAGTAAGAAAAAAAAAAAAAATAAATTTCATCGGCATTCTAATGTTTTTTTTTGTAAGCATCTTTAATTTTTAAAAGCTGAAAATTTCCCAAGTTCAATTTTTACTGGTTTTTTTAATTATATGCTTGTGAGACTTTTTTTTTATTTTTGAGTCAAAAAATGAATTGGGCTTATGGTATATTTAATATTCAACACAAAAGTTGATTACCGAACCAAGTGTTTGAATATATTAATATTAATAAATATTCTAAACAAAGTAGGCAATTTATATTTTCAATATTCCAGGTTTAGACTAAGGATATTCCTCTATAATATTAAGTAAGAGAAAATTGTTGTATGTACCCTCGTCTTTTTTAAATTTGGTCTTTTTTTAAAAGCTGGTATAATTCAATCGGGATAAGAAGATCAGGTTTTAAATAGGCGAGTCCTTAACGTTCACTTAAAAGTCGCTTTGTGGTGTTTTGGACGACGACAAGGATGACATTTAATAAGGAAAACAACATGTTCCGAATGAAAAGAGAAACATATCTTCCTCATTACACTTTGTGATGCTTCAAATCAAACAAAATAAAATTTTAAATAACATTAAGGTTCTGACACAGGGAAGAGGATCACATTTAAAATAATTATTCATAAATGTAGGGTTCAATCGTTTATGATGAAAAATGTGTTTTTGAATTTAATAAATTTGCTGTTTTGGGGTGTGTGTGTACATTTATATTATATATATATATATAGTGAAAGCTACCGTATCTATATGTTATGTAAGAAAAAAAATTATAATTTATGAATTTATTTTCATCTCTAAACAATTAACTACAACTACTACTAAGTAAAAGACACAGGCTTCTTGGCGTACATTTCTTAAAAATTACTTATAATGTCTTTGTTATTTTTTCTGAAATTTCATATTTTCTATTTTCAGCTTTTTACAGAATTATCTATTATATGTTGCAATTTTTTTTTTAATTTTGCTGAGAAAATTAGCAAAAAAAAACTTTATACCACAAAAACTATATTATTTAATTTAACTTCAATTAATTTATGATTATAAGGCACTTTTTTGTAAGTAATTTTTGTTTCAAGCATTTATGTAGTGTAGTTTTTTTTTTTGTTGTAAAAATCAACCATTCGATTTGTGAGTATTTATTTAATTAGTTTAAAATTATGCATACAAAATTTAAAATTTTTATTATGAATTAAATAAGAAGCCAACATCTTATGCAAAATTAAAATAAATAAATTATAAACTTTCAGTCAATGTTGAAAAATAAAATTATTTGTTTTTATTTATTTATAAAGTCTTATTTTCACACCTACAAACGTTGCTTGAGAGGTACATGAGAAACATATTTTTGTATGAAAAATAGAAAAAAATAGAAAATATATAAAAATAAAAAATAGATACAAAAAACAAATTGATATCTAATATGAGAGCAGACCAAAATGCATATATAGAAATATTACGAAGAGCATGAACAAGCATTGCTATTTGATATATATTTTAGTAATCTCTTTTTTTTATTTGTATTTTTAGTTAATATTAAATTTTAGTAAAATTACAAAAATATTTGATACTTAAGCCTTAAAGTGTCAGTCATTCAATTCCATATAGCATATAACATGTCGCTTGATTTTTTTTTTTAAATTTCGATTATAAACAATAAATGATTTAAATTGAAATACTCATTGCTTTCTGTTTGAGTTTGAATGAGATTTGTCTTTTAAAATTTTTTTGTGAAAGAATATTGGCAGATGAAATTGCATTTTTTTATGATGAGCTACAAAAATAAACAAGCACTGTCGACAAATTCATAGCAAAAAACTTAAGTAAGCTTAAAAATGGTTGGAGAGACAGAAGATGGAAAAATAGTGTTTTATTTAATTTTATATTATTTTCATTTTCAACAAAATTAATAAATGTTTAAATTATTTTATAAAAAAGTTGTTGAAGATTTTTCAACAGAAAATTATATAGTATTTACCCACATATGTTTTAAATGTCTTCTAAAAGAATGCATGTTCTAGTAGACATTTCGTTCGACTTATTAAAAACGACTTCTAATAAAATCCTTGTAGTTTTTCTTCTGTAACTGACTTTCCTTGTCTTAAATATTAAATCATCAGTAGTTAAAATAATTCAAAAGTAACTCTTCCCTTAGCATCTGACACATCAAATTAACTTAAACAATCGAAAATAGCTTTTCTAGAACCCAAGTTTCATCAGTTTATAAAAACAGTTGGGCGCACAATTTTAGGGAAATTAGTACGATGTTTAAACTATTTTAGTATGATACTACTTTATAGGTATAAGCGACAATTTTGGATCTTTCAATTGAATTTAGCATCATGATTTCTCCAAAAAAATTTAAAGTTAAAATCATCGACAATCTATTTTAACTTTTTAGTGCATCTAAATGTCAAAAAGATCAATTTACTTACTTTTTGAACTAACTGCCATTATTTAAGGTGTTTTCAGAAGCAATTTATCAAAGAAAACTGCATAGGTTCGATACTAGGCTTAAAACGGTTAAAATTTTAGAAAATAAAAAACATTTGCAAATTGTTAAGTGAAGGGTGTTTTTTAGAGACAGAGAAATTTAAATTGGCAACACTGTCTTCTGTGACGGTGGATTTGAAAGTCTTCCGTTGGTCAAAGGTTATCTTGGTTTGGCAATTTATCATGAATAGACTTAATCTGGAGCGAAGTTTATTTTGAAAAGCATGGTTCAATTCGAGAAACACATAGAGCTTTACGTGTGTTTTATGGTGCACATAATCATCCATCAGATTATTTATAGACACTCTGGATCGTTTTCGCAACACGTAAACTCTAAACGATAATACGTGTGCACGTCTATAGTGCATGCAGAAAAAGTGATTAATGATGTGCAGTCTAGACCGAAAACAATTGAGCACTTGAAAGCTAAGACTCGACGCATTGTTGTGGAAATACTTGATTTACTGCGAATAGTGTTTGGAAATTCGACCTCTAGATTTCGCCATGTACGCGCCATATGCGCGTGTCGGATATTAAAAACATTCTGTTTACCTATTATTCCAAATTAAAATTCTCTGCCTAAAAAAAAAACACCCTTTTGTACCCTACAATTACGTTATCAATAGACTCTTTTAAATTTTGTGCCAGTGTAGAAAAATGCTTACAAATTAATTGTAGCTTAGAAAATGTGTATCACATTTTTTTATTAAGAGGTAAAATGTGTTGAGACAAACCCTGGTCAAGTATTGCACCAAATAATATGAGAATTTTAAGCCTGGCATATTTCATTTATGACAGAGATAGAATAGAATCGGAGGGAAGGCACAATTTCTAATTGATGAACATTTATAAACTAATCGCTTACCGGGGAGCAAACTTCCGGTCATGCAAAAGTTATGACATCTGAACCGCACCACCATTTTAATGGTTTGTGTCGCAATGAATCCTGACGGTCACTCTAGCTTTGTATTTTTGGACCGTGGTGTCAAAACAGAATTTTTTTCAGGACAACATGCTCGAAATCGATTGTTTTTTTTTTCAATTTTTTTTCCTGAGACAAAATAAAATATGTTCAGAAATAAACAAAATACAGTGCGGTTCACATGATTAGACGCACCATTGTTTTCTCAATAAATTGCAGTTTTCTTTTTGTTTTTCTTCATGAACTACGAAAGAATTGCATTCATTTGAAAGGTTATTAAATTATTTTGGAAAAAAACCTAAATTCAAGAGAGACACTTAACGGTTGTTTTGATCTCTTTCTTCGCATTAGTGAAAAAAAGCTCAAATAAATCGGTTCACTTGATTAGACGCACGAATTAATTCAGTTAGTTTCTTAATGCTGGGTAATACGAATTAAATTTGGTTAATGAGTGTACGTTATTAAAGTTTTTCCGAGTGTTTAAAGAGAAAATGGGTAAAAAGAAAATGTTAACGGCGACGGAAATAGCAAAAATTGAGGCCTACCACTCAGAAGAGTATTCTATGCCGAAAATTGCAAAGAAAGCTGTTCGAAATGTTTTATCAAATCCTGCCACCTACGGAAAAAACAATAAAGGAAGGTGCGTCTAATAATGTAAACTGCACTGTATGAATAGACTTTTTATTTAGTAACACTTTTTATCATTTACTTTGAAAAACTATACATACAGAAATGAGGCGAGAGGCAGGTTGATCACAGGTCAATGATCGTTCTATTTTTGTAAAAGGGGGATGATTCTACCGGATCTTCAAAGCCATCTTTGTTGGACGTGGAATGAGAAAAAGTCTTCACCTAAGACTCATTCAAGAACACTCGTTCACCAACTATTGACTGTTCTGTCTGTTCTCTTTTCTCAATGTTAAGAAATAGCTCTGAGACGAACTTTTATAGCCTTAGTATCGTGTTCTTCGACAAACTTCGAAGATTGTGCAAGACAATGTTGCTCAGTGGCCGGAGGATCGCATCAATTAGATTGGCCTTACTTCATCTGCATTGTGTCATACTTACGAGTACTATAAGCACAGCTTATTGACCTACATATAAAGAAGCCTTTGTACAAAACATAACCAACACGACAGCCGCAAACTTCATATCCCCTCATTTAATCAAACGAAGAACTCGGGTTTCATGAAAGGTACGCTCAAACGTTGCATCAGAACTTGTGAATGGACAAACTTGTTTGGTATTGTTGTCAAGCTCAGAACGTGAACGATGATCTGCTGTTGCCAGTTTAAAAAAAAAATATGACGCAGTAGTTCATTAAGAAATGTAGTAGATTGACCTTTTCAACAGTAGAAGTTTTATTTAATATATGTATTTGTAAATTTTATCGATTTGAACAATACTAGTTTTAATTGTTTGTTAGTGACAAAGTGGGTACACTTAGACCATAAAATAGTTCATCGCGATATTACATTAAATCTAGGACACTTACCCCCTAACTCATAAGCCACTTGAACCTCCTTATGAAGCGTGGGAGATTAACTTTGTATGGATTTTTGAAAAACAGGACTACAAACTTAAATTAAAAAATCTTAAATCTTACAAATGTAAAGTTTTTAAAGTTCTTCAATATCCCAAGTAAGTTTAATGTTGTCCAATAACTATTTTTTACATTATTTATTCTCTTACTACAAATAATATTTTGGAAAGCATTTGTAGAAAATTACAATGTTTAAGCTGTTTTAGTACGAAACTATACTCTGTTCAACAAAAATTGTCAGTACACGCCTTATGGGAGAGCTTTTTCCAAAGCTATGGCGCCTGATGCACCCTCACTACACTGCGTTGGGAAAAATGCCACTTAAAAAATAGCAAGCCACTGACTTTCCTCAAAGAATTGTTGTTGTAATTCTTCGCAGAAAGTTGTAATCCCCAGCATTACCGTAGTTTCTCACTGCTGATGGGATACTGTCAATAGTGTCAATACGATCGTGCGGCGTGCGCTTGTTATCAACATCAAAACAGAGTTACCATTATAATTCTCAATTACAAGCAAGGAGCTTATTCAGTTGATTTTATTAAGGAGCTTTTGGAATTTAAAGCTTTTGAGAACAAATTTTATGAAGTTGAGTATGTTGAGTGTTGGCGATTCATAATGTAAACTAGGGAAACCCTGTGAGAGCTTTAAAAGGCGACACGCTTATGCAAGCCAATGAAACCAGAGTGAGAGGCAAATGTCCTATCTTCCTTGTACTGACAATTTTTATTGAACAGAGTATAGGTTAAACCAACATTTTCCAAATTTTAATCGAATAAGGCACCATATTTTCTTTACCCTTTTATTAAAGTTAAAATAATCGAATACCTATTGTATTTTTTAGTATCCTGCTAACTTCGTATGAGTCTTTGACATTTACAAAGGTCAAAAAGGTTTGTTTACTTATTTTTGCACGAACTGTCACTAAAATGTTTAACATTAAGAATGAGTTAGTAAACTACTTTAAAGTTAGTAATACCTTAAAATTAGACTGTTTAAAATTTTGCGCCATTAACTCTTAGTTTATTATGCATTTAGTTGCTTCTTTTATTTGTAATTAGTTTGACAAAACAGAGAAGTAAATCTAATTCAACAAAAGACATTTTCTATGAATGAAAGCATCCAACAAATTTCGTATGTCATTTGACCTTATGAGAAGTTCACAGCAAATTGGCTGCGTTCAAAAAAAATGTTCATTGGAATAATTTGTTGATGATTTTTTATGGCACTTTTATGTGGAAAGTGCAGTAGATCGACAATAATTACCGAAATAGCCGCCTTTGTCATTTCAAGCGAGTTATACTGGATCTTCGACAGGTTGCTCGTGTTAGCCTATCGTTCGTTCGGTACTTGCTAGGGTTCTCATTACATATAGCTTCAATAATTAGGTACCCAGCTTATGGGAGTATTTGCGACATTTTTTAAAAGTGAACGGAAGCATTTTAAAAAAGAAGAAGCAGAACTTTATAATCAACTAAAATTAAATCTAATCTTCATGGTAGGAAACTAAACCCACTTTCTATTGTCATTGAAATATGAAAGATAAAATTGCTTGAAAGAATTGAAAAAAGCTTATAGATTGAAGAAAGTATATAAAGATGCTTGGAATGTTTGAAGTTTGATTCAATAACTTATCATGCACAAAAAAATCAACTCCTCATGCATTCTATATCAGTCTTTAAAACTATTCTATAATATTTCAAAAATACTTTATCTGTTTACAAAAATAATAGAAAAAAAATGCTTGACTCCTGTAAAAAGCTGAAAATATAACAACAATTATATGATTTAAAACAAATGAGAGTTTTTTAAATTCAGCTTTATGTTCCAAAACCAAAATTCCTAATCGTTTAATATTAATATTTATTTTTGTTAATTTTAAATATAATTATATCAGTTGGATATTTTTATGAATTCATCGACAGTTCTTGTTTCTTCTTACGACAGCTTATTCTCGATAAGTCAATCATAAACATTTTTAATTTTGTTTTGTTATGATTTCAAATCGACGTAATTTGATAATTAAATTTAAAAACAAAAATATAAAATAATTACAATAAATTATTTGGTGCACAAACACTAACAAATAACGATACCTGTTTTATGTTTTGTTTTAGAATTTTCGTTAGTTGCTAAATGTAATATTGAGTGACGGACACTTTCTGACGTAGTTGCGTGTTCCATTGATTGCTAATTGATGCACAGGAGTTGCGTTACCCGACACAGAAGTTAGTTGTCTTACCATTCCGGAGCCAAGTTGTTGCAACAATCCAGAACCAGATCCTAGTGGGCCAGATGACAAAGTTGTAGATGGACGACGCGAACGTATGGATTGCATGCTTGAAGACAGCAAAAACGGAACACTGCTGGATGTGTTGGGCATAGAGCCACCCTGCGGTTGGGAAGATAATAATGAAGATTTCTTTGGAAAATTAAAAACTGTTCTTGGCCCATGTGACTAAGTTTTATAATTATATTCGTATTTGAATGAGATTTTAATGTTAAAGTTTTGGAAAAATTTTCAGATGTTCAGATATGATTTTTTTTTCTGATGATTGCGTGATTTTATTTTATGAGTTTTTTTTTTCTTAATTTATATTTTTGACTATCGCAAGTTTTAGATGGATTTGATAATATTTAGATGGTTATGAAATATGGGTGTTTTCAACAAAGAAATTTCAATAAATTTTGAAATTTGTTTCCTAAAAATGAATGAATATTTTTCGCGGAGTTTCCAATAAATTAATTCACATTTATTAATTTTGAACAGATTTTCATATTCTTGTTTCTCATTTCTAAGCTTATACTTCAGTTCAGTGTTTGAAAAAGAATGAAACGCACAATATATAAACGTGCAATATTTTTTTATATTATTTATAATTTTGCGCGTACTAAAAAGATTACAACGACCCTTAAAATGTTTGAGCACAGCGCGAGCGTAAAGAGGTATTAAAAGGAGATGCAGATTGGTTTCTCATGTCTGAATATCATAATGGGAGAGAAATATTGAGCTGGGTAATGCATTCCACATTCGTTTAGTACCACTAAAGAAAGAATCTCTGAATTTAACAGCACGTCGGAATTTGGGTTCAAGGGTAAGCTGATGGGCATTCCCTGAAGCGCGAGTGTCATGGTAAAATTGTTTTAGGGGAGGAATGCAACTGGCTATTTCACTTAAGCGATATTTATAAATATAATGTTACTGGCTATTTCACTTAAGCAATAATTATAAATATAATGGTAATATAATGAAAGACAAGAAACATTGCGGCAGTGCTCGAGAGATTCAAATGTTTCCGTTATAGTTCGAACACCTAACAATTTTAATCATGTTTTCATATGCTGCCGTTCTAAATCCACATGGGAAGAAAAAGGACGTGAATATGGAAATAAATATAAAAATATGAGAGTTCTGTCGTCAGCAAGATAATTTAATGGATTAGAAGTTTAATACAAGAGATCATTGATGAACATGAGAAAGAGAGTTGGAGATAAAATCGAGCCCTGTCGCAGACCAGCATTTATTTTATAAATCATGCAATTGAATAAAAGGGAAGAAGATTCCTTTTTTTTAGGTGGTGTCTTGGTGGAAAAATCAAGCCACCTCTGCCAGAGATAACCTTACGCTCAAATAGTTCATACATAATGTCAATCGTGGCGTCCACTGTTTGGATATAATCGTTCTGTACCACTCGCCATTAAAGTCTCTACCATTGATGCCACCGACCTAAAATCCATACCAAACGGTTACTTTTTCAGGATGCATTGTCACCTTGTGAACCTCGTGTGGGTTGGTGCAGTCCCATATACCGCAATTTTGCGCCTCTTCACTAAAGATAATTTTTTGGACAAAATTGGGGCTCTCTTCCAAACGCTGCGAAGCCCAGTCAGTGAACTTTTAGCCAGTTGGATATTGTGCAAGTATAGGCTTAAGTCTCGATATAAAATTCTCCAAGTTAAAGTCTGCAAAAGGCCGAGTTCTTGTGCACAGCGAGAAATTGACTGCCTCGGATTCTGGTGTACACTTTCACGCACTATAGAGATGTTATCGGCCGATCTTGTGTTCATTTGACCTACGAATGTTGATTTGGTAACGAAACCTGTCATCTTAAATTTGGCCATGAAGGACAACCAATTCTACCTTAAAATGGGCGCAATGCGCACAAAGTTTGCACTAACGAAAATTTATTTTAATAATAAAGTTATATCATTTGGACGAGATGTGTTACTTACGATGGTGACTTGGTATCAGTAACTGAATAATAATCAACATATTTGACAGATGTCACCGAAACATAATGATCGCCACGGGTCGTCAAAATCTACTCGCGTAAATTGAAAAATACATAATTCTTCTCCAACGAAGAGATCTTAAAATCATTAACCTACATAATAAATATTTTACTAATGTGCCAAATCGCACTACATAGGGTAAGCTGGGGTACATTTTACACCGGGGCACATTTGACTTTGCGTTTTTCGGTATGCTCCTGCCTTAAAAAAGAAAAGTTTGGATGAAGGAAGAAGCTTAGTTTGATTTAAAGAAACGTTATGAAATTTGGCAGTCTTTCTTTAACTCTTCGCGGAGTACCACGTGTTTTCGTGTTTTCTGTGTCTCTGATCTAATTTTTGACCACCGGTAAGTAAGGGATTTGTGAACCTAATAAAATTAATTTTTCTATCGTGAATCAATGTTATGATAGTACTATGCTTAAAGTTCAATAAATTAAAGCCAGTTTTGTGAAAATATAATATTAGTTATTAAAAAAAAAACTTATAAAGTTCCTTCGGGGCACCTTTGACTTTTGCAAAAAATATTTGTCTGACGTTGATTTTGGGAAATTAGATATTAAATAAATTGTTTAAGAAATGTCGATATCGATAAATTTGAATTAAGATTTACATGGACTGATTTTTTTTTTATGTTTATAAATGAAATAATTTATATTTTTTATTCTTGTTGTTTTTTTTGGAAAGTGATATGATTTATTTTTTTCGTTATATTATTTAATAAATTGTTCAAAAACAAAAATTTACTTTTTTACTATTCAAACAACAGACGTGCTGGATCCGTTGATACTTTTAAAAATTTAATGCACACGATGTGGGGCTTAATCCACCATTGTCAAATGTACCCCTTTTTAAGTCAAAGGTGCCCCACTACTTTTGAAAAATGACTTTTTTTAGAAAATATTTTTCTTTAAAATGTGGAAATGTTTTAAAACAAAAAAATATATGTTAGCATAATCTTGAATAATCAATAAATCAAATACAAAACAAAACAATGGAATACATTAACAGTTTTCGGAAATACAGACTTTTAAAAACTAAGTGTCAAATGTACCCCCTTCTCCCCTACCATAATGAAAATAAATATTTTCTATTTTAGACATTAAATTTTTTTATTTATATTTATTTATATTTTTTTTTTAATTTTTTTTAAATTTTTAAAATTATAAAAGCATGGTTGAATACCAAGAAAATTTTACTATGATAAAATGATATTACAATACCAAAAATAATTGTAAATTCTTAGTAAATTCATTGTTATAATTACAACGTGATACATCATATTTTGTAAAATTAATAAGTTATCCAGTTTGATATTAATGATATACAGTAGATGCTCGATATAGTGAACCTCGTTTAAGTGAACTTATCCAGTATAGTGACCTATCCATTATAAAGAACACAACAAAATTTTTATGAACTACTCTAAATGGTGAACATTAAAAAAATAAAACTCGATATAGTGGACACAATTTTTTCTCAGTACTGAACGAGTACTGCAATATTTCTAGGAATTGAGTAGGCAGTGTATAACAAGGCAGATCTTTCTGATATCATAGTCATGAAACGTTTCCAAGAAAAAGCTATGTTACAAACATAACAAATCTCCTATTTCCCTTTATAAAGCTTTGAAATATTCATCCTTCTAGGATTTTGAAATTAAATTCTTGCAACATAAACTTAAAAGATAATTTTTTAGTACATTAAAAAATACGCGAATTTTACCTTCTTACGGATAAGAAAACAACAAACAATAAACCAAACACCTACATAATGCCCTGTCTTTTGTTATATCGACTTAAAAGTCGTAATCCTCCATTCTGCCATCACCCATTTCCAATTGCGCTATCGCCTTAGCGAAAAGGAAAAATTAATTAAAAGTCTCGTAACTCCTTTGTCAGAGTTCAGAGTTCATTAATGAAAATTTTAAATCCATGTTTTTAATGAATGCCTTCCGAAAGATAAATTTTATGATTCTTTTCATATTTTACCTCTTGCTGCAATCAAATATCTTTTGAAAATTAATTCTATCACTCTCCCGCTCCATCTCTACAAATTAAAATGAAAATATAAATATTTATGCGCCAACACATTTTTGATTTGCCAGTGAATATTAATTCGCCCATGAATAAAACAAAAGGATATCAACTTCAATACCATGGCACTTTATGATTTCAAAATAAAATTGTGCACTGATGTGCCTGTATGATACGCAATGCATATTTAATCTAATTGGAATGCGCCTAGCTACGCAGAGTTTTCTATAAATTGATCCATGAAGTTGCGGAATTTGTTTTTGATTTCATCAAATCCATTTAAATTGCGATAGTCATTTGTACCGAAGATATTGTTCATGCCAAAAATTTGCATCAGAAATTAGACAAAAAACATTGCAAATGAGTAATCATTCCATCATACAAAAAATTCCATATTACATTAATTTTAAAGATATTGCATTTGATTTTGATTGGCTCATATTTGTATCAATTGATAAATTTACATTGTGAGAAAGATATAGCAAACATGAATATAATATATATTTATGTACAAGAAAACAACATTTTTATCAAGAGACAAGTCACGAAATCATCAACATTGAATTTTGTTTCATATTTGTTTATACATGAGATAATGTTTTTATTTAAGGAATTATGTAAAATTAAGAAAACCATTTAAGTGATACAATAGAAACGGAACCAAAAACAAAAGAAAACACTCAAAACAATAAAATTCAACAAAATGAACTGAATGAATAAAGCAAATTCCTTGCAAAAAACGTTTTTTTCTTTTTTCTGTTTGCCGGAAATGGCAAATTATGTACGTGTACTCACGATCATGCTCCGTGCAAGCTGCCAAATCATCAAAAGGAATAGAAAAAGAAAAACAAAGCAAATCTGTTTCACGGTTCTCATTTCCATAAACCAACATAAATTCTTTTTTTTTCTTAAACAAAAAAAAAAACTAATAATACAACCAAAACAACAAATATTCTTGTGTGTTTTCTTGCTTTTTGTGTGTATTTTTGGAAAACAAATACCTTTCTATTAGAATTAGAACATTTGAATTAAGAAAAGGAAACAAATCAATCAATTTGAAAGGAACTCACAATAAAATCAAAAAGAACGAGACAGATACGTTGAGACAGAGACAAAGAACACGAAGTAACGGTGAGTAGTTGGCCTAGGTAGTCAATTTCGCAGCACCAACACCCATTTCATAAGAACACAGACATACGAGTAACAAAAGTCAAAGTCAATTGGAAAAAGTTTCCTAATCCCGGTGCTATTTCAGTTTTTTTTTCTTTTTTTTTTCGGGCTTTGTGTTTCGTATTTATTGACTTTTCTTCTTTTTTTTTCAAAACCTTTTCGAGTAGAATCAAATCCGGATGCCAAACATAAATCAACAAACAGGTATATCACAATCTGGAAAGGCAATAAAAGTCCTTACACTTCACACATTCACAAAACCGGAAATGAACACAAATCTGTTAGAAAAAACGAAACCGAATAAAACAAAACAAAATAAAAGGTTCAATTGAAGTTTAAATATAACATGATGTATGGTGAGCATTTACAATGGATAAATCCTTTACTTTAGCTTGGAGCTTTATTTATTTTTTGTTGGATTTTAAATTGTCATTTTGGTCGATGATTCATAAAATGCGAATACGAAAGCGGGTTTTTATTTGAAGAAATTTAAATCAGAGTTAAGCCCTCAAATTGATCCTTTTTTCATAAATTATTAATACAATCGTTCGCATAACCATCCCTTTAAGATTTATAGTATGTTAAATAGGTTTTTGGTGAAATGTGGCTGTTTTTGGAGAGGTCAAATAATCGTAATTTTTTATATTTTTGATATTGCTATTGTCAAATATGCAATCGTCCTGCTCGGACAAAATCTTTTATTCCAATGTCAGTCAATTTTCTTGCAAATGCATTTGGCGTTTATGAACATGTTCTCTGGCTTATCAATATTTTTGTCGTCAACTCGATTTTTTCACTGCAAACATGCGTCGTAAATAATGTTATCGAACATACGAGTATAACTTTAGGAAACTGCGTTATCGAAAAAAATGCCTTTGCATACAAATTTCGTTTTGGGTTAAAGGCATATCTGTTGCTCTAAGATACTCTTACCGATCTTTGATTGTAACAGATAATTTTGGCATTAAAAATCTTGGTTTGAAAAATGAGACAAATGCATGTCCTTCTATGGAGTTTATAAGATGTTTATACTCCAGTAAAACGCCTATCCCATACATTCGGTCTCTTAACAAAAAAGACAGCATACAAATTTTCCGAATTAGAATTGGAAAAACACTTTTTCAACACTGAACATTATTATGCTGTAACGAAGCGTTTCATGCTTCCACCAATATATAAAATAAAATCATTGTTCGACCAAGATTCTACAGCCGCCGCAGCAACAGCCGAAGACACCATAATGCAGCAGCTACCGACCGACCGACGACACCGTACGACGCTGCAGCTACCAACGACCGAAACACTTAAGCAAGATAAAGGATTTAATACAATATTTAAATATAATACACAGTCACTATGAGCTCATGACGTCACAGCCGAATGAACACATTTGGTAATTTGCGTTCGACCTGTATATAGTTTACGCGCAGTTTAAATAGAAAAGATACGAGTAACAAGAGGACCTACTTTTATGAAGGAAAGTCACTTGTTTGCAACGGTCGAAGCTGACGAGCTCGGTTTAACTTACAAAGCAACTGAAACTGTCCAGCTATTTCATTCCTCAGTTTGGTTCGAAGAATAAACGTCCTAATTGCCACCAGGGGCTTTGGTACCTGCTGATTTGTTAGTGCATATGCATTGATCTAGTGCCACCAGGGGCCTTAAATCTGCTGATCTAATGCCACCAGGAGCCTTGAACCTGCGGATCTAGTGCCACCAGGGGCCTCAAACCTGCTGATCTAGTGCCTCCAGGGGCCTCAAACCTATTGATCTTGTAAGCGAAAAGAGCGTAGTCCGTAGATACTTGTAAAAGAGTAACCGTATACCGAATACCAGTTAATGAGAAACCAGATGCCAGAATGTAGCTTTCTAAAGGAAACCAACAGGAGCACAATACAAGGAGAATAACCGATTTTAACCAGATACACAATACAAGGTGTAAATTTATTGAAGACTAGAATGTTTTAGTTGTTATATGAATTTAAGATTTGTTTTCAATAAAGATTTTTTATAAGGTTTTAAAGACCTTTTCTACTAAAGTTTCGTGTTTTCTTCAGAGCGACCCTGGAAATCCGGCGAGCAAAAACCTCGACTGGAAAGCAAAAAGCATATCACAATGCTGGAGATCCTAAACAATGTTCTAATTGTCAAACGATTCTTTCCGATTGGCAAATCCTTGTCGAATGTCTTTTATCTCGCCAAATTATAGCATCATCAGACAACATTGCTGAAAAACTTGCCGAACTTTTGAATCCATCTGAGGCACGGTCTATTCAATACATTAAAGATACCACATCCGCTTGCCAAGTATTTGATGAAATATGATTTTTACTTGCGACTTATAGGTACTATAAAGTACTATAAAGCAAGTTATGCATTCGTAAAAAAAATCGAACTCGAGATTTTGATCAAAGTTGACATTACGATGATAGCGAAGACCAAAAAAGTGGGTCTCGCAATTCTGTCTGTGGGTCTGTTCGACTACAGCCTAAACGGCTCGGCCGATTTTCTTCAAACTTGATAGATATGGGTTTTAATTTCCCCCCCCCCCGGACGTTTTTTTCTGTGTTTTTTTTTTAAGACCAAAAATAACGGTACCTGCCATACGATTTTTTTTCGAAATTTTATAAATATTTTTTTTTATCAAAAACTGTCCCACAGAATTTTTTTAAAAAAAATTGAAAAATTTCATTTGGTTAAAACTAGCTAATGGTTGAAAAAAATTTTACAAAAAATTGTTATTTTTGGTAGCCCCCCTGGGTCCATTTTTTTTGTTTTTGATTTTCTCGAAAACGGTACAGCCGATTTAAGTAATTTTTTTTATGCCAAAGCACCTCCAAAGTTTGAATATTATTACATATTCAAATTTTCAATTTTTAAATTTTTGGATTTTTAAAAAAAAATTCAAAATTTTTTTTTGGAAACTCAATATTTTGAAAACCCCATGTTCGATTTTTTTCAAACTTGGCAAATAAAAGTTTCTTAACATAATCTACAAGATTTGAGAAAAAAAATTTGTTTTATCTAAAACTAACGGTACCTTCCATACAAATTTTAAGAAATGGTTTTCGAAAATCGCATTTTTCTCGAAAACGGTTCCGAGAATTTTGCTAAAATTTTTTTTCTTTTAATTAATCTTTACGATTTATAATTTAATAAAAACAAATTTTAAATCTAGATATTACTGACTGTACCTACCATAGAACGATTTTTTTTAATTTTGAATTTCTCATTATCGGCATAACGGATTTTAATGAAATTTTTTATAAAAAAACTCCTAAGAAGTCTTAAAAACATTGCATTTAAAAACTTAAGAAAACATATTTTTTCAATTTTTGGAAAAAAAAGTATTTTTTTTTTTTGAAAAATTCGATATCTCAAGAACGGCTTGATATTTTTTTTTGGAAATTAGACTTCTATTCGTACAATAATAAAAACTTAAGGTTGGCGTATCAAAATTTTTTCTTAAAAATGTTTTAAAAATTTTGTACATAAAAGCTTATTTTTTTAAGGAACCACTACAACGACTTATAATTTTTGTTCCTGCATAAATTCATATTCTGCATTCTGTTTTTATCTCTTACTACTAAAAGAATTTAAAAAATTCATTTTATCCTTATGAACAGTTTTCTTTAATAACATCCGTTTTTTAAATTAATAGTCTATTACGTAGGAGCAAGTTCGTGCGACCCAGTCGTGCATTTTATTCTATCTATGCATTTGAAAAAAGTGTTATGATTTACGCAGCCTAATGAAAATTTTTGCGTGTTGATTTTCAACCTTTGAATCCCAACTATAAAGCTGAAAACAAATCTTTTGGGGAATCATCAACTGACTTATTAATTACCAGGGTTTCAACGGAACTATTTTTAGTGAAAGGTTACTTTGCCATGTATGTTCAGTATCCGGTTAAAGAGTATTAGGTTTAGGTATTTCATCTTTATGGCCGAGAGCCACGAACCAAAATGCTTTTTCATAATCATCTTCCTCTGATTGCTATGCCTGTAGATGGTTGTTAATCAAATACTAAAAGCAAATTAAAATTCACTACTTGCTAAGTTGATACATACATGATGAGCTTTTATAGTGGTGGATTTTGAGTGGTCAACTTGCTCATGGCAAAATATTCAATTACAAGCTACACACTGTAAATAATACATCAATTTCTGCAACTTCCGTAAAGGGAGTGATTATCAGATTTGTATTATTTGCCCTAAAAGTATATTTCAATCTGATTTGTAATCATAAATCAATGTGTAAAGGATGCGATTAAAAACAAACACATCGGGTATATCCGTTGCCAAATTTTCTAAGGGTATGCTGCAAAGTTGATTTTGAGAATTTAATTCGTATGTAAAGCGATAATCAATAAATGCTGATTATCTGTTTATCTTTTCCATTTTAACATAATCTGAATAAATCAACAGAATTTGATCAACTGTTTTCGAACGAGCTTTGAAATTCTTCCAATTCAATAAGGAATAGAGGCTGGGGACGAAACTCAAGTATTAATTCTCTTGCATACATATATCCAAGTCTACCAGGAGGTCGTGGCGAGCACAATGACATAGATGTTAATCGGAACCTATACCCTTAAGATTCATTTCCTTTGCTTGAGAGCAACCTTTGAAACAAGAGAGCTCGTCTTCGTATAAAAACAGCATAAGAATGTTCATGAATACAAAGCATCAAAGTGGCAATGACGACTTTGGTTTTTAACTTCCCATAGGGAGTTATTGTAATCGGTCCGATTTGTCAAATTGGAATTTTTGACATTTCTCGACGTTTCAAGGTCCCTAGAGGCTATATCAATCATTTTTAGAGAGATGTCTGTGTGTGTGTGTGTACGTACGTTCGTACGTTCGTACGTTCGTACGTTCGTACGTTCGTACGTCCGTACGTTCTGGTACCATTTTTCGTCGTCGATATCTCAAGAACGAGTAAAGATATCGACTTCAAATAAATTTTGTTTAATATATAATAACTTCGAAAGAGACTGAAAGGGCGTTTATTAAAATTCAGTGAGTAGTTTTTTCACTATAACGGTTTAAAAAAAAAGTAAAAATTTTGGTTAGTTTCAAATATCTCACGAAAAAATAATGCTATTGATTTCAAATAAAATTTAATGTACTCAATATAAGGTCATACAGATTTGGTATGAATTTGGAAAAAAATGTACATACCGTTATTTTTTTAAATAAAAAAACTGAAAAAAAAATTTTCATAACCCAGATATTCTAAGAACGGAAAACAATTTGAAACTCAAAATAATTTTATTTTACGAAAAATAATGTGTTTGACAACTAGTGAAAATTTCAAAAAAAATCAGCTTACAGTTTTTTTACAAAAAATAAAAAACTATATAAAATTCTATTGAAAATTGGTAAAAATTGTTTTTCGACTCAAATTTCTCGAGAACTAGTAGTGATATTGACTTCTAATTTAGTTTATTTTATACATAGTATAATTTTGTACAATTGGTAAAATGTTGACAAATATTGAATTAATAGTTTTTTTTTTAAATAAAAAAACTATTACAAATTCTAGTGACAACTAGTTAAAATTGTATTTCAAGTCGAATTTCTTGAGAATGAACACCGATAGTGCCTTCTATACCTTCCCGTAAGAATGTATACTAAGCGACATTTCTAAAATTGTTCAGGAAACGAAAAAAACGAAGAAAGTTCTAGTTGAATCATAGTGTGCTAAGAGACAATTTTGGTTAAACTAAGTGACATCTAACAAAATTTTTGTTTGCTCACTACAATGAGATCAATGCAATAGACAATCAAATCTCTTTAAATAATTAAAATGCTTTTCAATCTTAAAATAATGTTTGTTTGAATTTTACAGCTAAAGTTTGTTTCGCTGAAAATTTGGTTATCTGAAAAAAACTAAATATAAAGTTTTTAAGACCACAAATGGGAAGTTATCAGTGTGGGCCGCACCCAGCCTCTTTTTTAGTTAAGATTTTAACCTATACAGATTTAATATGAATCATTCGACATTTTTGACAATTACTCAACAAAGAAATATTAAAAATAAAATATCTGAATCGTATTAGATGAGAAGAAGAATTTATAAATACCCAAATACATCAATTTGTTTAACGTAAATTTAGAAAAAATATGTATCAAACAATAAAAATAGCATACAACAAAATTGCCCTTCGATTTCTTAGAACTTAGGCAATAAAACACTGAAATTAAATAAACTTATTAAATAAGACAATCATATGAATAAGAAAAAAACAACAATTTCTCAGAAATTCAACAAAATTATTATTTAAATAAGACTCCGAACATTCACAAACAAGCAAATAAAATATTCCATTTCAGATAATATTTTTCTTGATATATTTTTCAATCACAAACATTTTTTGTTAGAAAAGAGAAACGTTTGCGTTTTTCGTTTGAGTACAGGAAATATTCGACCTCAAATATTTATAATGTATATTGTATATAATATATGTATATAAAATTCGAAAATACATTTGTTCAAAAAAATACAAAAACGATGCACTTTTATTTTATATTTAAGTATATAAATGGACATTGGCAAAAGACATAACAAGTTCAATAATATATATAATATACGTAATGCGAATACACTTTGATAGACACTGAACAGTAGTTGTAGTAGCATTTTATTTTTGGTGAGTAAATTTGCAACAATCTTTTTTTTTGTTCGACGATAAAACATGGTGAATTATTGTTAATGAAGCGTTTTTGTTTAAATTTTATTTTCATCAGTGATCAGAGGCGTTTATAAAATTTTATTAGACTTACAACATAAACGGACGATGAAGGCACTGAAAGACTCGATCCTGAGCCTCCTCGAGCACTGAAACCGTACGTCTATTTTTTTCGAAAGGTTTTTTGGTTTTGGTTATTATTATAGTTTGTTTTTAATATGGGTTAAATCAATATATTGGTTAAAAGTGAAAACAACAAAATTAATGTAGGTTTGATAATTTTAGTAATTTTCTTAATATAAAATGAAAATTAAAATGAATGTTTGTAAAAGCAATTAATTTTTATTTAATAGATAGATACATACATTTGGATTGATCCCTGATGAAGATGAGCAACTTTTTATTTATTCAATTAATTGTATTACCATAGAAATAAGTAATATAGTTGGTGTGTATTTTTAAGCAAAAACAACAAAGGGTATTCTTAGATTCTAATCTTCTTGTTTGGAAAATCTTCAATAGGAGCCTAACTCGAGAATGTTAACAAACACCCTAAATTACAAAATTTAGAAATACCGAGAAATATAAGGAGAATGAAACTCTTATTTGGTCCTTTGAATAATGAGAATCAACAAGAACGAACATTGGCATTGAATTAAGAACCAAAGAAATTCGAATGTCTCGTATATTTATGTTACAGTTGAAACGAGATGCATGTTGGTAAAAAAGTAAGTACACAACCATTTGAATTCCTGTGATTAAAAATAAAATATTCGTTCTTGTTGATTCTCAGTCTTTAAAAACATATTCTAGAAATGAATTAAGAAGTTTCTCTTCGTTTTGATTTCAAGTCTATGATGATTTTTCACAAGTTTGGTGATCGCTCGCAAGCAAAACTGATAATTATGTAATCAAGTTTAATTTTTTTATTTTGCCGAGACACAATATTAAACAAAACGAAAAGGAATAAAATACAAATTGACTTGCAAGTTATGTAGAAGTTCAATTTGTCCCAAGTTGTATTAAGTAATTTTAAATGAAATTCCATAAATGCATTTTTATGAGAAAATTTTGAGAGCATTTCATAATAAGTCTATATGATCTACGTTGTTGATTGATTCTTTTGGAAAACTATCATTAAAAAATTAATAAAGTTTAACTGTCCAGTAATATAAGTCATGAATCCCATGGGAATTAAATATTTCTGTAGGGAAGACATCATATATAGTACCTTATATAAAGCTTAAATAATAAGTTTTCGACCATTCAGAGAGAGTTGTAAATTTTAATTAAGCTTAATGCAAGCCACTTATACTATATCACAATAAAAATATCTTAAGTCTAACATTGAGTACTTAAGTCTAAAAATTAATAAATGGTTTAATAATAGGATAATTTGGATAAGTATCAGGAGGGGTAGCGTAATAGGGCATGTTTAAGTGAGGTTTTACTAAGGTTCAAGTCAAATATGTTAGAATTATTTACCCTACTCAACATTCTTGACAGGGGTTCGTTTAGTCCGTAGTCGGTACTATGGTATTGGAGTCGAAAAAGAGTCGTAGATCGAAAACGATGTTGGTTAGTATTAAAACCGATCTGTTGTAGTAAACAGGGACAGTCAATGTTACATGTTAATAACTGATGAACGAAGATAATATCAGAAGTATTACGGCGCGCATATAAAGATTGTAAACTTAGAAGCTTTAGACGTTCTTCATATGGAGGAAGGTTAAAAGGATCGTCCCAGCCAAGTCCACGCAAGGCAAAACGTAAAAATCTTCGTTGGACGGCTTCAATGCGATTAATGTGAACTTGATAATAAGGCGACCAGACCTGTGATGCATATTCCAAAAGTGGTCGGACAAAAGTCATGTAGAGGGATTTTGTAACATAGGGATCGGAGAATTCTTTGGACCAGCGTTTAATAAATCCAAGTGAAGAGTTAGCTTTATTTATAATGTTATCAATGTGAGAGCGAAAGTTCAGTTGGGAGTCGCATAATAAACCTAAATCACGGATCGAAGTAACAATGGGAATGGGTTCGTAATTAATAAAATATTGTCTTTGAGCTAATGGAGGACGCTTACGGGTATATGTTATGGCTTTACATTTATTAACGTTGAGTTCAAGGAGGTTTTTTTGGCACCAAATGTAGAATTTGTCCAAGTCGATTTGCAGAGATTTGGAATCTTCGGCACAAGAGATCTTTCGGCATATTCTCATGTCATCTGCGTAGATTAACAGAGCAGAGTTCGAAAATATTTTTTCAACGTCATTAGTGGTTAGAACGAAAATAAGTGGTCCTAGGTGGCTACCTTGCGGAACTCCAGACGTTGCACGGATGGAAGTAGATATACACGACCTAAATATAACGTTGTATTGTCGTTTCGATAAATATGATTGAATCCATGAAAGCATTAACGCCGGAAAGCCGAGTTGTTTTAGTTTAAATAATATTATATTATGGGATATTTTGTCGAAAGCTTTGCTAAAATCAGTAGCTATTGCATCGACTTCTTTTCCTACTTCTAAAGCACACAGGGTAGTAGATACAAAATCTACCAGATTGGTGGTAGTGGACCTGCCCTTCAGGAAACCATGTTGTTTAGTTGAAAAAATCGGCTTACAAAAAAAGAACATATTGTCATATATAATACTCTCAAAGAGTTTCGGTATGCAAGAAAGTTTTGCAATTGGTCTATAGTTAACTATATCATTTTTAGGTCCTTTCTTATGTACAGGTATAATAAAAGCATCTTTCCAAAGCTGGGGAAAAATTCCTGTTGAAATGGACTTTTGGAAGAGTGCAGTAAGTGGCTGGGCTAAGTTGGCAGTACATTTTTTCAACAAAACAGAAGGGAGACCGTCAGGACCAAAAGAGAAATCATCTTTAAGCAGATTCATTTTATTTATCACCGATGATATGTCAATATTAATGGAAGTTAGGGAAGTCTGGGTGCATCCGTTCATATAACTAAAATAGCTAACGTCAGCTTCAGAATTGTCAGACGAAAACGCTGCCCCGAAAAATTCTGCAAAAAGATTGGATATAGTTTTTGGATCCATTGACGAAGAATCGTATAATTTTAATACAGAGGGGTAGCCATCAAATTTTTTTTTACTATTAATAAACTGATAAAACAACTTTGGGTTAGAGATAAGATCAGTCTGCATTTGAGAAAGATATCTTGTGTATAAGTATTCACACAAAACGGAGAAGTTATTATAAGCTAAAGTGTAGTTAGAAAAATCAGACTCTGATTTGGACCTTAGAAATGTTTGCCAAAGTTTGTTACGTTTATTGCGAAGAGAGCGAAGTTCTTTATTATACCATGGAGGAGAAGAAGTTAGGTTTTTTTGAGAAAGTATTGGGATCGATTGGGAACAACAGTCAAAAATATGTGCATAAAAAGTAGCGATAGTTATGTCGATATGTGTATTATAATCAGATATAAAATCGAAATTTATCCTACCAATAAGATCGTTTAGTTTTTCAAAATTAGCTTTACGAAAGTTGAATTTACGCTGTGTTAATACGTCAGGATTAATATTGTTGCTAACGTATGCGAAGATAATTGCGATTGGAGGATGATAACAATCAAGTTTGGTAAGAAGATGACTGCTATTCGAGGCTACAGTGTTATCGGCGTCTGAGGAAAAAATTAAATCAAGCTGTCTTCCTAAGTTATTTTTAACATTGCTCATCTGTGCAAGGCCGGAGGCTTGAAGACGGTCAGTGAATAGAATTTCTTTTTCGGAGATTGCATTATTCGAGATCAAATGGATCTCGTCTTCAGAATTAGTCCATATCAATCGTGGAAGATTAAAGTCCCCAACAATAATGATGTCGTCTTCAGGTTTAGTTAGATCAGCAATAAAATCAACTGCATCAGAAAAAAGCTCATATGCACTCATATGCAATCTTATATGGAATTTTCGCCATCTAGATCTAAAAAGTGAATTCGTTATTCAACGGTCAAAATTTAGCTGTATACAGTGTGCTAAAGCAACCTGAAAACCCCCAAACAAATCACTTGTTTATAGATTTTACACTAATCGCCATTTGAATAGGACACCCTGTACAATTTTTGGCTTTTGCTCATAACTCGAAAGCGGAATGATAAAATAATGGTATTTTGCCAGTTATCTTTGTCAACTCTCTTCTTCTTTCGCTGTGACAAATTGCAGGTTCTGGAAAAAAGCCGTTATATATTTTTTTCTTCTCTATGTTAACATTTATTTAAATTAAAGCAATGTTTTTGCGCCATTTGAATAGAACATTCATTTAGTTTGATCGTTATCTTTGGCAATCGGAATCATCTCTTTCGTTGATCGATTTTTTTTTGTTAATTTTGAATATTTAATTTAAAAAAAAATAAAATGGGTCGAGGAAAAGTGTTAACCGAGGCGGAAAAAGGGAAAATCAAAGCTTTATAAGGACGCTGGCTTATCGATTGCGAAAATAGCTAAAAAAATCGAGATCGTTATATCCAATTTTTTAAGTAATGAGTTCGAATATGGGAAAAACATGAAAGGCCGCACACACGGTGTGCTTACTAATGCGGAAAGGCGACTTATATTGAGAAAAGCTTCAAATTCTCACGACTCTTTGGCAATAATCAGGGAAAAATGTGGTATTAATGCAAGTCTAACAACAATGCGTCGTGTTATTTCAAAAGCTAAGCATCTAAAAAGACTGAAAATCAAGAAGAAGCCACCCCTTAACTCGGTTCGAAAAGAGCAACGCCTCAGTTTTTGTCGCGCACATGTGACCTGGACTTCTGAGTGGCATCGAGTGGTCTTCTCGGACGAAAAAAAACTTAATTTGGAAGGCCCCGATGGCTTTAGCTACTATTTCCATGATCTCCGCAAAGAAACTCATTATTTGGACCGGCTACATAGCAGAGTTGGAGGTGTAATGGTGTGGGGAGCTATTTCCTATTATGGTACCTGCAAGCTACATTTGTGTCAACTACAATGAATGCATTGTCTTACAATGGTATATTGAAAGATGCCTTTCCATACTTTCAAACACTTTTTGGACCTCTGCCGTGGATTTATCAACATGATAATGCGCCAATACACACAACCCGGGTAGTTAGAACGTACAGAGCCAAAATGTGGAGGTATTAAGCTGGCCGCCCTACTCACCGGATTTGAATATAATAGAAAATGTTTGGGGATGGCTGACACATCAAGTATATGAATCAGGAAAACAATATTTGAGTGTACCCGAACTAACCCAAGCCATCGAGTTAGCTTGGAGCTCGATTTCGCTAAATTATTTAGAAAATTTGTATGCATACCTTTCAAACCGGATGTGTGAAGTTTTGGAGCAGAAAGATGGCTCAACACACTATTAAAACATTGTTTTGTTAACTAAAATACTCGAATTACCTTTAATATAAGTTATAATTGTAATAAAAAAAATCATAATATTGTAAAATAATTTTTTTATTAAAGTGCCCTATTCAAGTGGCGGAAAATTAGGACCTTGCTTTTTGTCGGTTTTTTGTCAATAATTTTTCATTAATACTTAAAGCCGTAGTACGACCCAAACGCAAAATAGTTGGCCTACTCATCAATTAATGAATTAACATTTTTTATGTGCCTATATTTTCTGGTTCCCAAGCAGTTGTTTTTTAATTTTTTTTTTGTCGATGTAATAAATTACATTTAATAAGTAAATTAGACCAAACAGAACTAAATTCGAGAAAGCACATATGGCTCCAGTTTGCATTCCCTCAAACAAAGATAGAGCATAATAGTTGGACTACTCTCTCTGGGATGCAAAATAGTTGGCCTATGAAGATTTAAATAGATTTTCAGTTAACAGTTATTAAAAAAATGACATGCACTTGTTTTGTTGTTTATTGATCTCTTGTTTTATGCAAGCCAGCAACAATTTAATGTCAACCATGGTGCGTGGCGTTGCATTATTAAGAGACCTTAGGGAATCCATAAATAAAGCCTTCGAAACGGGATTATCGAGCTATAAAATCGCAAAACAATTCAATTTACCGCGCTCATCAATTCGAAACATTATCTCAAAGTTCAAAAATAGTGGAAATGTAGAGATCGGTAAAAAAACGGGACGCCCACCAATTGCAAAACCTCGAGATTGCCGAGTTTTAAAAAAAATAATAAAAGAAAATCGACGTCAAACGGCCGCTGCAATAACTGTTCAATCAAGGGAAAGAATAAAAAAAAAGTGTTTCGGTCGACACTTGCAAACGGACTGTGAAAAAAATTGGATACAAATTTTATAAGGTTTGTTTTAGATTTATTTAAATTAGAGCAATTTTAATTCGTTAAAAACATAGGCCAAAGAAAAACCACTTTTAACAACTAAACAAAAGAAAAAGCGGCTAGAGTGGGCCAAACAACGTAAAAACTGGACTTTAAGTCAATGGCGGTCCGTTATTTGGAGTGATGAGTCCAGGTTTGAAGTTTGCGTGGGCGACGAACGAAAACGAGTCATTAGAAATTCAAGAGGTTTTTCACAAAGATTGCCTTAAAAAAACGGTCAAGTTTCCAGCATCTCTAATGATATGGGGATGCATGTCAGGGCGGGGTTTGGGCAACTTGCATTTTGTAAATGGAAGTGTCAATGCTGCCAGGTAAAGGGATATTCTGGAAAATGAGCTTCTCCCATCAATACCACGACTTCAAGCTAATGATCGAGACTATATTTTCCAAAAGGATGGAGCTTCTTGCCATACAGCAAGGTCTAAAATGGCGTGGCTATCTGCTGAAGCTATTCCTATACTAGAATGGCCTTCCAGCAGCCCTGACCTTTCACCAATCGAAACTGTCTGGCATAACATTAAACAAAAACCGCGAAAAGAACCATGCCGGACCTCTTCAAACCTTAAAGCTAAAATCATAAATATTTGGGAATCTTTTGGCACCGAAGAATGTCAAAAATTAGTTGACACAATGCCACGACGCATAGAAGCAGTTATCAAGGCCAAAGGCGACGCAACACCATGGTGAAATAAAAATTAAGACCCATAGGCCAACTATTTTGCACTTAAAAAAATGTTTAAATCGTTATTTTATTTTGTAAGATTGCTCTATACCGTTATTTAATTGAAGTCATTTTATTTTTGTTACTTATTCCTATTCAAAATAAATATATCTTAAGAAAAATACCAAAATATTGATTTTATTTCTGATGGAATTTAAGAATCAGAAGATTTTTGTTTTTTATCATAGGTAGTCCAACTATTTTGCGTTTGGGCTCGTATTGAATCTTCCTTCTGGTGAAGTAACAACAATTAAATGAATTTTAAATTTAAAAAAAAACAAGTCTCTAGCTTTCTAGATTTGGGAGCAGTTGAATATAGAACATAGACCTAAGGAGTGTCCTATTCAAGTGGCGAGGAGTGTATCATATAAGACATCACTACACAATTTTTACTATTATTTTCTCAATTCATAGAGTCTGTATGCCAAATTGTTTCCCTAGATCCAATTAATAAAAACAATAGCTTAATTAATTGCCAAAATTATTGTTTTCCTTTATAACAGATTTGAAATCAATTTCCATTCAAGTCAACACAACTCAGCTAAAAGACAATACAAAAGTATCTGCGTGAAATTGGTTGTTTTTTATTTATGATTTCAACATCGTGAGTGCAAAAATCATCGTGACCGCTCGCCACTGGCTGGCTTCATTCTTAAAGTAATTACAATTATTCTATTGTTTTTCCTTATGCATTAACTTAATAGTCAAACAAGCTAACAAAACAGCAATTTTCCATTAAACTTCCTTGCCAGATGTTCACATCCGTGAAATGTGCATCGTTCTTCATCAAGGAGTAATAATAAAAAAAAAATAATACACCCCTATATATATATATGTATGTATATGAACGTATAATACAAAACTTGCTCATTTCAAAGGAATCAACCGAGGGAAAGTGATTAATTTTCATTTCTACGGCAAGGATGATGCCTTTCGAAATACAAATAAAAATAAAAAAATAAAAATAGCAATCATAATAGCAAAAGTGTAGTGGGTGTTGAGTGAAGTAGAAGAGGGTAGACAAAAACTAACACAGCCATTTTCCATTTTCTATTTTCCATTTGATTTTCCATAAAGTGCGCTCCGATGTCGAGGTTTTTCTTGCAGCACTTTTTCTGTCTAGAGGGATTTATTCCAAAAAGAAATTGCACTCAAGTGCTGCACTGAAGTGCGGGGTGAAATTCACCAGATCATTACTTTTTATCTATAAATAATTATTCGACATAAAAAAATGTTGAACCACATTTGACAGGCGCAAAAGGGTAAGATAGAATTTAATTACCTTACACAATCTTTAGAATTTATCGATAATGAAACAAAAACTGTTGACTTCCAATATTACTTAATGAAAAAATAAATACAAATACATATTTGTGTGTCTTAGAGTTTATTAAAAAAAAAGAATTTTTGTTACAATTTTTGTTACATTGAACTCAAAACAATTTGGTGTAATTCTCCTCAACAAGAAACCCTCTTTACATTGCTTTGTTCAAAAATGGAAATAGTCTTGAGGATAACATCAATTTTATATTCTTTTCACATGAAAAGTGGTTGTGGTATATTTTCTTGTTTTTCTCTATTTATTTTTTTCTTATAAAAAACTCAAAAACAATTCGAAACGCCTAAAAAACTATCAAACCAAAATAAAAAATCTAAAACAACCTCAAACGAAAAAAAGAAAAGCAAAGAAAACAAAAATATTTGAATGGAAAAAAATTGGTAAACGAATTCACTTACAGTCGGTGGAGAGAGATTGATTGCAGAACCCCGTCTCTCCTGTGGTCCTATACTTGAATGTCGCCGAATAGGTAAGCCACCTCCGGGTGTGCCACCTGGCGAGGAGGCACACGATGGCGCTATTCGTATTTTTGGTGTCATCAGAGTATTGTCCGATAGACGTCGATTCGGGAACGCATTGGAAACACGCAGGAAATTACTATCTGGTGATGAAGGTGAACCACCAAACCACCAACCGCCCAATATTCCAGAACCTGAAATGAATATTTAATTACAGAATGTGTGAGGAAGAGATCAAGGTTTTAGTTGAAATGACAGCCTATTGTGTGCGGGTTAAGTGACTTTGAAGGTTCATGAAAATTTCCTAATTTTCACCCAAAGGATAGCTTAAGGATGTAATTAATGGTGATGACATTTGGGAAGCCACAATACGCGGGAGTTTGAAATAACAATAGAAACATCGAAAAGTATTGTGTTGGTTAGCGCGAAGGACAAGTAGTACGAGTAGGGTTACCATATTCTTGGAATGAACAACAATTGACCAAATAAAAAGAAATTAAATTTATTTGAAAATTATTCCTTTGAAAATTTTTTTTGAGCAACGTAATTTTTTGTCCCATATACGGAATCTTTTTTGTTAACACATTCATTCATCCAAAAATGGGTGTCATCGCTAAAGTAGATTTTTCGACGAAAATTGGGGTCCTCTTCCAAACTCTCCGAAGCTCAGTCAGCGATCAAACGACGTTGTCTATGGTTATGAACCTTGAGATCCTGGATCAGTTGGATCATGCGTAGTCCCAAATCCCCATGCAAAATTTGCCAAGTTGAAAAGCCAAGTTCTTATGTACGGCGAGGATTCGAGATGTTTTCGGATGATCTTGCGATCCTTTTGCTAATAAATATCTGTTATGGTTGATTTACGAATCGGTTGTCTAAGATTTGACCACCAACCTTTGAAGAGTAAACGTAAAATGAGCGCAACACACGCAACGTTCGTACCAACGAAAACTCATTTTGATGATAAATTTTTATCATTTGGACGTGCTGTTCAACCGTATTATCTGCCACGGTGATTTGGTATCAGTAACTAAATAATACACAAGAGATTTGACAGATGTCACCAGAAACAACATGGCGGCCACAGGCCAATTAAATTTGGCCTCGCCAATCCAAAATCACTTTAGTATTAATGGAATTATTTTTTCAGCCATCTTTACTTTGTTAGCTATTTAAATATTTTACTGCTTGTGATTTGTTGTGGAGACTTATTTTTGATGACGAATATTCAACTGACTTTTAAAAATATTTGGGCAATACAATTTGCAACACTTTTTGTTGCATACAATTAAAGTTCTTGAGTTAAAAATGAGCGATTTATGTTACAAAATGAATTTGCAAAAAACCCAAAATGGCGCCCAACGCAAACGAGGTAGAAATTTGAAAGTGTTAATTTGGATTTCTTTTGACCCTTTAGCTATTTCAAGTGCACCGATTGGATAGTTAAATAAGAACGATGCCCTTATGGACATATTTGTTAACAGTTGTTAAAGTGATCCCAATACCTCAATGAAAAGCATCTTGAACAGGCAAGCCCTGCCATATTCCAAAATTAATTAAAAAAGGATTTTCCTTCTACATTAAATTGAGGCCAGGGTAGAACTTTTTGTATTTGTATTAGGGATTAAGAATCGACTGAATCTAGGCTACGACTGACTTTTGAGCCTTATCACCATCCTACAAGTGGCATTGGATCTTGCCTACCTCAATAGTGTACATTCTGTCCGTTTAGTTTTATTTGTCTAAACAGTCATTTGTCTGAAGTCCATCCAAAAGCATGTACATAGCTTGACGTGAAAAATAAAGCAAAGCCTCACGTCATTTATATGACTATGGTCAGTTCTTATAGAATTAAAGTTCGTGGGCTATATGTTACTAACCACCTAATTCCTGGTTATAGTTATTAATATTCATCGTAAATAAATTTTAAATAGTTTTCTCTCTACATTTCCCTCTATAAATTTCAGCAAGCATGGCAGCTCTCTTCATAGCCCAAAGAAAATATCCTTTGAATTACCCTCAAGTCTAAATTTAACTTGATTTTCCATAAAATGTCTCTTGCATGCCAATTGAATAACATTAATGTCAACCACAATGCTCGTAGCCTTACCCCATCCTGTCTGCCCAGAATATTATTATTGTGGTTCGAGTTTAATAATTCAATTATCCTGCTGATAAATAACGAGACATAATTAAGTTATTTTATCATAGGCAGACAATTTGATTCTGCCGTCTTGATGGCTAGCTCTGTCCAAGCTTAATAAAACCGTTTTGTTGAGTTCATCGGGGTTAATTTTGATTTTCTATTCAATTTATTTTCAATTTCGATTGAAAACATTTGTACTTGAGCTTAGGACGAAATAAAAATAAATAAAAGAAAATTCAACAAGTATCTTGTAATTTTGCCTGATGAGATAAGATTGTCGAAGGAAGCAAGTTGAGGGGGAAATAAGATTTATGTTGATTATGGAACTCGTATAAATAAAAAAAAAGCAAAACAAATTATAATTAAAATAATCTGGGTATAGGTTTCTTCGTTTGAACATTGTGTGAACAGCCAGATGGTAGGCGCCCCGATGGAAATCATTTGCTTGAAGCATTTAATGTAGGTGGATTTTTGAATTCTCGTGTTTGGATAAATTTACAAAAATAATGAAACTTATATTCCAGGGCTTGAGTAAATTAGCAAAACTTTTGAGGTTTAAGGTAATATGAATTTTTAATAATTAATTTAAATGAGAAGAAGTGATTTTGGATTAGGGTCTTGCCAGTCAGAGATTTTGTACCTAAAATGTCTTCGCGTGTTGTACTTCATGTAGCTTTAGGAGATTATAACCTTATAGCATAGAATCAAGAGCTAAAGTATAATTAAATATGAAGAAATGAACTTTGACATTTGCTAGTAGGCAACAGGTTTTGTCTAATTTTTATTGATTTTGTATGAAAATTTCTTAATCTTAAGCATTTATCAGCGTTTTTGGATGGCTCGAGAGGTTTTCAGATTCTTCGATGTAAGTGCTATATTAAGGATAATGGCATATTGGATACATTTTGCTTCAACGACAGTAGACAGCATTGAGTTTTCGAATCATTAAACTCTAAAAGATTTTGTATACTTGATTCAACAATGTACTTAAGATAGGAGATTAATGAACTTATCATTCGACACCGTAGCAATTCCACTCCCGAAGAAGATGGAAATGAATTTGAGAACGAGTATAAAAAGCTGTAGAGTCATCGGCAAATAAATGGAGTGAATTTGAAGTTTTAGACAACAGATCATTTATACAAATAAGGAGCCCTTAGCACACCAGCATTTATTTTGTGAAGATCAGACTTGAAACCGTATAGGACAACATGTATTAAACAATATAGAAGGTAATTTCTAATCCAAAGAATAAGGGTTTCATTGATACCAAACTCTCGAATTTTCGATAAGAGAGCGTGATTCTAAACCCTATCAAATGCCTTAGAAATATCAAACGCAATATTCTAACTTTCGTCAAAACAATGTTAAGATCTGTTTCTCTCTTTGGTGAGACTTGCGATCAGAAGATCACAAGTGGAGCTATTGTTGCGAAAGTCTTTATGCCGTTCATTCAAAAGTCTTCGGTGTTCGAGATATTTCATGAGCTGATAATTGATCAGCGTTTCCATGACCCTAGAAGGAAGTGACGTAAGTGAAATTAGTCCATAGAATTAGGAGAAGAAAGGGTCGCATTTTTTGGGAACAGGCCAGACAAATGCTGTTTTCTATATTCTAGGGAAGATTCCAAGAAAGTAGGAACAGTTGGAACGATGGAAACGCCCACGCAATAGGTTTATCATCGAGAAAAAACACCTCTTTAGAAGAATGGGAGGTATTCCATCAGTACCAGTGGATCTCTGTATTTATCAAGATCTCTTGCAACTTTACGAGTGCGGAAATATACCTGGTCCACTGAATAATTTACGTTTTCAAGTACAGGAGGGCAATGCTTCTGTCTGGCATCGTATAGCTAACAGCAAAATGAACTGCAACTATATTTGCCTTATCTGAAGAGAAAGTTATCGGATTTTCGTTGGACAAGAGCGTTGTATATATAGAAATCATTTCCGAAGTATAATTTGCTTATAAGCTTTCGGAAAAAGGCTATAACCAAGCCTTAAACATCACTTAAGTTATTTTAAATAAAAAGATAAAACTTACTTAAGACTTAATAATTACTTAATTTTATTTTGGAGTTCCCATTTATAACTCTTTTATATGAAATACCTCTGCTTCTGCTGAGAGTAAGAATAAGTATTTACTAGGCCAGGTTTGAATAATTGAAAATTCGTGCTTAAATGAAAATTTTAAGAAAAAAGCCAGTTAAGAACTGGACCAATATCTATTCTACTACTAACCAGGGTTGCAAAAGCTTAAGTCACTTTTTAGCTTAAGCTTGGCTTTAATTCACAAGCTAGTGGGTGACTTATGAATTAAGAAAAATGTAATTCAGCAGCTAGTTACTGAGTTATGAATTAAAAAAATTTAATTCATAAGTCATTTGGTGACTTGTGAATTAAAAAAATTTAAATCATAAGCTTCTTAGTGATTTATGAATTGAAAAAAAATTAATTCAGAACCTACTAAGTGACTTATGAATTGAAAAAAATTTAAGTCATGAGAAAGTAAGTGACTTATGAATTAAAAAAAAATAATTCATAACCTACCAAGTGACTTATGAATTAAAAAAAAAAAAATAAGTCATGAGCACGTAAACGACCTAAGAATTTAAAAAAAATTAATTCAAAAGTTACCTAGTGACTTATGAATTAAAAAAAAAATTAATTCATAAGCTAATGGATAAATTCTAATTAAAAAATGATTAATTGGAAAATTTATAAGCTAGCATGATAATTTTATGACACACAAAAGCTTGAAATCTACTTTCGTTAATAATTAAATAATTATGTAGTCAAAACAAGCTTAAACATTTCCAATTTACCAACAAGCTTATGGATTAATTTTTTTTTAATTCATAAGTGACTTGTGAATTAATTTTTTTAAATCATAAGTCACTAACTAACTTATGAATTAATTTTTTTTTAATTCACAAATCATCTACAGACTTCTGACTTATGGTTTTTTTAATTTAAAAATTTGCAACCCTGCTACTAACTATCTTCTAGCTATTATTACTCTTCAAAGCGAAGTGAAAAGAAGAGAAATTCTGCAAGTTTCTCTTTGAGGTGGTGACTGTGGGACAGACTTAACCGCTTTTATTAACACTTCTTTATAAGAGCTGGTTTCTTTTAAGAATGCAGACAAGACAAGTTAGTCAGTCACTGACTAACTCTTGTGCAGTCAACTGCTTCTAATTATTTTATCTTCACAATATTGGATTTCAATTTTACATAAATCATGACTACTAATTGTTCCAAGTGTGATGTCTTATTATCCAAGATTGACTTTATTAATTGTGGAATTTGTAGAGCCAGTTTTCATTTAAAATGTGCAAATGTAAATGACACAATTTCTTCTTCTTTAAAATCTAATGACAATCTATGTTGGATATGTGACAAGTGCAAAAAAATCAATATTTTATCTTGTGTTGCAAGAGTCAATGATTTATTTGTGCTCTTTTCTAAAAATTGCTCTGATTTTGCAAAGTTCTCTTCGTCTCTATGTGGAGATGCATCAGTGGTACCCCCGCGCACCCTTCGATCACAAACAAAGCTTAAAAGCAATGATCAGTGTAAGTCGAATCAGTCTGTGTTTATGAAAGATCGACAATATTCATCCTCCCCCGCACTCAATAAACTTCCATCATCACCTCTGCCCTCTTTAAGTCATGGTCTTGGCCCCTCACCATCAACTCTTAAAAAAAATAGTGCGAAAAAGATTTCCACTAGCCTCATAAAACCGGTTTTGTCTTCTAAAACTAAAACTAATAAAAAACCTAAAACTAATACCATGAACAATCCCTGCTCTTCAAATCAGAGTGATAAGATTGTGACTAATACAGAAGACGAATCAACTGCTGATGCTGTATGCACTCATTCGTTGTCTGCTGGAACAGATAATATTGAAACTGACGAGATAGTTATTCTTGACGATGCTCTTAAACCTGCTGGTGTCGAGGATGTTGTCTTAATTTAGAGTTATACAATGATTATATTACTTCTACTGAGATTAAGATCAAAAATGATAGTGGCCATTTCTGGAAATTTATTAACTCCAAACGAAAAAATACAGGCCTTCCAAATTGTATGAGTCACGCAGGAAAAATTTCAAGTAACATATTAGAAATATGCAATCTTTTTGCCAAATACTTCGAATCCGTCTATACTACCGAAACACACTCTCAAAATCTTCCTAACATACCTGAAAGATTTAGTATGGGTTACCTTCATATCGACGCTGATGAAGTTTTAGTTGCCTTGAAGCAAATAGAAACTTCAAAGTCGGCTGGACCGGATGGTTTTTCACCACTTTTTTTAAAAAATGCAGCAAACTCTCTAGCCGAACCACTTACAATTTTGTTTAATATGTCATTGGTTAATGGTTTATTTTTGAAGGAATGGAAAATTTCTTTCCTTACACCAATTTTTAAGGCTGGGTCCAAGCAAATCATATCAAATTACAGACCAATTTGCAAAATTTCAGTTATCCCAAAAATATTTGAAAAAATCATATGTGACAAAATACTTTTCGTTGTCCGAGAGCATGTATCGATCTTTCAACATGGCTTCATACCAGGAAGATCTACAGCAACTAATTTAGCTATCTTTGTCAATCATATAATTTCGAATTTTGAAAGCTACTTACAAACCGATATCATTTTTACCGATTTTGCTAAAGCATTTGACAGAGTAAACCATAAGATTTTACTCCATAAACTTGCTTGTCTTGGCTTTCATTCTAATTTACTGAAATGGATCGAATCGTATTTAACTGGTCGAGTTCAAATCGTGAAAATCGATACAAGTTTTTCTGACCCTATCTATGTGCCTTCAGGAGTTCCCCAGGGTAGCCACATTGGACCATTGCTATTTCTTTTATTTATTAATGATATATCAGATATTTTTATTCATTCTAAATGCTTGCTTTATGCCGATGATCTGAAGCTCTATAGAAAGATTGAATCCTTTCATGATTGTTTACTCCTTCAAGATGACTTCGAAAGACTCTCGCAATGGTGCGACATAAATTCCCTTCATCTGAATTTATCTAAGTGTCAGGTTCTAACCTGTTCTCTTAAGAAAATCTGGATTAATTACAGATATAATTTGAATAATATTAACATAGAAAGAATTTCTCAAAAAAAAGATCTGGGCATAGTTCTAGATGATAAATTATCATTTAAGCCCCATATAGATCATATTATTACCAAAAGTAATTCTATGCTAGGTTTTATTAAAAGAAATAGTCGTGAGTTCTCAGATTTACTAACTCTTAAAACAATTTATTTTTCACTGGTCCGTTCAGTTCTAGAGTATTGCTCTATTATCTGGAACCCTTATTACAATAATGCTTCGGATAGAATAGAAAGAGTCCAAAGGCGATTTTCCAGATACGCTATCCTTAAACTTAATTATTGGAATAGTAATTTACCGAGCTATAATGCGAGATGCTTATTAATGGGAATCCAAACTCTCGTTCTTCGACGAAAATATTTCTCGATTATGTTTGTTCGTGATGTATTTTCTTATCGTATTAAATGTTCATTTCTTTTAAATGAATTGGGTCTCCGTATCCCCTCAAGAAATATAAGGGTAACAGCTTTGTTTTTCGTTCCTTTTCATCGTACTAACTATGGTTACAATGAACCAATTACAAGATGCATCAAAGAGGTAAACTCAGTTTGTATGTTAATTAATATTTTTGAGAATTGCTCAAGAGTTGCTTTTAAAAATAAACTGTTGAATGTATTAGCTAATCTTTAATCTAAAATTGTTATTTGTATTTATAAATTTCCTATCTACATTTTCTTTTTATTGTTAATTTTTTATCAATATTAATTATGTATTCTAGTCTGTAAGAATTATTTCTGATTGACTAATAAACTAAACTAAACTAAAGATTATTTAAAACAAAAATTTGTTGCAGCTTTCCAAACATTATGCCCTTAGAAACACATTCAAAAAAAATATATCGATTGAAACATTCATGGTCAAAATACGACTCCGATTAATAGTAATCTACAAAAAAAAAAAATCTTTCACAGTGGAATGACATTGATGTACTCTGGCAATCGCAACCTTGTCCCTAGGGAACCTTCAATCATCCAATAAATAACTCCATCCGATACACTACAGGCCCTCAAACTCGTCTGGGATATAAATATGTTGAAGCTCACATTATATACACTCCAAGTTACTCGATTGAACTTATTTTCTTAAATTCCTTTCAGAGCTATTTATGTACAAAGCCTAATCTAAAGAGAAGTGTTTTTTTTTTAATTTTATGCAATTTTTTAAATGTCAACATTAAACAGTAATTGTGATGAGTTTTTATAAAATGAAATTTTAAAAAGTCTCCTTTGCTTGAATAACTCCTGAAATTGAAAGGCTTTGGGAAGAACATCTTACAATTTTTACAGATCCGACCTCAATCAACTGATGCGGAGTGTATGTCATGTTACTCATATTAAACGCTTTAGCAAGGCTACGCGTAATCTAGTTAAAGGCGTATCAGAATAAAAAGTAAGAGAAGTATACATATAGGCACAAACTACACATTCTCGCTTACCAGTGGAGTTCTTTCGCGCCATATCCTCAGCACTGGAGGTCTTCCTCTGATCAATACGCAAATTGGGAATGTTGAATGGTGGCACATGCATGTTATCCGATGAAAATTGATGCCTCAACGTTCGGTGTCGCTCCGGCGATGGTATTGACAAATTGTCCAGTTTCAATTTGTTACGCTGCTGCCGATCGATATGGTCCAGCATCTCTTGCAATACCTGTTAGAGATATTATTTTTCACAAGTCAGATAAATTCAACAAAAAAAAACAACAACAATTCGGATTGTATACGTGTTCGTGTCATTACGATCATTGTAACATATACTCACCTCCAGCAGAATTGTGTACTGCTCCAGATTTAATGAGGGATTAACTGTGTGCGGAATAAGGGATGGCATTATCCTGGTTGCCATTATATTGACTGACAGTCCGTACTTTTTATCGGACAACATTTTCCTGTAGATGTCTGCAATGAGAGAAGACGAGTGTGTGATGTTAACAGCGATTTTGCATTTTGCTGTTCCTGGAAAATGTTTGTTTTTTTGTCCTAAGAAGAACCATCAGAGAGAGAGCTTGTCAATGTCATGGAATGAAGTGCAAAGTAACCATATTTATTCATACGATTTTACTGTCGTCGTTGTCGTTATCCTGGCATCCAAGAAAGTATGTTTATACAGTATAGTAGTTATACGTTCTGGTCACACACACATAAAGATGAAAAGAGGATTTTAATGGTAACCTAGGTGAAAGTGGGCCTGAAAGACACGAAGACAAAAAGCGAGCGAAAAAGGAACTGTGATGCTCCATCTGAAACAGGATATCCGATTTTGACCACGAGTACCATAATTATAAAATTCACGGAAATTGTTCTTTTTTTAAGTGAGTTAAGGATTAATTTTCTTCAAAATTTGTGTGATCAAATTCAAGGCAGCTTAACTTAACAAGCAAAATATAATTCGTATCTCTGAATAATATCCCCGAATTCTGGGGGTTATGGCTACTACACTTTAAATAATTCAAATTGTTTGGAAGTTGTTAAAAAAAATGGAATTTATTAGAAAAAAAATTGAGAAAAATGAATATAGCAATAATTTAATCTCTGTTTCGATCCGATTTAGTTCAGGTCACTGTGGCGAATACATATTATTTTTTTTTTTTTTTGAATATACGTGAAAATAGACTATAGTAGGCAATGACTATAAATAATTCAAACTGTCAACAAAACTATCCTACTCTTATATTGAATATTATCATCAAATATGCAGTATAAGAACAAATTTCATTTCAATTTTGCTTCATTTAAATGCTTTTAATCTTAATGTTAATGTAATTTTATATCTGAGAGACTTGTTGTACGATTACGAACTTTACATTTATAATATTTTTGAATGTGATCAGTATGCAAACTGCAGTAATTCGTATAGCTCAGGTGGTATCGTAGTGTATGTATATAGTAGAATAGATTATCAATGTGATATTATAAGGATTAGTCTTAGCAGTGTCGATATTTTAAAAGTTATTGGTATTATTGATAAAGAAATGTTTACTATTTTACTATTTTTACTTAAGCAAAAATAACTGTATGTTCTTAATGTCTTCATATAGTTCAAAACCTCTTATAATGGAATATTTTCTTATAACAGAATAATCATGACCATATTTTCTTAGGACTAGACAAAAAATTCCAACAAACTATCTGCTTAAGTACTGTACTATAAAATTACAGATCATTGCTTGATTTAACTAAATATATGTACATAGATAAATTCCAATCATAAAGTATTCATAGACCTACATAATACGTCTTAAAATATCTCGGAAAACTGACTTCATTTCTTTAACATGACGTTTATTATTTGAGTTCTGGGAGCCTGCCTATGCAGAAAATTATACTTCAGATGGTATTTTTCTGGCAGATTTAAACATTTGCTGAAATTATTCCATTGTTGAGAAAAGGTAATCGAAGTTTAATGTCTTAATATAGACCTATTTTCGTTCTTTCAACATCGAGTAAAACTTTTGAAAAATTTATGAAAATGCACATAGTTTCTGAACAAAGATAAATTTTTTAGTAATGAACAATTTGGTTTTCGGGAAGAAATCCACTGAAGATGCCATTCTTAAAGAATGTATAGTGAAATAAATGATGGTTTTAACAGAAAGGCTTGATATGAACTATAGTGGTGAATTTAATACTAATATTGGTGTAACTAAAGGATCTGTTTTAGGACCCCCTATTTTACGTAAACTCATTGTTCACACAAAACTTTAAAAGTCAATTTACCGTATTTGCTGATGACATCATTTTAAAAAAGTGGGTCTCGCAATTCTCTCTGTCTGTCTGTCTATTCGACTACAGCATAAACGGCTCGGCCGATTTTCTTTAAGCTTGGCAGATATCATTTTTAATTTTTTCCTCCCACACGTTTTTTTCTTTTTTTTTTTTTTTAAGACCAAAAATAACGGTACCTGCCATACGAATTTTTTCGAAACTTTATAAATATTTTTTTTTCTCAAAAACTGTTCGACAGATTCAAAAAATAAAAATACAAAAAAATTTCATTTAGTTAAAGCTAGGTAATGGTTGAAATTTTTTTCCGAAAAATGGTTATTGAGGGTATCGGTCCAACCGATTTTAATAATTTTTTTTTGTGCTAGAGCTCCCCAAAAATTTGAATAGAATTGAATCAAATTTTTTTTTTTTCAAAACTCAATATTTCGATAACTACATGCCAGATTTTTTTTAAACTTGATAAATAAAAGTTTCTCAATACAATCTTCAAGATGTGAGAACAAAATAATTATTTTACCTAAAAATAAAGGTACCCACCATACAAATGTTAAAAAATGTTAAAAAATAGTTTTCAAAAATCGTTTTTTTCTCGAAAACGGCGCCTAGAATTTTGATATTTTTTTTTTCTTTTAAATAGTTTTTACGATCTTTACTTTCATAAAAAAAATTGAAATTAAGATATTACAGCTTGCACCTACTATAGACCCATTTTTTCAAATTTTGAATTACTCATTATTGACATAACAGATTTTAATGAATTTTTTTATAGAGATGCTTTTAAAAAGTTTAAAAAACATTGCATTGCAAAACTTTGTAAGAAATATTTTTTTAAATTTTTGATAAAAAATGTTTTTTGGAAAATTCGATATCTCAAAAATGGGTCAATATTTTTTTTGGAAATTTAATTTTCATTTGTATAATAATTTAAACCTAAAGTTGAAGTACCAAATTTTTATCTTAAAAATGTTTTAAAAATTTTGTATTTAAAACCTTATTTTATTAGGAAACCACTACAACGACTTATAATTTTTGTTCTTGCATGAATTCATATTTGCATAGCATTCTGTTTTTTATCTCTTACTACTAAAATAATTTAAAAAATTATGATAATTTTATCCTTATGAACAGTTTTCTCTAATAACATTCGTTTTTAAAATTCCTAGTCTATTACATAGGAGCAAGTTCGTGCGACCCAGTGGTGCATTTAATTTTTTTCATTTCAGTACTTGTCCAAAAATGTCCTTATCTGCTCACTTTTCTGATGATTCTATGTGTTATACAAATTGTTTTAAGATTAAAAGTGTTGAAAGCTAAATGAACTTGTGTGTTTTATTGATTTTAATTGAAAATCACATGTAAAGAAATAAAAAAAAAAAAGATATGTTATCTTTTACGCTCATCTATTGAAGCCCCATTGCTCAACTTAGATTTTTCTATAGATATAATAATCGACCTATTAAATGTTGCTTGAAACATCTAAAACGAATTATTTGTAGAGTCAACAGGCTTGTTTTTCACTATGGGAAGACCATAGAAAGAAAATATTGTTGCACTCAGTCTGTAATTAATTAACTTTAGTTTTTCTCGTATGCTATTTTTTTTTAACTTGAATTACCTCACTATGCAAAAGTTTTTTTTTTTTTTTTTTTATAATCTACACGCGCTCAAGGAATTATGATTACCCTTTAAATGTTTGAACACAGCGCGGGCGTGAAGTTAATTTTAATATAAATTTTTGAATCCTGATGGAGTTATTGTGACTTAGTTCATAATTCAATAGGGAATTAGTTGATTATCAACTGAAAACCATTCACTCAAGAGCCATCTTGAAAAAAGTAGATGTAAGTTCAGTTAAGTGTGAGTTAACTTTTTCTAGACAAGATGGAGTAACTCCCACTACATTTTTGTTGTTCGGACTTAGTTCCTCAATTTTGGAGTTAATTCAGTTAGGACTTAGTTCATTTTAAACTAAAAATTATTGACTTGAGTCTCATTTTTAAAAAGTAATAGTAAGGTAATTTAATTTGTTTTTACAAAGAAAAAAAATTAGATAAAGTTGAAAGTTAGTCTGTTTTTCTAACAAAGCGGTTGTGTTAAAAGTTTTTTTGGATCTGAACTCCTTTTTTGAGTCCTCAGTACTACTCATGCAACTCAATTGCTCAACTTAAGGTATGTTGAGTCGTCAGATCGGCGCATGACAACAATTTTCTTAGGGAACAAAATCTTGATTGGAACAAGTTGGACCAAATAAGATCTACTTTTTTATTTTCAGTGCAGGGACTAAGTTCAATTTCATTTAGAGACTTAGTTCGGTCGGAGTTTAGTTCTTAAAAAATGAGAATTAGTTCATGTGAACCAAGTACAAACGTTGATTGATAGAAGTTAGATCTTTACGAGTTAACTGTTTTGGGAGTTAGTTTGTAAGGCCTATTTTATACAATCCACGATCGTAACAACCTGTAACCATCGCAAAACTAAATTAGCACCATATCCTATACACAAGAGAAATAGTTACACACACTGACCAATAGGAGAGCATGCAGTAAAGCTACGCATTGCTTACAACATAGTTGTGGGGACCAGCGGAGAAAGGAAAAAATCCTCCATTTCTTCTACTCTGGCCAAACTTAGAGAACAATCATTAGGAAGGGCATTTCTCGAAGACATTGATTTTCGCAAATGATATCAAAGTCTTCATCTCTTTTCTCAACGCGACGAATTGGTTCTACGACGAACTTCATTCACTTCTGTGCCATGTCCCCGTTCGATTCTTTAGATCACAAGCCAGCTTAAAGTGCGGAAGGCCGGATGTATATACTTAATTTAGTTGGACACTGTTCCAGCCCAAGTTAACAAGCGACCCAGCTTGGAATAGTGTAGATGGTGTCAGATGTGTGTAGGGGCCGGTTGAGTGAGTGATACAGATTCCGGATGATGATGCAAAAGCAAACATATACGAGTAATAAGAGACATCAAAACCTACTATAACCTTTTATATTTTTGAACTAGTCCAAGCTGCATGTAAGAATGTTCCCCATCTCCTGGTTCACACGAGTTATGGCATCAAAATGGCGCACTTCAGCGCAAATTGGACCACAGGGCTAGACTGCCAGTGGTCGCCATTTCTACCTAAGAAACGCTATTTACTATATAAAAAAAATGGACGGTATGTATTAAAATCCTTTTTTTTCTGATTTTGGTGTGACAAATTTGTTCGGTACAAAAAATTATAATTCAAATATAATTTATTCATTGTTAACTTTTTTTTAAAGAACGTTTATTTGTTAACGAACGATTGCACCTCAAATTAATTTTATTTATTTAAAGGACGTTATATGATGCCATGGGAATATAATTTGTCCTTAATTTCTTGTTTTCACTAAAATCATTTCAATAAAATGATTTGCAATGATATCAATTTAGTTCATTTAACCTTGTCATATCAAATTATAAATGACTAAAGCCATGATATACTTACTCACAACTCGCAGAATAATATCAGGGTCTGAAAGTCTAACATCCCACAGCAACGGTATAACCTCATCCATAACCTTAAAAGAGAATCATAAAGATGAAAATGAAATGTCAACACAACTCAATTTCAACTATACTAAAACCAAACATCCCGTCTACAATGGAACAGAATAATAAAACAAAACAAAAAACACTATACACACATACCTGAGCTTTATCTAGCTTCTCCAATGTCCTTTCTATGCAGGACAAAACATTGGCAACAATTTTGACATCGTTGTGATTCTTCTCGAAGACCATTTTCACTTTGGGCAAGACCATCCGTCGTATGGAGAGCTCGTCTATGCAATCATATACATTTGTAACCGCCACCAGGGCTGCACTCTACCGAATAAAAGATACATAAGGTAAATATTGATTAAACGAGATAGATATAAGTGGAGATACATTGCTTTGCAGGGCAGGTTTGGAGGGTGTATTTGCGGAAAGATATTTGGTTTCTTATTCCTTTTTGACAATAACCACAGGATATCCACTCGAAATTACAATTTACCCGAATTACAACCAACAAAAACAGAAAATCAATTAATTTCTCCAAAGGAAGCAACCATATTCACCTAGAATTGCCTGTCACCGCCAACACTACAAACCGTACCGGTATGGCCCCACCAATGTCACCAACAGAAAGGGCACTGGGCTTTCTAGTGTACACTTCCATTTCAGATAATTAACCTTGCGGAATAGGATATCTACACAAACGACCGATGCCGGCCCATGGTCCACTGCTTTTGGTAACTGTAACTGTGTGCACATCTCCGCGAAGTGATTATCATAGATTTTATTTCCTGGCCTATCGCAAATCCGTAATCCAATTTACCAATTACGAGAAAAGTATTAAGGAAGCAGCACAAGCTCTGCAGGCCAGGGAGCATCAAAGACCATGTTAATTTCGAGGTCTTAGTGTGTATGTGGAGTATCAAATTATCGGAAATATCTGTATCCTGATGTTAAGCCACTAAGACCATCCGTTTTGCGCCTTTTAACGGTAAATCGATTCACTTTTGTCTGTAGTCAGTGTATGGATGCCGCCGCAAATAAAAGTGGATTAGTTTCGTAGAAACGAGCAAGAGAATTAGTGTCATGGAAACGATTCAACAAATGAATTTCGAAAACGAAAATAGTTTGAAGTTTGTTATGGCTTTTGCTTTGAGAAGACTTAGAGGGAAATTGTTTTGTATTTTTTTTTTAAACACTCATTGTGTCGGATACAGATTTCAATTCCCAATCGGAGCTTTTGAGCTGAAACACTAAAATTTGTAGTCAACCAACTCCCACGGTGGGATGAATAACTTTTGATGTGGTTTTCATAGCTATTGCATCTGTCATGGTTTCAAGAAATATATGTATTACAAAAGGCGTTTTATTGCAAGCGCATATAGGATTGGAAGATAGAAGTGACTTTGAAGCTAAGCGATTAATCCCATATACGAGTATATTTTTGGTTCGGAAGGAAAACACCACAGCAGAACGGATGCAATCTTTGACTTAGAGGGAAATTCATCAGAATTTTGGGCATACAAAAACAAAAACGGATGGAAAAACACAAAGCCTTCAGTTCTTATTTAAAAAGCTTTTTTGTAGTTTTGATTTTTTATGAAATCAATAAAAAGGAAACGTTTAATTTAATTTTCTTTAGCTGAATTTATATGAAATATACGAAACTTCTTTTAAATTGTAAGAATATCCTTTATTATCATATTTATTAGCATAAAACCGAGCTCTGCACCCCATCTTCACAGACTAAAATAATAGTAAATACAAATTTGTAGTTAACATGATAGCCCGTAAAGGGCATATGAATGGTCGAAAAAGATATAAATATTGGTTTCTACATGGAATTACACTTTCTGAGACATATTCCAGATGGCCCAAAATCGGTTCTTTTCAATTTCTGAATATAATCGCGAACGTTTATCAAACCTGATTTATGGGTATTATAAAGGGTGGTTAAATTTTAAGGGCCGATGTTGAATGTGAACCATACCTAAACGTCAAGTTTTTTTCTGCATTTCATTTGACATTTCTCAATTTCAGACTAATTCAATTTGAACCATGGAAAGATACACAATCGAGCAACGCGTTAAAGTTATCCAGGTAGGATAAGATACAAAACAAGTAGTAAAACAGAAAATATTTTATTATTAAATATACGAGTAGCAGAGAAATTCTAGCAAGTACAGTCCCTATACTTAAGATGTCGCAACAATCTTTCGTCTTCTTGATAGTCCTATAAGTTTTATATACAAAAGTAATACTAAAATATGTACTAATACCCTCAACAAAAAGTTGTAGTTTTCTTTATGTAATGATGATAATGTTTTAAGTACAACACTTATAAAATTACCCAAAACCATTAAAAAATAACAGGATCTTAATAAAGTTTGAAGAACTAAGAATCAAAAGATTCCATATAAAGAGTGCTTTTTAATAGAAGGGAAAATGCAGAAAATTTAATTCGAAATATTATTTTTGTGAAATCAAAGTAAATATTACGTTTTTACTTGCGATATATAGAACTATATGGCAAGTTATTTATTGGTAAAAAAATCGAACTTGAAATTTTGATTAGAAGTAATATTTCGACGATATAAAGACGAAAAAATGGGTTTCGCAATTCTGTCTGCTTTAGCATTTCTAAATTTCCCGGACACGTTGTTATCTTGTTTTTTTTTTTTTTTAAGATCAAAAATATCGGTACCAGGCATACAATTTTTTCGAATTTTTTTCAATTTTTGTTTCAAAGATTTATAAAAAATTCATTTAGGAAACTCCAGGTTATGGTTTAAAAAATCTCGAAAATTAGAAATTTTTGTTTTGTTTTCGATTTTCTCGAAAACCGTATGACTGATTTTGGTCCTAGAAAGTATTAAGTATTGAAATTTAAAATCTTTTAATTTTTTTTTTTGAATTTTAAGCAAAATTTTAAAATATTTTTTTGAAATCTCAATATTTCGAAAACCACATAGTCAACGAATTTTAAACTTTAAAATTATCAGTTTTCTAATACTATATCCAAGTTATGATACATATTTTTTATTTATCTTAATATGTGGATACCGCTTTCCACCATAAAAATGTTAAAAAATGTGTTTGAAAGACATTATTTTTCTTGAAAACGGCACCTAGAATTCTGATAATGCTTAATTTTAGCAATTTATAAATTGATGAAAATAAATTGAAATTAACACATAACTGACTGTACCTAACATAGCACCAATTTTCGATTTGTTACTTTCTCATTAACGATCAACCCATCGGATCTTAATGTAATTTTCTATACAGAAGACCTTTAAAAAGTTTAATTAACACATTTTTGAAATTTCGATACCTCATAAATGGGCTTATGATTTTTTGTTGAAATTTTGATTTTCATTTGCACAATTAAATTTTTTTTTTTCAAATTTTGTTTCCATAAATTAGCATTTTATTTTTTTCCTATTGTTAAAAATAATTGTTTCAATATGAAAAGCATTTACCTATCGTCCTGAAAGAATACCTGTGAAACTCCTAAATACCTAAAAACTCCTAAAATACCTGTGTACTCCTATTATTCTTCATTTGAACCTGCGATCTATACATATTTACACAGGACTTTATGCCAAGTTATGGAACCGTTACAAAAAATTTGCCTTGATACTTTAATCGGTTATCAATTGATATTAATTAAACTTCCATTATTATGTAGAACTATTTGGTTTGTTTTCGATTTGCACAAAAATGGTGAAACAATTTTTTTCAAAAGTTTGCATGCTAATGCTCCTTAAAAGTATGAGAAGTATTACGTAGTATTTAAATTTCTAAAAATAATTTTTTTGATTGTTATACAAAAATTCTAAAAACTAAATGCTCGATGTTTTTAAACTTTGCAATTAGCAGTTCTTGAAATTCACTATAAAATGTAGAAAAAAAAAATGTTCTTTTATTTAAAAAACACAAATGCTAAAAAATTATTGTAGAAAACCGTATTGTTTTCAAAAACTTGGTGCCGTTTTGATACATTTTTTTTCTGTTTTGTTTAATTGTTGCGAATTTTTATTCAACACAAAATTTACCGACAGCAACAATTTTTTTGATATTTGACTTTATCATTATCGGCATAACGGACATAAATGTTGGATTGTAATTGCAGACTTAAAAAAAAAACATATTTTTTTTTTACCGTTCCTTTGAACGGATGATTTTCGAATGTTTCATTAAATTTTGCTGATCCCTGTTATTTTAACATTACATATATTGTTAGCTTAAAACTCAAGACTTAGAGTAGTAGGCATAACAAAGTTTATCAATTTTTTTTTCTAAATTTAATTCTTACCTGCACTTGAATTGTGGTACTTTCGAATGCATTGAACAAAAGCGGCAGCACATCATTTTTAATTTCTTCTGTAGGAGTCTTGTCTAATATCACATGTAGGTTCTCGAGAAGTGTTACAGTTGCTTGAATAGATTTTGGCGATGCAAATACGACCCTGTGAAGAAGAGATTAAAAAAAAATAAACGTCCATCTTACCACATAAGCATATTTTCACCGTGTCGTGTCGTAATGTTATTTTCAAACAAGAATTTATTTAAGGTATTTGAAGCAAAAAAAACTGTACGTAAGAAGTCATACATAACTTTCCCCTCCACCATCCCTCTAGGCCCCCATAAACAACCATGATCCGGAAGGAGTAGTACATTTTCATGCAATTTTGCTCCATATTTTACGATATACCACAACTTGCAACATGTTAAAGTTTACATTCCCCGTATGTTGTCACGCTGCTGTAGAAACATGATGGGAGCACGTACAAAATCTCGTATGGGACAAAAAGAAAATACAGGAATGATTTTAAAACAAGAAAAAATAGTCCGGAAGATAACGCTGATTTTCATTAAAATGCTTGGAGTTTAATGTTGTCGGGGAAATCTATAAATTAATCAATGCTTATTTTATGTAAAACATATGAAAAATGTAACAACAATATTTGTTATTTTTAAAACGATCTTTGCAAATGGGCTTTTGATTAAGATTCGAAGTGCAACAGCTCTATGAAAACCGGAGCGAGTAACAACTTTAAACCATTTCTGTGTTTGCATTTTAAATTTGAATGACTTAGCACTTAGATAAGTAGCCCGTTTCGTGACAATAGGAGGATTTGTAGGTTAGAGGATTTATCACTTATCCGACAAAGGTAGTACCCCTGAAAAAAACATTTTTTCGCTTACAGGTGGTAGCGGCTGGGATTGGGACCCAGACCTGCGGACTGACATTTCAAAGAAAACATTTTCCTATTACCCCACGGAGTGCTATATGGGCTAATGTTTAGTAAAAGTAATGTAATGCCTTGGGGTTGATCAATAGTCATATCAACCGTTATTTTTTAAAATTTAGATTTCAATTTTTAAATGTAAATTTTTTTCGCCCTTCTAGTTTTGGCAAGTCTTTCTGTCATTTTTCTTTTTCTGTTAAACATTCACCCATGTTCTGAAACTCGTATTCATGACTCGTACTCGACTACAGTTGTATGTTGTTATTCCAGGAGTCAAACATCCGACTTCACTCGTACTAATATTGGGAAACGAAGAACATCGCATACGACTGTTCCTACGACTGTCGTCGATTACGAGTCATAAATACGAGTTTCAGAATATGGGTGATTATTTTATTTTGTCTGCCAATAAATTCATTATTAATTAAAAAGTATATAACATCGAGTTTTATTTTGATTCCAAACCAACATTTTGGTCCTTCGAGCCGGATTTCCAGTTGTGTATCAGATTAATGCTGGACAGCGTAAGCCATATTCATTCGGTAAGAGAGTGTTTGATTAGTGGTACCCCAGTAAAAACGATGAGTCGTATTTCAGGACCAAAATATTCATAAAGTTTATAAACAAAATAAAAAAAAAAAGAAAAGATAAGTAGATACACATATATAAGAATTTTGATAAAAAAAAACGAAAACGTAGTTTAAAAAAAATATGTATATGTACGGAATTACACAGGATGCTTTCTACTCATAAGAAAGCCTTTTACTAAATTTGATGCAATTTTGTTAATTTACTTAGACCCTACTTCAATGTAAATGTGAGCCAAAAGACTGCACCTTAAAAATGTTTGCTTTCAAGAAAATATTAGCCGATTCTAGGTAAAAGAAAACTTAATCTTATCCCAGGAGGAATTGTTAGAGAACCAATTAAGCAAGCAAGCTGAAGATACATTTTATTAGCATAATGTCAGCCTCTAGTTAGAGACTTCAAGATGAATCTTAATTTTTTTTTCTTCGCGGTTTTATACTAACACTGTCAAAAAACACATATATGATATTATGGAGTTGCAGTTGGCAATGAAGCTAGTTAGGTTTAAAATTGTCAGTTAATGAGAGCTTCTGCTAGTTCTAATTTCTGATAATAGTGGCATATTGAATGAAACTTACTTTTTGTCTACGCGAGGCAGGATTATTAGGATAAGACTGACGCATTATCTTAAAGATTATTTTGGGAGATTTTATATGAAACAGGACTCTTATTAAAATATGTAAAACCCTGTTACACAAGTTTGTCTATCTAAAAAAATAAGCTTGAGAAAAACGATTTTCCTTCTTACAATACTACATCTCTGACTATAAGGACCTGTTAAGCGTAGTGTTTTCTGATGGTATGTAGTACTTTAGGAAAGTTTTCTTCCAAAAATTATGAATCCAATACTAGCGAGGTATGTATACTCGTCCTAGAAAAATAAAGAGCTTAAACTTTAAATAGCTTTCCTTATGGAAAATTACTTTAAAACAAAATAATATTATGAGGTAGCTTCCCTCGGTAGTGTTCTGTTCATGTTTTATACTTAAAGGATGAGTAGATGATCTCGTAAGTATATCTAGAAGGTGCAAAAATCGATATAATGAAACAAGATATAATTAATTATGGAACTTAATTTAACTTAGTTTTTCAAAGTGGAAGTAAGCAAATTTTACTCGGATTAGACTGTGATTGAGTTCCACGTTGGTTTTGGATTTAAAATAAAGTTTATTTTTGATGGCATTTCGACAAAAAAAAACAATTTTTTTCATGATAAAGCTTTTAATCGATCAAACAAGAATTTTGAAAATTTTATTCGAATCAAGCCAAATAATTTTACTAAAGTTATTATTTTAGTAAGTTATCCATATTTCTCTTGTTCTTTTTTTTTGCATTTTTTATCTTCATTAGAAACTTTGACATTTGAAAATATAAAAAAGGGATATATTTTTTAGTTGTTTTTTCATGAATTGTCACTGTTTTTAAATGTGTTCGGGGGGACAGCGTATCGGAATCCCGCTTTTTAAGATCTAGTTTTTCAAAAATCCGGAAAAAAAGTTTTAAAATCCCGCCTTCTTAAATAGCGCTTTTTTTATATCTCGAGTAATTTTAAAACTCGAGATATAAAAAAAGCTTATTAAAAATCCTGATCTGTTATAATCCCGCTTTTTAAAATCCCGACTTATCCCGTTTAATCCTGCCAAGCTCGTTTTCTTTATTTATATTTTTAAAATAAAACAACTGGTTTTGATTGCAAAAACGGGATATTAAAAAACGGGATTATAAGAGACGGGATTTAAAAAAAAAAAACGGAGTTATAAAAAGCGGGATTTAAAGAAACAAAATTATAAAAAGCGGGTATCGAACCCGACCCGTTCAGAGGCTGTTTATTAAAATAATACCGTATTAGTTAAAAAGTGTTAAAAATTAAGGAAAAAAATAAATTAGCAAATTTAATAAGAATAATTCTATCAATAATTTAACGCGAAGCGCTTTGAAATTTAACACAAACAATTTTAGTCAGATTACAATCATGTGTATCAGTTAAAAATTCTGTTAAGTCTACAGGGGGTTTTACGAGTAAGAGGAGCAATTTTAAAGTAAAAATTAAATCGTTATCGACATACTTTGATCAAAAAATAACAGATGAAAGTATGTCGTACGATTTAATTTTTACTTACGATATAAAAAGGGGTTTTCATTGAGAATTTTTGACTTTTAGGCTTTTATAAAACAAACTGTGAGTAAGATATCATTAAAACTGTTTGTTTATTTAAAAAATAATGTATGCCATTATGTATAAAATTTAACATTGTTCAAATATGTACCGTGGCTTTGCTAGGTGGCTCGCATCCGAAACGTCAAATTTTTCATATCTCTGGAGCATAAATAGAGTTAGCCAATGGCATTGGTTATGTTGGCCTTAATAGTTGGACAGTAATAGTGTATTGGTGTTAATCTGTTATTTAAGAAAACCCCATAAGTATAATTCTTAGTGCCTAATTCACTTTGTTTCCGCTTGAGATAACCATGTTTTGAAACTTCTTATGTAAAATGTCAATTGTGGTACGTATTACCATCCTGTTGAAACCACATATCGTCGGTATCCATATCATCCAGTTTGGGTCTGAAGAAACTGATTATCATTGACCGATACCTTTCGCCGTTAAAAAAGATGATCTGGCCAACGTCGATCTGAAAAGAGTTCGAACCGATGATGACGCCAGTCAAACATCCACACCAAACAGTGACTTTCTCGGGATTCATTACAATTGTGTGAATCTTGTGTGGATTTTGATTCTCGAAAATTCAACAATTTTGCTTGTTGACGAAATCTTTCATCCAGAAATGGGACTCGTCGCTAAAAGTTTAGAAATCCTTATTCGAAATTATTGGAAAACCTTTTATCTACTATATGGTTAGGCAAGTTATGCATTCGTAAAGAAAACTGGTTCTCCAAATTCTGTCTGTTCGACTACAGCCTTAAAGGCACGTTCGAATTTCTTTGAGACCATTAACAACAATCGAAAAATCGAATCTCTGTATTTTACGGTACGTCCGAAATAAAGCTCAAGCGTGAATGAGCATCACGGATGAATTGATTGATGGGAGGAATGCAACTGGCTACTTCCAGTGAGCATTGCTTGAAAGAAGCGATTAACCAAGTAAAGACATGAAACATTCGGACGGTGTTCAAGAGATGGAAATGATGCCATGATAGTTCTGTTTCCTATCAGTCTAAGCGCTCTGTTCTGAATTCTATCCAATACATGAAGAAAAGTTTCAGCTACACCTGTCCAAATATGTGGATTAAACTCAAGTTTAGGACGCATAAACGCCTTATAATATGTAGCCAGGTCAAGGGAGGTGAAAAATTTCTTACAACAGTCATTTGTGGTCATTCCATCGAATTAACACACATAAAGGGTACTTAGAGCTTTTAGTCTTCTTACATGTAAGTGTCATTTAAGGACAATGGCATAGTCAGAAAAATAAAGAGTATTTAGTTTCCGAAACATTAAAATCCACACGATTTTTGATACCCCATTAAAAAATGCTGCAGATAAAGATCGGAGTTTAATAAGACGAAAACAGTATCAACCATACCAATGATAAAAAGTGGTATTCGAAAAATAAATTTTTCTCGAAAGCTCCACAGTTTTTCAGTTCTGCTTAATTTTTACGATCTAAGCCTATAGAGCCATTATTTTTATTTTCTCATGATTAACATATCGGATTTTAATAAATATATTTAAAATGTAAAAAAACGAATATCAGATCTTAAAAAAAACATTTGTTTGATTTTTGAAAAAAAAAATAGAGTTTTTTTTTTTATATTCCATATCTCAAAAACGGTTTAATATTTGTTTCTGATTTTCAAATTTTAATTAAAAAAATGCAGATTAAATTTCTAGCAGAAAAAAGCTAACCAGTTTTGTTCTAATATTATTTTTACGAAAAAATAGGTCTAAAAATATGAACGTCAAGCTTGTCAAATTTATTTTCATGCTTGGTTAACACATTAGAGCCCTTTGTTGTTTTATGAAAAGCAATGATTTTTTTTTTCTCCGTCGTTCAAATCCAGCAGTTCTCTAAGCTCAAATTTAACAGTATTTATCAAAGACCATTTATGTTCACATAGGGTAAACTGCCCAATTGTTGGCACCCCCCCAATGATTGGCACTCACAGTTTAAATTACTCGTATTAATAACATTTAAAAGTTTTCTAATAAAATCTTTTTAAAAATATTAGCCTTAGTCTATTTCTGATGATTTGGCATCATTTCTTTTGGCCTCTGAAGTTAGTAGCAATTAAAAAAACGCTGTTAAAAATTTAGAATCAAGTTCGCGCCAAATTCAATAAGAAACTTGTGAAAACCGTAAGGAAAGTGGTGACATTGTAGTGTAATTTAATAATAAATTTAAGAGGAAAACCATTGTCAAGTGCAGTTATTATAAAAGAATTAACTATAACAGAGAGGTTAGTTCTTTTTATTTTAATATTCTATTAAAAATATAGTTTTTATAAGGGGTGTCAACTATAGGAACGTAAATCCATCAAATTTCCATTTATTGGCACATGCCAATCATTGGATGAGGTGCCAATCACTGGGTTGATTGGCACTGTACTAATCTTTGGATGCCATGCCAATCATTAGAAAAAGTGCCAATCATTGGCTATTGGCACTGTGCCAATCATTGGTAAATGAAAAAGTTATAGATTTTCATAATTTTGTATCAATTTTCCTTAGGTTGATAATACAGTTTTTTATCAATCAACAAAAATCTACTCTAATCTCGGCCTTAATGTAAACATAATGTAACTTAAAAGACTTAAATATAATTATAAAAATAAATTACCTTTTATTTATTAAATTATATAATAGATTTATACTATTTGTTTATTTTGTTTTTATTGGTTTTAATAAACTTTAAAAATTAAACAAAATCAATGTGCCAATCATTGGTTTGTTCAGTGCCAATGATTGGAAAATGGTGCCAATCATTGGTAAAAGGACATTGTTTTACTTTTTATTAATTATTTATTAATTTTAACAAAAAATAGGGTATTTAATGTTTTTCACTAAACAAAAATACAATTAAAAATAAAAAAAAATAAAGAATACTGTCGTTTCTTAATTCCCATAAGTTATATAAGCCGAATAAGTGGTGAGTAACCTTAAGGTGCCAATGATTGGTCGGTTTACCCTATAAGATTTTAATTACATAGATCATTTTAAAATGCCAAATATTCTCCTCAAAATATCTAGACTTTCAACTGGCAAACCAGATAATTATTCCATTTACAATCAAAAATGTACATGAAGTTATATTAAAACAACCGAAACCTCCTTTGATGATAAGTTTCAATTAAGTAAATAAATCACAGGGCTATATTCGTATACACGGATACATTTCAAACAAAGTCAAAAACCCGAAACCCATAAAACCCCATAATCCACTTTTATACCGCACCAAAAATGACTCAATTCAAAAGCATCCTCTTAACCTACGCAAATAACTTTGGCGAAGCAAGCTCTATAAATAGGCACTGAAAATGAAAGATACAAAATAGAAGAACCTACCTAAATGTTGGCAGAATTATGGCTTCGTATTCCTCCGGAGTGGATTCCTGAACGAGCGCCAGGGCTGGTTGTAAAACAGCAGCTAAAACCTCTGCAGTACGCATCTCTTGTTGCAAACAAGGCCACACATGCTGCCACCATAATTTCTATACGAGAACCGGAAATAAAAACAAAGAAACGATATAAATTTCAATTTAAAGGTCCTTATCTCATAAAACCTTCAGATTAATGCACTAAAAAGTAGATATACACAGGTAACCAAAATTAAAATAATAAAACCAGTCTTAAAATAAAATTGTCATACCCTCGGTATAAGATGCAGGACTTCCTTTAGTGTCGTTCGGTAGAAATGTGACTTTTGTGTTGGATCTTTCATGTTAATCACGTCCAAAAATTTGAGGGCATTCACCGCGGGATCACTGCAATGAAACACCACAAAAAGCAAACAAAATTAAAACTAATTACTGATATAACTACCCTTAGCTAAAATAGACAGAAAGCTAGGGAGAGTGCTCATCAGTTCTATAATTATAGAAGGATAATTCAGGTAAATCACCGGGTCGTGACAGCCACCATTTATATCGTCCAACTGAGTTCGATGGAAGCTTCAAATTCTTTTTTTTAGACCGTTTAACAAGATGACCATGGAAAAGGGATGATGGTATGGGAGATAGATGGGATGAAAAGATGGAAGAAAAAAGAATCTTCGACAGGGATACTAATTTTGAAGACGTTTGCACAGAGGAAATTACTTACTTAAAGTACTTAATCAATTGCAGGAGTTGTGCTGTTGGCCTCGTTGTTGGATCTTTGCTAACAAGACGTGACGTTGCCTCTTGTAATGGAATCGGTACCCTTGGCAACATATTGTGAACGCCATCATCCAGCTTTTGAATGAAGGTAGGTGTTAGGTCCATCCAATGGAGTGATGTGGAAACGATGAAGGTAAAGTTTTTTTTTTTTTTTATTTGTTTTTGTAATGAAAAGATAAAAAAAGAGGAAAAGATAAATTATTAGATGGATCTAACATTGCCAAACGTTAAACAGGATGCCTGTTGCTTCTTTATATTCTCTTATACTACGAGGTTTTCTGGATATACAGGGTGGTTCGAAATTAATAGTGAGTCTTATTTTATTGTCATCTTTCTAAAAACTCAATCGGCAATGATTCTAATTCATGTCGGCTACTATTTGCTAAGTTTATTTTTATGAAAATCATGCCTCATGAAATGATAAATATTGTTTCATACTCGGAAATTTTTTTACTTGGATTAGAAACTAAAATTTGGACCTCCGAGACAAAAGTCTTTATCATTTCCATGGATGTTTTTGCGTTGAAATATGTAATTGATCAAACTCATTCATAGATGGTGCAGGTTAGGAGAGGTCCCTGTGCTTATTAGACCAGTTTATACCAATCCCTACTTTTTCCTTAAATCCAAAAAAGTTCAACAATTTAATAGTTTCACAAAAACTTAAATCATTTATGTAATTGGAACTAGCTTTATGTTGTTCGTAGAGTTGGTAAGACCATTTTATAACATTTATCATCTTTTTAATTATGCAAACATTTTATAATCTTAAAAAAATTACTGTGAGTAGAAATTTCCCAAAATAAAAAAAAATATTTCAACAAACCTTTTGGCTCGTAATTTTTGAAAATATTTCCAAAAGTCCAGCACAAATATTAAAGGCATGTGCCACGAAGAATAGAAAGTAGCTTTTTGATGTTTAAGGCTTAAAATTTAAATTAAGAGAACTGCTGAGGTTCATAAGTGATAATGTCTTGTAGTTTTTTGTGGGGAAATTTTAGGTGTAATACTCCATTAAAAATGGCATTTTCAACAAACTTAATAAATTGTGAATACAGCTTAAAATAAATTAAATAACTAATATAGAAAAACAATTGTGCTAAGAGTGTGCTTCGAACACACATCTCTACCCATTCTATTGAGATGGATTTCTTCTTATCTGGAAAACCGTTATAACAGTGTTCGTTTTAGATCTAAATCCTCACAAGTAGCACAGAATTACTTAAGGAAGTCTTTAAGAATTCTAAATCGGTATCTGACATCTTCTATAAGACGGATTTAAGTTCATATTAAGTAGAGAAAAGGCGCAAGTGGGCGGTCCGATAGAAGGAAATAAGAAGATAAATAAAAAAATACCTAATAAAGATCATAGGGTAAACCGACCAATCATTGGCACCTTAAGGTTACTCACCACTTATTCGGCTTATATAACTTATGGGAATTAAGAAACGACAGTTTTTTTTATTTTTTTTTATTTTTAATTGTATTTTTGTTTAGTGAAAAACATTAAATACTTTATTTTTTGTTAAGATTAATAAATAATTAATAAAAAGTAAAACAATGTCCTTTTACCAATGATTGGCACCATTTTCCAATCATTGGCACTGAACAAACCAATGATTGGCACATTGATTTTGTTTAATTTTTAAAATTTATTAAAACCAATAAAAACAAAATAAACAAATAGTATAACTCTATTATATAATTTAATAAATAAAAGGTAATTTATTTTTATAATTATATTTAAGTCTTTTAAGTTACATTATGTTTACATTAAGGCCGAGATTAGAGTAGATTTTTGTTGATTGATAAAAAAGTGTATTATCAACCTAAGGAAAATTGATACAAAATTATGAAAATCTATAACTTTTTCGTTTACCAATGATTGGCACAGTGCCAATAGCCAATGATTGGCACTTTTTCTAATGATTGGCATGGCATCCAAAGATTAGTATAGTGCCAATCAACCCAGTGATTGGCACCTCATCCAATGATTGGCATGTGCCAATAAATGGAAATTTGATGGATTTACGTTCCTATAGTTGACACCCCTTATAAAAACTATATTTTTAATAAAATATTAAAATAAAAAGAACTAACCTCTTTGTTATAGTTAATTCTTTTATAATAACTGCACTTGACAATGGTTTTCCTCTTAAATTTATTATTAAATTACACTACAATGTCACCACTTTCCTTACGGTTTTCACAAGTTTCACATTGAATTTGGCGCGAACTTGATTCTAAATTTTTAACAGCGTTTTTTTAATTGCTACTAACTTCAGATCCCAAAAAAAATGATGCCAAATCATCAGAAATAGACTAAGGCTAATATTTTTAAAAAGATTTTATTAGAAAACTTTTAAATGTTATTAATACGAGTAATTTAAACTGTGAGTGCCAATCATTGGGGGGGTGCCAACAATTGGGCAGTTTACCCTATTAAGATGGAATTAAGTAGGCATAAATTGACATACCTAATAAAGAAGGAATAAAGTATGAATTAAGAAATGTGATTCCGAAATTATACCATTTTGTGCTACTTGTGCTCTTGAATTTTCTTAGCAACGTCTGGAGTCCCTCAAGGCAGCCACTTAGGCCCTCTCCTTTTTGTTCTTGCGATATGGAAATGGTAATTAAATATTCTCATATTTCTCTCTACGCCGACGATACCAAACTCTTCAAGATCATTTCTTCTACACAGAAATCTACTCTCATCCAACTCGATCTCGATAATTTTTCAGTTTCGTGTCTCCAAAATAGTTAAGTTTTAAATATTGCCAAATGCCATTCAGTCACTTTCTTACGAAAACGTTTCAAATCTTCTCCCCGTCCTTATCTTCTTCATGATCAGCCCCTATCTATCATCGAATCGATACCTGACCTTGGTATATTATGTGATCAGGAACTTAACTTCATCTCCCATTATGACGATATAATTCTTAAGGCCAATTCAGCACTTGGCTTCGTTAAACGATGGTCCAAGGAATTCTCCAACCCATACGTGACCCGATCCCTCTATATAACCTTTGTTCGTCCTGTGCTCGAATACGTCTGTCAAGTATGGTCCCCTTACCAATAAATTCACATCGCCAGAATCGAGAGTATTCAACGATTCTTTCGTTTTGCTCTTCGAGATCTTCTCTGGAATAATCCCTTGTTCCTACCTCCCTATCAAGACCGCCTTAAACTAATCAATCTAAATTCACTAGAAGAACGAAGAAATTTATGAAATCCTCTTCATTCATCGGCTACTTACAGGTTCAGTTGACTGCATTACTCTTCACAACTCTATCTTCTTTAACACCAACCCTCGAAACATACGTAATCCCCCTCTCTTTAATATACCCACTCACCGCACGTCTTATGGCTCTAATGAAACAGTTTCTCATATGCTCCGGAGTGTTAACTCAAACACTAGCGACTTCGACTTTAACCTCAGTACCCCTTGCCATAAATTCCTTTTCTGAATCAACCCCCCACTAACCATAAAACGTAGCTATAAGTCTCTTAGTTCGTAAGTTATATTAAGCATTAGCTTGTAATTAAGCCGAATAAATGGGGGTTTTGCCCCCACCAAAATCAAAATCTAAGTTAGATATCAAAAACTATATCAAATTTACCATTGACATCCATCCGTTGAAGGACTACTCGCTAGAATCAGGGCTTTGTTCTAATTTTGAAGAAAATCCGATCACTAAGTTGAGATCTAGCTCAATAGAAAATTAGACGCACAAACAGAATAACGCACAGAATGATGAAAACCTTGTTTTTTCGAATACAGGTTAGGTATTAAGAATTAATTCTAAAGTCTTCATCTTCTACACAAGAAAGCGTTTGCGGATCCAGAATCCCATAAAAACGGAAATCGGAAAATAACGTTCGCGATTGACGAGAGATTTTCAGATTTCGTTTAGTAGAATAGAAAAACAGTACAAATTTGGTATCCTAAAGTTATATAGAACAACAAAAATGTCTTCTTTCACTCAAGACTCTTCTCCTAAGAAATAGATAGACATAGAATCCATTCCCCTTTGCTACAGAGATTAAGATTTGATAGAAAATATATTTTGATAAAATGAGAATCAACAAGAACTAACATTTTCAAATGTGAAATTTAAGAATCGCAATTATTAATTTAACGAAAATTCGGAATAATTAAATTCCAAATGGCTTCTCGATTTACAAAAGCACAGTAGAATTCCTTGATTGTCCACTTCATTGGTCAATCACGAAAAAAACATTAAATCATATTTACAAGCAGCATTTGGATATAATGCTGTTAACAACGAAGAAGTTCCATTCACACCTGCGGAGGAATGTTGATGCTTATTAATTTTGTCAAAGGTCAAACAATGCTGGAAAAATCGGAAGACACTGTGGAACTAGTGCTAGTGGCACTTCGGTGGAGAGTCAATGTGAATAACAATTAGCAACAATAATAACAATTATATGCAAACTTTATATACATTAATAAGGCGGGTTTTTTTTTGTGAAACTTATAACCAGCGCTTGAATTAAAAGTGAATAAAATGATTATGCTTACTTTTTATTCCATTTTTTTGCCAATTTCGAAATGGGTCCTCAAGATATTTTAAATGACATTAGATGTTAAAATTAGTGCCTTATATGTTAATCACATTGTGAATTTTTCGTAAATTGATTCAAGGGCCATCTTAATACTCAACATTTGAATTTTGAACAATTAAAATTCATTTGATTGCTGATCTGAATAATTGTATTCACTTTTAGTTTTGTTGCTTACATGCTAAAATTTTCTGATTTGGCCGTTTGCATTTTTAAATATTTTTATATTAAAATCTACATATGTAAGTCTTTTAAACATTGATTTTTGGTATTCTTTTAAAGTTTTTTGCAAAATTTCTTAGACCACCATATTTGCTAAGAGGGTGCTTAATTCTTTATTAAATTATAAATGTGTTTATAGTTGTTATCATTAATACCAAGTTTTTCAAAAATTGGCTATTTGTGATACAGTTTTACTAATAATAACCGCTAACAATTGACTTAAATACTAAGGACTACTAGCAACTATTTTGTGTTATCATATTAGTTATCGAAAAATTAGTTGCTCTTATGCCAGCTACACACGAGGTAACCGTTGCAGCAACACAGCCATGTTGAAGCAACCGTTGCTTCGTGTGTAGCTATGTTGCCAATTGATTTTGTGTTGCTGCAACCGTTGCCAGAAATATCAAAAAGTTTTGATATTTTCGGTCGGCTGCTCCAACAGTACTATGGTTGCGGCAACAGTTGCCATACGTGTGTAGGGAACAAACGAAACGCGTTGCTAGAACACGTTGCTGCAACGGTTGCCTCGTGTGTAGCTGGCGTTATGTCTTATTTCGGAAGACACTCGATATTCTTCTTCATATACAAGGTGGACCAAATGTATTTGTATCTCTCTGCCATATTCCACCAGAACTATAACCCAAACTCGTTTTAATTCCAAAACACCCGGTATGTAAATTTTTTTACAATATTGCCATGTAAAATAATAATAATTAGGTGTTACAGAGAAATTGTTGAGTTTCTTGCTTGATTAAGTAAGTACATTTGAGTTTTGAGCTTCTCCCAGGGTTTTGTTTGTGATGCCCTATATTTTATTTGGTGACCTGGGTATACAAACAAAATGGAAAATAACTTCCTTTTTAAGGTTGACTAAACAAAGCAAAATGGTATGGCAGTTAAACTTGAGAAATGAAAGTATGAAGTTATGGGTTCTCTCTCGAGATAGAATTTTACCTTTTTTACTTTTTTATTTTGTTGTTTTTCTCTAAGATGAACTTTGTTTGCAAAAGTTATAATGAGGGTTGAAAGTAAAAGGATACAAGCCACCATAGCAACGACGACGGAAAAGAAGCTTACAATAATAATTATAAAATTTTATAAATTCATTCTTGATAAGTTATTTTTCTTTTTTGATTATTATTTTTTTGATTGTTTAATGTAATTTGATACACTTTATTAGGACTTAAAAGGTAAAATCAACGAGAAGAAAAAAAAAAAACAAAAACTGAGCCAAGACTGTGAGATTGTATTTTAAATTGAGTTGGTTGCTGAAGGTTTTGGCAATTTTATTTTAAGAAAGTTTGTTTTTTGTTTTTTTTTTTTTTTCTTGTCTCTTATTCAAATGAAGAATTTTAAACTTTGTCTGTGATAAATCCAAGAATTCTGTCTTTCTTCAAAAAAATTCATCGAATACATAAAAGTTTCAAAAATTAACTTTATTTCCTCTTTATTCATCAATTTGCGTTCCTCTGACTCTCATCGTATGACCGAAAGGACTTGTTAACATTGAAAGTTCAACACTTAAGCTGCCAGCGAAATTCGAAAACAGGACTCAATGTTAGTAGGGGACTTTTTTTTTTTTTAGGACATTGCATAAGCCAACCAAAAGTCAAAGTTATGGTCGTGCTAGTGAGTGTTAATTTTAACAATTCGTCATAGGTCCTTGGAGTCGTTTGGAGAACGAAAACTACAGAATATTGTAGACCACATGGTTGAGCGTGGAGCGGTGTAGAAAAAACTTAATGCGACATTATATCATGATTAGAGATTTAAGTGGCAAAGTTGGTCGGAGCAACATTGTGCTATGTCCTAGGATGGCGATAATTCTATGTTGTTTTTGTTTATGAAATGCTATCGAAATTCAGGAATTTGTTTTATGTTTCCGTTTATGATATGGTATTAAATTGTCTGGCTTTTAATGAACTTCTTGCCACTAATACCTGGAAAATTATCGCTGTTAGATAAATAATATGTCTGAGTCGGTAGTATTCGTTGTTATTACCCAACGACAGTAAAAATGGAAAGATTATGTTTTATTTTTAAGAAGTAGGAACATACATGTAGAACTGCTCATAGAAGAAATACAACTTTTGAAAGCGATATCTATCATCAAAGTCAACGTAGATAAATGTTTTTCAAATTTATATGGAGTATAAACTTTACCTAGAGTTTTTGCTTTCGATGATGAGATTTTAATCCACATATTTAGTTACTCTATGAATCATTAACACGAGAAACAACTTTGGTATTACATGAGGACCCGGTGTTAAGTAGATAAAGACTAAAGGATCTGCCGAACAGAGAACTTTTGTAACATTTTAAATACCAGCAAGTTAAACATTGATTGCTCTTTGCCTTTAATAAAAAAGAACAATTTCAATGCACAATTTTCTTTTAGAAAAATAAGTCTGATTTCATCAAAGCTCGTACACAGATATTATTATTTTACTTAAGGCCTTTCACATCAGTCATTTAAACAAATTGCACTCTTTTTAATCTTCTGTCGTTCCCAATTGCAAACTGTTTTGGATTACAATAATTGAATATCAAAAAGTAGATTTTCCAAATATACACTATCGAATTTCACAACTAAACCAAACCATTGGGAACAAAAAAAGAATCCAACTAGCCGATGCCGATGGAAGGCTTTGGAATAGGAAGAGTGAAAAAAGTGAAAAATTTGTTCTCCGAACGTAAGAATGAAAAGCAAAGTATTCAAGCGTTCATATCACTGTGTCCAATCTGGTACTTTTCGCTTTACACCTACCTCAAGTCAATGAAATTTAGCTAGGAAATTTATATCGATACGAAAATTTTGATAATGTAACTTGAAACATGTACTCTCAATAAGTAGCTTATTTAAGTTAGGTAAGGTTGACGTGGCTGTCAGCGGAAGAGTTGGCACACTTATACTGTAAGTTGGTCCATTGTGATACCACAATGAATCTTGAAGATTTTCTCCCTAATCGTTAAACCAATAGGAACTGATTATAAAGCGAGATTTCTTATATCTTTATTTGCCAGATCACTAAAATCATTGTAGCAGAAATCTTCCAGATGGAATCCACGCCTGTGGGATATAGCAGGACATATATAGAGAAGGTGAGGGATCGATTCGTCATCCGCAGAAATCGTTAGAATAAATTCCAAGCCGCGTTTCGTGCTTACCTATCAAGCAGTATCTTTTTATAGCGCTTCAGATCCAGCATTGGCCAAATCTGTTATGCCCCCAAGCAAGTGGTGATATTGTTCTCTGTATAGCATCTTGCTTTAGCATTAGTTTCAACGCAGCGATTGGAATAACTATGTTTGCCGTATCTGGCAATAAACGTATCATTTGTTCCACTTTTGGTTAGTTTGTCAGCTTTACAATTTCCCGTAATGTCCCTATTGCTTGGCATCCAGCAGAGGTGAATGTTAAACTAATGAACCATATGTCCATCAGTGACGATGAGTCTGTCATTGAGCTAGACGATACAGAATCAAGAGATTTAATGGCTGGACAGGATTTTCTTAACCGCTAAAAGTTCCGCCTGGAACAAGCTGCAGTGATTGGGAAGACGAAAAGAGATATTAAAATTCAGTCCGTCTTCGTGTACACCTCCACCAAACCCCGTCATTAGTTTTTGATTTATCGGTGTAAAAGTGAAGTGAATTATCTTCTAGGAATTGAATGAAATTTTTTATCAAATTGATTATGAGAGATGGTACAATCAATGATCTTGCTTAGTAAAATAGCAACAACTGATATCTTTTTTTTTCGATCCAAGTTTGCTTCATCATTTCATTTGTCACATCTGGTACGAGTGTTATTTTTTTTTTAATATTGCGGAATGCAAGGTTATAAGAGCTCAAGATTTCTCGAAATCTTTTGTTTTGGCTAAAAAGTGTTTCTATGAAGTTTAGACAAAATCGGTGCTGCAGTTTGCCAACAAAAAATGGTTTTCCATTTTAAAAATTCTTTTTTTTTAATGAAATATTAAAATATATTAGATATTATTAAATTAAATTATTTTTGGAAAGTTTTCAATTTTGTAAATTGTATTAATTTTGTAAATTTTATTAATTTTTTTAAAATATGGTTTCTTAATAGTTTGATATTATCTACATCCAGTATAAAAAAAGGCGTATACAAATTTACAGAACAAGTTAGCAAGAGAAAGCAACCAATGTGTAACATCACTTTTCAATTACTGACTCTAAAGAAGACCAAAAAAAAAGATTACAAAAAATGGACTGCACCGATTTTAAGAATATTTTTTTTTTACTTCGTTTTTGCAGTCCACTAAAAGAGCTCTGTGATCTTAGCACCCCATATATGGGATATTCGTAAAAAAAGTATGCCATTTAATTGGTCGGTAATTGATAAACTAGTCACTATTTTACCAAAAATCGTTCGTGACCTTTCAAAAATCAAAAAGATCTATAGCTGATCAATTACTGAAACTTTATAAAGGTCTGCAAACTTATCTTGTGGTGAAATTTTTTTCCGAATATCCCACAAATTGGGTACCAAAAAACGCTATGACTTGAATTTTCTTTGAAAAATGTATTAAAAAAAAATCTAATACTGACCAATTACTTACAACTAGCTGATCTTTTTTGACCATTTAATGACCTAATGACCTACTTTTATTTCTTTAAAACCCAAATGGGAAGTCAAAAATTGTTTCCGTGACTTCAAAACAAAAAAAAAAATGTTAGGCTGACCAATTACTGAAAATATGTGTTCTTTTATTAGGATCCACTGATCTTTCATGATTTATAATTTTTGCGAATATCCCAGCCTTCAATACAAATTTTCTATGGTTGATTTGAATTACGAGTACTGACCAATTAGATGGCATGTTTCTTTTACGAATATCCCATATATGGGGTGTCAAGATCCCAAATCCTACTAAAAGTTATAATATAATTTTCTATCTTTCTCTTTAAATCTCCCCTACAGTGTAGATCCCTAACTTTTTTCATTCGTTAAGTAATAATTTGAGGAACAAAATCATTTAACAAAAATGACAAAATTATACATAAATGAATTCAACCACCCGCTTATAGTATATATCTTACCATTTCTAGTTGTTTCAGATACGTCGATGATGAGTTTCCAGCCTGTATTAGTGGTCGGCCATGATTAAAAATCGTACATACAACCATACCAAGTGAAAACATGTCACTTAGTATGCTACACGTTGAATGTGCTTGAATTTCTGGAGCTATTTTAAATTATTATACATTGAAAAAAAAAAAAAATTAATACAATTAGTGGAAAGCAAACACGAAAGCAAAAAAACATCCCTCATTTAAGTGTATAGGTACTTACCAGTGAAATCCAAATTGGGTTGAGCCATTTTTGATATTCGTGAGCTCCACGGTTGGCAAACAATTGAGTCAGCAACATCAGTCTCATTAACTTTTTCTGAGAATACAAATTTGAATTAAGGGAATTTCGTACACAAATACATCTAGATACTATGTATGTAAGAAATCTAATATCATCCAAATCTGGAAGAAACATAATGTTGAACAATAAAAACAAAAATGAAGATAATTTTATAAATAACCCATCCAATTAGTCGGCATTATAAGGGTTTTAAGGCTCAGAAAGGATTTGAAAGACGCCGCAAATTTACAATATTTCTTATTATTGTTCTTATTGACAAGTTCAAGTTTTTACGTCGAAAATGATTCATAAAAAGAAAAGAATAAGAGATACAAAAAAACATATAACCTTCAAGTTTATTGTATACTTATTTCGTTAAGATACATATTTCAAATTTAAAATGTGCTCCCACACCATCGGCTTCGCATTTCTTCAACTGTGTTTCTTTTGAAAAGCCTAAGCCATATTACCTAGCATTTTGCTTGTATTAAGAAATTTATGTTCCTTTTGTTCGCAATTTTGTATTTATTCTCTTCCTCCCCTCTCCCAAAGCAAACAAATCACTGGACAAAGGGCTTTATGCAAAACATACTCTTAGGGATAATATTTTCGGTTCAAGGATCTGTAAATTCTTTCCAATAAAATAAATAATATAAAATCACTTCACCTGGAAATGAAATCGTCCCTTTTGGTTCACATTGTTCTTTTCATCCTTTATAGCTGTGTTTTTTTTTTTTTGTCCTGAAAATTTGATTGCCTATACAAGTACATTTGACTTTCTAATAAATCTATTCAAATTCATAAACGGTCAAGGTTTTCTCAATACAAAAAAACTCGTAAGGTTTTATCTCGTAATAAAAATGTTGACAAGGAGAAGTTTTAACATATTACACATGTCAAAGGCGAATAGTTTCATTTTGAACATCACTCTCTGGATGATGGGAGGATGTCAGAAACAATTTCATCCTTGTGAACGTTAAAGCTTCTGATTTATCGAAAATGACTATGATTCATAGCAGAGAGCTCCATCAGAGATAAGTTTGTAATATGTCAAAATCCTAAGAAAATAAAAACATAATCAGTTCCATAGTGAGCCAACTTATTACCATCACACTTTGCTCTCAACTGGGGAAAATTTATCATTTTATGTGACTGCAACTATAAGGGACTGATGCTGTAATCTGTCATTTCGCTTAGGAAGAATAATGAATTAAATGAGAAACGTCACATTCAGCCTTTTTGAGGATTTAAGAATTTATTCCGTTCGTTGGGAATGAAAGGAAAACAAAAAAGGATACAGAGATACAAGTATGTCAAGCTGGTGTTTATTTTTTGCGGTTTTTGGTAAATAAATTAATTAAAATATAAGCGAAAATGTTTTAATATAAATAAATAACACACATTAACTGAAATTATGGTTTTCATTTAAGCCTTTCATTTTTAATTTATAAAGCTACATACATATGTAAATGCGCGAGAAATTTTGTTTTTGATGGTACACTTTAGAATTTTATAATTTTTGAATTAATATGTTCAGCTTATGCGATTTAATAAACAGGTACATAGGTGTCAAATTCAATCAAGTGCGGATCTTATTGACCTTCCAGTTTCAGTCACTGCTTAGTAATCGACTGTCCCGCAAATCCATTTTCATCCCACAAAATAGAATATAATTAATTAATAATACAAGCCAATCAAATTAGTCCACCCATTGTAGTCCCATTTAAAATCTACAACATATTAAACAAATTACATCAAAAATTTAAACCCCAACCAAAAAAGTATTATCAAATCTTTCCTAAGCTTATTGAACATAAAAAGATTTAATAAAAATAAAATGATGGACCCTATCCCAAAAAGATATTATTGATTTTTTTTTCACACAGCTAATAGGTTCGATGATAAGACTCATATAGTATGTCGGGTGGTGTATAGTTAAGTGATGTGTGACAACTCTCAGGCTAACGAATTGGCACAAAACTTTGCTCGGTTTATGTGACGAATCAACGAGAGTTTTCTACATATTGTTGACCTTACGTATTTTTAATCTTCAAAGTTGAGTTTGATGAGTTGTCTGATTAGATTATTAGAACAAAATTTTCTTGATGGCAATTTCTATGTTCACAATTCTTCTAGGCCTTTTTTTTTAGCCTGTCGTTGAAGGTCAGTTCGCCAACACGCTTGATCTATTCCTTACATCTGACCCTGATAAATATACTATTGGTGTTGGTATAGAAGCTGCAAAAATGTTTTCCACGGGTGCCTCTTGCGAAGAAGTAATAAATCCTCCAAGAGTATACATATCTCTTGTCATGAAAAGTGCTGCACCTCTTAGCCGTTCGGACACAACAGAAAGCTTTTGCAATTTTTTTTACACTATGTTTTATCGATAGTGAAATACATAAGTTTCAGTGCTGAGAAATGAAAAGTTTATCTCTTACAGAATTAAAGGTCTGATGAGAGGGTTAAACTTCCGATGTTACAAAACATCCCTTACTGAGAAAAAACGTAAAAAATTAGTTCTAAAGGTAGTACAAACGTTGGTCATTTGAAAAAATATAATCTGTACTATTACGAGTATATACAGTAAGTGTTCTTTTGTTTGTTTGGTCAGTTTAAATGGCAAAACTAAGAAACAAAAAAAAAAAAAAAAAAAAAACAGTCAAAATAATACATAAATTAAAAATGTTACTTTTCTGTTATGTTATACGTCCCATCTGAAGGCGAAACATTTGCTAAATAAACTTTAATTATAAAATTAAAAACATGCTTTAAAAAATCATATGGAAACAATTTGAGGAATTCCATTTTTGAGTAATTTGACGTTTCTCTAATATTCTTCTTATTTACGGTCATATTAACGATAGCAGCGCCAAACTTCATATTTTCCATTCACATAAGTTGCGCTTACACGCGTCTTTATAAGACCCTGTTTAGATTGTGACTTTTCATTACGCCATCTATGACGATGTCTTTGTCTATGAGATCCGTGAGGAGCTCTGTACACTATAGAAACAGAGTCTAACGAGCATAATATTCATTCGATTCAAACTTAAATCCGGATGTAAATTTTATAAATTCAATTTAAAGATATTTTACTTAAGGCTAGCCGCGCACTGGCAACTACTGTGATCGAAATCAAATAGTTTTATCACCAGTTGATAGAGTACCGCACACTGGCAACTCTTTACTCACGTTCACACTCTTTTTCTCTCTTGCGCTTATAGAAAATAGCTCAACTGTTGCGAATTAATTTAAGGCTAGCCGCGCACTAGCAATTTTTAGTTGCGAAACTGCTTGGTTCGAGCAACTAAAAAGTTTGTGTTTTGACACAAACTAAACGATTGCCTAAAATAAGTTCGCCATTTTATTGAACATATAATTATCTGCAAATTCACGGACATTCAACCAAACAGTTCATCTGTTTTCTATAAGTAACCAAACAGTTTCGCAACTAAAAATTGCTAGTGCGCGGCTAGCCTAAGGCAATCATTCATAGTACCGCATGTACAACTTTGTTTCGATAGTCACAACACACATTTCCATAATGTCGCATTTTGATTTTGATAGATATTTGGAAATTGACAATTTAAGTTAATTCTAAGTTGAAAAATTATTTCTGAGAAAACTTGAGTTTAAGTTATTTATTTGTAGGTTTAACTCAAAGTTACCACCAGCACTGAAAACTGGGCGCAAATATTCTAGACCCTGTTAATATTTTATCATCAAAAAAAGTAACATTTCAAGTTCTGAACTTAACTCTAAGATAACCCAGAGTTGGTAGAGACTCCAAATAAATTGAATTCAATTAAACTCAAAAGCAGCTTTTCAGTTTAGAATTTTAAGTTGTCAACAATTTGAATGTAATTAATGCTGAAACTTACATAATCTACTCGTATTAACACTTAAATCAAAATATTTTTTTTGTGCAGTTGCAAGACAACCTGAAACTGAAGCAACTAATTAATTGCAACTTAGAAATTGCCCTTACAGTGTTGAGGCCAACTTAAATTGTCTTTTATTTTGATGGATAGACTGATTAATCGCGTTTTAATATATTTTGTTTGGTTTTTGCAACAAATAGATTCTCTCTTCATTTAATTTCAATTCTCTAACCCGATCGCTCAAATCACGGATCGGAAATTCAACCCAAATTGATACTTAAATAATGAGAAATAATGGCGCTGTACACGAATAAAAGAAATTTCAAAACGTGTCTCCTCTTTAATTATTTATGTATATGCGGATGAAAATTTTCTCCTTAATTGTTGAAAATGGGAAATAGGTGCGTTTATGTATTTAATTTGCAATTGATTTCAACATTGACTTATTATACTTATTATATATATATAATACGTCAATGGATTTCAAGGGTACGTCTGAAGTTCCAGTAGATATGTTTTACACTAGGAATTTATAATTTTTAATGAATTTTCTAGTTTATACCGAAGTAAATGCTCAAAAAAAAAAAAAAAAAAAAAAAAAAACAAAATGGCCACGCATTGGCTTTTTATTCCCTTCAGCTCAATCTACCATTATTAAAAAGATTCTCTCCTACTTACACAAAAAAAGTCAATGATGATAGTTTTTTGTTTGAAAGTACGATATTAAGGAAACGACGAGAAAACACAAAACGATGAGAAAGAAGATTAGTTTTAAGCATACCTTTTAAAAAATTAATGAATAAAATATAACTTAAAAATACAATAATGTGTACTTACAAAAAAATAAAATGAAAAGAAGTTTAAACAAAAAAATTTCATGAGTCCATTACATTAATTTAGAAAATTTTCGAATAATGATTTTAAGTCTTTTTTTTGCTCGATTTAAGTATTCAGTTTGAGGATTGCAGATTGCAGTCATAAAGTTTTACTAAAAATGACCCGGGCAACGCTGGATATCATGGGCTAGTAAAATAATAATAAAAAAGACTTTTCTAATGTCATCGACTGTAAATGGTTCCATTTGACAAATCTTCTTTTGCATTTGAACAGTCACAAGAGTCCTTAAACATCTTCATATACACATGTCACTGATTGTAAATATAATATCCTTTTTAGTTCTAAAAGAGTTTATTTCTAGGGTGACAAAATAATTACGTCAGCTCCATTAGTCCTTCCTCTGAACTTTTTCCAAGTAGGTGGAAAACGACATATATGCTGGCGGCCTTAAAAAAAGGTAAGGATGTGCATTTAGTATCACTGAATCTCACCATTCCAATCGAGTTGTTTTGAATTGTTTTAAATCTGATATTTAAAAAAAAGTTGGTGTGCCTCAAGGCTTGGTTTTGTCTCCAAGACTCTTCCATATTTCCATATATGAACTCATGTCTAAAACTTTTAATCCATTTCAATGTTTAGCTAATGGAAGTACCATTATCTTTTCATATTCACTTGCAGATTCAGAATCTTATTCTTTGTGTATGGAATTAAAATGGCAGCGTATGCCAAGCTCATTGGATTCCGATCTTGACAGTATTGTAAAATGAAGTTTTACCAACAACATGGAATCTAATAATCAGTCATTAGAATCAGTAATCAGAATCTTGAATCAGTTGGCAACAACTGGAAGATTTTAGATTTTTGTGTTTTAAATTTCGTTCCTATTAATTTTATTTAAAAAACAGAAAAGACCAGTTTGGTCTAACAAAAGCCTATCGAGGTTGAAAAATTTTATGAATAAGCTTCATAAAAAGAAAAAGAATTTCGAATATTTTTAGTGACCAATTTCATCAAACTAGAAAAGAATATGAATTTTTGAAAAAGCTTACTTATAAGCAATATACATATTTGGTCTCTCGAGTCGAAGATTGAAAATAATTCAAAATGTTTTTGGTCATTTTCAACTATAAAACGTTAATCGCTGGTGATTCCAGCTAACGTTTACTATAATGGCATCTCTTCAGATAATCTAAATGAAACTTTGCGTCTTTTTTTTCAATCACATTTTATTCAATTAAACATTTAATACGTTGAAAAGGCTTAGTAGTTATAATTCTTAAAATAAGGCTGATTGCCTGTATTTATCTATTGATTATGTATGGAAAGCACTATCATCTCTTGGTAATTGTTTTTCTGTTGCATCGGATAATATCCCACCGCTTCTTATAAAGAACTGGTTCACTTTGTTATACATTTAATTTGTCTTTAAGACAAGGTGTATTTTTGGGTACTTGGAAACATTCCTTTTCCTTGATAACTCCTCTGCACAAGTCTGGATAGAAATGTTCTGTTTAAAATTACAAAACCAATTGCTAAACTTCAGCTGATACCTTAAAGTATTCGAAGCAAAAGTAAAAATCAAACTTTATAATTTGGTTAAAAATAATATTTTTGAAAACCAACATGGGCTTACGAGTCTTTGTCTTTATCCACTCATTACTGTTTTCATAGTTTAGAAAACAGTTATCAAGTTGACGTTATTTATACGGTTTCAGCAGGGGTACAACACAATGTTCTTGTTAAAAAACTTGAATTACTTGGATTTCACTCCGCAGTTCCTAAATGCATTCATAGTTATTTAATTGTACAAAAACAGTATGTCAAAATTAGTAATGTGCTATCAAATAAAATTCAATTTTTGTCTGGTGTACCTCAGGACAGCCATCTTGGACCGCTCCTTTTCATTCTTTTCATACATGATTGGCCTAAATACATTTCATATTCAAAGTATTAATTGTACGCCGATAACCTTAATCTTAATGTATTATATGTATTTCAAATGAAGCGTTGTAACTTATGCAAGTAAAGTCCAGCCTTTATGTTTTGATTACAAAATTGATGATTAATACCTTCAAAGATTAATGAGTCAAATAGACTTTGGAGTTATCTTTGATTCTAAAATGAATTTTTCACTTCAAAATGACTAAGTTATATCTAGAAAAAATTTGATGTTGGGTTTTATAATAAGAAATTTTAAGTCTTTTGAAGATCCTTACACCCTTAAAACTCTGTATTTATCCATTGTTAGACCTCTGGTAGAGTATTGTTGCGATATTTGGAGTCCAGATACTCAAAAAAGTATTTTTCGTATTGAAAAAATTCAGAAAAGGTTTACTAATTTCCTAACTCTGCATTGCGGAAAATATTTAGAAATACCAATCTTCCTTCTATGAGATCAAATGTGCCTTTGTTGATTTAAAACCTCTAGTATTCAGAAGAAAATTATATTCTGTCCTTTTTGCTTTTGATATCCTCAATTCTAATATTAACTATCCGATGATATTTTCAATCTACAATATTAATGCACCTTCTCCTTTTTGCGATCAAAAGATGGAAATTTCGTATATGTCCCTCTCATAGGAACTTATTCTTTTATCGCTTACTGACCCTCTTTTACGGATTGATGATAGCCATGTTCGAAGTAGCCGAAATTGTAGTGAAATGCTTAGATTTTATGAAAAGGTGCAAGAAAGATTTTCCCCTTTCTGATCTGAGCTGTCATCAATAACTTTTCTGACGGCTATCATCTATGGGATAGGTATGAAGTGATTTCCACATCATTTCCGAATAGCTTTTAATACTCTTCAGTCTACTCATGATCATAACTTCGGAAGTATCCTAAACTATGGAGGTTCTTCCTCTAGTCGCAAAAATCGAATGTGGAATACTTTTCCCTTAATTTGGAAATACTTTGTAACACAATCACAACGGACCAAATATTGGTCTAAGTGTGTTTGCCTTTTCCGGTCAGCAGCCACCTTAACCTTGCAACACTTGGTAATGTACAGTATAAGCTTCTAAGATAAATATTCAACAACATCTCTTATCAAATCCTCTTCACCTAAACGCCCGTACCCTGTGAGGATAGGCTATAACATTATAAAGGAAGCCAGAGTCCCTGGAGTAGTTATCATTTTCCGTAGTTATTTCTTAAGTGCCAATAAATCATTTGGTCGTAAATTAAAAAAAAATTAAAAATGTAACGAGATAATAGTTGCCTACTTCATTATTTAAAAATAAGTAATAATTACATAAAGTTTTAACCAATCAAATATCGCCTTCGTACACAAAATAATAATTGCTCCGAAATAGATTTATATTTAAGGGTGATGGGTCCCCAAACAAAAAAAAACTAAATTATATTTTGATAAATATTCACTGAATCATTTTTGCCACTTAATCGATTTGATATTATATATTGAACACAGCATTGTTTAAAATAAACTCACCTATAAATTCGAGTCCAGCCAATTTCCAAGTACCCTTTTTTGTGACCAAAATGGATGACGGACACACATTCCGATGTACTACGTGACCAGAATAGTGAAGGTATGATAAAGCTTCTGTTAACTAAATAAAAAAAAAAAACACAAATATGTGTAAAAGAATTGAGATATTTCAGTCTAAAATAAGTTGACATTTTCCTTTTAAACTAAAATAACAATTCTAAACTGCCCCCAGTGTGTAGGTAAATTAAATAATGTATGCGTATAGGTGTATAAATTTATTAAATGTTGTTTGTATTTCAATCACGTAATGGATTAGATATTTACTTTGAAAAAAAGGGAGGTACATGGGTAAGTTAGGTAAATTTAATGGGTTTTCAATTAATTCCTCAAAATAAATTCAAGAAACTAGCCATGGATACGACATGTGTCTTAGCACATACCTATGTAAAATAATGTCTAGTTCGTGTCCAATATTTATCCAAAATATACTTTGAGACCAAGTCGACCCAAGGAATTTCTCTTTGTCTTTTTCTAGGATTGTCGAAAATGTATATATGGCAACACAATTTATATACTAATCAAAAGAAAGCTCAATATACATAAATGTATGTAGAGAAAAGTTATTTTCAATTTCATCATCTTAATTTAATCAACTTAATTTTTTTACTAAGAAAATATATATACTTGAGGTTCTAAAGGGCCCTACATAAGATCCATATCACTTGTTAGGTGACATTGATGTTTTTTTTTTTTTTTTGACAGGTAACATTGTTGAAAATAAGTCTCTAAAAGTATCAATGAGTATTGACTTTGATTTTGCTTGAACTCTGTTTTGTTGATACATAAACTTCTAAGACGATGGATATTAATAATTTGTGAGTTCTTGTAGCTGGAAATAGATCTTAAAATAGATCTTCGTGGCGGTAGTTGGCAATTGAGAGATTTTTCAAAATTTCGAAGAACACTACAGACACTTTTTAAGTATGGATGAGCATTTATTTGTAGAATTATTTAAGTTAGTTAGCCCCGCAAGAAAATTCTTTAATGAGACTAAAAGAACCAAGGAATGGTATGATTACTCCACAGACTTGACTAACGACAACAAGGAAATAATAAGGAAAGCCATGAGGAATAGTTTAAAATCCTTCTGTTAGTGTATTTCCTCAACCTATGCTGCGGTAAGACTACACAAAGTTCTTGTAAAAAAGAAGACATTTACATCATTAGCACTTCGACATAATGATAGAAGCTTTTTAGATAGTGAAGGGCATATGTGCTCTTTGCTGCTTAACAAGTACTTTCCAGGTAATCAACGTTGGCTGTCTGCAGGGAAGGGTACTATCACCCTTGCTGTGGAGTCTAGTAGTGGATGGACTCAGTGCCGGATTAAGCCAGCGCGGGGCCTGTAGCAAATTCTATTAAGGGGCCCTTAGACTGTTTTAGGTTAGATACTTATCAAGTTTATGGTATTAAATAAAACAAAACTTTTCTTGATTTAATTTGGGAAAATTTATAAATAATGCTGTTGATATCGACTTCTCGCAGTAAATCATGTTCAAAATTCATTAAAGTGAGGTGATTAAGACGTTGTTGGCTCAATTCATTTTTAACACGTTTTAATGTTGAGAAAGATCGTTCACCACTGCAGTTGGTGATCATGAGAGACAAATAAATGCGCAAAGCAATTTCAACGTTCGGGAAACAAGATTGTAAAAAGTTATTTATCAACAGCTTGTAAACCTGCATTTCCAGAGCCTCAAGATTCCTGCTGTCAATAATAACAGCCACATCAGAATTGAGCATTGAAGCGAACTGCACTAATTCGTTGCTCAGACTGTCCTCCATCTGCGTAAGCACTTACTATGGTTGCAGATTTTTTTCAAAATTTCTTCTGGTGGAAGAGATTTTATATGAAGGTTTTTAGAATACAAATTCTATATACGACTGAAATAAATCAGCCAAGTAGAAGACAGCACTATTAATGGACTCTTTGAATTATTGATTCAAAATAGCTTTTATGGCCTTTAGTCCACAAAAATTGGCGTTTCGTCAGAGTGATCGCACATGGACTCATCAGTTGACTGTGAGGACCTTGTCAATACGCAATTTTTATTAAATTCAGTTCATTTTACATCGATTTTTTGACAAAAATCCAATGTGAACTATATCCAACCAAGATTAAAATTGTACTCATTAAAGTTGGAATATTTTGCCCGTGGCTCAGCTTTGATTCTATATGAAGGTTTTTATAATACAAATTCTATATACTACTGAAATAAATCAGCCAGGTAGAAGACTTCACTATTAATGGACTTGTTGAATTATTGATTCAAAATAGCAAAATATTCCAACGTTAATGATTACAATTTTAATCTTAGTTGGATATAGTTCACATTGGATTTTTGTCAAAAAATCGATGTAAGATGAACTGAATTTAATAAAAATTGCGTATTGACAAGGTCCTCACAGTCAACTGATGAGTCCATGTGCGATCACCCGGACGAAACGCCAATTTTTGTGGACTGGACTAAAGGCCAAAATAGCTATTTTGAATCAGGAAGAGATTTTAGCTCTCGGAATATTCCGAAAATGCCAGCAATTTTATGATAACTGTTCTGTTCATACGTTTACCTAAAGCAGTGAGTACGTTTTCAATGGTGACAATAAACACCTGCATTTCATACCCTTGTCCAATTTGCGTGTAGTGCGGTACGAAACATGATTTTTGGTATGACCAGCAGATAGAAAAATAAAATTTTAGTTGATCATTTTGGTGCAAATATTTTTTTCTTAGTAATTGTAACTAAATCTAATATATAAATAATACTTTTTTATGGTCAGAAAACGTTGGTGCGCGGGGCCCCTAAATGCGCGGGGCCCGTAGCATTTGCTACTCTTGCTTCGTGGCTAATCCGGCACTGGATGGACTGCTAGGAAATCTCAAATCTTAAGACATGCGCTGCATTGGTTTCGCTAATTATATCGTTATTACAGCCCTAGAGAAGTTTGAAGAAACTCTCTGTAATATCATCAGACAGGACTAACTATTACAAGCAAATGATGTCCATTTGTAGGATTAATCAATTATTTCCTACAAAAGCGACTTTAATACCATTTATCAAGAAAAGACTTATGCAACGCATCCTTTTCGGTTAATTTGCGAAGAAATAGCAACAGAGACAGAAGTAAAATATTTAGGAATTGTCTGTAGAATATACCATCGGAAAAGCCTCAAAAGCCCTTATGATAGGTATGCAAGAGACTTGCAAGTAAATCATGGGGTGCAAATCATATATCCTTAGGTGGATGTACCCCATGATGGTAAAACCCATAATTCCAATAGTGCGGTTAGATGGCTACAAAGAACCTAGTTGCAAACAACTAGGAAAGCATGAGGAAAAGTCTTAAGACCTACTTTTTTATGCATTACTGGAGCAGCAATGATAATTTGTCCTACAGCAGCAACGGAGGTTATTCTCCATCTATCAAAGGGCACGGTAGTGCCCAGCCAAGTTCTGGCACTACACCCTTTTTACAGGAACAAACTCAGGCGACTTTTGACCCCTCCCTATCTTCAGTACCAATCAAGTCAGAAACTTGAAATTCCGAATATTTGCTAAGCTAGTCAGGCACATGCGCCTGACCAAATTTCAATTTTCTAGCATAAGCGGTTCCTGAGATATAAGGCCTCAAAAATCACAAAAACCGTAACTGACTGACTGACTGACTGACTGACTGACTGACTGACTGACTGACAGATCATCAAAATTATGGAGCACTTCCCGACATCGTAGAATCTTGTAATTTTGCACAACGGTAAGTCTTGTCATGTAAGCAGAGGAAAAAATCGAAAAATTGAAATTTTCCATTCAGGGGGCGTGGTATCCGCCCACTTTCTCCGAATTGTCTCCGAATTGGTGTTGGTTGAATGGAGCACTTCCTGCTGCTGCAAAACGATGAAATTTGGTGAACCGGTAGGGCTTATATTGCATATAAAAAACCAAAAATAAACACCAAGATTTTCCTTTCGGGGGGCGTGGTATCCGCCCACTTTCTCCGAATTGGTGTTGGTTGAATGGAGCACTTCCAACTACTGTAAAACGATAAAATTTGGTAAAGTGGTAGGGCTCAAATTGCATTCGAAGAAAAAAATATAAAATTAGCGGTTTTTTATTCAGGGGCGTGGTATCCGCCCACTTCCTCAGAACTGATGTAGATCATATATGGCACACTTCCAATTGCAGTAGAACAATGAAATTTGGTAGAACGGTAGGGCTCAAATCGCATATATAGGACCAACAATAAAAATCGAGGTTTTCCATTCAGGGGCGTTGTATCCGCCCACTTCCTCAGAACTGATGTAAATTATATATGGCGCACTTCCAATTGCAGTAGAACAATGAAATTTGATAGAACGGTAGGGCTCAAGTCGCATATAAAGGACCAAAAATAAAAATTGATGTTTTCCATTCAGGGGCGTGGTATCCGCCCACTTCCTCAGAACTGATGTAAATTATATATGGCGCACTTCCAATTGCAGTAGAACAATGAAATTTGGTAGAACGGTATGGCTCAAGTCGCATATAAAGGACCAACAAAAAAATTGAGGTTTTCCATTCAAGGGGCGTGGTCTGTTTAATTTATATAGGTATTTTAGTGTTATGTATCTTGCCAGGATAAGAAGAAATAATTGAAGCGCAAATTAAAACAACCAATAACAAAAAAAAAAATATACCAAAAGAAATTAGAAGCTATAAACTAAGTTGATTTTAGTAGGAAGAGTCCACCCTTCTATCTTTCCTTATCTTTCGAGATTTTGACATGGCAAAATATTTAAATCTTTGAAAAAAGGAGTGAGATCAGACCAAAAACATAAATGTTAAAATTTGATGGGCTTACTTGGCAAGTTTTTTTTTTATGCCCAATTCAAACGGTTTTAAAAACTTGACCAGTAAGCCCATCAAATTTTACTCAGTAATCATTAAATAATAAAATTTCTCTATTACATTGTAGCTGTTTCAATATTATTCTACTTTAAATATTCGGTATTAAATCTTCATGAAGTAAGAACTTGGCGCACTTTTAGATCTCATTACTTTTCACGGCTGACTTGTTACACAAAGGTTTTTGTATAGAAGAACTTGGCTCTTTTTTTAACATTTATGTTTTTGGTCTGATCCCTATTACATGAAGTATTTGAAAATGCTGCTAAAGAAGCCATTATGAAATTTACCAAAAAAGGAACTGGGTGCCCCAAATGCTAGAATAACAGGGAAAGGGACTGCCTTTTAAGGTCAGCCAGACATTTCTTGGGGTGGAATAATTGTAAAATACAACTTTGTAAAAAATTACAACACGGAGTTAAGTTGCAAGAGAGAGTGGGTAGGCGAAGCAGAAAACTACATTTTCAAAGCCAATGTCATAAATCACAGATAGTTTGAGAACGGCAGAAGGGACGGGCTCTGGAATTTTTGTGCCTAGAATCTAACTTTCCACTAGGATTTCAATGCCATAGCAGAATGTGGAAGTCAAAATCTCAAAATTAGTCCAGTCATTTTAGGTTTTATCTGCGGAAAAATTCCTAGTGAGCTGAATTTTTGTATACACCTTTATTACGGCATTGTAATGAAGATGTGAAAAATCGACATTGATATCGTGCCGGCTAAAAAAGTTATAGGGGTCAAAAGGTCACAAAAATCAGTTTTTCGCAAATATCTCGCGATCTATTGCTCAGAGGTCAATAAAGGTCATCATAAAAATTGTTTGTCGTGAAATTGTCTACAAAAAACGTCTCTTGCATTTTTCTGTAAAATTAACTGTTTTCGGAGTAGAGCGCTGAGAAAGCGAATATATTATGACGATGCACTCGTTTCCTCACCACCTTCGATGTAGAATGCAGTGCACGTTTTTTTTACATGTTTTCCCCCGTAGGCATAATCCATGATATGTAATCAGAGGTTTTTTTTATTTACGATAATTTTTATTTGAATACAGAAAAATACAGAAAAATTAACTTTAGTATATAATTTTTTTTATCATTCATTGTCGATATCTTCAGTTTCTGTCTCATTAACAATATTCTTCACTAATATTCTTCGTAGTAGCATTGCGTTTGGGTATATACCAAGTATATGGAGAACAGGAAAGCTTATATTTATTCCCAAAATATAGAAAAAAGATAGATTATATGCGTTCTTAGACATAGAGGGAGCCTTCGACAACACATCCCACGATGTTAGGAAATGCGTACCCATCACCATAACTAGATGGAAATGTTAGGCACTAAACATACTGTCACAAAAAGGACAAAATGTAAAAAAAAGTAATCACAACAAGAGGCTGTCCTCAGGGTGGTGTATTATCACCCTTTTTGAAGAGTCTTGTAGTGGATGAATTGTTAGAGAATCTTACCTCCCAAGTTATATTCTCCATTGGATTTGTTGACGGCTATCATAGCCGAAGGGAATCCAAAAAGGACTAACAATTACACGGAAATAGTGTCTATCTGTAGGATTATCAATAAACCCCTCCAAGACGACAATCATATACCATTTACAAGGAATAACTTCTGCCACATATGAAACCTATCCATCTAGCTGGTGAAGTGATTGAAACGCAGAGAGGTGTAAAATATCTAGGAATTCTACCAGATAGTAGACTCCTTTTGAACAAACACTTAAAAGCTATAGTCGGGAAAGCCACAAAAGCCCTAATGATTTGCAAGAGACTTGCAGGCAAGTCATGCAGATGCAAAACGAACATCCTTAGCTGGATATACACTATGATGGTAAGACCAATCATTACATATGGGGCGTTTGCATGGCACAAGAGAACCGAATTATCAAGAACAAGGAAAGCTCTAGAAAAAGTCTAAGGGCTCGCGTGTATCTGTATTACAGGAGCAATGAGAACCTGCCCTACCGCAGCTATAGAGGTTCTCCTCTATCTATCCCCTCTACACGAGGCCATCAGAAGTGCGGCAATGGGAGTTATCTTGAGATCCTCGAAACAAATATCATCAAGTGGCACACTGATGGATCGAGTCCTAAGCAGAATAGTTTCAGATTTCTGAAACTGACTTCCATATCATCGCAATATCACTGAATCTTGTTGAAGTCACAGTGCAAAAGAATTCTGATGACCTCGACTTTGGGAGCTGTTCTGTACACTATTAGGTCGACGGCAAACACAATTGCCCGAGTTAGACTACCTATTAGATCGCTGGTGTAAATGCTGAATAGAATCAGCGAGTTAACACAGCTGAAGACCATTTTTAATATCGAAGATTGCGGTATGCAATTGTTAATGACACAGAAACTGAAGATATCGACAATGAATGATAAAAAAAAATTATATATTAAAGTTAATTTTTCTGTATTTTTCTGTATTCAAATAAAAAATTATTCACTCGTAAATAAAAAAAACCTCTGATTACATATCATGGATTATGCCTAAGGGGGAAAGAAATATGTAAAAAAAAACGTGCACTGCATTCTACATCGAAGGTGGTGAGGAAACGAGTGCATCGTCATAATATATTCGCTTTCTCAGCGCTCTACTCCGAAAACAGTTAATTTTACAGAAAAATGCAAGAGACGTTTTTTGTAGACAATTTCACGACAAACAATTTTTATGATGACCTTTATTGACCTCTGAGCAATAGATCGCGAGATATTTGCGAAAAACTGATTTTTGTGACCTTTTGACCCCTATAACTTTTTTAGCCGGCACGATATCAATGTCGATTTTTCACATCTTCATTACAATACCGTAATAAAGGTGTATACAAAAATTCAGCTCACTAGGAATTTTTCCGCAGATTGGCGTTTAAAATGCCTAAAATGACTGGACTAAATTACCGAAACCAAAACATTGTCTTTTTGTCAGATGGCCAAGCTGCACTCAAGGCACTAAGCTCATACGCCATCACGTCTACGTTGGTGTAGGAATATTAAGGCAGCTAAATGAAACTGGCAAGAACAATAATGTGTCACTTCATAGGGTACCTGGATATGAAATGTAGGTGTCCAGGAAATGAGAAGAGAGACTCCCTAGTCAAAAATAGGAGCAATAACTCATTTTATAGGGCTAGATCCCTACTGCGGAATAGGATAAAACAGGATCAAAAACGAAATAAAAATAATGGACGAGGCCAAGAGATATAAAAACAGCAAACAACTCCCAAAAATGTGGCAGGCGAAACCATTTCTTGGGAGCTATAACAAAAATCGTTTCATGAACTGCATCAGCTTAGGGAGGAACAACATACGAATAGTAGCGGGTGGCTCTTCATGCTTCCCTGTGAACTAAGAAGACTTGAGTATTCTTGATCTGGAAAGCAGCCCTACGTGCACTTTCTGCAATACTTATGGCGAAACGCCGGAACATATACTAGGCGGATGCGAAGCATCAATGCATCAAAAAAAAAAGTATTTGGGACGATACCAGGTAGAAGAGAGTGATTTATCCTCTCTGAAGATACTCCAAATAATCAAACTCATCAAAGGAATAAACTTGAATGAAGAGCTGTAGGGTTCAACTCATCTAGGTTTGGACGGGGGCACAAAGATGTTTAAGTCGCAGTGCAAACTCCCTCTCAATATTCATTCATTCATTCATCACAATTTTTAAAACAAATGTTACCAATTCTCGTATGATCCTCATTTTCTTGAAATGAAAATTAATCAAGACCACTTCCACTGTAAGAAATTAGGTAAAAAAAGTTTCACAAAAATATTATTAAAAATGTAACTTAAACTCCGTCTTAAAACTAAACTAAAATATCAATTCCAAATTTTAGAATTATTTCTTCACTTATTGTTCAATTTGAAAACACATTTAAAATAAATGGATTTATCTAAAATGCCTGGGATTCCGAAATCATTATATTCGAGAAACTACTTGCGTAGGTATTTCCAACTGTGACAACATTAAGAGAAAATATAACACAAGTTTTTGGAAACAAAAGAAGAATGGTCACTTCAACTACATATTAGGGAAAAAGTTCCTCAAGCTGTACAATCTTCAATCGCAGTCAATGAAAGTATTAAAGAGATTTAATTCGAAAAAGAAAATAAGACCTATAGAAATATTTTCTTTCGTTTAATCGGATTCTCAGATTATTTCGCAATCATTTGTGTATCAACACAATTCTTCTTCCAGGATGATGATAGGGCTTTGGACAAAGACCACAAGTGCAATAAGGAATAGAAAATGTTTTTATTTGATTATTTTCATAGAATTTTGTGTATGTTTTTATATCCAAGAAAATGTAGGTCTAACTTCCTTGATGCTTTGAAATTGAATACATAGGTATCATTTCGGACTGATTGGAATAAATTATTATCTCTGAGAATAACCAAAACTTATTGAGTGTTTTCTTGCAAGTCAGACTATTGTGTCATACCTATCTGCAAATCCTGCTACACAATTTAGTTATGGAAGGAACTTCTATGGAACCGACTGGTAATATGCGAAACCCAACTACGACGGCCTGAAGACGCTTTTCCAGTCACTTGACTTCTTTCAGAGTGATGAAACAAACTGGGTATAATTCATATTAAGAATTGAAAACATGTTTGAAAATAATTACAAGAAATTTTCAATCCATGGGTTGAAGGTTAAAGGAAGTAATAGCATCGTCTTCCTATAGTAAGATATTTTAGGATCAAACAAACGCAACATTTTTTAAAATTAATACATTCAATTTAATGGCACGAGAACTCTTGGAGAACCTGGGCTTAGTCACTTACAACTCTGTAACATGCATCCGATTAAAAATAAAATAAGTCGAATTTTACTGTGGGAAAAATTATAAAACTACTGTCCGAGAAAACGGGCTTAACGCACATGCTCTATCGGTTAGAGAACGACCAATAGAGAGAATAATCAATATTATACACGTAATCAATTAATATTATGAATTTTGAAGCTAAAACGATCAGTGTTGCCCATTGTAACAATGTGTGCTTTTTGTCGGAAGTAATAGTAAGACGAGAAGCTTTTGGAGGATTTGTAACTTGTCCTTGAAAATAAAATAGCATTTTTGTTTTTAGAAGTCTTTGTTGTTAAAAATTGGTCAAACCCTTGGCGCACGGTGGTATAAAAAGGCCAAAATTTAATTAATAAATAAGAAAAATACAAAAATCACCTATTTAACTCAGTTTTGGGGGTTTAAATACAAGTACTTATAACATCGGGACATAAACCTTATAATCGATATTTAAACCCACTAAATCCTTTCTTTTTTAACTCAATCAAAGCTGGATCACTCGGTAAGAATGTCCACAATTCCCCAAATAAAATTCATCCACAGGTTCAAAATGCCGCACATCAGCGCTTATTGGGCACAAGACTAAACTGCTTGTGGTCGATCATCTTTAATTGCCTTCCTTCGAGGTTATTTTGGTGTTTTGAGACTATTCACAAGTGGAACTGCAACTGCACTCTATTGAGATATTGTTATTTATTTAAACATAAAAATATTCCCAGTGTTGAAATTCTTTTATTCTATTTTTATATTTATTTATTTTTCGGAACGTCAAATTTATTAATAATAAACAAATGAGATACGTTTTTTGAGTATATTGGTTGTAAAAACAAATGCGTCTGCACAATACAAATTGGTCTTATTAAATTTATTTTTAAATTTTTCAAATCCGTTTATTCCTAAAAGTTTAATGTCTAATTAGAAGATTTGAAATTTTGTACGCGAAGATCTCATTTTTAACATGTTTCCACTAAACGACATGTGCTCAGGTTTACTAAAGCTGCTCTGTTATTTTTCTAGTTAATAATTTTTTTTTCGTTTTGAGATTGACCATGAAAACGCCTGTTATTTTTACTTGCGACTTATAGGTACTATAAAGCAAGTTATGCATTCGTAAAAAAAATCGAACTCGAGATTTTGATCAAAGTTGACATTACGATGATAGCGAAGACTAAAAAAGTAGGTCTCGCAATTCTGTCTGTCTCGGCCGATTTTCATCAAAGTTGGTAGATATCATTTTTAATTTTCCCCCCAACACGTTTTTTTCTTTTTTACGAATTTTACGAATTTTTTTAGAAATTTTGTAAATATGTATTTTTTTTTCTCAAAAACTGTTCGACAGATTTACAAAAAAAGATACAAAAAAATTTCATTTAGTTAAAGCTGGGTACTAGTTGAAAAAATGTTTCCGAAAAATGGTTATTAAGGGTACTCCCACAAGAACCATTTTTTTTTTGTTTTTGATTTTCTCAAAAACGGTACCACCGATTTTGATTATTTTTTTTTGCTAAAGCTTGCAAAGAAATTGAATGAACTTTTCAATTTTCAAACAAATTTTTTTTGGATTTTTAAAAAAAATTTCAAAATTTTTTTTTCAAAACTCAATATTTCGAAAACTCCATGCTAGATTATTTTTAAACTTAATAAAAAATAGTTTTTTCAATATAATCTACAAGATGTGAGAAAAAAAATTATTTTACCTAAAAATTAAGGTACCCACCATAGAAATGTTAAAAAATGGTTTTCAAAGATCGTATTTTTCTCGAAAACTGGGCCTAGAATTTTGATAAAATTTTTTTTCTTTCAATAATTTTTACGATCTTTAGTTAAAAAAAAAAAATTGAAATTAAGATATTACAGCTTGTACCTACCATAGAACCATTTTTTCAAGTTCAGAATTACTCATTGTCATTATCGACATAACAGATTTTAATCAAATTTTTTATAGAGATGCTTCTAAAAAGTTTAAAAAACATTGCATTTTAAAACTTGACAAAAAAAGTATTTTATGAATTTAAAAAAAAATCATTTTTTTTTTGGAAAATTCTATATTTCAAAAACGCCTTAATAGTTTTATTGGAAATTTTATTTTATTCGAACCATAATAAAAACTTAAGGTTGGCGTCCGAATTTTTTTCTTAAAAATCTTTTAAAAATTTTGTATATAAAAGCTTATTTTTTTAAGAAACCAGTACAACGACTTATAAGTTTTGTTCTTGCATAAATTCATGTTTACATAGCATTCTGTTTTTGTCCCTTAAAGAACTTAAAAAATTAATTTTATCCTTATTAACAGTTTTCTCTAAGAGCATTCGTTTTTAAAATTCCTATAGTCTATTATTTAATAAGACCTTCAGTTAACTTTTCTGAGAAAATTTAGTTTCATCAAAAAATTCTGAAACACCCTGAGAATTAAGATTTTCTAGTTTTAATTATTTTATTTATTCGCTAAAAAGTTGAACGATCTTTGCAACCAAAATTGTTATTTTTAACTACAGTTCGGCGTTGTGTAATCACAAAAATAACACTAAAATGCTCACTAATTAACAAAAAGATTATTGGTTCTTGTTTAAGTGCGGTACAACATTTACATTCGTCCTCAGTTACAACGCTTGTCTTTAGATAGACGATAGATCACCAAGAAAAGTGTATTATTTGCTTGCAGTTTAAGATGATTATCTTCTATGAGGTCAGCAAGTTTAATAGCTTCCTTTGTATTTAAATGATTTTTCAATGGTTAGAGAGTTGAATTTTCTCCACACAGCTTTGGTGAGCGATTAGTGTAAACTGAAATTTAAGGTTGCAAGAATAACCTCCAGAAGATGCTGAAATTCTGAAGACAAAAAGCCTCTATAGATGTTTCTAGAAAAAGTGTTGAAAGAAGCTTACAAAACATTATCTCTTTGAATAGCCTTTTATTTTTTGGAAAAAGTTAAAACAAAACAGAATTCATTTTGCAAGTCCATTCTATACGTATCAAATACATATATATCTATGTACATTGTACATACATAGGAGTATCTGAATCAATAAATAGAAGATGATGAACATCGGTTTATTCGCTTTCACCAATTCATTAACTGCGACAGTATTTTTAATATTTTTCTTAAGTATAATTTCTGGTATTCTTATAACATCTTATTCCCCAGACTACTAGACAAATTGCAATTGAATAAACAAAACTTGTCAACTTGACAGAGGATGGATTGCCTACATCAATCTACTCAGCTTACCCACAAACCACAATCACGTTTCGCATACGGTTTCCTGTGAATTTGATAAATGTCAATAATGGCAATTACAGAAAAAAAAAAATAAAATGTACGACTGGGTCGCACGAACTTGCTCCTATGTAAAAGACTAAGAATTTCAAAAATGAATGTTATTAGAGAAACTGTTCATAAGCATAAAATTCATTTTTTAAATGACTAAAAAAAACTTCTTTAGTAGTTAAAGGTAAGAATAGGATGCCATGTGATTCAAGCAAATATAGATTTATGCAAGAACAAAAATTATAACTCTTTGTAGTGGTTTCTTAAAAAATAAGGTTTTATATAAGAAAATTTTAAAACATTTTTAAGAAAAAATTTTGGTACGCCAATTTGAAGTTTTTATTATTGTATGAATAAAAATTAAATTTACAGAAAAAGTATTGAGCTGTTTTCAAGACATTGAATTTTCAAAAAACAAAAAATTGATTTTTTTTTTCAAAATTCAAAAAAATATTTTTCTTAAAGTTTTGAAATGCGATGTTTTTAACCTTTTTAGAAGCTTCCCTCTACGAAATTTCATTAAAATCCGTTGTGCTAATAATGAGAAATTCAAAATTTTAAAAAATCGTTCTATGGTAGGTACAGTCAGTAATATCTTGTTTTCAAATTTTTTTTTTTATTAAATAACTGATATTAAAAAATAATAGAAAGGAAAAAAATTTAAGCAAAATTCTCGGAACCGTTTTCGAGAAAAATACGATTTTCGAAAACCATTTTTTAACATTTGTATGGAGGGTACCGTTATTTTTGGGTAAAATGAATTTATTTTGCTCATATATTGTAGATTATTTTTCCAAGCTTTTATTTATCAAGTTTTGAAAAAATCGAGCATGGGGTTTTCGAAATATTGAGTTTTCAAAAACAAATTTTGAAAGTTTTTTTAAAAACCCAAAAAATTTGTTTTGGAAAATTTGAATACACAATAATATTCAAACTGCTGGGAAAAAAATGATCAAAATCGGTGGTAGAGTTTTTGAGAAAATCAAAAACAAAAAAAAATGGTCCCAAGGGGGGTATCAAAACTATTCATTTTTTTGAAATTTTTTTTCGACCATTACTTAGGTTTAACTAAATTAAATTTTTTGAATCTTTTTTAAGAAAATCGCAGGGACAGGCCGAGCCGTTTAGCTGTAATCGAACAAACAGACAGACAGAATTGCCAGACCCACTTTTTTCGTCTTCGCTATCATCGTAATGTCAACTTTGATCAAAATCTCGAGTTCGATTTTTTTTACGAATGCATAACTTGCCTTATAGTACCTATAAGTCGCAAGTAAAAATAATGACAGCTTAGTAGGTATTAGAATGATATTACTTAACAATTTGATAGCTTTAAAGCAGACTACTAGCTCTGTTTTAATAGTGCTAAGGCTATTATTTTTAATAAATTGCTTCTGAACACACCTAAATTAATGACAGTATATGCAAAAAACTATAAGTAAATAGACCTGTTTTGATGTTTGTAAATGTGAAAGAGTCATACAAAATTAGCACGATACTAAAAAAATAAAATAGGTATTTCATGATTTTAATTTTAATAAAAGGGTAGAGAAAGTATGATGCTATATTCGAATAAAATTCGCAAAATCTCCGTTTTCACTAAGTTTCAAACGAAAACAGCTTTAACATCATACTAATTGAACTAAAATTTTGCGCCAATATTATTTGCATGTTGCTAGAAATAATCTAGTGGCATCAAAATATTTTTTGTTGCTAACTGAGCGGAAATTCAGAAATTCAGATACAGTGGCAAAGTCGCTATAGAAGGGAAAAATTGTTCTCAGCCATTAACATCTTGAAACAAAGATGTTTTTTTTTTTCAGGGTCAGTACATTTTGTGATGAAGTGAAAGATTGCCCAAGAGTATATCTTGTCGCGAAAAAATGCTTCTGATCCTAGTAATATGCAGCAATATATGTATACCCCATGGATCATTGAAGGCATTCTCAACACGCTTCAACAAATGCATTGAAATTATTTAAATTCACTACAAAAATTGTGAAAATGTTGCAGTGACAGTTCGGAAAACTTTTGGGTCGTTGTGAAGCACCTTCTAGACCGGCAATAGTGTTACTGGTGAAAAAATGTAGGCTGTTGGCACAATTTAGTGATGTGAGGAATTGAAACCGTGTGCGTCGCTCAGCAACAACTGAGAATATTGCCGCTGTAGCCCGTAGTGTTGACAAAAACCCAGGTTTGTCGATTCCTCGTCGATCTTTGGAATTAGGCATTCCACAAACGACATTACACCGTATTTTCCTTAAAAACTTAGGTCTTAAGGTTTTTAAAGTTCAGTTTACACAAGAGCTCAAGCCGGTCGATCACAAGCAACGTCGTATATTCGCTGATTGGGTCCTTGAAATGCATCAAAATTACGGGATTTTCATTGAAAAATAATCTTCAGTGATGAGGCTTATTTCGACTTGGGATGCTACGTTAATAACCAGAATTGTGGCATCTAAGAATGATTGTTGAAAAGCCTCTCCATCCTCAACGTGCCAATGTCTTGTGCGGTTTTTGGGCTGACATGGCGGTGTGATTGGACCTTAATTATTCGAAAATGAGGCTGGCGCAACTGATACGGTGAATGGATTGCGCTACCGTGTTAGGATTATTGGCCGGCGGCAGTTCGTGCCACACAAGCAACGAAACAATCGCAATTTTGCAAGAAAAGTTTAATGACCGTTTTATTTATCGAAGAGGTGATGATAATTGGCCACCGAGATCATGTGATTTAACACCTTTAGACTTTTTTCTTTGAAAGATAAGGTCTATGCCAATGCTCCACAATCGATTCAAGATCTTAAAGATGAAATTCGTGAAGTTATATAGGACATACAGCCGCAAATGTGCGAATTGGTCATAGAAAATTTCACGAAAAGGATATAGTGCTTCGACCGTAGACATGGCGGTCATTCGGCTGATATCGTTTTTCGTTGTTAGAAGCATACCTTCTTCTTTACATTGAAATAAACATCTATTGATTTCTCTTAAAAAATACTCGTTTTTTTATATAAAAATGAAACCCCTTATTGGAAAACCATATATTTAAATATAAAAAAAACTTGAGGTCATAAATAGTTTAACGACCAATCCATTTATCATCAATAAAGTACCTATTAAGTTATGTTCATCATGAATCGACTTAATTTACCGAAAGAAAGGGTTGAAAGACTTTGGCATCAAGCTCTCTTATCAAAAATTCATGCTTTTATTTTCAACGTGCTTCAATTCAGGTTGATTAACTAGAAATTATCTTATGAACAGATCACCACAAATCTTGTTGCATGATTTCAGGCCTGAAATTGAAAAAGAAAGTTGGTCGTACACAAGGTTCCGTTCTGATGCCTTTAATCTTTCTTGTATTCACTAGCGAACTTTCCTCTAAAAGTTCTAATCCATTAAACTCTTTATGATGCGATACAACCTTTTGATTAACTTATTCATTTCTTCGATACTTGGAGCTTAGCTGTATCAGCAGACTTAGGTGGCTTAAAAGAGAGTGGAGAAATTCCTACAAATTGTTTGATGTCAGTTTGAAGTTAAATCACACCTTGTCATTATAGATTATAGAATTACAAACCCATTGGTTTGTTGACTGTCTTCATTGCCTCTGCAAACAAAACCACAAGGACACGTGTGACTATGAAGTGTATTATAGTTTCTGTCTCTATATAATTAATAATAATTACTTAACATTATGCATCAACATGAACGAAAATCCAAGACAAATTACAATAATCAAGGGATAACTACAAAGTAAAAAGAATTATTAATGAATCATCCATTAAAGGCACACTTCAATAAAGTGCATCCGCATCGTAACGTAAAACTCAAAGTCCTTCAATAATTAAATAACAATATTTATTATAATTGCAATTAAGAACACATATGCATACGTTAATTTTAAAGCAAAATATCTCCTCATTGGAAGACAAGAAGAATTTAAATTACAAAAAATCCAATTAAAAATTAAATTATGTCCTCAATGCCAAACTTTTGTATCCATCACATGCCCAGCCAGCCCACACACTCGCTCACACTGAACTGACTCTCTTTTGAATTGATCCCCTCGAGCTTATTTCTATAGATAGACTAACTATACGAATGTATCCAAACTCACCTGTAATATTCCATATTTTAATTCAATATCCAAGAAATTATACTCTCGGGCATGAGCTGGTCTCTGAACCACTGGCACTGTAGGCTGCGATGCACCCGTACTTGGGGGTCCAGTTACAGGACCATAAGTTCCGGCTTCCTATAATGCAACAAAAAAAAAGAAAAAAAAATATTTCATGAATGGAAAATATATACATTATGTATCTACGACTACGAATACGATACCTAGATAAAGTTTTTTTATATAAAAATAAATGAATATACATTTATGTATATCTGCGAATTAAAATTCACTCCCTGTGTGCTCGTAAACCCATTTCATGCACAATTTGTACGACTGCGATTGACTAGAAACTGTCTCATAAACTACAGTTTAAAAAAAAATATCTAAACTTCAAATGCAGAGGGAGAAAATATCAACAGCAACTACTGACACAAAAAATATGTAAATACACATACATATGTATGTATGGAAACCTCTATCCCAAGGATATGAATAACATTCGATGGCACATCTCTGAATATCCGAAGGTAGCGTGTACCTTCATACAGGAGCTCGTCTCGAGGGTAATTTAATATTCCAACCGAGAGCTCATCCTCTTACGCCTGCAAGGATTTATTTTAACATGTACTTTTCGCAAGTGTTGAGATCAGAGACGTATTCAGGATTAATATCGCAAGGCCAACATAATTTGCATGTATGTACTGCTGTACATACTTGTAGCTAGGTACATGTTTGTATTACCTCAGGAAAACGGAAATAAATTTCAAATTTAGAGTTACGAAATCTTTTTCCACCGAAATCGGAAATCATAACTTGGATTTAGATGCTGTTCATATTTCATATTTCCATAAAATAAATTTGTGTTTAGGAAGGAACACCTGGTATTCCAAATCATGATCAACTAACAATTTGTTGTATCTATACACACGTGAAAATGAATTCTGACTATTCATTTTCAACTGATTTAATGGCAACATATTTTGAAAAAATTTGATCTATTTGAAAGGGATACAACTCCCTCGACTATATAACTTAATTTTTATATTTATATATTGCGGTAAAAGCGTGTAAGGGATGCACCATCTAGTGGATTCTTTTTAAATCATAGGTTATTTTGACACTGACAGCTGTTCCCGCTCGAAATCTTGATAGAAAGTCAGCATTATACCTCCGCGGAATGAAATGAGTCGCTTTACGGTTGAACAACGTTGGGAAATATTGAAAAACTTGTTTCCAATGTGGGTGCTGTGCAGCCCAAATAGTGCGTTTTTTGAAAAGAAGTTTTGGCCAAAATGAAGCACCCAACGCGCCAGCTCTACGCAAGCTTATGAGACTGGTATGCTAGTCGACAACACTCATGGTCCCCGTCGTCGTACGGTGCGCACAGGCGAGAGTGTGAGACTCAATTCACGAGCATTAACTCGCCATCGATCTCAACAGCTCAACTTTTCACGCTCTTGCAGGGGCGAATTCTGCACAAAGATCTCGGATTATTCGCTTACAAGGTCCAAATGCCTTAACGATTGAAGGCGCACGACCATCCGCTTTTCGTTATTGTTTCGCAGTTTGGGCCTTAGAGCTGCTTGAATTGGACAACGATTTTTGGCGAAAAATCATCTTTTTTAACGAGGCGTCTTTTCATCTCAGTGGCTACGTCAAACAAATTTGCCGCATCTCGGGCTCGGAAAACCCGCACGTTATTGTCCAGAAGCCAATGCGTTCACAGAGAGTGACAGTTTGGTGCGATTGGTAAGAGTGTTGGCATCATTCGACAAATTTTCTTCGGAATTGATCCTGGAAACAACGTTTTGGTCAACGGTGGGCGTTCGCGTTACAGAGTCTTGTTAACGAACTTTTTTTTTTTACTGAAATTGAAGAAAATGATTTGGACGATATCTGACTCATACACGAAGACGCGCCATCGCCATGCCAGAATCGAACTTTTGCGCACCAAATTCCCAAATCGTGATATCAGCTGTCTTGCCAATTGGTCACGTCGGAGCTGCGATTTGACCTCTTTGGGCAATTTTTGTAAGGAACCGCGAGGGAGCGATGTTATTCCAACAATCAGGAAACGATTCAAGCACTTAAAGCCAATATCATCCAATCAATCCGTGAGCTACAGCCCGAATCCATCAACAAGGTCTTGATAAATTGGAGTGATAGAAGGCGCTACTGCGAAGCTAGCCGAGGCAGCCATTTGAACGACATATAGTGTTCCATAATTAATGGGAATGTTTGCTCTTACTAATAAAGCCATAATACATAGACAAAATCTAATTTTGTTCATTTTATTGCATTTTTAAAAGAAACTTGCATTTGGCCCACCTACAAGAATCAGGTGTTTTTTCATGTATTTTTTTTCACAGAACGAAAAAAGCTCCGTGAATGGTGTTACTGTTTTTTTTTTTTTGTTCTCTTTCTGGGCATTGGGCGATACTGCTTTTGACACCATAGACCATTTTTACTGAGAAGTCGATTCAACGTTATTATAGCGAATTTTCAATAATTGTCCTCGTAAGTTTTACTCACATAAATCGTGTTATTTGACAGCACTCGATTACAACTAGTATGCTAGGTTAAAAAACAAACCTATTCAATTAGTTTTCAACATATTTAAAAAAATGGTTAAATTTCAATGAAACCAGCTTTTTTACAAAGAAGTTTTTGTTTTTCGCGATCTGCATAAAAAGACATTTTCCAGATACTGGAATTATATTGTTATGAGTACCAAAATTTCAAAAAAGTGGAAAATTATTTAATTTACGTTATTTCATTTTGCGATTACATATTAAAATATTAAATCAATTTAACTTTAACGCAAAGAGATTTAACTTTCGCTCAAAAAGATTGAACCAGAACGAAGTTAAACTGCTATTATCTAAGTTTGGGTTGAATCAATTTGGATTCAGGTTAAATTGATAATTGTAAATTCTGTTAATAATAATTATACCAGAATCTGAAAAAATGTTTCTAATGTCAATATCTCGAAAACTTTTCTTTGGTAAAAATTAAGTGTTATTTTCGATTTCTAGAAAATACTTTGTTTAGTTACCTTCGATGACCCAACATTCATTAATATAAGAAAACCTTTCGCAAAACAAACCACCCAAGGCTCAAATGTCACATAATTCACTCCTGATTTAGATACTGCTTCAAACTCAGCGTTCGCATATATTATACAAAAAAAAAAAATATCTTCTGAAATGACCTAAGGGTAAAAAACACATCATCTAAATAAAAGTAGCATACTTCTGACGAAAATTGATTCATTCCTAAACTCTTCCCTTTAGAAGGGTTTTATTTTTAAAGTTCAGGTAAACAAAAACTGAACTGACAACAGTTAAGGGTACGTTCATGCATAGGTTTGGGTATATATACTATCGTATGTGTACTTTCATATATTGACTCACCTGATATGCTAGGATATTCGCAAGGCTGGCAAGTATTGGTTCTGTTGCAAATGCCAAAGTGTCAGAGCATTCTTCCACTGTGTGAAGTATTTGTAAAATCTAAATGGAACTATTAAAATGTGGTCTTTTTCAACAAAAAAATAAATAATAATAATACTTATAATAAAAATAATATTACAAAAAATAATATGTACTCGAAACAAATTTACCTTCGGATGACGAAACCGTTCGAGTTGTTTAACTGAAGTTCGCAAAATTTCAGTGATTGTCTCCTTTCGTTTTGGTTTGTGCAGTTTTTCAGCGATTTTCTTTTCAAAAATGAATACAGAGCATTCCTGGAAGAGAAATAATATATATTTATTTAGAAACAGAAGTTCAAATTTTATTTTATAGCAAAAATAACTTGGATATATTCAGAAAAGATTGAGAAACAAATTATTTCTTTAGTGTCTTCTCATAAACTGTGTTATATTTAGAAGACAATTTGAACTCTTACAGAGCACGACATGGAATTAAGAAACACGTTGACAAAGATTACGGACTCCTAAGCTTATTTTTAGTCATCCTTTTGGTCACCTCAAAGAAAAATTTACGATCAAAAATTCAATATATTTCTAACATTTAAAGATTTATTTTAAAGAAATTTCTTGATGCCTGTGAAAGGTGTTAAGAAGTCCAAAGCACCAGTTTCTATTAATAAAAACTGAGATAATTTTCAAAATGCTAGAATTTTACGAGACGATACCCAAAAGCTGATTTGAGTTTCTAAATGGAATTATAGTGCAACAAATATGAAAACTTCGACAAAATTCTAAACAGATTTTTCATAATGAAAGATCAACCGCGAGTTAATACCACATCACGTTCAACGTATAAAAATAGAATCCAGAATCGCTAAGATCATCAAACTAAACTAACACCCTAGAACGTGACTCATATTCCAAAATATAATATACACCAATGAAAAAATACCAGACAAGCCGGAACGATCAAATATCAATTAGTACAATACAATATACAAGGACAATAAAGTATTAATACACAAAGTCATCAATGGAATAATACCAGAGTCCAGACAAGCCAAACTATTAAATATCAATTAGTAAGAACACATCCTTGGATAACAGATGTTTTTATTTTGTCAAATAGTATAAATAGGAATATCATACCAAGGCGAAGCACACTTCATTTAAGTCAGTGAATAAGTTCACAAAACATAGTTTTTAAGTCAATTTAGAACCTTAAGACATTGTAACCATTTATGTAATTAGATTAAGGTTGAATAAATTAAATAAAGTTTTTTTTTATCAAAATTATGTGTTACATATATTAATTCGCGTAAAGTATCCATCATGTCAACACGAGTATAAAAAGTTAATCAATGTGTCACGTGTCGTGTTTTGCATATAAGTTTCAAATCGTGAAACCTATCGAAAAGTAGATTAAGTAGAATTGATAACGTAGCAATCTTTAAGAAAACTCTCTGACATTCCAAGCAAAAGCTCGTTGAAATTTACTAATGCTACCAAATGGCTTGAAAATCCTAAGCTCTATCAACCAGCCGACCACGAGATTTGAAATCGCCTCCAGCGACAATCAATAGACATAAGCAGGGTCCAGGACGGCAACAACCGTGTGTTTCTTGTAGGAGCAGCAACAAACGAATAATGGGCACCTCGCCTATACACCAGCGATTGTCACTCCTATAGTGAACAGGAGCGTAAGTGAATTAATGGGCCATCTCTTTTTAAAATTTGAAAAATCCTCTTGAGGGAAGGGACAGTTCCTCCGACTTATTCAGCAATCCTGACCAAACAAACCGAAATATACATCAACCACTGACTAGTCAAACTCATCTAACAGACGTAGGGAGCCACATGCTCCTTTTTGGGGTCATCCCAAAATGGCAGATTGGGTGAGTCTTTCCTACTTAAGCCTTCGCACCACGTCACGGTGTCTGCCTTCGCGAAGGAACCTGACATAATTTAAAATGTGATAATATGATTTTTTTCTTCTAAACCTAACCTAACCTTTAAGATGAAAAAATTATATCACATTTTCAGCACAACCATCATTATTCCAAAAAGGTAAAAGAATTTTTTTTTAGTGAAAGTACTGTAACCGAAAAGTACTTCAGGTATAAAGTAAAATTTAGACCAGGTCCAGGTGTTAACGACTTACAAAACTCGGTAACTGTGCCAGAAGCTGTGGAATTAACGTTAACCCACTGAAGGCAGAACTGGTGTTATTTTCAAAGAAGCGCAATATTTGCCAGATGTACCAGCCAACCATTAAGAGAATTCCGCTTCAGGTGAGGTTCCGGGCACTGCCAAATAGCTTGGCGTTGAAAAGAAAATCTTTATAAAAGGGAGAAAGAATCCTCAATTGATTTTTACACTTGCAGTAAAATTTTTTGTAAAAGATGGGGTATAAGCCCGAGAACGGCGAGAACCATTCAGTCGATGTGCACAGATTTAATAAGGCCAATTCTAATGTAGGTACACATGCTTGGTCTGGTGACCAGCCTTATATAAAGAAATCAACTGAAAAAACATGACAAAAATTTAAAGTATTGCGTGTATTGACACAAGCAGTGCTATTAGAACTGCACAAACCGCAGCCTTAGAAACTTTCCTTTTAAACTTAAACATTGTAGTAATGGAAAGAGAGAGAGAACTAAGCCCATAGAACATAAAATTTATTTCACAAACACAGACATTCAAATAGACTACGTTACACCGTACAACCAGTTCATTAATGCTAATCATGACTCGGTCTTAAAGAAAGTTTGCAAGACATACCAGGGGTCGGAGTCAGACTTCGATTCAAATTACCCACTTAATATCAGATCGAAAAAATTTGCAAATTTTTGCACTATTCCAATCGGAAGAGTTTGACTTTGCGAGCCTTACATGAAGTAGTTAACAGATATATCGATATCTGCATACTCGTATAGACATTCAGTCGACAATTAAAGCCATTTCCTCAATCACTATTACATAAGTCGAAACAAATAGATCGTTTCCGTAATGAGCAAGGTTTCGCAACGAAAGCTCCCGGAACATCGTGATACATAAGGGATCGAAACGGCGGCGGATGAACTGGCCAAAAACGGGTCATCTCTTGATCCAAGCCAAACCGATATCTCGGTATTTATGTCACTGGACCAAGAGAAAAGCAAAATTCGCCAGAATTTCCATCAGGCTACAGACGTCAAATGGCTAGCAATCGACACTTGACGGATTTCAAGAAACCTATGGCCACATATTTCGAGGAAAAAAACAGAACATTTAATCAAGATAAGCCAGTAGAATGGATATTAGCTCATCAGACTTATGTAGAGAGTGTCAGGATGAAGAGGCAGAGGAGGGCTTATCTCACTTCATTTGTGAATGGATCTGTCTAGCCAGAACCATAATATTTTCTTCTACGATTTAGGTGACATAAGGATTAAGGCGCAATAATTTCCAAGGAAATGGTTTCAAGAATTACATAGTTTTGAAGAACCTTTCTTCAAGAAAATAGTTTTATGCAGCAGTCACTGATTGGTGTAGAAAGAAAAACAACTGGAGCCTTCAAAGTCAAGCCTTAATACAGATTCATTGAAAAATGGATCACTCTTAAAAACATTTTTAAAGCATTCGAAATCTATTACATTGGCGTATTTAATAAAAGGTACAGGCTCGTATTATTGGTTCATTGATACCGTAATTAGTTGAATTATGTGGAATAGAGAAACAGTGGTTAACCTTTGGTCCCTTACAACCTGCCGGAGTATATGGTTTAAACAGCAGTTTTATAGGAGGACAATAAATGTGACCAGTTACAACATCACGCGCAATAGAGATCGAAAAGTAAACTCTCCTAATTTCAAGACTTTTTAAGTCAATCAAAACACATCGACCCTTATAAATAGGCATAGGAGCTGTCCAATTTAGATGTCGAAGCGAAAACATCGTAAATCGTTTTTGATCCATTTCTATTCTACTTGAAGCATTTTTATAGCATGAAGACCAAACAACACAATAATATTCTATAAAACCAGTCGAACGAAACTAACGAAAAGACACTTCAATGAGAAAGGACATTTAAAATCTTTAGAATTTCTTATTAAAAATCCAAGCACAGTTGCTTTTGGATATAATGGTAATCTACTTGCATTCTAAAATCAAATTTTTCATCAAATATAACTCCTAAATCCTTGTGGTTAAAATCTCTCACAAGATCATTGCCTATAACCATAACCATAACCATAAATAAAAGGGAAGGATAATCTTGAAAATGACAGAACCCTACATTTATTTATATTTAAAGATATGTCATTCAAATAACACCATTCAAGCAATGTGTCTAAATCCTCTCGAAGTTGAAAGCAATCAGTAGAGGATCCTATTGTTTTAAATCTTTTAGCATCGTCTGCAAAGATTAAACATGATGAACAAGAAATGTGTAGAGGCAAATTATCAATAAATAACAACAACAGAAGCGACCCAAGATGACTGCCTTGAGGAACACATGAGTGGGTTGAAGTAGTACTTTGAAAATTAAAATTTTTATAAAAATACAAAAACATAGAAATAATTAGTGAAAAATTTTCAAATGCATAAAATTCGCTGCTAAAATGACCGTCTGATTTCTGAAAAAATGTGAATTTATGCAAACAGAATTTAAAAATCGTTTTTTAAATAAATTAATTTTGAATATAACTTATATCTTTATTTTTTTTTTTTGTGTTAAAAGTCCATTTTAATTATTTAATGATATATATTTAAGAACATTATTGCAAAAAAAATCGTTCATCCGTTTTCAAGTTATTAAATATCCAAAAAAAAATTGAAAATCCAAAAAAATATGTAAACGATCTTATTTCAAAATACACACAAATTTCGATGAAAATCGTTAGAGCCGTTAATGATATAATAAAAAATAAAAAAGTATTCTATGAAAAATACCTTGACTTGACTTGACTATACCAACAGACTGGCGGAATTCAGTTTTATTTATATATACTATGTATGTATGTAAATTATATTTTTATTACAAATAAAATTTAGTCCTTAAGAAAAAGCAGGTTTATGTTTAATTTGATTTTTAAGCTTAGAACTTTCGAAAAGGTCGTGGAAAAATTAAAAATAATGAACGATTTTTCTTCAAGAGATTTAAATATAAACTTGAAAAACTTTTCCAATTCGAATGGCAAAAACGGGACTACAAGAAATAAATACTGGTACGGTCCTGTTTATTATTTACTCTCGCGTTGTTGCAACCCAAAGCTCAGAGAAGATATGTATATTGTTGTTCATTCATTGAATAACTTCAATTGATCTGGAGTTAGATGAAACGGCGCGGGCAGTACACGTTGGTATAATGGTTAGTGGTTGGGCTGTCATCGAGAGAGTCTTGGCTTCGATTCTCAGCCACTGAAAAAAGTATTTTTCACGGGTGAACTGTCTCTTGCGAGGGCCTAACAAATCCTCAAAGAGTATTCTTTTGTCATTTAAAATGCTCCTAATGCACCTAATGCTGCTAATGCCGTTGGGAATTGAGAGAAAATTGTAATTTACATCTCTCCCTGCTAGGACACAATCCCACAAGTGTGGTTGAGAGTTGTAAGTTACTCTACAAGCCTTTTAGATTATTTATCCGATTGTTCAAGCGACTTTTAAAAACTGTAGGAAACCTTTTAATCTTAAATTAATTGTCGGTAGGCTCTCATCTCTATTCAGCTATTAGAAGAATTGATTCTGTCTCTAAAGGTTCCGATTGTATTCAAAGATACCATGACGGAAAATGTTATATCATTATATTCGGAATCGTCGTATTATTTTAGTCTTTAATTTTAAACTAAAATATTTTAAAAATGATGACATAATTTCCTCAAAATTTCATGATTTTATTAGTTGAAAGTATATTTAAGGGCTATCGAAGCTTAACGCACGCCGAATTGAAAATCAGTGTATGTACACCTTAAAGAATGAAGTCTGAACGAAAAAAGAATTCAGCTCTAATATTTCTTCAGCCCGTGTGTTTAAATTTCGAAATTTGTTTCGTCACCCAACTTCGAAAATGTCTGGTTGGCCTCGTGGTTCGTCAGCCAAGATCGAACTTCCTTTTCTGGGTTTAATCGTCGTGTTGTGCAGCCGTCCTAATATATTTTTCTTGGTAACCACTTTTGTACATAAGCACAAAACACTATATTTTCTGACGATTTAAAGCGATTTACGGACTTTCGCCTATACAAGGTAAAAATTTTTTTTATTCTACGAACTTATCGTTCTGAATATGAAATTAATAACGGGTGATTTTTTAAGAGCTTGAGAACTTTTTTAAAAAAAAAAACGCATAAAATTTGCAAAATCTCATCGATTCTTTATTTGAAACGTTAGATTGGTCCATGACATTTACTTTTTGAAGATAATTGCATTTAAATGTTGACCGCGGCTGCGTCTTAGGTGGTCCATTCGGAAAGTCCAATTTTGGGTAACTTTTTCGAGCATTTCGGCCGGAATAGCCCGAATTTCTTCGGAAATGTTGTCTTCCAAAGCTGGAATAGTTGCTGGCTTATTTGTGTAGACTTTAGACTTGACGTAGCCCCACAAAAAATAGTCTAAAGGCGTCAAATCGCATGATCTTGGTGGCCAACTTACCGGTCCATTCCTTGAGATGAATTGTTCTCCGAAGTTTTCCCTCAAAATGGCCATAGAATCGCGAGCTGTGTGGCATGTAGCGCCATCTTGTTGAAACCACATGTCAACCAAGTTCAGTTCTTCCATTTTTGGCAACAAAAAGTTTGTTAGCATTGAACGATAGCGATCGCCATTCACCGTAACGTTGCGTCCAACAGCATCTTTGAAAAAATACGGTCCAATGATTCCACCAGCGTACAAACCACACCAAACAGTGCATTTTTCGGGATGCATGGGCAGTTCTTGAACGGCTTCTGGTTGCTCTTCACTCCAAATGCGGCAATTTTGCTTATTTACGTAGCCATTCAACCAGAAATGAGCCTCATCGCTGAACAAAATTTGTCGATAAAAAAGCGGATTTTCTGCCAACTTTTCTAGGGCCCATTCACTGAAAATTGCAAGCGTTGCTCGTTAGTAAGTCTATTCATGATGAAATGTCAAAGCATACTGAGCATCTTTCTCTTTGACACCATGTCTGAAATCCCGCGTGATCTGTCAAATACTAATGCATGAAAATCCTAACCTCAAAAAAATCACCCGTTATATCCAAATTTTTTTTTTGGCTGTTTTAATTGGTCAAGTATAGTGACGAAGTGTCCAACTTAAAGGAGCCTCCGCGGTTCAGTTCCGATAACTTTACGTAACTATTAGCCACATAAAAAGAAAAGGATTTTAAGACTGTACAAGTCCTATGAGCAATCAGTGACTCTCCTCACGGAAAACAAAAGAGCTGAACAGCGAGACTCCTAAAACGATCCAGAAAAGGGGATGATCTGAAAGTTTTATCCTGTTGCTTATGCGTGGATTTGATGTTGGATTTGATTGGTAAGTCAAATTTTTTTTGGTCTAGAACAAGATACTGATCATGCAATCCATAGAAAGAGACCCGAAATAAATAGAAAAGCTTAAAACGCGAGCTTTTAAAGACGAAGAAGAAAAGTGGGCAAGAGGAAGGTTCAAGGGGATATTCGATTAAGAATTCAACGTGCTCAAAGAGCGCCAGAAAAGGGGAACTTCTAGAGAAAAAAGAAATCTCTAAAGAACAGTTAATTTGTAAAAATAACGGCGCTCGTCAAAATCGCAAATTCCGATAATCTCTTTCCATTTTAAGTCGGTGAACAGTCTTTGGAAAAAAAAGAGAGAAATTAATCTGTTAGCTTTTAGTCGAACTACTTACTCTTCTTATCTTTTTCGATCAGTCCGCACACGGGTCTCACCGGTATAAACAAAAATTGAAAGAAATATTTATATTAAGCTAAACAAAAAACAAAGTTTCTAATCTTTTAAAAGCATTAAAAAGTTAAAGTGGTAAAGATAAAAATAAGTTAAAAAAAGAGACATATTGAACTAAGAGTAAAAATCAAAATATATTAAAAAGGAAATAATTTAAAAAGAAGATTTAAGTAAACATCGAGATATACATAAGTAGTGGTGATTTGTCTAAGCATAAAAAAAAAAGGAAAATATGATATAAGAAAAGAACAAAAAGAAATTTAGAATAAAGAAAGAGAAAATAGCAAGTGCGGTTAGACTGAGGGCCTTATGCCTTCTTTCTTTAATAATCCTATTTTTCCAATTTAATTTTGTTAAATAAATTTTTTTTTGTTAAATCGCGAAATATTTAACCTTCATTACTCATTAAGAGAAAATTATAATCGTGTGTTATAAAAAAAATTCAGTGCATATCTAGTGTTCAATACATGTTTGCTTTTATATATGTATCTAGCTTCAAGAAGACGTCACCGAACCGAGTAGCTGTGCACACTTCATCGGAGAGGCGGTAAGTCCTTACTATTCCGTATCATTACATCATAACTTGAATTGAACATTTAATGCACTAACATACGCATATTGCGAAATATAATTTTTTTAACAAATCTCTGGATCTTTAGTGCCAAAAAGAGACAGAGGTACAAACATCCATTGAAAGTTTATTTATATAAATTATTTATTTAAATTACTATCTTTTTTTTTATGACCAATTTTGGGATTTATCTGTTTATATTATTTTTTTTTACAATTATATTTAAATAAACGTGGTTTTTACTAATGACCAGAAGGGTTTTCGATAACTTAGGGGTAGACTATAAAAAGGGAGAAAAGGAGTTTTGTTATAGGTTGCCTACTATTGTATTTAGTTTAGAATAAGAAGTATTGGATATTGTGAAATCTTTTTAGTATGAATAAAGGATACCGTAAGATATCCATACAAAAAAAAATGAAAATAAGTCATTATTATTTTTATATTATTTTGTTTTGGTAGAGTGAAGTTTGGGTACAGACGATTGTATCATTGTTGATTTTATACGGGAAGAAAAATGTGTCGATTCTAAAGGAAGTAATTGGGATGTGAACTTAGGATGAGGGAAGGATACTAGTAAGGAACAGCAAAGGGGAAGTTAATTTTTTTATTCCTCTTGTACAATAAGGGATCTCGACAGGAATAGAGTAAGCGTTGAGGTCATGGAGTGTTTTAAGGAGAGGTTTTCTCTCATGAAACTCTTAGGGGAGGGTTAATTACTCAGGGAGCTCGAACACCTAAGCTTCCCAACAAAAAGAATCAGAAACCTAAAAGCCAACCAAAAGTTCGGGTCTTACTATCCAAAAAAATGAAAAAAATAATATGTATTTAAGTCAATTAACATCTCCGACTGTAATAGGCCTGAAGATAAGATGTAACGAAGTCCATTTTCAGTGGTATCCAAGAACTCACCCCCACCGACGAGCTTATAGTGCGGAGATCAACAGGCCTAAGGATACAAGGAAACTGGACGACCTTTTTGCCTTCTGCTTGGAGGAGTGAATGGGTCTGTAACCATTTGTTCTGAGGGTAGACTGGAGCAATAAGGGGCAATGCGGGTAGAAAGAGAGAGTTGTTAGGGAATTTATATAAGAACTAAGATCAGATAGTTCTTTCTTTTTAGTTTTAATCCATGGTTGGTTTATCAAGTCGGGTTTGGATGAACCAATCTTTCTTCCCAGCCTCTCTTATTTCTCTTGTATAAGAAGATATTTCACGTGGAGAAAGATACAAAGGTTTCAAGATTAGCTGAATGATTTTAAGCCAAATTTTTTGAGATTAACTAGAGGCAATCAGGGCTACACGAATTTTTCAGAGTTCTCACTAGAATATCTCTTAAGGTTACAGATGCTGTGTGATATACTACCTTCACATACACGCACCAAAAATATTAAAAATATTAACGTTACAGATGGCGCCCAATCGTGGGGCCCGAAGTTTTGGATTGGGTTAAAGGTTTCTGGTTTGGTTCCAATGAACAAAAATTTTTTTTTCAAATTCAAAGTTTTTTTTTATTAGCATTTTTCCTTTGATGAATAGAAGACCTACTTAAAGGTGAAATTAAAATTTAGCCGTGGGCACGAAATCGTCAACCGGTATGTTTGGATGTTTCTAGACGTACGACTGTCGTGACGAATCCGATCCGTGACTTCGCAGCCTTAAAGGTTACTCGGTACTGACTCTGCATCCGAACTGAGGAGGTATTAAATCCTAGTTGTCTGTCGTGCAGAGGGCCATACAAGTAACCTAAATATAACAACTTCAGCGGTTTTCTGCATTTCAGGAACTCTTGTCCGGGGCGTTGATTGAGATGTTCTCGACGCCTGCCAGCTGCAAGAGGGGTGAAATTATATAGTACTAAAATCTTCTACATCAACATTAAATGTATATAAGAAAAAGAACTTTTTGTTTGTAATCCCAGATAATAACGATGAAGTGAGAAGAGATAGGATACCCAAAATGTTAACCGGTAGGTAAGAGCAAAGAACTAACCTACGCCTGCTGTAGCAATTGGTAACTTTCAATCTTTACACTCACTTCTATACTTTTATCGCATTCAGGGTCATAACGATATAAAAGCATTTTTATTTTTTTTACTAGGATTTCAGGCATTTCCTTATTTCAAATTCTTTTTTTTCTGTTTTCTTAGTGTAAGTATCCTTCAAATCTAAAGTCACATTCCAGATAGTTAATGAGAAATAATTAAAAATATATTTTTTTTTAAGTCGAAGTTTTGAAATTATGAAGTTTTTTTTTAGAAAGTTAGTTACTGTACGGTATTATAAAATAAATTGGTAGAGTTACGCTTTTGTATTATACTTTGATCAAGACGAAGTACGTTATAGTGAGGTAGATAACAAAGCTTAAAGACGCGTAATTAAAGAGAGGAGTAGTTTACCTTGCAGATAAACGTACAAGTATTTTTAGATAAATAAGTTGGAATAGACCTGAAGAGTTATTAGTTTTTTTTTTGATTTCACTTAGTTTTTACTTAAATAAAAATAAAAGATCAGATCAGACTCAACTTAAATTTTTGGTGGTTAACGATCAGAGCCCAATGGGAGGTCGAGGTCGAAAAAGGTTCCCACGGGACCCAAACTTAGACAACACCCGTAGTTCACGCAGAAATAGTTTAAATTTGAATAACACAGCTAGAGGGGGTAGGTCTAGTCCGACGGATGTCGATACTGGAGCACGTGCTTCGGGATCGGGCCTTAACGGTGGAAATAGGGTTGATGGACTGAATGAACGAGAACAACAAAATACGGCGGAGGTCTCTACCCCGTCAAATATAAACAATTCTCATGAAGCTGAACAGTTTACGGCCTATGTACAGGAAGTTGTTTCAGCAACGATTGGGTTACATAAAACAGAAGATCAGCGTTTTCTTCGAGAGGAGTTAGCTCGTAGTCAGGCCAACATATTAGAACAAGTAGGAGTGATGATGAGAGACGCGCTCTCTAGAGCAGCACCTGCTTCCCCTTCTCGCCCTCCTCCACCTAGGGTCAACAGCACAAGAAATCCAACGGCGGAAATCACACCACCAAATCTGGCAAACCGTTTCGAGTTAAGTGGTCCTTCCGACCCTATTTCTAATCAAACTACAAACCGATTGACTGAACAGGTAGTACACCCAGTTGATATGAACCAAGGTTCCAACGTGGAAAACTTCTTAGCCCAAATCAGTCAGCTTAATATAAATGATTCACATCCAACAACAAACCCTACACCACAAGCTCCTTCCCTTGCTAATAGTTTCACGAGATATCCACACTATCACAAGTGGGGGATCCGATTTGATAGTAAGAACATGACCGTGGACGATTTTTTGTTTCGGTTAGAACGCTTGAAGCATAGCTATGGAGTGACTTGGGAGGACATAGTTCTTAATTTTCACCACTTTGTCAGTGGACAGGCTGAGAACTGGTTGTGGATGTTCTTGAAAAATAACCCTTGTTCTTCATGGAGGATTCTCCGTTCTGCCCTCATAGAACAATATAGGAGCTTAGAGACAGACTCCGAATTGTCTAGAAAGATGATTGACCGTAAACAATTACCTAATGAATCCTTCAACAATTTTTATGATGAATTGTTACAAATCAATTCTAGGATGCGTGTTCCTAAACCAGCTAAGGAACTCATCGAACTCTTAAAACAAAACGTGCGGAGAAGAATGGGGGAACTCTTAATTACGTTCAATACCAATAGTTTACCGGAGATGGTGTATGTCTGCCGGACTATTGAGAAGTTTCTCAATGGACAAGAACAGCCACGAACAAGAATTCCTCAAACTTTTCCAAACCCATCAGCACGGCGACAAGTAAATGAACTGGATCTTTCTGTTGAAGATACTAACCTCGAAAGTCCAGCATTGGTTGAGGCATTCCAAAGGAATGTTGAAGCACCAACGTGTTGGAACTGCAAAGGAGTCGGACACACATTTCGAGATTGTCTGGTGGAACAGAGAAACTTGTTTTGCTACCGATGTGGACAAGAAAACGTAGTAACTCCTAAATGTCGTCGATGCTCGGGAAACCAAGTGAGGAACAATCCTTCTACCGGGGAGAATTGTTCAACTCGGCCAAACCCGGAATTGAAATTGTAAATAAACAAAAACCTTATCCTGTACGCATACTCGAACGTCCTGAAATACTAGATAAAACTAAAACATCTACAGAAGAAACAGAATCTAAGCCAAAACCTGTACATAAGACATTACATGAACGCTTGAAAGAATATCATGAAGCTAGGGCAAGGATTCTGACTTTTCGAGATCCATCAATAAGAGTTCAAAAGCTACGACAAAAATTCAATCAGAAAAAGAAATACATTAAAGCAGTTTCAGCAACCACATTAAATTGTAGCACAGATGATCCGAGACCGTATGTATCGGTACAAATTTTTGGTCAGTCTTTGCTAGGGTTATTAGACTCAGGCGCTAGTATTAGCTGTCTTGGTTCGGGGGCATTAGAAATCCTTCAGGCTAAAGGTATTAAGCCAAAGGAGTTCCACTCTTCCATTTCAACGGCAGATGGCAAACGACAACAAGCCACAGGTATGGTTACAGCGTCCGTGATGTATAAGGGGGAAAGCAAAGACCTTAACCTTTGCATCGTTCCTTCGCTATCCCAAACCTTATATCTAGGCGTCGACTTTTGGAGACTTTTCCAAATTGCTCCTAATATCATCTCGGAGATAGACATAATACCAAATGTCGAAGCGAAAGAAATCAATCCAAATCAGTGTGAATTAACTCCGATGGAATCTAAAACTTTACAGGATGTGGTGAAAAGCTTCCCCTCGTCTACTCTAAAAGGGCTGGGGAAAACTAAGTTGATCGAGCATGTGATTGATACTGGTGACGCGACGCCAATAAAGCAGAGGCATTATCCAGTGTCTCCAGCGATACAAGCCCTAATGTATGCGGAATTGGATCGCATGCTTGCTTTAGGGGTCATTGAGGAAAGTTCAAGCGCATGGAGTTCTCCAGTGGTGCTAGTCCGCAAACCTGGCAAAAACCGTCTGTGCTTGGACTTTCGTAAAGTGAACCAGGTGACAAAGAAGAACGCGAGTCCGATTGCGCATATAGAGGGACTGTTAGCACGCCTTTCAGAGACACATTTTATTTCAAGTGTGGATCTGAAAGATGCGTACTGGCAGATACCGCTGGAGACACAATCCAGGGAGAAAACCGCCTTTGCCGTCCCAGGGCGCCCGCTTTATCAATTCAAAGTAATGCCTTTTGGATTGTGCAATGCGGCGCAGAGTCTCACATACTTGATGGACTTGGTGATCCCCTCCGAGTTGAGAGACCAAGTTTTCGTTTATCTGGATGACTTGTTAGTCGTGTCCAGCTCATTTGATGAACACATCCGAATTTTGAGAATCATAAGTAAAAGGCTAGAAGAAGCAGGGCTGACCATAAACCTTAACAAATCGAAATTCTGTTTCAAGGAATTACAGTATTTAGGATATAAGGTTGGCCAAGGGTGTCTTAAAGCAGACCCAGAGAAGGTGGCCGCTATATTCGATTTTCCGATGCCGAAGACTCCACGTCAGGTCAGAAGATTTTTAGGTATGGCCGGTTGGTACCGGAGATTCGTTAGAGACTTCTCCACCATCGCAGCTCCACTGTCAGATACCTTAAAAAAGGGTAAGAAATTCATTTTTAACGAAGAAGCGGTAAAAGCCTTTCAGGCTATTAAAGATGCGCTGACGTCAGCCCCTGTTCTAATCAACCCAGATTTCTCTAAGGAATTTGTGATTTTGTGCGATGCCTCAGCGTCGGGTATAGGGTGCGTTCTCTGTCAACGCGACGAAAATGGAGCTGAGCGACCAATATATTACTTTTCTCAGAAGTTGAACGCCGCTCAGAGAAACTATTCTGTGACCGAACGCGAGTGCCTAGCAGCATTCCGAGGTATTCAAAAATTCCGTGCGTACGTAGAGGGTTATCGTTTTAGAGTCATCACAGATCACTCCAGTTTAAAGTGGCTGATGAGTTTGAAAGATCCGACAGGAAGATTGGCTAGGTGGAGCATGAAGCTCCAAGGATTCGACTTTGTTGTTGAACATCGAAAAGGTACACTAAACGTCGTACCAGACGCTTTATCAAGAGTTTATGAAGTGGATTCACTAGTCCAAAAAAAAGAGGCCGTTGGTTCAACACAAATCGAGCCCTCTGAAGTATTTCACGTCAATTTAGAGGACCCCAACTTCCAATCGGAGGAGTATCTTCAGCTCATCAGTCACCTCAAAAACAACCAAGATAGACTTCCGGATTTACAGATTTCTGGTGGTTATATCTATAAGAAAGTAAAACATTCAGTAGGAAACCCTCTAGAGGACGATTTAACTTGGAAGATATGGATACCAACAGCGATGACCGAATCTTTGATTGCTTTAGCCCATAACCCACCAAGAGCGTCACATGGAGGGATTGTAAAGACGCTTTATCGCCTGCGCCAACAATGCTATTGGCCAAATATGTTTGCTCAGGTCAAACGGTTTGTATCTAGTTGCGAAATATGTAAAATGAGCAAGGCTCCGAATATGATTTTGAGAGCGGAGATGGGAAAGAATTTTAGCGTAGAAAGGCCTTTTCAGCACCTCTACGTTGATTTTCTAGGACCATATCCGCGATCAAAAAGTGGGAACTCATATATCATTATAGTATTAGACCAACTAACAAAATTTGTATTGATAAGACCTCTGAGGAAAGCGAGTGCTCTTGTGGCCGTCAAATTTCTTCAGGAAGAAGTCTTTTTAGTTTATGGGGTACCAGAGAGTATTCTCTCGGACAATGGTACGCAATTCGTGGGAAAAGAATTTGCTAAGATGATTGAAACCTATGGAGTTAAACATTACCGCACCGCAATATACTCACCTCAAGCTAACGCGAGTGAGCGGGTTAATAGGTCTATATTAGCGGCCATTAGGTCCTACATAGATCCGCAGCAGAGGAATTGGGATGTTTATTTATCATCAATTAGCAGTGCTTTGAGGACCACCGTACATTCTACTCTCACGATGTCACCCTACGAAGCTCTCTTCGGGCAAAGAATGATCGAGCACGGGGCTGACTACAAGCTGTTGAAGGATTTAGGTGGCCTTAATCACTCAGAAATAGATTGGCTCCCTAAGGTTGCAAAAATGAACATAGTTCATTCGTACTTAAAAACAGCTTTAGAACGAGCTCATGAAAATAATGAAAAGGTATACAATCTGAGAAGTAGGAATGTGTCGTATAGGGTGGGAGAAAACGTTTTCAAAAGAAATATTGTCCTGAGTGACGCAAAAAAACATTTTAGTGCGAAGCTTAGTCCGAAGTTCACAAAAGTGACCGTCTGTAAGGTGATAGGAAGTAATCTTTATGAAGTCGTTGATGACAAAGGATATAAGACGCTGTCACATTCTAAGGACCTTAAAAGCTAATTCCTAATAAATTATTATTTTTTTGCCCGGTAAACTCAGAGGTACATGAGACGTCTTATTAAAGGTTTCGATTCTTATCTCTTTTTTATCTGGGAACCTACTAAAAAAGATATAAGCTTTGTAGGAAACCTTTTAATCTTAAATTAATTGTCGGTAGGCTCTCATCTCTATTCAGCTATTAGAAGAATTGATTCTGTCTCTAAAGGTTCCGATTGTATTCAAAGATACCATGACGGAAAATGTTATATCATTATATTCGGAATCGTCGTATTATTTTAGTCTTTAATTTTAAACTAAAATATTTTAAAAATGATGACATAATTTCCTCAAAATTTCATGATTTTATTAGTTGAAAGTATATTTAAGGGCTATCGAAGCTTAACGCACGCCGAATTGAAAATCAGTGTATGTACACCTTAAAGAATGAAGTCTGAACGAAAAAAGAATTCAGCTCTAATATTTCTTCAGCCCGTGTGTTTAAATTTCGAAATTTGTTTCGTCACCCAACTTCGAAAATGTCTGGTTGGCCTCGTGGTTCGTCAGCCAAGATCGAACTTCCTTTTCTGGGTTTAATCGTCGTGTTGTGCAGCCGTCCTAATATATTTTTCTTGGTAACCACTTTTGTACATAAGCACAAAACACTATATTTTCTGACGATTTAAAGCGATTTACGGACTTTCGCCTATACAAGGTAAAAATTTTTTTTATTCTACGAACTTATCGTTCTGAATATGAAATTAATATATCCAAATTTTTTTTTTGGCTGTTTTAATTGGTCAAGTATAGTGACGAAGTGTCCAACTTAAAGGAGCCTCCGCGGTTCAGTTCCGATAACTTTACGTAACTATTAGCCACATAAAAAGAAAAGGATTTTAAGACTGTACAAGTCCTATGAGCAATCAGTGACTCTCCTCACGGAAAACAAAAGAGCTGAACAGCGAGACTCCTAAAACGATCCAGAAAAGGGGATGATCTGAAAGTTTTATCCTGTTGCTTATGCGTGGATTTGATGTTGGATTTGATTGGTAAGTCAAATTTTTTTTGGTCTAGAACAAGATACTGATCATGCAATCCATAGAAAGAGACCCGAAATAAATAGAAAAGCTTAAAACGCGAGCTTTTAAAGACGAAGAAGAAAAGTGGGCAAGAGGAAGGTTCAAGGGGATATTCGATTAAGAATTCAACGTGCTCAAAGAGCGCCAGAAAAGGGGAACTTCTAGAGAAAAAAGAAATCTCTAAAGAACAGTTAATTTGTAAAAATAACGGCGCTCGTCAAAATCGCAAATTCCGATAATCTCTTTCCATTTTAAGTCGGTGAACAGTCTTTGGAAAAAAAAGAGAGAAATTAATCTGTTAGCTTTTAGTCGAACTACTTACTCTTCTTATCTTTTTCGATCAGTCCGCACACGGGTCTCACCGGTATAAACAAAAATTGAAAGAAATATTTATATTAAGCTAAACAAAAAACAAAGTTTCTAATCTTTTAAAAGCATTAAAAAGTTAAAGTGGTAAAGATAAAAATAAGTTAAAAAAAGAGACATATTGAACTAAGAGTAAAAATCAAAATATATTAAAAAGGAAATAATTTAAAAAGAAGATTTAAGTAAACATCGAGATATACATAAGTAGTGGTGATTTGTCTAAGCATAAAAAAAAAAGGAAAATATGATATAAGAAAAGAACAAAAAGAAATTTAGAATAAAGAAAGAGAAAATAGCAAGTGCGGTTAGACTGAGGGCCTTATGCCTTCTTTCTTTAATAATCCTATTTTTCCAATTTAATTTTGTTAAATAAATTTTTTTTTGTTAAATCGCGAAATATTTAACCTTCATTACTCATTAAGAGAAAATTATAATCGTGTGTTATAAAAAAAATTCAGTGCATATCTAGTGTTCAATACATGTTTGCTTTTATATATGTATCTAGCTTCAAGAAGACGTCACCGAACCGAGTAGCTGTGCACACTTCATCGGAGAGGCGGTAAGTCCTTACTATTCCGTATCATTACATCATAACTTGAATTGAACATTTAATGCACTAACATACGCATATTGCGAAATATAATTTTTTTAACAAATCTCTGGATCTTTAGTGCCAAAAAGAGACAGAGGTACAAACATCCATTGAAAGTTTATTTATATAAATTATTTATTTAAATTACTATCTTTTTTTTTATGACCAATTTTGGGATTTATCTGTTTATATTATTTTTTTTTACAATTATATTTAAATAAACGTGGTTTTTACTAATGACCAGAAGGGTTTTCGATAACTTAGGGGTAGACTATAAAAAGGGAGAAAAGGAGTTTTGTTATAGGTTGCCTACTATTGTATTTAGTTTAGAATAAGAAGTATTGGATATTGTGAAATCTTTTTAGTATGAATAAAGGATACCGTAAGATATCCATACAAAAAAAAATGAAAATAAGTCATTATTATTTTTATATTATTTTGTTTTGGTAGAGTGAAGTTTGGGTACAGACGATTGTATCATTGTTGATTTTATACGGGAAGAAAAATGTGTCGATTCTAAAGGAAGTAATTGGGATGTGAACTTAGGATGAGGGAAGGATACTAGTAAGGAACAGCAAAGGGGAAGTTAATTTTTTTATTCCTCTTGTACAATAAGGGATCTCGACAGGAATAGAGTAAGCGTTGAGGTCATGGAGTGTTTTAAGGAGAGGTTTTCTCTCATGAAACTCTTAGGGGAGGGTTAATTACTCAGGGAGCTCGAACACCTAAGCTTCCCAACAAAAAGAATCAGAAACCTAAAAGCCAACCAAAAGTTCGGGTCTTACTATCCAAAAAAATGAAAAAAATAATATGTATTTAAGTCAATTAACATCTCCGACTGTAATAGGCCTGAAGATAAGATGTAACGAAGTCCATTTTCAGTGGTATCCAAGAACTCACCCCCACCGACGAGCTTATAGTGCGGAGATCAACAGGCCTAAGGATACAAGGAAACTGGACGACCTTTTTGCCTTCTGCTTGGAGGAGTGAATGGGTCTGTAACCATTTGTTCTGAGGGTAGACTGGAGCAATAAGGGGCAATGCGGGTAGAAAGAGAGAGTTGTTAGGGAATTTATATAAGAACTAAGATCAGATAGTTCTTTCTTTTTAGTTTTAATCCATGGTTGGTTTATCAAGTCGGGTTTGGATGAACCAATCTTTCTTCCCAGCCTCTCTTATTTCTCTTGTATAAGAAGATATTTCACGTGGAGAAAGATACAAAGGTTTCAAGATTAGCTGAATGATTTTAAGCCAAATTTTTTGAGATTAACTAGAGGCAATCAGGGCTACACGAATTTTTCAGAGTTCTCACTAGAATATCTCTTAAGGTTACAGATGCTGTGTGATATACTACCTTCACATACACGCACCAAAAATATTAAAAATATTAACGTTACAAAACATCTGAAAAATAACTTTTTTTTTTTTTTTTTTTTTTTTTTTATAATCTACCCGCGCTCAAGGGATTATGATTACCCTTTAAATGTTTCAACACAGCGCGGGCGTGAAATTTAAAATGAAACCATCTTTTGTTAGCTTAACTTTAAAACAAAAGAAAACTAGACCATTTATATCAATAAAATGGGTATCTATAGGAATGATACTAGATGTTAAAATAAGATGAAAAAGTCGCTTTAAAAAAAAAAAATGGGATGAACTACGAAATATACATCAGCTTCTGTGTACATTGTTATATTCCAAATCAAATTTATTACAAAGGTAAATGCTTAAATCAGTATTAACGTCTAGTTTTGTAACCTAGCGGTTGTATCATAGCAGAATGAATTCTCAGTAAAATACTAGAAATAGTTAGATCCACAGAGTTTTACATATAGAAATTGATGAAAAAGAATTAATAAACCAACTAAAATAAAAGCAATTCCAACTCATTTAATTAGATACCGAATTTTTGACACCCCTTGAAACACCCTGGACATAAAAATATTATTTTAATTGGATTGAACATTGGTTGTCTTTCCATAAATCAAATTAGTATAAACTAATTCAATCATTATAAATTAATAACGTTTACTCGAAGCGGATGAGATATTTAAATATTTTCATTCAATAAAGTAGCCATTTGACCAACAATGTCTTTTTGGGAAACATTTCACAGCAAATATTTTATTAATTGCTTCTTTTTTCGACTAAATCAAAAATAACAAATGCTTATCGCCGCATTTTATATTGGTTTGCCATTAATAATGTATAATCACAGTAATTAAATTAAAAGCGACACCAAAGAGTAATGGCAATTATTAATTTGACATTATATTTGTCTATCCAGCTTCGAGTTGGAATTATTTTAATTATCCTTATAAATTGTTGCTTTAATTCAACCGAATAACTTTTAAACCTACATAATATATCACGCACTTCTGTTAGCAAAAAAAAACTATAAATATATATGTATGTATATATCTATACGAGTATTTTATGTGAACAAATATTTCATTGATAGCTAACACAAAATGTTAAAATTAACTATTACTGAGAACAAATTAAGATATACTATTTTATTTAATGTAAATGTCATAAATCTATTGCTAAGTGTTACAGGAATTCCATGAAGCCAAAAAATTGGTTTAGGAATGAAAGTGAAATAGTTTCACAGAACAAGAACACATCCAAAAACTACATGAATAGCAATCGTGGTCATGGAAACTGTTATCCGTTCATGAAATAAATATATCTAGCCGACCCAGCTCTCGAAATTCGAGTGTCAATTTATTTATTTAATTCATTATCATTCAATTAAAGACAGAGAATTCATGATTTTTTTAAATTGTTGAATGCAATGAGAAGTACCTACTAAGCACTCAATCCTGGAGTCCAAAGGAAAACAGTTAATGGTGAACAAACTTTCAAACCTATACACATTTCATTTCATTGTTCTTCAGCTGTTGTTATGGCCATAATATTGGAAACGAACCCACATTGCCGGAGTGACGTCAACCTGTGAATTTTGTATTACATACAAGTGATTTTTTTTTTAAACTTCCCTCTCATAATTTTTTCATAACGCGCCTTAAGAAATATATAGCTAACTTCAAAAACATAAATTCAATTCACTTTTGTAAAACTTTTTTTGTTGCACATCAATCGGCCAGCTTTTTATTGTCAACAAAAAATTACATAAATGGAAGTGTTCCAAAAATCAGGTAGGTTTGAGCCCATGGATCGCTTTCAGCCTTGCAGATTTAAATTTGTATTGTAAGTCATGTTCGTCCGAATTTTTGACGACGCGACGTCTCACGTCTGCATTTTCTATCTTTCCCTGGCAAATACATTTCGAGTATTTTGTATTCTCTTTTTTCGCAAATATTTAAAATTCAAATGCAGACATATGTAACTAAGTTTTGGAAATAACTGACTTATACAAATACGCAGAGCTTACACTTTTGCATGAATACCCCTATTATTGTAAAGCCATAACTGCAATGAACTTGAAAAGTGAAATTGTTAAAAAAAATCTGGTCTCCTTTTCCAACTCAATTTGAAATTTTATCTCCCATCTCAAAAAACCAAAAAGTAAATGTTTCACTTTTTGAAAACACTAAGGCTAGGCGCGCACATTCAATTTTTAGTTTCGCAACTGCAACTAAACGATTGCCTAAAATGAGTTCGCTAATTTGTGTAACATATAGTTATATGCACCTGCGCGGACATTCAACCAAATAGTTCATCTGTTTTCTATAAGCAAAGCAACCAAACAGTTGTGCAACTAAAAATTGAATGTGCGCGCCTAGCCTAATACATTGAATAAATTGCTTCAGAAAATGACCGATAGAAAACTCGCCAAACTGAAAGCAACAGATGTCGCTAGTGTATGTGTGTTTGTACTTTTTGCAAAAATTGCCAATTGTAGTTAACGCTTGATGGTTTAAATGGTTCTACCTTTTTACTTTTTCACTTTTTAAAAACACTATTACATTGAATACATTTTTTCAGAAAATCACCGATAGATGTCTGAACTGAAATTGTATGGTGTAAATTATACGCTCTTTTCAGCAACAGATGTGGCTAGTGCATGTGCGTATTCTTTTTCACTTTTTTCAAAAAGTGCCGATTGTAGTTAACGCTTAATGTTTCAAAATTTTATTATAAGAGGTCAAATACTAAACAAACATATGCCTAATATTTATATTGATAATATTTCTTCATTTAGGGAGGTTCACATTCAACAACAACAACATGTTCATCAACAAGTCGTGTTGGCGGTAATGTGAACACCACTGTGAACCCATCTTAATGTTTCGGGTACTGGCTTGGGTTTTGGGTTTTCGCTGAATGGTTTATTCTGGATTTTACATTTCTAATTATGTGTCAGTCGATTTGACATTTCTAATTGTTTTTGTTTTTGTTTTCCGGGCATTGTTTTGCAGTTTTTATTTATTGTTTTAAACAATTTCTGTGTAGTATATTTAAATAATTTTGGCATTGTGCACATCTATGCAAAAAATGCTTTCGTTTGGTATGTAATTTATGCCCCTTCGGTTTTTGTGGGCCGCGTAAAGTGTACCACACAAAACATGTTTGCCGTTTTATTATATCATAAAACTTTTAGCAGTTGCAAGGGATTCCGTAAATAATCCGCTTCAAGTTATATTTCCAGATAAATATAAATATAACATTTTTGACTCGAACTCGAAATGTAGTAGATTATGGAATTAAAATTTTTCGTAAAATCACTAAAATTGAATTTATTTCAATAAATCAACGAATCCTACGAAAATTGTTACCGGAATTAATATTCTTTTTCATAGGACTCGCTCTGTGAAATGGTGTAATTTTGGGATATCATATAATTGGGGTTGACAACTTTACAAAATCTTTAAATAGTCAAATTTATATTTTTTTTGTCTATGAGGGTATAAGCTTATTTCCTCTTGTGCATATCTTATGCAAATGATGAGCTCCGCTTGATTTAAAAATAAAGTGCCGGATAATAAATGAGCTCTTATGTTTAAGTACCTTAGAATTTTACAATGTTCCATTTAAGAACATGGAGAGAAATGTTTTAATAATTGAAATTTGTATTTATAATATTATTTCAAACTCCAAGGAGATTTCTAAGAAATTTTGATCAAATTCGGTGGAGCCATTAATGAGAAAGTTGAAAATCAAAAACACAGTCTTATGACAGATCCCTTAGTAACGTTTTTTTTTTAAATCTGTTTGACCAAAATGAAGACATTCTTTGCCATACTACACATTCTTACTTCCGCAAATTATGCATTCGTATAAATCAACTCGAGATTGACTTAACATTACGATAATTAGTCCAGTCAAATTAAATTAATTAATTCGAAATATCTACAAAAAATACTGCGTCGAATTTTTGTTTTGTTTCTTAAAGAGTATACCTATTGGAGAGTGTAAAACCAAAAAGTTCGAACAAAAAACGCCCATGCGTTGTCCGCCATTTTGAAAAAGGCTTTGGAAAGCTTGAACTCGATTTTCTTGGCTCCTATCATATATAGAGCTGTATTTTTTTTTTTTTTAGGTTTGTACGTTAAAATATCTTCTTTAATTTTTGTTGAGAAAAAAATTTAAAACCTCTTTCCAAAAAAAAGTTATCGACGAAAAACTGTCGAGATTTTGAAGTAAAATTGGTTTTTAAGGTTTATCTCGCCTCTGTTTATCTCGTTCATCTGATCAAAAAAATACTTAAATTGTTTTTTATAGATCACTTTATTTCCTACATTTTGGTATATTTAAATTTTATGTGCGACAAAAACTGTAAGAAATATAACCTGTCAAAATGGCCAATATCCTGCGAAAATTAAAAAAAAAAAAAGAAATTTACTCACGTTTGAAAATTTTCAAATTTGATTATGTTCATTATGAAATTTAAAGAAACAGTTCAAACTCTTTTCCACAACACCACCGAGGTAGAGTTACGGCGCATTTTTTTTAATATGAGGTCTCCAGGAGGTATAATCCAGATCCAACGATGTTGATAGCAACGTTTTGGGAGCCGCCGGAGAAAAAGTTTTTATTGCGTTGTTCAATGGGAAGGAAAATGGGTCACTGGATTCTTTGCGATATAGCGACTTTGTTAAAACGTCAAAAAAACTAAGTTTAATCTATCTTCATTACCTCCTAGTGCAACAGCTGCTCGGCAACACACATTCCGTACTTACCATCAAGTACAGACTTAGATCGATGTTCACCATGATCCACTAAAATGGGGTTGGAAAAGAACTCCGAGAGGATTAGAGCCAGGTACAACCACTCAGGATCCAGCTCCAAAAAGTACATATATTGCAAACTATACCCTGCAAATGCAAGGGCCAGTGTGGCCAAGCTTTTGACTATCGGAAACTGGTCTGAATTGTTCCTTATTATGTTTCTACTGCAGTGGAAAAACATGCGAGAATATTCCTACCTTGCAAAATTTACTGAAAGATGAAGACGCATGTAAAGACTTTTCCTCACCTGAAAACATTGAAGAAACTACCATTGACGATCCCAGCACAAACAATAAAGTTAATATGATCATTGATGTCCGCATCCGCATGCCTAGCCCCAAAAAAAAAAGAGATAAGAACGACATGAAAAAACTATGCCACATTGAGCTGGGGACACCACATTAAAAAAAACGCGCCGTAACTCTACCTCGGTGGTGTTGTGGAAAAGAGTTGGAACTGTTTCTTTAAATTTCATAATGAACATAATCAAATTTGAAAATTTTCAAACGTGAGTTAATTTCTTTTTTTTAATTTTCGCAGGATATTGGCCATTTTGACAGGTTATATTTCTTACAGTTTTTGTCGCACATAAAATTTAAATATACCAAAATGTAGGAAATAAAGTGATCTATAAAAACCAACTTAAGTATTTTTTCGATCAGATGAACATGAGGCGAGATAAACGTTAAAAACCATTTTTCACTTCAAAATCTCGACAGTTTTTCGTCGATAACTTTTTTTTGGAAAGAGGTTTCAAATTTTTTTCTCAACAAAAGTTAAAGAAGATGTTTTAACGTACAAACCTAAAAAAAATAAAAAAGCTCTATATATGATAGGAGCCGAGAAAATCGAGTTCACGCTTTTCAAAGCCTTTTTCAAAATGGCGGACAACGCATGGGCGCTTTTTGTTCGAACTTTTTGGTTTTACACTCTCCAATAGGTACTCTTTAAGAAACAAAAAAAAAAATTCGACGCAGTATTTTTTGTAGATATAAAATACTAATTTGATTGGACTAAATAGGGAAGACGAAAAAATTGGGGTCTCGCAATGCTGCCTTTCAGTTTGACTACAGCCTAAACGGCTCGGCTGATTTTCCTTAAACTTAGTAAATAATATTTTTAAACTGTTCCACACACAATTTTATATACGAATATACCTACCTACGATATGATTTTTTTTTTTCGAAAATATATAAAATATTTTTTTGTTTTTCGAAAACTATGAGTATTTCACAGATAAAAAAAAATGACAAAATTATATTTAGTTAAAGCAAAAAAAAAAAAAAGAAAAAAAAAATGGTTATTAATGGTACATCCATTTAAAATCTTCTTTTTTTGTTTTTGATTAACTCAAAAACGGTATGACCGATTTTAATAACTTGCTTATGATAGAGCTCCCCAAAAGTTTGGATAGTATTGTGCTTTTAAGTTTTCACAAAATTTATTTTAGGTTTTGTTTTTTTTCAAAACTTATTACATATTTCGAAAGCCCCGTGATTGACAATTAAAAGTTATTCTATTCAGTCTACAGGAACAAAATATTCTATTTATCTAGAAAATACAAATTAAAAAGAAAAGGTTTTCTAAAATCGTATTTTGCTCGAAAACAGCACATAGAACTTTGATAAAATTCTATTCCTTTGATACATTTTTAAGATCTTTATTTCAATAAAGAAAATTTTAATTTTATATATTACTAAGTACCAAGAAGCATTTTTCGAATTTTGAATATCTCATTATCGGCATTACAGATTTTATTGATTTTATTGAAAAACATCCGAAAAGAGCACAAAACTCTGTATTAGAAAGTTCAGAACTCCGGTAGTGTCCAACTTGTATTTATATTTATTTAATCTAGTATTTCGTATTATTATAAACTAACACGGTATTTCATAAAGGGACAGACAGTGGGATTAAATCCCTAGCCTTGATTGAACGCTGAAGCAAAACAAGAAATAGAATTGAATTCCAAGTCTCAGTTCAAATCGCAGCTGAACTGAAAGTGACTTCGTTAAAGATTTTAGTTGAAATAATAGGTACTATGTTAAAGCTGTTTTAGTATGAAACTTGGCTAAAACAACGATTTTGCAAATTTTATTCGAATATAGCATCATACTTTCTCTACCCTTTTATTAAAGTTAAAATCATCGAATACCTATTTTAATTTTTTAGGCTGGTATTCACCGAGCGCTCATAACTTAAGAAGCTCATAAACCTATTTACCAAGCAATATTAGTGAAGATCTACGAGCCCTCTCTTCGAAAGTTTTTTCGCTTGTGCGTGTGCCACGCACGCATTTGACTCGAATCCATGTGAGCAATGCCAATTAGAAGAGTATCCACTTGCTGTCAAGAGCAAGACCAACATTCCACAACATTTCACAGTTTGGGTATGCCTGAACAAGAGAGAGTGGCTCTCATTTTCGAACTTCGAAAAACACTTGTGAGTGGTTGGTGAGGTGAATACCCCAAAGAAATTTCAAGTAAAGAGCCTCGTAAAGTTACGAGCCGTTTAAGAGCGCTCGGTGAATACCAGCCTTAGTATCGTGCTAACTTCATATGATTGTTTGACATTTGAAAACATCAAGTTAGTTTTTTTTGCGTGAACTGTCATTACGTTAGGTGTGTTCAGAAGAAATTTATTAAAAAAATAGCCTTAACACGATACTAGTTGGAAAAGTTTAAAATAAGAAAGAGTTAGTAATCTTCTAAAAAGTTAGCAAACTGTTAAGTAGTATCATATGATTTCCTTAACACTAAGCGGTTTAAAATATTGCTCCACTGTGCTTAAGTATCATTTCGAGGAAATTAACGAAAAAACTTTTTGGTCTGTTTTTGAATGATTGTTCTTTTTGAACACGTTAAAGCATATTCATTTATAAGCTTTGATTATTTGCAATAGAATATGGCAAAGTTTCTACACAGCTCATATAGTTCCGCTGAAGTTTTCATTTTTATTAAGAGTAAGTCGTCATTCTCAGAGACAGCTGGGACCCACATCAAGTATTTTTTAGAAAACTAATTATGGCAACCAATAAATCAGGGATATTTGCATTCAAAGTCAAAAAAGATCGACGCTCTTTTGACTTTATTCGTAAGCAACGAGAGAATCATCGTATCCCAAATAAGAGTTTAAATTAAATTGTTTGATTAAATTATATGAGACTATACAGTTAAACATAAAAACCCTTTTGACTTTTCAAAAAGCGAATGCACACAAAGTGTACCAGAATATGAATAGTGAGGACTCTGTAGTCCAGTAAACATTATTTATGAAACTGTCAAAACTACATATATCTACATATGGATAATGTTATTTTTGAAATTTGTAATATTCTATGAGTCTGCTTTCACTCAGGAATGCATTGCGGAGAAGTGTAAACACCCTGAACAAGTAATGGTGTGGTTTGTTATCTTACTCAAGGGATGCCCCTATATCGTCAAAGGAACCAAAATACAGGATGAGCACAAGCGAGTACTGAGCAGTTGTTTTATGCCATAGATCCTTTTTCCTTTTGGTAAGCTTACATCGTACTACAGACCCCATAGCGTTAGTGAATTCCTGGTAGAAAAGATATAATCTTTGTTTTTGGCAGATTATGTATCTGATATGAACCCAATAGAAAACCTTTGGGAACTTTCTAAGCGTGAGGTAGGCAAGGAAGTTAAAACTCCCAAGTGGCAACTACTAAATACTCTCATAAAAGGGTAGAATTGCACCATGACAAAATCTGCATTTTAAATATGCCACGAAGTTGTTAAGTTGTACATTTTTATGAGTGATTTTATATTTTTAAAATAAAATTCTTGTAAATAAAAAAATTTACAGCATCAAAGCCAAATTATTTACCGGTTAGGTATAGGAATTTATACTGTTTCCAATACATTGTAAAAATTTTGGTTTCAAAAAGTTTGGTTTCATTCCTATACGAAATGCAATAGAAAATATTTTAATTACAAATTCCAAATAACTTATAACACAACTTGGTAGCATGTATTTGCTCTTATGCTCAAGGGGCTTAAAATTTTAAAAATTGTCTTAATGGATGATATTACCTACAGAACTAGGTTGCACGAACTTGATGAACAAAACTGTAAAAGAAAAACTGTTCATAAGCATAAAATTCACTTTTTAAAGGACTAAAACAACTCCTTTAGTAAGTTGGAGCTAAAACTAGGATTCCATATGATACAAGCAAATATTAGTTTATACTTCGTCTTTATTTAGCAAATTTTTAAAAAAAATTTTAAGAAAAAATTTTGGTTCACCACCTTAAATTTTTTATTACTGTACGTATAAACATTAAATTTCTTAAACAAAATTGCGAGCCGTTTTTGAGATATCGAATTTGATTTTTCAATTTTCTTTTTAAATTTTGAAATGCAATGTTTTCCAAACTTCTTAGAAGCTTCTCTATAAAAGAAAATCCACTAAAATCCGTTATGCCGATAATGAGAAAAATGGTTCTATGGTAGGTACCGTCAGTAATATCTGAATTTTATTTTTTTTTAATTAAATTATAGATCGTAAGAACTACATAATTGAAAGAAAACAAAAATTGTATCAAAATTCTAGGTGCCGTTCTTGAGAAAAATACGTTTTACAAAAACCATTTTATAACATTTGTATGGTAAGTACCGTTATTTTAGGCAGAGTATATTTTTTTTTTTTTTCATATCTTGTAGATTGTATTAAGAAACTATTATTTGTCAAGTTTGAAAAAAATCGAGCGAGGCGTTTTTGAAGTATTGAGTTTAAAAAAAATGATTTTAAATCCAAAAAATTTGAAAACAAACTTTTGGGACCTTTAGCTTAAAAAAATGATCAAAATCAGTTGTACCGTTTTTGAGAAAATCAAAAACAAAAGAAATTCCATGGGGTACCAATAATAACCATTTTCCAGAATTTTTTTTAACCATTTGCCAGCTTTATCTAAATGAATTTTTTTTTGAGTTTAAAAATAAAAATCTGTGGAACAGTTTTTGAGAAAAGAAATATTTATAAGCTTTCGAAAAAAATCGTATGGCAGGTACCGTTAATTTAAAAAACAAGAAAAAAACGTGTTGGAGAAAAATTTATAAACGATTTGAAGCACAAATCTTCTGATTACATATATGTATTTGCAAATTAAAACTAATTTCAAAAAAAAAATCATTAACAATTTTTTTGAAATATCGAATTTGAAAATGTATTTGAAAATTTTATTTTTTGAGTTTTTGTGTACGTAAGGCTCTTCGGTGATTCTCTAGATGATAAATTGAATTGTTTTTTTTTTAACTTCAAAACTAAAGATATCTTCCTTATTTATTTTATCTTATTTATCTCGAAAACGGTCTTAACGATTTTGATTAAAAAAATTAATTGTATAATTTTGAGTATGGACTATATTCCGGTCAAAATCAATATCTCGAAAAAGTGTGAACGATTAGTTTTTAAAATTATTTCCTTAAATCTATATTACTAAATTCTTAAAACTGGCATCCCACATTTTTTTGGTCAAATTTTAACGAAATTTCTTATATAAAAAAAAAATAATAATGAAACGATTTTTAAACTTCACTTCCAAAAATTCATACTTTTCTAGAAATCAGACGGCAATTGCATTTTGCTCTTATAAAATCCATTCTTTTATATTTTTAAACAATTTCTTAACTCTAAAGTAGCTACTTTTACATAAGAGCAAGTACGTGCGATCCAGTCGTGCATTTTATTTATTATTCTTGTTAAGATTCGCCACAACCTATGTTACAACTTAACATTCAATCGGAATAAAGTGAAAAGCTTATGGCTTAATTATTTTCTAAAAATCTAAAGAGAAACACTGGCTTAAGTTAAAAGTGTTTATTTTAGCCTCATACTAAGTTCAAAAAAATATCAAGTCAGACTGCGAAATACAATTTTTTCGACCTCCCTCTCGTGGTAATGCCGAATTTGATCAAGATTTCGAGAGTGAGATTTTTTGTATAAATCCAAAACTTACCCTTTAGCACATTAATTTTACATCCTGTTTTTAATATTTAATTCAACACTTCTACTTCCCCGTAAAAAACAATTCCGAAGCACCTGTTTAGCTCTATCACCACATCCACATTTCTCTAAGTGTAATATTCCTTGAAAATTGTTTTACGTGACTTGGATTTTTAAAACCGAGTTTTGTCTTTCATTGGGAATTAAAAATGGAAAACAAAAAATAGCTTATATGAAGGTTTGGTGGAATTGATTTTGTAATCATATTTTTGATCTAACAACATTAAGTGCGTTTTTTGTTTTAGCACTCAGAGTTTTCCAAAAAATAATTGTTTTTAATAATTTTAGATTTCTTAAAAAAAAAAACCTAAAATTTCCTTGAAATCAAAAAAAAAAAAATATCTTTCAAAAATTAAGGAAAGTCTAGAAACTTTGTAAGAACCCCGAGCTTCAGTTTTTTGGTTTAAAAAAATAAAACTTACAATTCTGCAACCATGAAAATTCAAGTTAAAAATCTCTCTTGATGAAAATTTAAAAAATTCCAAAGACGATTCCAAAGAAATTCGTTTCGTTTCGCTTTGCTTTCGCAATGTACGAGTATTTGTCGTAAAATTCATTTTAGACTCTTTTATTTGCGACAAGTAGAAACGCCTCCTAGGTACTACAGGTGCTGATGAATTTATCCGATGCTTAATACACCATGCCATCGAGCAATGTGTACCAGCTGTTGCTGCTGTTATGGGGAAAGATACGTAAAATGAGAGGCGATAGATACAAGTCAATCTGTTTCATTGAATTACAAAAGGATTTTTGTGTCCTTTAGCTAAATTGGCTGGTTGAAAGGTATGTTCAGCAAGGACGGCATGCGAATGGTTGCTACGTTTGAGAATTCAAAGGCAGGGAATATACCTAATGGTGAAGAATGTTACAGTTGATGTTGTTTTCATTATTTCAGTTTGTTTTTCGTTTTTTTTTCATTCTGATTTTTCTTCGATGTTAAGCTTCGTTAAATCTAAATGGCGCCCAAGGGTTGGTTTGTCGAACAAAACAATAAAAAAATAAACATAAGGTAGCAAAAGCGTTTGCACCGAAATTCCAAGAATCGATGCTACTGGTTGTGGACCTATGAAGGTATATCTAAAGCGATACTAAAAATTCCATTTGTAATGGAGATTTTATTTTTATGCCCTGAGGATGATTTCTGCTAGATCTTTTTTTTTTATGGAATAGCTTCTGTCTGAAACAGATGCTTACAATGAAATTGATATGAGGTATCGAACAAGTCTTTTTTACGTTTGGCTATTTTACGTGCTTATAATCCAAATTTGGACTAAACGAATTGTTGACGTTTTCTTCTCCTTTGATGTTGGGTCAGGTTTAGTGGAGATGTGAAAGAGGATGGTTATTATTAGTGTCCTCTGGTCAACACTAATGTGTACCCTACAGACATTTGTATATGTACAGAGTGGAACTATGTACAGAGTAAGGCTGAAGAAGGAAGTAATTTTTTAAAGTCCTAGTTATTGGGCATTGAATTGAAGCTAGGAGAAGGATTTAGGACGGTTTGGATTTAATGGTATTGAATTTGATAGAAGAGCAACGTGTTTTTGGGGATGCCAGGCCCTCCTAACCTTCCAAAAACAAAGGAAATTTTGACAATCCATGGCAGACATGCTGTTTAAACAGCTGTTGTTAATATTCCTGTATTTCTTATATTACAGACTCTGAAGACAAATCACCATGTAAATTAACAGTGCCCTTGGACAACGCTATATTCTTGCTGAATGTGTCTTGGAGACATTGGAAGCAGACTCCCATTTCCAAAAAAAAAAAAAAATATCTTCACCGATGGGGTCCATTTTTCGCTAAATGAGTACGTCAACAAGCAAATTTGGGAGGATTACAATCCACAAGATGCCAACCAAGTCAACCGAAAAACTTCGCACTCAATCAATTCAAAAATTGATGTGTTTTGAGTACTACTTGAGTTCACTCATAGTAATTGTTTTTTTTTTTACCAGAAATGAAAGAAGATATTTTTTACCAATAAAAAACTCCAAGAAAAATTGAAAGCAAAGATATTATGCGTTGCTGTCAAATAAAGACAATCCAAGGTGAAGTCTTCAGAAAAATTATAGTAAATATTTAACATAAATTGGGTAAAAAAATAGCAAACACATTTTTTTTTTAAATCTGAAGATTTTATTTTAATTGGCGCCCAACATCAAAATATTTTTATTTTATTTTGAAGCTTTAATAAAAACTCATTTTGTAAAAATAATTTTGGCATGACAAAGGGGTGTTTCCATGCTTACGGGTGTGACACTGAGAATAAAAATTGTATACTGAATCTAAACAAATCGTTACTAGGTTATAAGCTCCATTGCAGCTGCACTGTGTTATTTAAGAGAACTGTTGATTTCCAAATAAAGAACTTTGTCTCATTCTCTTACACCTATTTCCCTGATAGCTTATCATCAGTTGATAAATGATAAAAAATTAACCAAAGATTTCGAATTGTAATGAGTGTCCCAGGTTTATGTTACGTATAATACCAAGTAAGATTTTTATCCTTGAAAAAAAAAATATCATCAAGGATATTAAAATTGAAATTATCGTCTCTCGTAGTGGGAATACTTTATCTTGGTTGATTTTGGTTTTTTTTTTTTGGATTATAAAATTAAAAATATTTTTTACTCCAACGGGATTATTTGTACATTTTTTAAAGTGGACTTGATTTCTATCTAAATTGCTTAACTGCTCTGTTGGAAAGATTTCCGTAGAATTATTAATTTTATATCTAGAAAAGCTTAAAATATCTTAAAAACCAGAGAGGTCAAGTTTTGAAATATCGAATTGTTACGAGTGTATGACACAGACGTTAAACTATGAATTCGAACTCAGTCTACATTTCGAATTCGGTCAATATTCAAAACGACTAAGACTAATTCATACCAAATCGTGTTCTGAGCTTAATTGACTGAGAGTTGTTTAAGGTTCTAAAAACGAGAACAAAACTGCAGTTTAAAAGGCATGACGGTTTTTAATGTATGCTTTGTAGAAATCAATCAATAGTTTTCAAAACAGTCTTGGCAGATTTTTAGACTTGATATTTATTGATAAAGAATATGAAGCTTATGTGGACAATATTGAATTTCTAGTTGTACAAAACTCAATGCATCATATATGTCTTGTCATCAATTGTCACCACTTCGTTTGATTTTCAATAAATCTTTAAATGTTGGGAAATTTTTGGAGTGCTGGAAAATTTCTTTCATTACTCCAATAAACAAATCTAGATCAAAGCAAAATGTGATAAATTATAGACCGATATGCAAGCTTTCCATGATTCCTAAACTCTTCGAAATGCTTGTCAGTAAAAGACTTAATTTTATGATAAAAAATATAGTTTCTGATTCGGAACACGGGTTTGTTAAGGGTAAGTTCACTGTTAGAAATCTTATATTGTTGTCTAATGATGTTATTAATGGTTTTAGTAATTCATTACAGACAGACATTATTTTCACCGATTTTTCTAAGGCCTATGATAGAGTCAATCATGAAATTCTTATTTTGGAGCTTAATGCTTTAGATTTTCATCCAATTTTTATTCAATTGTTATACTCGTATTCTTAATTGAAGGATCGAACTCAATTTGTAAGAATTGGATCTAAAACGTCAAGAAAGATCGATGTAACTTCTGGGGTTCCCCAAGGAAGTCACTTAGGTCCACTGATGTTCATTCTTTTTATTAATGATATTCCATCTCGCCTAAGATTCTCTACGCATCTTACGTATGCTAATGACTTAAAAATTTTTCCATCTATTGAAACACCAAATGATTGTCTACTTCCTCAAGATGACATTAATGCATTAGCAAAATGGTGTAATGAAAACCAACTGCATCTTAATGTTAAAAAGTGTCAAAGTTTGACATGCCACAGAATATCCAATCCAATAATTGCTGAGTATAAAATTAACAATATCATTTTAGAAAGGTTTTTCGTTAAGAAAGATCTGGGTATTATTTTAGATACACAGTTTTCGTTTTCAAGTCATATTGACTATATTGCTAATGAAGCCAACAGATTACTACGATTTATACGAAGAAATACACAAGATTTCACAGATCCTTTTACCGTCAAAATTTTATATAATTCGCTAGTAAGATCGGTTCTTGAATATTGTTGTATAATTTGGAATACCTTTTATGCGACACATGCTTTAAGAATTCAAAGAGTTCAAAAACGAATTACCAAGTTGCTATTTTTCAAATTAGAATGGAATATTGAAGTTCCAGCATTCTCAATTAGGTGTCTGCTTTTCAATTTTCAATCGCTCGATTCAAGACGCAAATATTTTAGTGTAATGTTTATTAAAGACCTTGTCAGTAACCATGTTAATTGTCCTGAACTTTTAAAGCGTATACATTTTTTTGCTCCTTTGAGAAGTCGTCGTTCAAATTTTCATTTCTGTGAAAATGTGTGTAGGAGAAGTTATTTGCGTAATGAACCATTTGAACGATGTATAAGCGAAACAAATTCTGTAATTGGTGAAATAGACATATTTGATAATATGTCTAGATTAAATTTTAAGAAAACATTGATGATTGTTTTACTTAGGGAACCACTCAATTGATATTATTTTTTACTTTTATTTATGTTTTCATTTTCCATTTATGTTTATTTTATTTATTTATTTATTTATTTATCAGTGTAATCATTAAACAACTATGTATGTTTTTTTAAAATTAACTTATTTATTTTATAGTATCTATTTAAATCAATATTGTAATTAGTCTGTAATGCTAGATACACACGAGGCAACCGTAGGAGCAACGTGTTGCTGTAACGTGTTTTGTTTGTTCACTACACACGAGGCAACTGTTGCCGCAACCACAGTACTGTTGGAGCAACCGATCGAAAATATCAAATTTTTTTGATATTTCTGGCAACGGTTGCCGCAACACAAAATCAATTGGCAACATAGCTACACACGAAGCAACGGTTGCTTCAACATGGCTATGTTGCTGCAACGGTTGCCTCGTATGTAGCTAGCATAAGAGTTTATTCTCTGTTTGATGAAATAAAATAAATGATAATAAATAATAATTCAGCAAAAATGCACTTCTAAGTATTTCTGACTGCTAAACAATCTTTATATAAAATTATAAACTACCTAACTTAAAGATATTTTTGATTTTGAAATTAAACATTGAACATTGTTTTTCAATTCATAGTTTATATTTGTTATATCACCCAAAAGTTACTAAAATCGAATCTTATGATATTATTTCACTCCACTGCATTCATATCAGTGAATCCATTTGGTAATTTTAATGAATATTCACTTGAGAGACAATTTTAATTTAGACACCAGTTTTAAATATATAAATTATGGGGTTCGAAATGCCGCCCAACGTGAGTTCTTAGACAAACATATCTCTTTTAAAGATGTTTTGTTTTCTTTTAATAAAATGGTTGCATGAGAATAAAATAGAAGCAGAAACTATTTGCAACCAGCAAATCTTTTACGATAGAACATGTTCTTTTAATGTCAATAGAGCTTGTCAATCAATCGATTGATTAATTAAAAACATTTTCGGTCAGCCCGCACTCAAATTAACTCATATCATGTTAATTTATTAGAAAATCCTTGTACGACCACAGATTATTTTCATCATCAACAGCAACCTAATTAGCCAAGAAGGTTTCCCCTTCAGAGCATATTTTCAATTATCAAACCATTCCTTTCATCCAATGAATGCCTCAATTTCGTATCCGACTCCAAAAGCCTAAAAAAAACCACAAAATCAATTGATTGGTTTGTTCCATCTCTCCCACATGCCAAAATAAACCAACAGCAATTTTCCATAGCCCATGAGTCTTTACTCTTTAATTTGGTGGCCTGGTTGAATTTCGGGATGATGTACGAAAAACTTCAAGATTCTTTGGGAAACATTTCAATTTCCAGCCCTCTTGGGATTAAATTGCTAAAAGCTCTCCAAAAAATAATTCAACACATCACAGAGCAAAACCAAAATTCATATCCTAACAGAGAGAGAGAGAGGGAGAAAAAATCTACTCAAGGGTAGGTACATACCTTGCCATCACTTTTCCGATACGCATCATGAATTTTCCATGCCAATTCAGGGCCAGCACAAGCTGTCTGCTTTCCAATTTCGAAATACTGAATTATTGGATTTGTATCGACGGGATTCTGTGGACCAGTGGTGCCACTCTTGAATTTCGAGAACATCGTTGCAGCTGGCATACCATCGATTATCTTCGAAAACACTGATGTGAAGCCCGTGGGTCTGGTCTTCTCCTCGACACTGTCGTACCTTTCAAATGTTTTCGTCTTTTGCTCAAGTTCACCGACTGCACCCATAAACAGGTCTGTTTCTTTAGGTTTACCGGCGGCTATTTGTATTGAGTAACGACGTTGCGGATGATGCGACGCAGGCACAGCCCGACTACGATGGGAATACAGTTTGGGGCAATTTTGTTGAACTTGAGCTTTATGGAAAATGTAAATAAATCGTAAATGTAATCTAATTTAGCAATGGTGGCCTCCTTGTTGTCGATGATGCGATGATGACGGTATTAAAAATTTCAGACCAAACTTTAAGATTTACACTTTAATTCGTCACAAGTCCGACCCCTGCTCGTGTTGACCATAAGAAAGTTCCATCAATATCTGAAAGAAAATAATGAATCCGTTTGAAGTTCAGAAAATATACATATATTTTAATTATTAGGTTATGAAAGAAAAAATTCTGATTTTACCGAAATCATCAAGGAATTCTAGGGGCATTATTATTATGTCTAACTGGAAATGGACACCAAAGAGTCCCAAGGGCATATACATTTTATTTAAATTACACCTGTTTTCTGAAAGAGTAATTTAATCTCCTTCTATACACAATTCAATTAATATAAATGCCTGTTTGCCATAAGTCTGACTGCTTCTCCAGGTTCCAGTTTCAGGGTCATTTTAAAATCGCTGTTTTATGTCCTTTCTACCTGTGGAAATTGTGTGTATCATTTTTCATAGGCTCAGCTTTCCTGAACTAGTAACCTACTTATCATCATGAAATAGCAAACAATTCTATTCTCTCCATCCCCCCGCATCTTTTCACTTAAGCATTAATCTCCAGCCAACAATATTAAGCACCCGTTAAATCTCCAAAAATGAAAACGTTATTATTCGTGAATTAAATAAACAGTTAACACAATTCGCTGAGCTGCTGCTCTACCACCAATACAAGGGTTGTTTATTTGTCTGTCTTCTTTGAGATTTATCTAAATTAATATTTTTCGAAGGAAAAAGGGTTCCAGAGTGCGAAACTAAATGAAATAAATGTATAAGCTTAAACGTTTTGAGGATTTTAGGTATTTATTTGAACAAAAAAATTGAAATTAGAGCTGACATCTTGGTTTTCTTTTGCTAGCGTAATTATCCAAAATATCATGAACTGGGTCGAAAAAATGGACATTGAAGTTAGAAGATACTCGTAAGTTTCCAGTTTGGTCATTAAATACAAATGAGAGTAAAGCTACAACCTAGCTTTGTGGGCCAATTAGTGCTGAAATTGTTAGTTTTTATATCATAACTCGCTTGAACCTATGGATCGAATTAATATGTGTCGTCCGGCTTGGATAGAATTGAAAATAGGATAGAATAGGGTTTGCATTGTCTTTTCATTGTGGTATGACGTGTTTTTGTTTGAGCAGTATCATCAGATCATCGGATCACTCACTCAACCGGGCTACCACCAACATACTAGGCAACTTGTTGTTTTGTGCTGAAGTCCCAACTAATCCGATCCAAAGATCATTCAGCCACTATGAAACATAAGCCCCCGTGAAATCCTTCAGTCTAATAACTCGCGGACTAAGGAATCCAACGGTACAGAAGTAACCGAAGTTCGACCTAGAGCCATTTCTTTGCGTTTAGAAAACAGATCAAGTCTTTGATCTGCATTTCTGAAAGTTCGTCAATGTTGTCAAAAAATGCCTTTCTGAATGATTGCACTCTAATTTTGGCACAAATGCTTCCTTTTCCTACTGGTCCCCATAGCTACGACAGTGAGTGCTGCGAGGAACATCTAGCTTTATAGCACGCTCTTCTCTTCATCACTGTCCGCTACAAGTAGCAACGATCGTGGCTATGCCTTGCCTGGCTACCTGCATCTCAGATCAAGTGTTCGGGTTTTATAACGGATGAGTCACATCTTCCTAGATAAAATGCCGTTAGTTTAACTGCACCACTTGTAGTTTGATTCGTTAAGAAAAATCGAGAAAATATTGCCCTTCATAGCTCCAAATGAAATGTTGACTATTTCCGCAAGTGAGTCATGAAGGGCTGATCCTTGCCTGACCAGCTTGTCTGCCCGTTCATTCCCATCAATGCCACTGTAACTTGGAACTCAGATGATCTTCAGGCTAGCGAGTCAATTTTGTCACTCCTGGGCTGATTTGGATATTTTTTGTTATTATCATCATCCCAGTCTTTTCTGGATGGGGACTCAACCTTAAAATCTTTACTGATGCTCAATTAAGCGATGCAGTAGACATTGGTTAGAGACTATTTTAGAGCCCTTGTGGGGCTAATGCTTGTAGATATTTGTACTTTATTGAGTTTATCTATTAAATATGATTTGGTAAGCGCAGGTAATCGAACGTGAGGATCGATCGTACCACGCACCTGTGCCAGCCAACTCCTCAATGTCGTATACAAAACCCTGTCATATGTTTTATCAGTGTGATTTTAGGCACGGCAACTCAACCATCGACCAAATGTTCACACTTCGACAGATTTTGGAAGAAATCCAAGAGTTTCAAATCGAAACACACCACCTCTTTGTCGATTTTAAAGTCGCATATGATAGCACAAACAAAGACGAATTATACAGAGCCACGTTGTATCTCGGCATATCGATGTAGAAATCTAGCTGCTCCGTTAATGTCGGTAAGAACACCACCGAATTCTTTGATGTCGAGTTAGGTTTGAGACAAGGCAACGCGTTATCATGCACCATCTTTAACATTTTTCTTGAAGCTATTGTTCGCAGCTCGCAAGTCAAAAACAGAGGTAACATTTTTCAAAAGTCCGTTTAACTACTTGCTTATACAGATGATATTGACATCATTAGGAGAACGAAGCGAGCTTTTACTCAGCCGTTTGCAAGTACTGTCGGTGAGGCGACGAAAATGGGTTTGGCTTTTAATGAAGACAAGACGAAGTATATGCCATCATCGATAGAAGAATCTCAACATTGTCCGCTCCAACTTCAAAGTCGCAAAATAACATCGGTGCAGAAATCAAACGAAGAATCAATCTTGCCAATCGGTGTTTCTTCGAGCTAAGAAGGCATTTGAGTAGTAACGCCGTCTCTCAAAGAACCAAGGAGACTTAGATCCTAAAATCATCTTGCTCCTGATGTATGAGGCAGACTGATAGACTCTGTCAAAAGTGGATGAGAATCTGCTTGGGTGCTTTTCGGTCAACAACGAGCTTTACGGGGCTTAAAGCGAATTCCAAAAAGCTGAAAATACCGTGGCTGAGATGGCTGGGAAACTTGAAGCATGTGAACACCGACGACCTAGCCCGGCGAGTCTTCAATTCTAGCCTTGATGGTCAGCGCGGTATAGGAAGATCCCAACCAACTTGGTGTGAGTAAATGAAGGCACTTAACTAGCGACGGATCTGGCTTGAGGGGCCTTTTGAATGACGCCGTAGTCCATCCTGAACTAATGAAGTAATGTAAGTCCCTAGAGAAAACGAATACCGCCGATAATATACTGACACTCCGGCACGGCTTCTAAAACTGACTATGGCTAAAAACACTGCAATTAAAGGCGTATTCTCCAACTTCCAACTATTGATCTTTCGATTTATTAATCATCGTTACTAGGTGAAACGAATACTAGACACATTGGGCTAACTCTTTGCTCTTCGAAAATATTGACCAAAATGATTTCGAAATTTTGAAAATTCTGCAACAAAGCCTTTGATCGTAGTTATTTGCCAGAAGGCATTGATATCATTGGCCTTAATGGGGGTCTCAATTGTAGTAATTTGATGCCTTTCCTTTCGCAAAACTTAATCCTGTTTGTATGAAAAAATTGGAAGCATTGCAATTTTTACAAGCAGTGCTGATTGTTCAAAGGTCGACTGATATATATGAAATCGAATGAAAAACATTTTTTCGAACTTTCATGTTTCGTCAAGGTCTCAAATTATTTTGTGTGTAAGCTAAAAATGAGCGAGTCAAACTTGACTGCGTCCGTTTCGGAGTCATAATGGATTGCGATTTAGAAATTTTTTTTCGATTTCCCTCATCTTTGTCAGTCTCAGTGACTCGATGATAGTCTAGACATGTGGCAGCATTTTTCCAAAGACACAAACCACTATTTAATTAAATTTTTAAAATACACTTTACTAGCGAATGTTCCGGTTTTGAACTCAATAAAGATATGCGTGCTTGTCAAAAAAAAAACGATTTTTTTTTTTGTTATACAGAAACTTTAAATTTGGCCAGGGATCTTCACAATGAAATTAATTTTGTATGTGTAAAAGAAATCAACATTACTGTTTTAAGAAGACAATTAGGCAGAAGAATTAATAAACTTAAATATCAAATTTTTGTTTTTATTATGAAAACATGTGAAAATTGGATCTGTCAATTTTTAACAAAAATATTCTCCGAATTTTTAATTTTTGCAGTGAATTTTCCTTTAATTATTTTTATACAAATTTTTTCCTTACAGGAAATAACACAAGAAAAATAAAAAGCCACATTGGTCAAGCCGTTCTCAAGTTATTCGGATAAGTACTAACAGAAAAATAATCGGTTAAAAACATCGTCGGACTCGTGTTAAATCAAATAAGTGAAATTGCAAATATACAACCTGCAAGCTTACCCGGTTAAAATTGCACTAATCAACATTGGTTTATTAATAAAATAAATCTGATAGATTATTTTAATCAGATTTTGATGCAATTTTAATATTCATCACTCGGTTAAAAAAGGAAACAATTTTAGCCCATTTACTTAGTAAGATTCAATAAATCTTGTTAATTCTTTAAATCTTCACACTCATTTAATTTAAAAAAATAACTATAAATTGAATTTACCCAAGAAGATTGTTTTGTATCAAATAAGAAATGTGTTAGTTATTATTTGTGTAGTTTCGTTTAAGAAAACAATGCCTTGTTACTCGTTTTTCGATCAAACTTACATTCTTAGTTGTTTTTTTTTTAAGTCCATTTAATCGAGTTGACTACGTTACTTTTAGCAACATTAACTACGTGGTTCTTACCCGAGAAATCGCTGTTAACCCACCAAAAAATGTTCTCGGTTAAGGACTACGAGGGCAGTTTGAAAAGTTCTCGGCCTGACCAATAAAACGCAATACATTTCCAAACTTTTTTTTTAATCTTTTTCTACATATTCTCCTCTAATATCAATGCACTTATTCCATCTGTGTTCCAGTGCTTTTAAAGGCCGATTCCTCCAACTCTTCTAAAAACCGCTCCGTCTCAGCAATCACCTCCTCGTTGGTGAAGAATTTGCGTCCAGCCAAATGTTTTTTTTTAAGTTAGGAAAGAGGTAACAGTCTGATGGTGCCAAATCAGGTGAATAAGGGGGGTGGTTCAGTACACCAAATCGAAGTTCATGGAGCCATGACAACAACCGACTTGTGTGCTGGAGCATTATCCTGATGAAAAAGGATCTTCTTTTTGGCTAATCCTGGTCTTTTTTTGGCAACTTTTTTAGCAAATTTGTCCAACAAGTTTGCATAGTATTGACCAGTGATAATTGGGCCCTTGGGAAGGTAATCAATAAAAATAATACCCTTGTAATCCCAAAAGACTGACGCCATAACTTTCCCAGCTGAAGCACACGACTTGGCTTTCTTCGGTGGAGGAGAACCGCTATGCTTTCATTGTTTTGATTGTTCTTTTGTCTTAGGAATATAGTGATGAATCCATGTTTCGTCGGTGGTAATGAATCTTCTCAAGAAATCGCTAGTATTCCTCCGAAATAACGCTAGATTCTCTCTGGAGATTTCAACTCGATTGAATTTTTGTTCTTCGCTTAGCAAACGAGGCACCCACCTTGCGGACAATTTTTTCAACCCCAATTCTTCGGTCAAAATGTGGTAAACCCCCTCAGAAGAGATCCCCATGGTGTTGCTTATTCCTGGTACTTTTAACCTTCGGTCGTCTAAAACCATTTTATGAACTTTATCGACGTTTTCTGAAGAGGTGGATGTTATTGGCCTTCCGCTTCTGCTATCATCTTCGACGCTCTGTCTGCCATGTTTAAATAAGGCTGCCCACTTTTTGACCGTGTAATACGAAGGTGCAGATTCCCCCAATATCTCATCGAAGTCATCTTTAATTTGGTGTTATATTCTTTTTGACCAAATATTTAATGACGGCTCTAATTTCATTTTTTTCCATTTTCGTTGTTACCAATAGGTTCGTTCAAACAAAAAATTGCACTGACATAAGTACGCGACCAATTTTAATGAAACTTTACATACAATTATTATATATATATAAGGCTATTTGAGGAATTAAAATTTATTTATTAACAGAACGCCTTCTATGTTAGGCCGAGAACTTTTCAAACAGCCTCCGTATTCACATGAAAGCCATCAACGACCAACGAATAAAAAACAAATGGGATTTAAAATCCAGTTTAATTTAATGTTAGTATATTATATTGTTCTATTGTAATTGCTAAAATGAGAGAAATTTGAGAAAATAAATTGGTCGTCGCGAATTGCAATATGATTTCTACGAACTGTCAAACACTATTCGCGTTCCACACACTGATGCAACCAATGAATTGTGTGCGCACGGCTAACCTCAAAATCAAAAAGGAACTAAGATAGTTGTCTAAGTAAACGCCATTCGTGACGAATAAAAAAAATGCATCTGAACGAAATGTCAAAATGGGAGAATGTTCGTTCATTTCTCGGATTGATTTTTCGATAACTTTTTGCACAAAGCATATGAACGGTTTCAAAACAAGAACTCTATTTTGAACTGCTGATACATTTCATCATAAGTGGTGAATCTGGATCTAAAGTGAAATCTTCGGATCATTTTTAGAATTTGACAAAATGCTATAAGTCCAAAACATCTTTATTCTGACGATTATTACAAAGTGAGCAAATAGAACTTACATTATATCAGTTTTATGTGACTTTAAATTGAGATCCAACATTTTTGTTCGAATTTTAAAGATTAAACCCATAAATGCTTAAAGCTCGTCTCTTAACTTTTTCTTTTCAACAAGTCTAAGATTTAGTTGTCTATAAATATAAAATATTTTCTTGCCTGTTCAAGGAAGAACCGATTTATTTTGTAATCTATTAGAATGATGTAATCATAGAATTATATTTCAGATCTTACATGTCTCAAATTTAAAATTAATAAAATTTCAATAATATATTACAATAAAAGCTGTAATTGGCTACCTAAGGTTTCTAATTTGGAAAAGCTGTGTCCCGTTTTTTTAATAATTAGTTTAGGTAGCCTTTTTGTATTCTGCTTTTTTTGTTAATGAGAGTATTTTGTTGAGATTCTTACTGTGAGCATTTCACATTCTTCCACATTCAGCCATAAGAATATTAAGGGACACATGTGCTGTTAACTTAATATGCAAATTAGCTTAATATATAACATTTCGTAATGTGCACATTAAGGAGCTCAACAAGACACACCTAATATTGATTTTTAAAACGTTTTTACATAACAAACTCTTTACAAAAAAACACTAATGCATAATTATGTTTATTCAATTTACATTTGTGTGCTTAGTGTACTTTCGACATTTAAGGTGATTCGTGCTAAGCAAGATTCGCTGATAGCCACATATTTTTATATTTAGATATTTATAAAGATATAATTTTATCGATTAAAAGTGTAACGTTCAATCAATGGTTCGGTTCAAGTTTCTTGAATAAACTATGGAGGTTTAGTTGACTTTTGTTTGAGAACTTCTTCTTCCAATAGCCCTAATTACCAAGTAATTTCCATAACTCCATATTGATGGTATTCTTAAATGTTGTTCCAAAAATTCCACTTAATTTTATATAATTAAAGGTACTGGCTTATATGCATTGGTGAAACATGAAAGAATAATTTATCACTGTGTTAAAATAATTAACCTTGCATGTGGAATTATAAAAGAAGGGTGTTATTTCCCAAACACTGATAAATCAACCAAGTAATTATATTTGCCTTGTCGTTAAATTATTTTACGTAAAAGTAAAAATTATACAAACTTCAGTATTTAACCAATTAACATGTACACACGATATACACTCGCAGGCACAATTATCCGACCACATGCATTTTTCGTCACCCTAACTCTTAAGTTCAACATGATTTATTTGCTGATTAATTTTTTTGTTTAACAGCACCGTACAGCAAGATTTCGTTTTTCGCGAGAATACCTATGTTAACTGGACTGCAGAGGAATGGAGAGACGTCCTATTCTCAGACGAAAGCAGAATAGTTCTACGATGGATATCAGCGTGTCTACAGGCGAAAAAACGAAAGGTTTGCTCCATGCACGATATCCGAAGTAGTGGGTTACCAAGGAGGATCTATAATGGCTTGGGGAGGCATCAGTTATGAAGCTCGCACGGACCTTGTTGTGTTCCACAGAGGTAGTGTGAACGCTCAGATATACGTGGAAAACTTTTTGCAAGATACTATGATGTCTTTATTGGTGACAACACTAACCCTAACACTTTTCGCAGAACCGCCTATTGAACTTTTCTGAGGCATCTTTCAACAATTTTCGAATAATTTTTCAGACTAATCCCATTCTTTGCTTGGTGGGACGTATTCGAGAGGCCGAATTTTTGATGACTTTTAATATATTATCGGGCTATAGGCAGAATTCTAAAGGCGTGATTTCAGTGGCCAGATCAAGAAGCCGTACGCTACCCGCCGTGAGAATTAACCAAGTCCTCAAATCAGTACTGAAGAATACCCATTGTGATATGCGCTGAATCGCTTGTCCCTCTAGGCAGAACTACATGGGGTATCATTTAAATTAGGCCACAGTAAGTAGCGTATCAATGATCCATAACGATCAATTTTCAAAATAGTACAGACCGATTATTTTGAAAGACCCAAATTCACAAAAACAGTAACTTTCTCGAGACGCACTTGGTTTTGGCGTATTCCACATGAATTGGTATCGTCCCAAATATCACAATTTTGCTAGTTCATAATATATCCAATCTTCCAGAAATAGGTCTCATGGCTTAGGAATATTTTTTTGGGGAATGCGTCGAACGTTTATCGAACAGAACACTGAATTTGAAAACAAAATTTGATGATTTCGAACGTTTTTCAATGCTATTATCTTTCATGGTGAACAACTGAACAATTCACAAGCACTTTGACAGATTTTGCCTATAACCCTACGATTTTCGAAAATCGCTATTGAAAGGAAGTTTTCGTTACGCGTTTCCAACCTGGAAGTTCCTCCACTTCTACCAATGCAGCTTCGGCAACTAATTTTTATTCAAAATGCAACGAAATTTATTGAATACCTGTTCAATGACAGCTTGGAAGAATCTAAGTAGCTTCATTGGGCACAAATACATATATCAGATGATTGGGGAGGAAAACGGAATAAACAAAAAAAAACAATTTTAGTAAATAAGAATTTAATTAAAATTTAACATTTAACATTAGGACGTTTGTGACATTCTTGGTATCATGTCAAATAACCAAATATGGATAGGCATAGACAGGTGCTTTATGGGTGCTGTTTCTCGTCAAATGGTTTATTTTATCCACAACTTCAATCTAAAAAATGTCTCCCCTTCACTTACTTTTTGTAGAAAGCAACGATGAAAGAAGCTTTAATTAACTTCTATTTGTAGAAAATTTACACTTTTAACCCGATTGAAGTTCATTTTGTTGTGTTGTACTTGACGCAGTTAACGAGATTGTCAGAAAAAGAGAAGAAAACAAAAATTCGAATTAAATTCTCGCTCATACCTCTAAAAGTGCTTAACAACCTAAAGGGTTGTTGGTATTCGTCAAGGGTCTTTATAAGTTCATTGTTTATGGTATTATTATTTTGTATGTCAGAAGACGTTTAAAAGCAGGAAATGAGCCTTCATAACCAGGAGTTTAATTAATTTGTATTTTCAAAAAGTAACCTTATCCTATAAAAAATGTTATTACATAAACTTTCATCAACATTATTCTTGTGCTTATAAGGAAATGATACCCTATAAAAGAACTTAAGATCAGGTTCCATGGTGCTGATGATTTTACTTGGAAAATTATTAAGATATATCTTTCGAACTTCGATTCAACTTTGTCATTTGAAAATGTTTCAAGTTATTAAATGCAAATTGAGTAAGTTTTATTTTGTTATAAGTAAATCAGACAAAATTAATAAATCAAGAAAATGGATTTAAAAAAAAAAACAATATTTTAAGAGAAAATATAAGTTTACTTAAGATTACGTTGTTGGTATGTAGAAAATAAAATGCACGACTGGGTCGCACAAACTTGCTCCCATGTAATAGGCTAGGAATTTTAAAAACGAATGTTAGAGAAAACTGTTTATAAGGATCAAATCATTTTTTTAAATTCTTTTAGTAGTAAGAGACAAAAACAGAATGCTATGCAAATATGAATTTATGCAAGAACAAAAATTATAAGTCTTTGTAGTGGTTTCTTAAAAAAAAGCTTTTATATACAAACTTTTTAAAAGATTTTTAAGAAAAAATTTTGGTACGCCAATTTAAAGTTTTTATTATTGTTCGACTAAAAATTAAATTTACAAAAAAAAAATACTGAGCCGTTTCTGAGATATCGAATTTTCAAAAAAAAAATTTTTTTTTTTTTTTTCAAAAATTCAAAAAATATTTATTTTAAAGTTTTGAAATGCAATGTGTTTAAGACTTCTTAGAAGCTTCTCTATAAAAAATTTCATTAAGATCCGTTATGTGGATAATGAGAAATTCAAAATTCGAAAAAATGGTTCTATTGTAGGTACAAGCTGTAATATTTTAATTTCAAAATTTGTTCTTATTAAATTAAAGATCGTAAAAATTAATTGAAAGAAAAAAAATTTTATCAAAATTCTGGGCGCCGTTTTCGAGAAAAATACGATTTTTGAAAAACATTTTTTTAGCATTTGTACCTTTATTTTAAGGTAAAATAAATTTTTTTTCTCACATCTTATAGATTATCGAGAAACTTTTATTTATCAAGTTTAAAAAAAAATCTAACATGGGGTTTTAGAAATTTTTTGGAAAAATCCAAAAAAAAATTTTTGAAAATTTGAGTACACAATTCTATTTATGTTTTTGGGGAGCTTTAGTAAAAAAAAATGACCAAATCGGTTGTACCGTTTTGAGAAAATCAAAAACGAAAAAAATGGTTCCATGGGGGTACCCTCAATAACCATGAATGAAATAGTTTTATTTGCATTTGGAAACCACGGTTCTGTAAGCCTGTCATTTTTAAAAATTAATTCAATACAAGAAGTTGTCTAATAGTGGTTTCCGAACTTTAACAGGTGATGTTGGCTATACTCTGTCTTGTCAATTCAGAGTAATATTTCGCTCCTAGAAGACCAACTTTCATAAGACAATTTAATTGTGTAATGAAATGTAACAACATTAGCTGAAAGTGGGTCTTCTGCTCGAGTAACATTTCGCGCGCTTCGCCCATTTTATCGAATGTATTCAGCGTCGAAGCCCGTTCTTAGATGAACGGGTTCGTCAATAAGCAAATCGAATTTGGGACGATCACAAACGAAATAAATCAAACTGCAACGCATCCAACAAAATTCACTGTTTGGTGTGGGCTTTGCCATGGCAACATCATTGGTCTATACTTCTTTTAGAACGCAGTTGGCTGGGTCATCGCCGTCAACGACGAGTGCTATCTGTCCATGATAACCAATTTATTTAGGCCCTAATTGGATAAAATGCATACTGGCAACATTTGGTTTCAACAGAACGGCAGCGTTATGTGCCACAAGCCCCGTGCCACAAAGGACATTATCACGAGCGATTTCCGAAGATTGTTATCTCACGCTAAGGCGATGTGAATTGACCACCGAAATCGGGATTTCACTCCATTAGACTACTTCTTGCAGAGTTTTCTTAAGTCATAAGTCTATGCGATTAAACTACAAACCACGAGTGCCCTGAAAGTCAACATAATCAATGCCGGCCGTTGGTTCAAATTCAGTCTGATTTATTCATTTCGGGAGCGTGCCACCCAGCAAAGGTAGGGTAGATATTTAGATAATTTTATATTCCATTCATAATAGCATTTATAGATCTTCCAAAAATTATACAACTTTAATGATATCTTACTCACAATTTGTTTTATTTAATTTAAGAGATAACAAACTCTAAAAGTAAAGCTCTTTTTTAATAGTTAGTGATAACACAAAAAGAGTTTGATTTGACTTTTTCTATAAATTGTTAATATTTATATGAAGCTTACTGACGATGCGATGAAAGTATAGCTTCTTAATAAATAAATTAAGTTTTTAAAAATAACATTTTTTTATTTATTACATAAAACACTTGATCAGATTATGTTCACTTCTAAATCTTCCCTTTCTTATCCTTCTCGTCTGTTTTTCGCTTGGCTTTTAAGTGATGAACAAATGAATTGTCATACGGGATTTATAAAAGTGTTTTAAATTAAAAAAAAAAAAATATTATTACTAACGTACTTTTTAATATATTTACTTTTTCAATAACTTTTTCAACACTTCTTCTCAAACCATAAAGATAAAAGATTAATACGCAAGTTAAATCTTTCGCGTATCAACATTTATGTAATTATATAAAGACCGCGGGGTTGAGCGTATTTGAAATGACTATCGGGTTTTTTAAGTCAACGAATATTTTGTCTCTGCTCCTGACAGAGAAGAACTTTAATATTTTCTAACGATACATTAAACATTACTCGAGGCAGTGGCAACATTCAATGACGTGGAAAGTTATTCTGATAATGATAATGAAATTCGTTTTTGGCTCCCTTTGTATCTAACAAAAATGAGAGTTGGAAATATTTTTTAAATATACATGTACATATGTATATGTGGTGGTTTTTGGTTTGTTGTATTTTTGTAGATACAAAATAAATACTAGATTTTGCGGAAGAGTTTTGGATCTTATGATTGAATTTTCTGTGACTTCCACCAAATTATATTTTCTCTTTTGCAAACACCAGAAACACTCAAATTTATCAATTTTCTCCGAATTAAAAAAGAGACCTAAACTTAATTTAAATTGAAAATAATTCTTTTGGCAAATGGATCATTTTTCGTTATTAAATAAAATGCAAAATTGGGTAGCATGTATTTACCCATGAAGTTCAAGTCTCTAAACCAATTTAAAAACAATTATAAAGCTGTTTAAAAAATATCGATTTTGAAACCCAAACTGGATAGGTATGTTCTTTTAGAGAAATCAAATCAAAAACTTTTCTTTTAGAAAATAAATGTCAGCAACAGTTTTAAGTAACTCCAGCTCAATTTTTGTGTGAATAAAATTTGTCAATTGTTCTTTCACAGTCGAAGAGATTTATCGATAACCATTTATTATGGAGCATCTAAAGGTGTTGGAATTATTAAATTTTGTGGACAAATTTGAAATGACCGGTTCGGTACTTCATCAGTCAATATCAGAGATGGCAGGGTAAATTACATCAGGTAATCTACTCAATTTACTACACGGAGTTTATCGGGTAAACTACACGGTTGATTTGTTTCATTTGTTACCTACATTTGATACACGAATTACATTAAAAGAAAAACATTAAATTTTACAAAAAAAAAAAAAAAAAAAAAAATAGATAAATAAAAACAAACAATTTACTAGGATAAATGGTAATTAAAATTGCAATACTTAATAAAAGTCAAATCAGAGAAAAAAGAACAAGGACCAAATAATGAGTTAAAATATGAGATTCGCAATTTAAGTAAAACACGTACAAATTTAATATTCATCTGTTTAAAAATTACTATAGAGAGAACACTCTTTCCTCATCCTTGAGTAGCCATATTTTATTTAATATTTTTTTTCCAATATATTTTAATCTTTTTATTTAAATTGAAAATTCCCACAGCTGCATTAAAGAAAGTCGGACACATTTCTAAAATTATGAGAACTTAAAAGAATTTGCCAATTTTGACAGTTAACTACATTTATTATGTTAATTACATTTAACTTCATTTAATACCTACTTTATGTAGCAGACATAGTAAATGGAGTTCTTCAAAAAAACATGAATTTTTGTCATCTCTGGTCAACATTCATACGTCACAGGATTGCAAGATCAGCCAAGAAATCGAGAGGGGTCTGTGAAAGTGAAAATCAAAATCCGAGGTAGTAAATTCCTCGCAGTGCACAAGACTTGGGCTTACACCCGTACAGGATCCAACTGACGAGTAGTTCAAAGTGCATGACCATAAACAAAGTGGTTTGTTTGCTGACTGGGCTTTGGAGCGTTATTTTGAAAGAGGACCCAAATTTGACTGAAAAATCATCTTAAGCGACGAGGCGCATAGTTGGATGAATGGAAATTGTGGAATATGTGATGTCACCAAGCCAGAGGAGATTCACTAGGTGACAAAACATTCTCAAAAAATAACCCTTTTGTGTTGATATTTGGCTGGGCGCGCCCTCATTGGGCCGTACTTTCCGAAAACGACATGTTGGTGAGGCCGTCACCGTCAATGGCTTGCACTACAGAACGATAATAACCAATTTCTTATGACCCAAATTGAACCATATGAACCTAAACGTTATGAGCTTTCACAAAGACGACACTAGGTAGTGCCACATAGCAGACACCACGATTAACATTCTGCTTGAATTTGAATTTGCGGTAAGCTTATTTGGGCGATTTGTTTGCGCTTGGCAACATTATCATACGAAGAGTCGGTACGAACTCAATAGACGTATGAAGCAACATGCCATTTAATCGTTTTCTATTATATTTGTTATTATATTTTTAGCATTATTGATTGCAAATACCCATTGTAAGTTTGTTGCACCCGCGACATAAAAGATATAAAAGTTTAATTTTTTGGCAGAAATAAACTGCTAGTGTTTTGAAACTTTCTAAAAGTAAGAAGAAAACAAAACTAAAATTAAATCAGTCGTTATTAGGAATATATTGTACGTTGAACGACAGAAAACTTTGATTTAAACTGGTTGCACCCGCGATCGCAATATTAAGACTTATTGACTACTAACATTATAACGTGCTTTACTATATTTCATTAATAAAATATGCTTTGAATAATAATTTCTACTGTTTAAGTTATTTTTTTAATTATATAGTATAATAAAATTTGTTCTTTTTTATATAAAAATATATGGTTAAATGGAAATGAAACATGGAAAAGAGAATGCTTTACAGAAAATTGACAAAAACTTAACAAAAACGCTGAGCTTCATGCAGAAAAAAGACTCTTGATGTGGAGAGATGTATTGAAAAAGAAAATTAAGGCAGATACAAATATTAAAATTCTGACCAGAATCAGCCAAACCGAAAAAATGCAGGCAGCAAAAAAAAAGGCAGGCACTCATTACATCAGTCCCTGTAGACTGATAAAGTCGCACAAGTGAAACGTAATCGCCCAAGGAGTCCCACTAACGTAGTTGAAGAGGTCAACAGGGTCTTTTGAACCCCCTGTATTATCAGTAGATCCATGCTCTAAAACACCGTTCTGTTTTACAGCAGCGGTATTGCCAAAAGTTATTTCCACAGGTTTGTACGTTCTTGTGCAGGTAGGCTGCAATATCACAATATCATTATGTGGGGTTATCCTTAACCGATATCGATAAAGATGGAGTACTTCTAACATATCTACTTATATGTATTTTCGAAAAAATATTTAAGTATTTGAAAGAAACAAAATTATAATTAATAGAGAAGGGTACTGACTTGTTACATATGTGCCTTATTTTATATTTTTTCCAGTTTCTTAAATCAGTTTACTAATTTAAGTTAGACGCGTTGCACCCGCGATAATTTGATGTTGCACCCGCGATTGATTTAAAAGCTAATATTTCGTTGCTTACTTTTGTTTTCTATCTTTATTTTTATTTATTTAGTTAATTGAATCAACGTCGTTCAATATATGTAAGAATATTAATGTTTCACAATTAACAGAATTTGTGTTTTTTGTGCTATGATCTAAAAAAGTCGGGCCAATTCTGTTGCACCCGCGATCGCACTTTGAAACCATTCTTCTGCCAAATTATTTATTATATTTTAGAATTTTAAATGGATTAAAAATAAATAGGTGAAAATGTATCCCTTCAAGTAATAGATAATGTCATTAAATATTTGGCTTATTTTATTATTAAATGTACTTCAAATGAGTCTAAATGTTTTGCACCCGCTATAATGGAATCACCCATTTCTTGCTGAGGTGACGTGAATTGGCCACCAAAGTCATGCAATTTGACCAAGCTAGACTATTCCTTGTCAAGATTCCTGAAGTCGCAGAAGGTCTATGAAAATAACCCACATCTGACCGATGCCCTCAAGGTAAACATAACTCAGGCGTTTAAAATTAAACCGATGAATTAATTTCGTCTTCTTATCTTCTATACCATTTTTGTTAGGTAAATTGCCCAAAAACAATTTTTTTTAAGAACTTTTAAGGAAACGGGAAAGAAAATGAGGGTTTTGACAGGTACTCAAATAAACGAGCACGTTTTAAAACCGCTATGCTATTTGAAAAAAACATTGCAAAATCTTTTCCTTCTTATCAATTGTTGTTAGAAACGTGTCCAAAATCAGAAAACTTCTTTTTTGACCGGCTGCACGTTTTCCCAAAAAAAAACCTTTTTTTTTTTTTTAATTCTACCTGTTTCTGGTTTTCCCAAGTATCCGAAATTTTATCATTGAGTTTTATTATGGTTACGTTCTTTCAAACAAAACAAATGTAAAAGGTTGTGTTTGTTAGTTATTTTCTTGAGAAAATAGAGCCCTAAGATCGAGATAAGATAACAAATTTGTTTACACGCAGTTACAAAGGCTGGTATTTCTTCTAAAAACAAAGTTCTAAATGAAGTCTTAATCATGGGTCAAAGTAAGCCTTTTCTTAAATTCCCTTACTGTAGAACAATTTTTTTTTCTCAGCATATACCTAAGAATCACACCCTAAAATAGTATGCACGAATTAGGGGACATCATCCATGTTTCATTAAAACATCAATTTCATAAATATTTTCAATTTTAAATAATCACAAGTGTCAGAAAATATTAAAAAAGAAATTTTGAATCTTAAATGGTGATATAGTAAAAAAAAAAAAATAAGTATAAAACATGGCCGAATACAATAGGAAGCCCTTTTATTATTAAGTATTTGTGATGTGTAGGTGCTTTTGTAAACAAGCCAAGTCAATTCACCCACACGCAGCACAATCAAAACAGTTCTTAATAACTCTGTCGGCTTACATACACAATTCGCAACAATATTTCTATAGCCCTACGTGAAACTTGAGCTCGCCACCCCCTTCCTCCACCAATCTCCCATATTTGACAGGCTGCTGTCAAATGAGCAAACAAATACAAAAGCCGAAGCAATAACACCCCCAAATATCTTTTTAGTGGCAACAATTCTCTGTGTCTGAGTTCGCCCACTATTCAATATGCAGGAGATACACAATCACCAGCTCCATCTAGGGGAAAATATATCAATATTAAGAATGTGCATGGGGACAGGGCCCACACCTTCGGAATCATAAGTGTTGCTACCCAATGAATCTTTTGGTCTTCGTTCATATCGAGGACTTCGATGTGGACGGTCGGATTCCAGCCAGGACTATTGTTTTTGTGAAGAGTCGTCAATAATCGATGAAGTGAACTTTATGTGCTTCATCTGGCCCTTTTTACATCCTGCTGGTTACAGTGTCTGGTTGGTATACATACAGGAATCGTGGAAATACGACCGGCACGTGAGTGTTACACCTACAGACAGGGTGAGAATGGGGTCTTTGTTTTCGTGTCGTGCGGCAAGCTGAAAGGATAGGATAGTCAGACTCATTCGAAGAACTCAATATTATTCTATATTTAGAGGTTTAAGGGTCGTCAGCTCATCACACAAGCACAAACATACACCTATCCAAAGTTTATATTTACATTGCGGCTAACAACTTTAGTTGGTTGGTTATAGGTTGCTCTATAAGAGCGTGGGTATAGTGGATGGCGCTAGGACACGGACATGGACAATATTTGCAAGCAACTCCATCAACAGTTAGTATACCTAGTAAATTCATTTCCCTAGAAGAATAACAATGTTTTTTTATGTGCTTTCACGAAATTTATAGCAACGACCTCTGTGACATGTGGTTGTTTTTTTTTTTCGCAGGATTCATGTACATTTCCAACAACAGAAATACGCTTTTAGAGGTGTTCATAACATATTGATTCTGTTTCGGTTTTTTGTTTTGGGGTGTTGTTGCTATTGTCTACCTCCACCTTCACCCTCAGTTGCCGTTTTTGGCTTATTTTTCAGCCATCAAAGAGAAATGGAATACTGAATTAAATAATAAATTGGTTCGTTATGTCAATTTTTCAAATTAAATTAAGCATAAATGTAAAAAGCAAAATCCTTTTGAAGGTAAATAATGGAAATCGAAATTCTGATATTCTGAAATCATGAAATATTTATTATTTAAAAAAATAAATTCCAATTACCTTGAGGCCACACGAGCCAGTATTGAATAGCAATTTCTTTTTCACTAACACAGATAAAATTTAGCAATTTTCTCATCAACTGGGTTGCCATTTTTGAAGCCAGAAGAGGAACAAGTTGAGGAAGGGCAAGTTTGGCGTTTCATCTACGTCATAGCAAATGCTTACACAAATATTGGAATTTGACAGGCAGTTTATGTGTGTATAGTGTATGTAAGTTTCCAGTTCTTGCCCGTGTGACCTCGGGGTAAAATTACACAAAAATGTGGCATTTCATTCTAGATGGAATCTACATTAATTTGCAAAGTGAAATTTCAAAACTGAACCAAATAAAACTCCCGTTGTTCACAGCAGTCAGTGGTCGGCTCTGTGTTTGACAATCTGGCTTTTAATACAATAGATACCTTTTATTTGTATTTAAATTTGAATTCGCTTTGTTTTAGTGCGTGCGTTGCATCGTACTTAATAAAATTGAACTCATTTTAATAGAATATGTAAATAATTATGAATTATGGTTTCCAATGAGGATTTCTAAACAAGTGATTGTGGCCACATTGTTGATGCTACATCTGTCAAATTGGCTGTGATCTATCTTGCCGAATCAAATTGAGGAGTTGAAGTATATGCAAATGATTAAACTGTTTTATGATATAGGGTCTTCCGTTCGAGAAATATAATGCGAGCTTCGACAATTTTTACGGTCGCCATAATAGTCCTTTCGAGAGGTCTTTTGCAATTCGAGTCGATCGGTTCAGTGAACTATCCGAAAACACCCGTATGTCAACGAAATACAAGATCTGCCGAAAATATCACCGCTGTCAGTAAGAGTATGTAGTAGAACCCGAAGCAGTCAATTTCACGAAGCGCATACCAAGTCGGCCTTCCGCAGAACACAATTCGGCGAATTTTGAGCCATAAATTGGGCCTACACCCCAACAAACTTCAACTCACCCAGGAGCTCAGAGTCAACAACTATAGACAATGAAATACGTTAGCTCACTGGGGTCTCAAGCAGTTGGTAGTTGACCCCATTTTCGGTCAAAATCATATTCCGAGACGAGGCTCATTTCCGGGCTGTTCAACAAGCGAAATTGTCGAATTTTGAACGATCGAAATCCACGCTAGATCCACCAAACTGCAACGCGTCCAAAAAAAAATCACCGTTTGTTGTAGATTTTGCCCTGATGGCATCATCTGATGTCCATACTTCTTTGAGAATGTTGTTGCATGCCGTTGCCAGGCTATCACCGTCAATGAGCGCTATCAGTCGATGATAACGAATTTATTTGGACTCAAATTACACGACATAGACACTGACAACATGTAGTTTCAACAAGATGGCGCTACGTACCACACAGCCCTTGTCATGGGCACTTTATACGATCGATTTTCAAACATGCTTACCTCACGCAGAGGCGATGTGAATTGGCCATCGAGATCATGCGATCTGACCCAGTTAGACATCTTTTTATGGAGTGTTATTCAGTCAAAATTCAATAGCAATAAACAAAAAACTACTGCTGCTCGGAAAGCCAACATAAGGCGTTTTTCTTTTTTAGTTCAGTATAGAGAACAGAGTCCGAGCATGTCGAGCATGTTCCGAACATCTTCTGAACCAAGCGTGCTCTGAGTATTTTTTGAAACACACCTGGACACATAGCTGTCGACATTTTTTTTTTTAAATTTCCATCTGTCAAATGCCTGTGTTAAGCATTGTACTCTGTCTAATCAGTTACTTTATTCTGAGCTTATAGAGCGCACTCTGAACACGCTCAGAACATGCTCAGAACGAAAAAAGAAACACATTTACGAAGCTCTGAACGCTCTGAACTAAAAAAGAAACACAATTTATTTTTTGACAACTCAGGCTCTGTTCTGAACTAAAAAAGAAAAACGCCTATAATGATTCCATTGGTCAAATCCAGCCTGATATATGAGCCAAAATTACACTTAAATGAAATTTTTTGAAATATTTGCTAGAATTTACCAGAATTTGTTATGAAACAAAAATTTGAACTCTTACTTTTCAATCAGTAACAGATAACACGCTATCATCCCATAACTTATTGCTTCATTTTGGATGATTGAAACGGTTCTAAGTTCAAATTTATAGTTTCTTAGATAATTCTGGAAACCATTTTAATTCTAACGAATATTTCAAGAAATTAACACATTTAATAGTCTTTTGAGATTTTTCAATTTTCAAAAACATGAAAAAAATATTTGTAGATCGCAATTTTTTGAAGTTTCTTTTTGAATGAAAAATGATTTAGGATCTAATTGAAAAACTAAGATACATAAACTATTCAATTATCTCATGGAAACAAATGTTGGGCAGTTTCTTGAATTTAATGAGCTTGTGTAATTACGATTGGGGTTTTATAGTCTCAATAAGATTGTTAGAATATACCTTATAGTTTTATGTAATAATACAATAGAAATAAAATGAAATACTTTTATTATGTGTGAGATATATAGTGCAGAATTTGTCACTGTGACCCCAACAGCACTTTATCTCAATTTACAATACCCTGCCAACACATCCCTTACAAGTATAATGTCATTTGACATCGTGTTTTACTTCCGATATAGGTATCTACTATTACCCCTCACACACGCCACCACCGATCAACCAAATCGACAAAATACTTCGCTTTTGTATGGGCATTTACACGCCAATACGCCGATGTAGAAGTATATGCCAAAATCAGCTGTTAAATGGTAGGGTTGTGAAATTTTAAATGAAAAGTGAAAATTATCGAAAAATATTTGAATTTTAATGCTCCAGAACCACTTTTTTGTGTTGATCAAAGCTTTATAGGCAAGTTCGGCATCATATAATAAAACAGCAAACTTGTTTCTTGTGGTACACTTTTCTCCAAAAGTATTTAACCGATTTCGATAAATTTTATATGGTTTGAAAGCTACAGTTACGGAGATGTGCAGAATATACTTGAGACACGCATTTACACACTGTGGGTCATTTTTGTTTTTGCACTGTCGAACACTTTGCATATTACATAAAATAAAATTTAATTTAATAAATTTGCTTGAAAACACTGCCAATAATATAAATAATAAATAATAAATAATAAATAATAAATAATAAATAATAAATAATAAATAATAAATAATAAATAATAAATAATAAATAATAAATAATAAATAATAAATAATAAATAATAAATAATAAATAATAAATAATAAATAATAAATAATAAATAATAAATAATAAATAATAAATAAATTGGCACTCGAATTTCGAGAGCTGGGTCGGCTAGTTTTCAAAAAAAATCGAACTCGAGATTTTGAATTTATTTTTTAGCTCTAAAACAAACTGTACCCCCCATACACCCGGATTGCATAATCTAATTTATCTCGAAAACGGCTCTTACGATTTTGAAAAAAAAAAATAATAAACATGATATTTTGGACATGGACTACATTTTGGTAAAAAAAAAAATTGGGGGGAATGTTATTAACGGTACCTGTCAGAACGGTTTTTATGAATTTCGAATTTCTCATCAACTGCTCTAACGATCTTAACCAAAATTTTTATGTGGGAGCTCCTTTGCATTTGAAAAAATATAATTTAAAATTTTTTTTCGAAAAAATAGTTTTTGGATTTTTAAAAATATAATACAATTTTTTTCTTGAAAATTCAATATCTTGAAAACGGATACACGATTACATTTTTAAATTACGTTTAAAAATGTATTTCATTGAATACTAACAACTTGCATTTTACTTTTTTTTATAAAAATTTTAAGGAAAATTTACTACACAAAAAACATGCTTCAGTACCTCTCCCTACAGCCTAAACCACTAGACCTATGTTCTTCAATCCCGGTAGTTAAGGTTCTTCGGTGATTATCTAGAGGGAAATTGAAATTTTTTTTAGCTCCAAAACTAACGAGACCGCCCATACACCCGTAATGCATAATCTTATTTATCTCGAAAACGGCTCTAACGGTTTTGATAAAAAAAATTATGTGTGATATTATGGACATGGACTACGTTTTTGTAAAAAACAAAATTGTGGCAAAATGTTATTAATGGTATCTGTCCTAGAACTGTTTTTTTGATTTTCGACTTTCTCATTAACGGCTCTAACGATTTGAACCCAAATTTTTTACCAGGAGTCTCCTTAAGTTTAAAATAATATTGTGTATAATAATATTCGAATTTTTTTTTTGTTTTTTTAAAAAAAAAATTCCAATTTATATTTTGAAAAATCAATATCTTGAAAACGTGTGAACTTTTTTTAAATAATTTCGTAAAATCTATATAACTAAGCACTTAAAATTGGCATCCCAAATTTTGTTCCAGAAAAATTTGAAAGAAATTTGTTCCATGTAGCCGTTACGGTGAGGATTGCAATTTATTTTATGCTCCGGAAGAATGCATTTTCAGAGTTGACATTTTCAGGACATTCGGTTTATCGTTTGCAACGAAATATTTCCGATACGTCAAAACAAACACAAAACCAAATTTCGAATTATGTAAATATTCTTATGTACATTATGTACATGGAAACATAGATCGTTCTCCATCTGCCAAGCCATGAACTGGATGATGACTAGAAAGAATTCAAAATTTTAGTTTTTTCCGCTTATATTTACTTTGACAATTTCCATTACAAGATGGGAATGATGTCAATCGGCTTATAAATCTCTGACAGAGGGAGTGAGATAAAATACAGAAACCTCAAAAGGAGGATTTAGTTCAATGTGAACTCGGTCTATTGGCACCTGGTAAGTTGCTTTCCACACTACCTGGAAGTCAGTGTGTGTATTGACAAATAGAGATAGAATTTTTTACGCTTTGTCGTTCAATGTACTCGTATTTCCCATAAGAAAAAAAGCAAAAAGGGGCTCGAAACACATAAATTTTACTAATTAATTTTATATGAACGGGAATCAATATTATGATTTTAACAGAATATTAATACGTGTTATTTCTAAATCAGGAGGGAAATATATCAAAAACACAATTAATCCTGTGCAATTTGTACTTAAAAAAAGTAAGGAAATTGCAAGAAAACAACAACAAATACTTAAAAAAAAAAACACATGAATTAATACACATGAATTTTTTGAATTAAGTCAGAAAAATAACGAAGTTTCTTCCATTTTTCTGGTTTTTAATTTGTCTTTTTTTATCATAGAAACTTGTTAACAAAAAAAATATAATTTTCACAAAACATGAAAACACTAAACGACGCACGTTCACCTACCGAATTGAATTGAAAAATTAATAGAAACAGTATTAGTAAACTTTATTGTGTTTTTTTTTACATTTGTTTTCTTATATTACATAGTAATTTAATTGCACTTGAAAAAATTGCTGACTTATAGTCATGTTTGTTTTATTTTTAATTAAATAGATAATTATTGATTTAAGGACAAATATTCTACCTTGAGTCTAAAATACGGCTAATCAAAGAAGACGATACAAGTTGCATCTTAAAAAAATTGTTTCATCTGTCATTCACATACGATATGTTTACGATTTTTGAAGACAAATTACAATAGATTAATTAAGTTTCTTATTATATTTTCAACCTGATTTAGAAATTAAAACATATTTCTATTCTTTTAAAATCATAACATGTATACCGGTTCATATAAATTTGATTAGTTAAATTAATGTTTTTCCGACCCTTTTTTGCTTTTTTCTTATGGGAAATACATTGAACGTCAAATCGAAAATAGAATCTATCTCCAATTGAAGGTTCACGCGCTGACTGCCAGGTGCCGTGACTCCATGTGTCAATAGCAGAAAAATACGTTGCAGTTGTTTCGTTTTTCTCTTTTTTTACATATTTGTTGTGAGATGAAAAAGTGTAGAGAACTGTCAAAAAGACGAAAGACGAAAGGAACGAAAAAAATAATCAAGAAATCAGGCTCCAAGATTCAAACTGGAAATATCATATTTTCGTGCACCATTAGGGACGTTTACATTCACAAATATGTTTGACAAGCACGGTATGATTGGTTTGATTTTTATAATGTAAACGCACCATCCAGCATGCTTGATAAGCAAATGTTTGGATATTTGGATTATCAACCACAAATTCTTGATTGAAACGTAAAGATACAAATTTATTCGTGATTTTTAAAAAAGTTAAAAAGAATAATGACTTCGATAGAATTATTTTTGAAGGGAGTTATGATTTTTTTTATAATAACAACTTCCTTTTCGTGGCCGACAAAAAACAAATAAATATTTCAAACGAGAAACGTCCAACATAATGAACTTTTGATAAGTAGATATTCATAATCGGTCTAAAATTACCAGTTGATACCCATAACACCAAATTATCAACTAATTGATAGAAATTATCGACTATCAAATTAATACTTACTCATAATAGGGCTGTAAGTTTTATTAGCAATAAAATTCTAATTCAGGTGGATTGTATTACATTAATATAAGTTTTCTGCATCTAAAATTTCATCTATGCTCCGAGTTGGCCCGCCATGGTCAATATTTTAATAAGAATTTATGGTTGACAAAATGTTTGACGAATTTGAACGCTAATGTTTTTCATCCATGAAATAATATTCATCATGCCGTGCTATAATTCAAATATCAAAGTAACCATGTTACCATGACAGGAACTCTAATTTAAAAAACACTCTTAACATATGCTTTCGACATCTAATAAGGATGTGGTGAAAATATGAGCATATATCGTTTTATTGACGAAGTCACATACCAAAAAAACTCACCTTTGGTTGCAAAGTATTTCAGCAAAATATTTTTCATACAAAATCTCTTCGGCATAGGTTATTTTATTAGGGATATATGAATCTATTTTCAGATGAGTCAACTAATAAAGGCACTTCAGTTAAAATGTGGCAACAGGTTAATGATTTGTTCGACTGTCTTTCTATGACGAAATATTCGCTCCCTCGTTTCCTTATAAGCCAACGTAATCTGGCAACCAAGGATGTTATAATTGAATTGGGAACTTATTTCCTTTGCACACATTCCCAACACCAGTTCTATGAAACATCATAATATTTGAGTGCTTCCAGTTCAACTTCAACTTGGCACCTTACATAATGTTCTTAGTTAGACTCTCAAGTTAAACTCTGCACAATTTCCTCATGTCAGGAAAATCAGCAGTAATGAAACCTTAAATTTAATGATGAATGTGGGTCGATCAAGAGTTAATTATTTGAGTAATGCGGGAGGCTTTTTATATTAACAAGAGGAATGCGTGACAGAAAATGAGCATGGTATTTTATCAACGCCTACGATATTTTAGTGTTGTGATGTTTCAATAATATCCATCAGCAGCATCACTTAAAGTGACTTCCCATTCTGACGTAGTTAAAAATTAACCAAGAGAATATATTCCACGCGCACAAGGATAATATTCGTGTTTTATTTTTATGTCCTTAGTTTTAACAACGTGTCAATGCCGCCAGTGGTTATTATTAGTCCATGAAAATGTTGGCATTTTACATGCAGCTTTAACTGGATTAAGGACTTAAAAAAAATGATGCTCGGATGTTTAATTTTGTGAGATAAAAAACAAATATGATGTTATCAATTGATGGCTTTGTATATAAACTGCTGGTGTGAATCTGTTCGTTATTCTTATTCTTCAGAACGACTTGACCGATTTTGATTTTTATCTATAAATAGGCTCACATAGAGGGGTCTGATCTAAAGTTGGGTACAGGATTGTTGATAAATTCGACTAATTTTTTTTTCATATTTGTGTTTTTATCACACATAAAAAATATATATTTCCATTTTTTTTGGCTTACCTCACCACTCAATATTTTATATCTAGCCCACCGTGTACGAAAGTTAACTTATAGTCTTGAACAAAAGAATTAAACCAATTTGCTAAAGTATTCTAAAACTTATCACTTAGAAATAAAATACCATTCAACATTTTGTATAAATTAAATAAGAAACCAGCTTGACTTAAAAGCAAATTCATTTAACCCAAGCTCATATCTAAGCCACTCGCAACCAATTTAAACTACTAGAAAATAAATATAAATGTGTAATAGTTTAAATTAATTTGCTAACAGATTAAATCGTATTTTGTATTTGGGTTAAATGTATATGCGTCTAGTTTAAATGGATTTGATATTTGGTTAAATGAATTTGAGAACGATATTTATTTTATTTATTGTTTTTTTTTATCATTTTACAGATAATAAAACACATTTCAAATATATTTAAAGGGTCTTCGGTTAGGTTAGGTGGGGCTGATGATGCTGCAAAGCGTATAACCTGAGTCGGATATCAATTGATCCATTTTGGTCCCAGGGTTAAGCAATTTAGGGATGGGAAGGGTATGAGGTAGTACTTAGTGGAAGAATTAGGTATGGGGTGGCTTCCTGAGCCATATTGATTTGTGAATGAACTAAGGATGCTTTTTTTGTGGCAAAAACGAAACGGCCCCCAGTTCTTCGAATAAGTGAGATGAGATCCCACCTCTTCGTCTGAATACCCTCTGCATAAGTCAGATGTGCTGAAGCTGATGCCCATTCTGCTCATATGAGTTCCCATTGAGTAATGATCCGTCTGACTTCCAACCAAGTGAGACAATTGAGGTCTGCTAAGCTTCAGTAGATACTCTGGCCAAAGATTCTTTGAAACACGACAGGTGTCAATTGTTGACCATCTACCATTTGCGGTCTTAAGGAAGCTTTGGTTAAGGTTATGAGCCGTTTTTGGCGTGTTCATTTCCATAAATGTCACGGTGTCCCGGGACCCATCAAAGGGTGACTGAATTTCTTTTGCCGAGCAATAAAGGGTTTTAAATAAGAACAATAATATCAATGAAATTTTAGATTTTCTTCTTATTTTTGCGAATGCATCTTTTGCATCTTTAAAGGATCAAGAGATTTCAGTTTTTGAGTTTTTTTTGAGTAAGGCTATAAAATAAAAAAAGGGAGATTTCTAATTCTAATGGAAACAGAATAAGTTCAGTTCAATAAACCAAATCAGGCAGGTTTATTGAACTGAACTTGTTCTGTTTTGTTTGACACAGGAATTTATCAACTACAGTAGGCATATTCTGTCCGATGGCACGTTTATTACAACAGAATTTTACTAAACCATGAAATAGTTAAGTTTTAATACAAAAATAAAGTTTGACTATTCTTTTTCGTATTCCATTACCTTCTTCCGTAGTTAAGCTTAATCGAAGTTAGCAATGCTTTGTTTTATTACTTTTTCAAATTAGTTCGGGACTTAATGGAAAACCGCCACTCAACCACCTTTATTAATTTGGCTGTTATAATGACTTTTGGTATTGTCAGATCTCAAAAATTGATGGGGCGTTTGTACTAAAATACAAAATTATTATTTTCCTATTAAATAACCCTTTATATATCCTTTTTTAATTTTTTTTTTGGAAAAGGTATTCTTATAAAGAGTTATCATATAAATTTTGAGAATTCATGACAGCCATGTTACTTTATCTCTTGTTAATTTTGATACAGTTACAGACATATTATCATAGAAAGTTGCAGTGTTGAGTTGTAATTGCGAAGACATTTTTATCTGAAGCAGTTGGAAGCCAAAATCCATTTTATCTGCAAAAATTTACTATTTGGTGTGGATTGTTGGCTTTTGGCATAATCGGTTCGTACATCTTCAAAAACCAAGACAGTCCGTTTTCGGCCGTCAACAGAGCTGAAGCCACGATAGGCAATCTGCAGGAGTGAATTTTGTGGATCTTACGTAGATATGACCTGAACTGGCCACCAGTGGCGTGGCGTGGATAATTTTAAATGGGAAGACGTTATAAAATTTTGTCACCTGTAAAAATGAAAATAAAATATCTTAGAACCTTAAAAACAACATTTGGGGAGAGTACGATAACTTGGCCGCCAAGATTTGATAACGGGTTTTTGTAGGGGGGTCAAAAACAAGCACTTTTTACTATTGGAGAGGGGGGTCTATCTCCCCCCGTTTAGGAGGTAGGGGCACTTTTAGAAAAAATGGTTTAAATTGAAAAAAAATATATTAAAAAACAACGGCAACACCTACAATAAAGTGCTATACTGCGTTTGAAAACCAGAAGATTGTTCTATAATTCTGCATTTAAATTAAATTACTCATATCAATATTTTTTGAGAAATTCGCATTTAAAGTCCAAATTTTGATAAAAAAAACGTGAAAAAAAATGTTTAGACCGGTTGTTTTCAAAATTGTGAAATGAAATTGTAAATTAGCTGATATATGTTTCATGTATCTATCAGTTCTTAATCGAACACAAAAAACCGCATGGTCCTATGTCTTCTGGTTTTTGAGAAAACCTCCGTTTAAGAGGTAGGGGCACTTTTAGAAAAAAATGGTTTAAATTGAAAAAAAAAATATATTAAAAAACAACGGCAACACTTACAATAAAATGCTATACTGCGTTTGAAAGCCAGAAGATTGTTCTATAATCCTGCATTTAAATTAAATTACTCATGTCAATGGTTTTTGAGAAATTCACATTTAAAGTCCAAATTTTGATAAAATAACGTGAAAAAAAAGTTTAGACCGATTGTTTTCAAAATTGTGAAATGAAATTGTAAATAAGCTGATATGAGTTTCATGTATCTATCAGTTCTTAATCGAACACAAAAAACCGCATGGTTCTATGTCTTCTAGTTTTTGAGAAAATCGAAAATTACCAAAACTACTTTTTTTGATTTTTGGTGGTGACGGTGATTCCATTTTAAGGATTATTGTTGATAATGAATCTTTGTTAGTTCAGTACCGCAATTCATTTAGCGTTACCCAGAATGCACCATGAGGAGGTAGAATTGCATCTGGGTCAGTTATTTTGTCAGTTAGTCAGGAGTTAGTCAGTCATAGTTAGTTAAAAATGTACAAAATGTATTAAAAAGGTGTGTAAGTCTCGTCAATAAAGCCATCGTCCGTATTATAACTGTCGAGTTCGTTGAGTTACTCTTTTATGGTGGGAAGCCGAGGATGTTTTGCCGGTAAAACACTTTCTAAATTTTCGCTCTGAAGGGTGGGAGGATCGATGTCTTTTAACTGTAAACCCTCACATATATCACCATCGGTATAACAAGGTTAAACTTTTTTTACATCTGACAAAAACTCTATTATTTGCGAACCCCAGTCGTACTTATATTTCCTTTCTAGGCAGTATTTTCGAAAGAAAAATAGTGCCATGTATTGGTGAACATGGTCGGAAGTTTGTTTTGGTTTTCAAGATCGTTTATTGTATTTTATATGTATTTAGTGGACATTGGATAAATAGAATAAATTTGAATTTTTTTAAATACAGATTCTGTGAATGCGAAAGAAACTTTGCATGCACCCAACCTCGCACCTACCCCAAATCCTATAGTGTGCCCAAGCAGGGGGGTTGCAGGGGGGCAGCATGCCCCCCCATACATACTTTACTGTTTATATATTGTAATGTTGGAAGCTAGCACTGATTTATTTATGTAAGGAAGCAAAAAATATCAAACATTTTGTAGAAAAGTAGTTTTAGTTATTTTCGATTTTCTCAAAAACCAGAAGACATAGAACCATGCGGGTTTTTGTGTTCGATTAAGAACTAATAGATACATGAAACACATGTAAGCTAATTTACAATTTCATTTCACAATTTTGAAAACAACCGGTCTAAACTTTTTTTTTCACGTTTTTTTTATCAAAATTTGGACTTTAAATGTGAATTTCTCAAAAACCATTGACATGAGTAATTTAATTTAAATGCAGGATTATAGAACAATCTTCTGGCTTTCAAACGCAGTATAGCACTTTATTGTAAGTGTTGCCGTTGTTTTTTAATATTTTTTTTTTCAATTTAAACAATTTTTTTTCTAAAAGTGCCTCTACCTCTTAAACGGAGGTTTTCTCAAAAACCAGAAGACATAGAACCATGCGGTTTTTTGTGTTCGATTAAGAACTGATAGATACATGAAACACATGTAAGCTAATTTACAATTTCATTTCACAATTTTGAAAACAACCGGTCTAAACTTTTTTTTTCACGTTTTTTTTATCAAAATTTGGACTTTAAATGTGAATTTCTCAAAAACTATTGATATGAGTAATTTAATTTAAATGCAGAATTATAGAACAATCTTCTGGCTTTCAAACGCAGTATAGCACTTTATTGTAGGTGTTGCCGTTGTTTTTTAATATTTTTTTTTTTCAATTTAAACCATTTTTTCTAAAAGTGCCCCTACCTCCTAAACGGGGGGAGATAGACCCCCCCCTCTCATAGTAAAAAGTGCTTGTTTTTGACCCCTCTACAAAAATCCGTCATCAAATCTTGGCGGCCAAGTTATCGTACTCGTGCCCAACATTTCTAGTAGAGATGGTATCTACAAATGCATTCCACATTGACTAAGCAAAAAATGTGTAGCTATATTTTTTATACTTCAAGACATTAAAATTTCAATCAATAATGAGCTTGAAACATAATAAAAAAGGACCTCCTTTTAGAAACCACCTCTTTCGTCGGACATAACTGCGGCACCTTCCTAGGAATTTTCTATTAATTTTTCCTTGCAATCATATGTGTCAAGAACACAACTCATCTGCATTAAGACTCGCCCTAACGTCAAAAAATACAAAATATCTTTCTTGTATTCCATTCTCTGACAAGAACCGAAATATGGAACTCAGTTGTCACCTATGACTTAAATCTGATGTTTCGTCGATCATAATCGACACGAACCGGGCTTCTATGATTTCTGTTTTCATTTCAGGTTTAATAACAGCCGCGATACTATGTATCAAGAGGGATTTACATGTATTCATGAAACACGCACACTAAACAAAAAATTTCGATCTGGGATCGAAATCCTTGGTGTGTAAAGGAAAAAAGGATAAAATATAAACTATCAACTATCCTTACTAAAATTATTTGGTTTCTCCGATAGGTAATCTGTTAAACAGCAATCTACATTTATTAAAGACAAAAAACAAAATCTAGAACTGCACTTAAATTAAGAAGCCAATTTTTTTTTTATCAATATAGGGGATAATAAAAGAAATTAAATCTTCACTTTAACATCTAACTTTTCACTATTTTTAATTAAGTTCAAATTGGCTTTTCAATTTATTTGAAGTTATTGAACCTGTGCAGCACAGTTTTTTATTGAATGCCAGTTGAATCCAAATTTAAATTCCTATTAAAAAAAAAAAAACAAATGCATTTTATTTGACCAGAAGTGTTCTTCAGCGATATGCTAAATTTACACTGCTGACAAATTGCCATATATTCTACCATGATTTATTTCATAATTCAAAATTATCACAGTAAATTTGCAAAAATATCAATCGTGTATATTATAAACTATCACGAGAGAGAAAAATGAAAGCATTTTACATTAGCTTAGCATGCAAATCAACATCAAATTCAAAATCAAGAATCAACAATACCCACATGCCATATTTAAATTTACATATATCATATGACATACTCGTATGTATGTATTAAAGAAAGAAAAAAAAACAAATAAGTCGAAGAACACCGTCTTATTTCTCACACAAGGTTGAAAAAAGGCGAGCACCTGAACTCCTGCAATGTATTATCTTCCTACTGAAATGCAATGCTAATTGCTAAAGGGAGAATAAAATACAAATAATTCCAACTCCTAATGGTATACATCGAAAATTTTATAAGACGGAATGTAGCGTCTTATTTTTTGCGGATGTTGAACAAAGAGGATCCGAAACACAATGCTTGGGGAAGAAAGGGATATAAAACAAATAAATAAGACGGTGATTGAAAAGTTTATGTCAGAGTATTTTTGTGACTCTCTTGGTTAATGTTGGTTGTGGATTGTGGAATGTGTTCAGATAAAGTATAAGATACAAACGAGAAGCAGAATGGAAAACTTACTTATTCGATGTTTATTTGTTAGATTGTGTTATATGTGGATTTTCTAAAAGGGAAGACGATAGGAATCGTGTTATATGGACGCCACGCCACTGCTGGCCACAGATATCGTGCGAGTGAATCCCGTTCGTTAGACTTTTTTTGAGGAGTTTTCTGTAGTCCCAATTACTACAGGGTGCATTTCATGTTTCGGGTCGATTTTATTGGGTTACCATTTTTTTTTATTGAAATTTGTCAGTTGGTTTTTGATAATCGATAATTCGATTCGATAAATATTTATTATGGAGGACGGTAATAACAATCAAAATAGGCCAGATTGGAATTTTCAAGTCTACAGCTGCTATTTGGGCAAAAAATCATTATGAGCGACGATGCACATTTCGACTTGGCTGGCCTTGTTAATAAACAGAAACGCTGCTATTTGGGCACTTAAAACCTTCGATTGATATACCCCGTAGAGTACTGTACGCTGTGAGGATGCCATTGAAAATGATGTAACAGTTCCTGGTAACCGTTATCAAGACATGTTGGAAAATTTTCTTGTTACCGAATTGGATCAATTAGGCCTACAGAGTACAGAACTTGCGGTTCCAAAAAGGCGGTGCCGCATCACATACAGTTCGTGCTACGATGCGAATTTTACGGGAAATTTTTGTTCGGCCAAATAATGTTAAACAGTGGTTAACTGTCCGACACGATGCCCTTATTTGAGGCATTCCAATTTCTTCTTGGACTTAAAGTAAAAGGTGCGTACATTAACAACCTCGTTGATTTAGCATAACATTAGGAACAAAATTGCTAAAGTTACAACAGAAGTCTGTGAAATTGTTATGCAAAATGTACTTAGGCCCGTTTTCTTCACTACAAGTTGAACTCAACTTGAGGATTCTTATTCTCAACTTGTGATTTTGTTTTTCTTCACTCAAAGTTGACTGTTTCAACTTTCGATTCTCAACTCTCGAGTTGATCAACTTCTGATTTTTTCAACTTCCGAAAATAGTCGAAATTGAGAGAGCAAACTTGAGAGTTGACATGAAACATTGTTTTTTTTTTTTTAAATAAAATACATGCATTGCGTTTCAAAAGTTTGTTTTTCAACAACAAAACATTGGAGTTGAAAAGTGGAACGTGACTTTATTTATCGCTGTCGTCTTTCAAAACCGATAGCAATGATGGTCCTAGATTATTGATTAAGGATTCACTTCCTTGCAACGAGAGACGGTAATAGTTTTAAATTAGCCGTGACCCTAAAACTTAAGTCCCCTTTAAATAGATCTCGTGAATTACGGCCAATCACGCAGTTATTGGTAGCACTAGGATTTTATGCGCTCATTGCTGACTGAGGCTATTCAAATACAAGTTATCTTGCAACACCTTTTATAAATGTCACAAACGCTGATGAGAATTTGTACAATGAATTGCAGATAGGCACTCGCAATTGAGTTGAGCTTTTATAATATGGCGTATGGAAAAGCAGATTTCCTGTGTTGGCTTCCGACCTTAGGTGCCAAATAATAGAAACGGCAAAACTCATCATGATCGCTTGACCTGTTATTCACAACATAGCAATTGATGCCAAAGTGTCAGAACCTGCTCCAGAAATACCCGGATTTGCAGATTTAGCTGCCACAAATATACCATCAACAATAGCTTTCTGGAAACGGCAACATCCATGACAAGCATTCGTTCCCGATTGGTAACAACTTATTTTTAGCCCTAGGTAGATCGAAGAGAAAATCATTCATCACAAATATCACACAAAAACTTAATATGATTGACCAAATAAGTTCAAATTTAATATGGAAAGTAACAGTTTGTCTCGAGTTGAAGCCAACTCTCAAATTGGTCAACTTGAGAGTTTGCCTCAAGTTGAACAATAGTTAAGAAAATGGCCCTTAAAGAACTCGCCCTTACACCACGGCCAGGCCTGTTAATCTCAATAAACTTCCGGTTTCGTCAATTTCATAACAGGTGTACCTCTGTGATGTGGACAATTTAAACGAGTGTATCTTTAAGACACAATGCTATTGAAAGGGCTTTAAAATTAAACAAACAAATCATTAAATTCAGAGCCACAAGTTGTTTTGTTAAATTTTAAAATCTCCCAGCCCTTATTGGAGTTAGGTTATTACATTTCAATAATTTGTAGGTGACTGAAATTTGAACTTTATCATTCCTCAACGTCTTAAGCATACAAAATGAAATAAGGCGCTCAGCTCTTCTCCCTTTCACAAACTTAATTTTTTTCTAAGCGATTAATTTCAATTCTTTTTTTTTTGACAGAAATACCAAAGAAGTAATAAGTACAATTTTGGAATTTTAAACATTTATGTTCTCATATATTATGTCTGAAAAGATATAAGAACAGCGAACTTTTCAACCAATAGTTTCGGCATGTTTTGACTTGAGTGATTTTTAAAGCTTTGCATCCCTCAAATCCTTATAAGAAATAATCAATTCAATTCCGATATTAATTGCATGCTACCATAACCATAATTAACACTCACTCTAACCAACTGGTAGCAACTGATTCATTAAACTTTTCCAAGGGTATTTATTTTAATATCCATGAAATACCACGAATGCCATGAAAACATAGATCAATAATTATAAAGTAAAATGAACTGAACGAATTGCCGTCCATAACTAACGAATAAAATAGTTAAAGGTTTCTTTACGATTTTAATGGCAAAGAACTCTCTTATTTTATTTTTCAACTTCCTTTGTATCATATCAAATCCTATTTGCTTTGGAAAACTTTTCTGTGGGTTCCCTACAAACCTAAACTAGGCATTATTAGCTCCTAAAATTTCCAAGAAGTCAAAACTTGAACAGAAACGTAGTCGTCGTCGATGTTCGTTCAGAATGGTTGTTTGGAAAATTTTGGAAATTCTTTTTGATCTTGAAGGAAATAGTCCTGCATTGAAATATTTAAAATAACTCAAAAGAGTAATCACTTTGAAGTTAGGGAATTTTTGGATTAAGGGATAAATTGAACTTTTATTTAAGGTTGTTGAGAACTGTTTATATGTATGTAAATATAAATACATACGTCTGCAAAATTGATAATAAGCTTATATATATATATATATATATATATATATATATATATATATATATATATATATATATATATATATATATATATATATTATATATATGATATAACGATGCACTACTGGGTTGAACGAACTTGCTATTATGTAAAAGACTAAGAATTTCAAAAATGAATGTTATAAGAGAAAAACTGTTTGTGAGCATAAAATTCATTTTGATGTGTAAACATCTTTCCCGGCGGTAGAGTGAATCCAAAACGTGGGTAAAACTTGTAACCCGTTACGGTTACACGTTACGGTTACACGTTACGGTTACACGTTCTGTGTAGCAACCTACCTTACCGACGATTGCATTTAACACCATGTTTACATTGGAAATATTGCGAACTTACGACATCGTGTTTACATTAGCCGTGTTTTATTGGTTAGTGAATACACTACATATCAAAATTTAACATTGAAAACAACAACAAACGATTAGTGAATAAAAATAAGCTAGTAATTGAAATGGATAATTTAGTGAAGATAGAGTTTCGGATGTTGAAATGTAGGAGGTGTTTAGGTGGTGTCCGAAAAAGTATATGTGGCATACTTGAGGGTATGTTCGTTGGTATTTATTTTGTTATACTTTGCCGTTACTAATCCAAAGTGTGATCGCTCCGAAATTTACAGAACAAATATTTTTTCAAATGCAAAACTTTAATTCATACCATAATTCCGGCTTTACACTACTGCCATTAATTTTGTCATAAAATATTGAATCAATTTACGCGAAGGCGATTGGTTTCGATTGATATATTTTATCAGTTCACCGGCATTTGTTCAAAAATGTCATGTAATTGCGGCATTATGTTGAATTTATATAACAACTGAAAAAATTTTAGTTGAATTAATACGATGTTAAGGCTGTTTTAGTATGGAGCTAGGTTAAGACAACGATACTTTCTCTACACTTTTATTGAAGTTAAACTCTCAGAATAGGTACCTATTTTATTTTGTTAGTATCGTTCTAACTTCATATTGTAAGACATTTTCATACACTTTAACATTAATGTAAAAATATTATTTTGTATTACTTAGTAATATCTTTCATTCAAGTATTGACTACATACATATATTATTAATAAAGTTTTTGCTGAAAGAAGAAGTCATTGATTTTTAATTAATTTAGAAATATTTTGCATAAAATAATTCAATATACTTTTCTTGTGTTCAAATCAATTTGAGGTTTTTTTTAAATAATCTCTCATAATATGACTCTTTAACATTTAAAAACGTCAAAATAGGTCTGTTTTCTTAGTTTTTTACACGAACTACCATTGTTTTAAGGTTGCTCAGAATCAATTTATTAAAAGAAATTGCCTTAGGCTAGGCGGTTTCTTAACTGTTTGGTTCAAGAAACTAAAAAGTTTGTGTTTTGACACAAACAAAACGATTGCCTAAAATGAGTTCGCTATTTTGTGTAATATATAATTATATGGGCCTGCGCGGACATTCAATCAAATTGGTCATCTGTTTTCTATAAGTATCCAAACAGTTGTGCAACTAAAAATTGAATGTGCGCTTCTAGCCTTAGGATGATATTAGTTAAAAAATATTTAAAGTTAGAAAACTACTTTAAAGTTAGGAAATACATATATAAGAAGAATAATACTACTACCTTAATAAGAGGCTGTTTAAAATTTTGCTCCAATATTATTTTATTGAGTACAATGTTTTTTTCTCCAATACTTCAATACATATATGTGAGAACATTTTGAGTAGATTGTAGAAAAAATATATATTTTCGCACTTTTGTAAGTTTTAAATCAAATTTAACAGTGAGAAAAACTCTAAATCAACTCGATCTGCATTTTCATGAATATTTCAACTCCAGCTTAAAACGAGATACAGATCTTTCGAACACATCCGTGTAAGTTAATTCAACAAGTAGGAAGGAAGAGTGAGTTAAAGAGTGAATAAAGCGTTTTTTTGGTGCTTGTATTACTGCGCTAGATATAGAATACCAATAAAACGCGCCTATTGGAAACTTTGAGTACTGCAATCTCGATTTTATTACTTTCCATTGCTGGCTAGAACTAAGTTCAATCCATTAACGAAAGATTTCATAGTGTGTTCATTCAATGTTTTTTAAACAAATCCAGTTCACGTTAGTGATGGACAATTAAATTTTATTTTATGCTCCCAAAAATGTATTTTCAGAATTGACATTAAATAAAATATACGATTGGGTCGCACGAACTTGCTCTTATGTATTTGCAAAATCGTCGTTTTAACCAAGTTTCATTGTAAAACAGCTTTAATATCGTACTTATTCGACTAAAATTTTGCATCTTTGTCTTTCTAGAAAAAAATTGGAATTTTGTTTCTAAATACAAAAAAAATAATACTCAAACTTTTGAGGAGCTTTAGCATAAAAAAAACGATCAAATTCGGTTGTACCGTTTACGAAAAAATCAAAAACTTAAAAAAATTTTCCAAAAACCATTTAAAATGTTGTTCAGGGCAATCAGTTGACATCTACAACGAAATATTCTCGATACGTCAAAATTTAATTTGTCCTCTATATCTGTCATATACCATATAATTATTTTAATTATCGAATTAAATATTCTTTATTATATCAAAGTATACTTTTGGCATTCACTATATCAAAATATAGATCGTTCTCCATCTCTCAAGCCATGAACTGAATGATGACTGCGAACTTCAATGGATTAAAAAAATTAGGTTTTGCCACTTATAATTCCATTACAAGGTGGAAATGATGTCAATCGGTTTATAAATCTCTGACGAAGGGAATAAGATAAAGTACAGAAACATAAAAAAAAATTAAAGGATTGGTTTGATTTTGATAAGATGAACTCTCCATCTAGTGGCTTGTCAAAAAAAAAAGTTTTGACAATTCGCTGCATGATAAGTATATTTGTTGGCGGCGTTAAGCCAGATATACATTGTTCAAATGCATGACAAGCACGTGCAAGTCTATTATTTCAGTGGCAAGAGGACGTTGCCCTTTGTGAGTTTTTTTTCTGTAAAATTGTGTTTTTACGAATTTCTTTGAGATTTTTTTAAATTTTATCCGAGTAATTTGTTTTATTTTGTCTGTCCATTTCATCATATAATTTTCGTTTGGTGTTTTAATATTTTAATCAGTGCTTATTATGCTGTGCTGTGTTCTCATCTCTTCGACGTACTATACGCAAATGAACCAATAAATGCATGATCAATCATCAATCTTGCATATACAATATTTCTATGCAGTACGCTAGATTGAAAGGATTTGGATTTTTCTTCAAGCCTACATCCGATCTATATGTGTGACTTTTTCAATAATATACCTACACGCGTGCTTGTCATGCATTTGAACAATGTATATCTAGCTTTAAACGCAATTGCCGAGGTTGAGAAAAAGGCGGAGTTATCGTTCATTCTTCTTTGTGGTTTTCTTTTTTTATATTTGGCGTTCGCTCAGTGAAATTCACTTAACTGAGTAGAGTAAGGAGTGTGAAAAGATGTCTCCTTTTTGCATGAACAAAGTTAACTTACATTAAAAATCGCTGTGTTTAAAAGCACTGATGTACTCGAAATTAAGCCAAAAGAGAAACAGAGATTAAAATCGGATTCGTGTAAAAACAGTCTATTTTCTATCAGATAACATCCCTGTTTGAATATATGTAAGTGCAAAAAGCAACATCCCTGTTTAAACTAAAGTCAAACAAACTTTACGTTACGCAGCGGAGTCCACTTACTCCTAACACACGCCACGAACTACTTCATCGAAGCATATTGTCGATAAGGTTTTTGGGTTGTGTGAAATGAATAAGTGCAGACACGGCAGTTCACAACTGCTTGGCTCGAGCAACTAAAAGGTTTGTGTTTTGACTAAAAGGCTCTGTTTTTTAATAAGGAATAATCATAGATGTCTATAGTTTCTATGTGTAAAGCTACATATATGTAGAGATATTTTTAGATTTAAGTACAAGTGAAAGGGTTAAATTGTGGGAAAAAAAGTGGCTTCCATTTGAATATATTATGTACATACATATCTAAAGTCACAAACTAAATAGTACGATTGCATTGTATGTTTATTGAGTACGTTCGATAACAAAAATTTGGCACTCGGACGAACGTTGATGTTTACACATCTTAACCGTGAGTCCTGGCACTCACACTTTTTTTTAAATGACTTAAGCATCTCCTTTAGTATTGGAGCTAAAAACAGGATGCCATGGGGTTCAAGCAAATATTAGCTAATGCAAGAACAAAGTCTTTATAGTGGTTTCTTAAAAAAAACCCTCTTATATACGAAATTCTTCAAACATTTTCCAGAAAAAAATTTGGCACGCCAAATTAAAGCTTTTATTAAAGTACGAAAAAAAAAATAAATTTCCAAAAAAAATATTGATTCGTTTTTAAGTTATCTATTTGTCCCAAAAAATTGTTTTTTTTTTTTTTTCAAAAATTCAAACTATAATTTTTTTTTGAAGTCTTAAAGTGCAATGTTTTTTAAACTTTAGAAGTTTCTTTTTAAATTTTTTTATCAAAATCCGTTATGCCGATAATGGGAAATTCAAAATTCGAAAAAAAAGTTCTATAGTAGGTACAGTCTGTAATATCTCAACCTTAATTTTTCTATTGAATTATAAGCCGTAAACCGTTTTCGAGAAAAATACGATCTTCGAAATCCATTTTTTAACATTTGTATGGTGGGTACCATTTAGTATGATAATTTATTTTTTCTCACATCTTGTAGACTATAATAAAATAACTTTAATTTTATTTTTTTTTTTTAAATAGATATTGAATTTTGAAAAATAAAAAATTGAAATTTTATCTTATCAAGTTTAAGCAAAATCGAGCAGGGGATTTTCGAAATAGGTATTGAGTTTAAAAAAAAAAACAAAATTGAAATTGTTTTTAAAAACCCAAAAAAAAATTTTTTGAAAATTTGAATACTAATCAAATTTTTTGGGGGCTTTAGCATAAAAAAATGTTCAAAATCGGATGTACCGTTCTTGGGAAAATCAAAACAAAAAAATGGTTCCAAGGGAGGTACCAAAAATAGCAAGTTCTTGGAATTTTTTTTTAACCATTAGCTAGCTTTGACTAAATTAAATTTTTTGAATTTTTTTTTTATAAATCTGTGGGACAGTTTTTGAGACAAAAAAAATATTTTAGAAAAAAATGGTTCCAGAACACATCAGAAGAACTCTATTGAAGAACATATAGGGGTATTCACGATCCGGTGAAGCTAGTCTTGTATTATTGTAAGAGTGTTACATTTTCTTACATTCCACCAATAAAATCAATATATTGCTGTTGAATTATAAGGAAATATTACACTTTTACAAGGCTAGTTACACCGGATCGTGAACAACCCTATTGTTCGAGGATATGTGGCTACATCTGGTGGAAATTCCAAAAAACTGTTTCGAGCATAAATAAATTTCATAAAAAACATCTTATAATTAAAGCGGTTACATGCGATGGAAGTATTTTGAACACTGGAAATAGTATCGTTTGTCAGATTGAAGTAGTCATAAGTAAGCCAGCTTCACTTTACATAATTAACTTCCCCGTTCGTCATTGAAGCAAAGGGCTTCTCTGGAATTCTGCGAAAAGTTTTTAAGAAATGTGATAAGAAAAAAATATGAAAAAAAGTTGTAACTGCCTCAGATGAAAACTATTGAAAATCTCGGTTCTAGTCAGAACTCATGAAAAAGTAGCTTTTGAGAACGCAATTTTTCATTTATTATACCTGATTACCGAAGCCATGCCCGGGAATTAGTTTTGAGGGGGGTTTGGAAAACGAGAACGAGAACTGGAAAACAAGAAAATGAATGAAATCCGCCAATTTAACATCCCAAAAATTAATTTTGACGCCAATCGTCATTATAAAATGGACCACGATGAATATCACTCTACCTCCTTTAACAAAATTAATATCGGATGACCACTTCCGAGCCATGCTTTTCCCGATAAAATAGGGCTATAGAAATATCCCTGTCACACTCAAACAGTAGAAAGATGCTGATGACATAAGCTTCTTCTTCAGTAGGTTGCCAATAATCAAGAGATGATTTTATCAATGTAAGGATCTTATCTCGTTAGAATCTTGTCACAATTTGAAACAAAGTATACATTTTTTGAGACCGTCGAAAAATTATCACCATCTATTAGCAAACATTTCTTATCTTAAATGGGTAAATTGAATTTTATGGTTGAAATATTTGTTTACTTGGGAAATTTGTAATTCTAAATTTAGAACTGACATTTTTTGTTTAATTCTTGATATCTCACTTGCACTTATCCAACAAAAGCCAAATTTAACTTTTAGTACCAGAGGCACTACTCTTAAATTCAGTGATTATTTCTTTAGCCGCCCTAGACGAGTGGGGAATAACTTACCCGACTCCATATTTTCCTCCCATTATAATATTCAGATATCAGACATTCTTTTTATAAATCCTCTCCAACTTTTCTGAAACGCTCGCACAGTGCCTTAACATTTGAGGGTAGTCATAATCCCTTTAGTAAATGCATAGTTATAAAAAAAGGAATTACAAAATTAAAAAAAAAACATAAGAAATTAATTCTGGCCTACTATACATTAATTTATAAATCAGTAAAACCCGCTTAAGAGAAACGTCAAAATGTCACAGTCTTTCTTTCACTTAAGCGGGTTTTTCACTTAACCGAACCCCGGTTAATTGAAAAATAATTTCACTTAATTGAAAAAAAAATTCACTTAAGCGGATTTAAAAATTCCATTAAGCGGAGATTTAATGCTAGAAACAATATTGTTTTTATTTTTTGGACTTGCCTTGAAAGAAGTTAAATAAAACAACGATAAAATAACACAAAAATAATTTATTGAAAAACGAAAACTAGCAAATTTTTGTTCTGTTCGATTCAATTTTTTTTTCACTTAACAGAGTTTTTTTCAATGAAAAATATTAAAAATTAACTGAAAATATATTTCAGTTATCCGGGTTTTTCGCTTAAGCGAGTTTCACTTAAGCGGAGTGTTTTAAGGGAAATTGGTCGAAAAATACTTGGGGATGAAAAAAGTGTTTCAGGTAAGCTGGTTTTAGTGTACCAATTTCTCCTTTAAAAAAGGATTTCATTAGAAAGAAAAGTTTTAAGTTTTCATCAGATTTTTCAAGACAGCATTTAGTGTGATATGAATTTTTTCGAAGAAACGAAAAAAAGTTGTTATTCAATTTAAATAATTCTTGGACACATTTTATATTCTCTCTTAAAGTTGAATTCGTGCAACATGTGAAAGAATACAAATTAAATTTGAATAAAAACTGAAAAAAAAAAAATAATATGAAATAAAGCAGGGCTGCGAATTTTTGAATTAAAAAAATCATAAGTCATAAGTCTGTAGATGATTTGTGAATTAAAAAAATTTAATTCATAAGCTACTAAGTGACTTATGAATTTAAAAAAAATTAATTCACTACCTATAAGTGACTTACGAATTAAAAAAAATGTATTCACTACCTATAAGTGACTTATGAATTAAAAAAAATTTAAGTCATGAGCATGTTAGTGACTTATCAATTAAAAAAAATTAATTCATAAGCTAGTTGGTAAATTGTAAATGTTTAAGCTTGTTTTGACTACATAATTATTTAATTATTAACGAAGGTAGATTTCAAGCTTTTATGTTTCATAAAATTATCATGCTAGCTTATAAATTTTCCAAATAATAATTTTTTAATCCATTAGCTTATGAATTAATTTTTTATAATTCATAAATCACTTAGTATGTTCTAAATTAATTTTTTCTTAATTCATAAGTCACTAAGAAGCTTATGATTTAAATTTTTTTAATTCACAAGTCACCAACTGACTTATGAATTAAATTTTTTTTAATTCATAAGTCAGTAACTAGCTGCTGAAATACATTTTTCTTAATTCATAAGTCACCCACTAGCTTGTAAATTAAAGCCAAGCTTAAGCTAAAAAGTGACTTAAGCTTTTGCAACCCTGAAATAAAGTATATAAAAAATATAAAAATAAAACTAATAATATCAAAATTTAAATAGAATAAATAAAATAAAAAGAAAAAAATAAATAAAATTATTTTTTTTTTTTCATTTTTTCATCACAGTTGAAAAATAATAAAACAAATACAAAAATGAAATTTGACGTTTTGTTTGTAACTACCTGATTTTTTTCTGAAAAATTACAACTAACTAAATGTAAATGGCACATTTATATGTGTCGTTCATTATAAAAGTGGTGTAAATCCATTTTTTTTGTAAAATGGGTTTCTTTGCTTAATGGTATTATATTTGTTAATATCTTTCAATATAAAAGAGAATCTACTCCAAATACGAATTATATTTCCGATAATTAATGTTTTTTGTTCTTCAAGTGATTTTATTATTTAACTATAAAAATTAAGTAAGTCACAAATCCGTTTAATAAAATTATTAATAAAATCTGTAAAGGTTATTATAATCTCGTACTTTTTACGAATAATACAAAATATTACCCTAAAGCGCATTGATTTTGTTTTTTTGTCTATTCATCATTTCGCAAAAACCTTATTATCTCGAAATTCATTTGTATGGAGATACTTCACTATTAAATTGAGCGACACATATATGTATAAAAGAATCAAAATTATTAAACGAAATCTCAATGTTGATGGACCAATCTTGCTCAAATTAAATTTCCTCGATTTTTTTAAATTACAATTTCCATACAAACCTCCTAATAAGCAGGTATCCTAATAAATAGCTGTGCAGGCATACTCCCACGAAAACGAATTAAAAACCAATGTATGAATCACTTTCTTATTTCAAGTTAAAAAGAACTAGATACTCCACTTGATTCCATAATCTCACTTTCCAAAAAAACACACACAATCAGAAGGATGAAATTGAAATTCAATTAATTTACTATAATTTTTATTTTAAGCAATTATTGTGATGGGCTGGAAGAAAGTTAAAACTAACTTTTTTTACAATAAATTAAAAAAAAAAAAAACACAATCCACGGTCTTGGAAAAATAAACTAAGCTCAACACCCGTATAGAAAAAAACGCCACACACACTAACGAATTCGGGCTTCTAAAAATAAATTTTTTAAGCCCTTTGCCTTATTCCACCACAGAATCTTTGATTTATTTTTAACTTAAATTATTTTTCTTCAAAGGAAAATTATTTATGTGCTCATCATGTTAAAGATACAAATTTATATAGATGGATAGATACATTTGTGATTTTTTTTCTTCCTTTGTAACACTTTTGGAATTGTTTTTTGTTAGTGAAATTTTTCTAACGTTAGTTGCTATTAACGCACAACGAGGACCGGAAACGTTCGATCGCAATTGAGCCTCTTATCAGACTAATTCGAAAGCAAAAATTCTGAATCCTGGTAGAAGATGGTGTCCTTTGTATTACCTTTCCTGGAGAAATATCTATGAATGTATTGGCTTTAATATCCCTGGATGTGTTCCACAAAATGAAGGGGGTATTGATTGTGCACAAAATCCCGTACTAAAGAGTAACAGAGTGCCACTAACAGTTGCTTCCCCTAACCCCAGGTGAGTTCTAAAGCGGTACTAAAATGTACTAAACACTGAGCAACAGTTATTCGCTTGTTGCTTCTGTGGAAAGCTCTTACAAACAGGCGTTTGCAACTGGTGGCATTTCCCCTTCAAAGTAACCAGAGTTTTAAAGGACTCTTGAAATCATATGATTCTTTTCCGTACATAAGTAGTATATCAAGGATATTTTTACTCCCCCTAAGAATTTGTGTTTTTGATGAATTTTCTATATACGAATCGAATATTGAGAGCGGGAGAGTGAGCGAAAGTGTGTATGCTTTTTGTTATTTTGTCTGCGGAACATGCTGGATCAGTGTGGGTGAGGAATTTTCAAGGCTACCCACAGCAAGGACCTAGATTCACCTGTTGGCGGGAGGTTAACGAAAGGTTTTTTTATTTTTTATGTTCCATTTTTATTTTCGTATTTTTGCTTTTCTCTGCTCTGTTGTTTTTTGTTTGCAGGTCCTTTTACGACGCAATCAGTCTTTTTGTTTATTGTTTGTATCGGGTTATAGGTCTGGTTGTTATCATAAAAATGAATTGTTGGCACTTTTGCTGTGTGTTTACACATCAAGTTGGTAGATTGATGAAATGTGAATAATGGATTTGAAGGATTTTTGTTTGCTGTTTCGAAACATTATGGGCAGTAAATTTTTTAAAATAGATTCTTAGGAATTTGAATGGGCGAAAATGTTGTTAAATACGCGTGATGAACTCGGTGCTGAGTCTAAACATTTTTGTTAAAAAAAAGACCTGGATTTGAAAAGTTCTGTGCATTTAACAGAGAGATAGATTCCTATTGACTTTAAGTTGCAAGCAATTTAAAATTCATTTAATTACTCTTGTTCAAATGTGATAGATCTTGTACCCGTAAAAGGGGGGGAAAGTTGATTTCTTCCCACTCAGACTTAGCTGATTGGCATGGGATTAATGGAATCTACATGTCTGGTGAACTCACGAGTATATAAAACACAGACCTACTTAAATGCTGCTTGAAAACTGACACCATTTAATTTCTTTTTTCTTGCCATATTGTTCATCATCCTCTTAATGTGGCTGATGGAGATGTATTATGCAGAGACTAAAGGTATACTTTCAAACTTATAGACAGTATTATTGACTTTAAATCTTGTAGTATTGTGTTTCCCTTGGGTAACCAAAAGCCTCATGAAGGCGAAATTTGCATCGAAAGCAAACAGCTATTCCAGACCATTGAGATGAGATTCTATAAATATTTATGTACATGAATGATAAATCATTAGCAAATAAAATGGAAATTCAGGTGGGCTAGAAAGGAACACAAAAATACTTTATATACATTTTATCCTAAGAAATTAAGGATCAATGGTTAGTTTAGAATTTAAATGAAGCAAATATTTGGTATACTAACACTTATATAGGCGAAGGCGGACAAGGATTAAACGGATCGTTTGGTAAGGGAAAACAATATATCAACCCGCTTCTTTAGGGACCAGACTTCTTTAAAAAGTAATAAACTTGTTTTTGTAGGTGGTATTGTTCAGTGGATTACACGACTCAGCTCCTGACTTAGATGTGTGGGTTCGTGTGTTCCTTCGATTTAAGCAGCACTCTTTGGGGATAAAAGTTCATGTGCTCTTAGTTAATATGGTCTTGTGTTCCCAGGAAAATTGAGATTCTGGTAGTATTAGCTGAACATTTTACAAACTTGATTATAACTTAAAATCGCCATTAAAAATGGGGAAATTTATTAATTTAAAAATAAGTTAAGCTTTAGGATGTTTCGAGAGGAAAATTCTTCGTGTGATCTTTGGTCCCGTCTGCATAGACAGGCGGTGGAGAAGAAGATATAACCACGAACTGTACGGGCTGTACTGCGAAACTGACCTAGTCAAACGAATCAAAGTCCAACGACTTAAATGGCTAGGTCATGTAGAGCGAATGAACCCGAATGCTCCGGCCCGCAAAGTCTTCGAATCCAACCTCGAGGGACCCCGCGACTCAAGTGGCATACACAAGCGGGAGAGGACCTCAATCACCTTGACGAAACTAAAGACAGCTAGCTATTAACCGAGCTAGCTGGAGAAGCTTGTTAGTTGAGGCCCTGTTTCACCCCGGACTGTTGCGCCACCTAAAGTTAGTAAGTATAGTAAAATAAACTTTCTTAGTATTCATTGCTGAATTTCATCTTTTTTAATTTAAATACACATTTAACATTAAAAAAATAGCATTGTAATTTGTAATTATGTACCTTACAAACCAATACCCAGTTTTTTGCATTTAGAGAGAATGCATGTCTATTAACCAATTCTCAAATTGACATACATATCCACATATAGGAAGTTTATATTGCTATTTTTCATTTCCTGACTTTGCCATGACAAACAAAGAAGCAAAAGAAAAAAAAAAGAACTATATTTCCCAAGATAAGAGAGTCCTCATCAGGCACTTAATGGTATCGGATCAAAGGGGACCAGAAAATCTGTTGACAGAACCTTTTTTGCATCATCCAACTGAATTGGCTTTGAATTGTGAACTTGAATTGGGCATTCCTATGTCCTATGCATGGTTACCACTTTCCCAGACTTTAAACTAAAATTTCAATCTTAAACTAAATGTTTTAATATCCACAAGCATAACTATTCATTTTATTTATATTTACTTGCGATAAAGGTGCTAATAGGGCAAGTTTTGCGTTTGGAAATTATTGAAAAGAAATTTTGACCAAACTTGAAATTACGATGATAGGGATGTCTGGCGACAAAACAAATCTGCCTAAAACTGGACTAAAGACTTAAAGTACCCTAAGTGTTCGATATATTTGAGTCGATCTATAATTTAATGAAAAAAATTTAGAAACTAAGATATTACTGACTGTATCTACCATAGAACCACTCTTTCGAATTTTGAATTTCTAATTATCGGCATAACTGATTTTAATAAAAATTTTTATAGAGAAGCTTCTAAAAAGTTTGAAAAACATTGCATTTCAAAACTTAAAAAAACAATTAATACAATATAATTTTTGAAAAAAAGTCATTTTTTTTTTGGGAAAATTCAATATCTCAAAAACCACTCAATATATTTTTTGGAAATTTAATTTTTATGCGTACCATAATAGAGTCTTTAAGTCGTAATATAACCATAAAAAAATATTCACATTAAAAGATTGCTAGCAGTACCTACCCATACATACCATAGAGCATACTCATACTTAAAATATTCAATTTTTTAAAGAAAAATCGATTTTTCAAAAAAAAGATACAAATGTACAATAATTAGAACTGAAATTTGCGTACGAAATTTTGTCCTTAAATTTTATATTTAAAAACTAACTGAGTTTTTTTAATTATCTACAACGAATATTTGGTCTTTCATAAAGTTATATTTTTTTAAGTATTGCACATTGAATTCTTTGTTAAGGTTCAACTATTAATATTTTTGTTTAAGCCATTTAAGAAAATTTATTTCATTTTCTTTAATAACATTAATTTTTTTTATATCGATTTTCTTGTAGGTACTACACTTTTTTATATTTTTGTAACTAAACAGTTTTAGTTTGAAATAATAAGTACATTTATAAACAAATTTGATAAATTAGATTAATCAGCTATATGACTAAAATTTGTTAAAATTGTATCCTAATTTAAATTAGGTCTTTTAGAGATAACTAGATGTAGTTACCATTTTTAGACGACACTTACATTAAAAATTGTTTAAAAAATTGAGTGATAAGGATCGTTGCAAGAATTTTAACCTGAAGTGAAAAATTAATTCGTTTCACAATCGTTTACCGGTCATATTTTGAATTCCTGAGAAGGAAACCACCAGAGGAAGGAATCGCTAAGATAAGATAAGAAAAAAGAAGTTTAAATTTTTTCAATTAATTTATTGATTATGAAATATTTATACCATTTGCAAATATATTTAACCCCTTGGGATAATGGTTATTGCGTTGGACCGTCATGCAGAAAAATGTTTTCCAGGCGTTTATTGCCTTTCACGAGGAATTGACAAATCCTCTAAAAGCATCTCTTGTCATGAAAAGTGCTGCTCATTAAATCGGTAAAAAATTCCCGGGGAACATCCACACACACACACAGGAATGGTTGAGAGTTGTAAGTCCCTAGGTCCGGGTTCTTTTCAAACTGTTGCACCATACAATTTATTAATTTTTTAAATATATTTAACCCAAATGAAAACCAATTTAAACTATAGATAACAGCCATATTAATAAAAAAAAACGCTTATTCCACCTAAGCCAAGTCCTGACTTAAATTTTCACATTAATAAAAACGAAATTTTCGAGGAATAGTAAAGTGACGTTTATCAAAAATCCTTTCAAAAAATCTACTACAACAAGTAAGCCACCTCTTTTAACGTGCGACTTATAGGTTCTATAAGGCAAGTTATGCATTCGTAATAGACATCGAAATCGAGATTTTGATCAAAATTGACATTACGATGATAGCGAAAACGAAAAAAAGTAGGTCCGCAATTTTGTCTGTCCGTTTGTCTGTCTGTTCGACTTTCGATTTTGGATAAATTTGTTTTTTTTTTAGACCAAAAATAACGGTACCTGCCCTACGAATATTTCTCGAAATTTTATAAATATTTTTTTTTTCTCAAAAACTGTCCCAGAGATATAAAAAAAATTCATAAAATTTAATTTGGTTAAAACTAGGTAAATGGTTAAAATGGTTGTTTTTGATTTTTCAAAAACGGTACAAACGATTTTAAGCATTTTTGTTATGCTGAAGCTCCTCAAAATTGTAAATATTATTGCTTATTCAAATTTTCTTTTTTCTTTTTTGATTTTTAAAAAAAATTTCAATTTATTTTTTTGAAACTCAATGTTCCGAAAACTCCATGCTCGATTTTTTTTTTCAAACTTGATAAATACAAGTTTTTTAATATAATCTACAGGATTTGAGAACAAAAATTGTTTTACTTAAAACTAACGGTACCCACCATACAAACATTAAAAAATGGTTTTCGAAAATCGTATTTTTTTCGAATACGGTTTCGAGAATTTTGATAAAATTTTTATTTCGATTTATTCTTACGATCTATAATTTAATAAAAAATTAAGATATTTCTGACTGTAACTACCATAGAACCATTTTTCGAATTTTGAACTTTTCATTTTCGGCATGACGGATTTTAATTAAAATTTTTATAAAGAAACTTCTAAAAAGTTTAAGAAACATTGCATTGCAAGACTTTAAAAAAAAAAATATTTTTTTGATTTAAAAAACAAGATAATTTTTTTTTTGGAAAATTCTATATCTCAAAAACGGCTCAATATATTTTTTGGAAATTTATGTTTTATTTGTACAGTAATAAAAACTTTAAGTTGGTGTACCAAATTTTTTTCAAAAAACTGTTTTAAGAATTTTGTATATAAAAGCTTATTTTTTTAAGAAACTACTACAACGACTCATAATTTTTATTATTCCATAAACTAATATTTTCTCGAATCAAATGCCATACTGTTTTTAGCTTCAACTACTAAGGGAGTTCTCTTAGTCATTTCAAAAATGAATTTTTTGCTTATAAACAGTTTTTCTCTAATAATATTCAATTCTGTGTCATCCTAAATTGATTGTCGCTTGCTTGTGTCTTATTGCCGGTTTTTTATATATACGGAAATCATGCGTGCTTTCATGCCAGTGACAAACTATGACCCTTATATATCAAATTGACGCCACAAACTGCCTATGTATAGAGGATAAAAAGATACGGAAACAAAATTAAAAACATGTTTGGATTCATATTTATATAATTTTTAGTCAGCTCAATCTGTCTTTACTCGCAAATTATTGGAGTAATACCCTTTCCTATTATGATATTATGTTCAAGTCCCACCCTGAAATCTTAAACAGATAATCAAGAGAAAAATTCTGGCCTAAACAAACAAGAGATCGAACTCTCTCGATGCCTGTCTTACAACCAGAAAATTATGGCCTAGTTTCAGTAAACAAAAGACCGATGTTATCATCCAACTGAATAAAAAGTCTCTTTCTCTTCTCGTGAGCATTATCACAGGTCACAACCAACTCTGGTACTACAAGAAAAAGATGAAACTCAGTATTCGCTATATCATCTAAGAAACAGACATCTAGGGAGACACTTCTTCAGCGACTTGGAGGAGCTCTCCGACATTCCAAGCAAAATCATGTTAAAATTCGTTAACGATACCAAATGGCTTGAGATTTCCTGATCTCTGAAAACCGCCTTCAACTACAGTACGATAGTGTAGTACGAACGAAAACGACAACGAAGCACGTGTCCCTTGTGGGAGCAGCACCAACGGAGAATGGGCACCTCGCCTATACACCTGCGGTAGCCACTCCTACGTTGAACACGAGCATCAGTGGGTTGATGGGCCACCTATACCTAAGATTGGTAAAATCCTCTTTGGTATGGAAACAGCCTTTTCGACTTAACTAAGGACCAAAGAAACGAACATATACACCAAACACTGACTTTTCAAACTCATCTACCAGACGTTGCAAGGAACCACATGCTCCTACGGGCCTGGTGGGGGAATGATTGCTCAATTGGAGGTAAGGGAAAGGAATAGCCCCTGAGAAGGCGTATACCTCTCCCTAGCCAAGTTATTATGTGACGTTGGAAATTTCAATACTTTAGAAATACCCTCTGACATTTCAAGCTAAAGCTTGCTGTAACCTATCTACACCCTTAAAGGGCTTGATCGACATAGGATTATCACAACGCATCTACATTGTTCTAAGTGTGACGGTAACAAGATCAACCTAACCTATTTACATTATGTATTATAGACCGTTTTCTCCTGGCTTTTTTTTTCATCCTAATATGGGTGCTGTCAATGTCAAATGCACCTATCATGACCTTAAATCCTTTCGTAGTTCTCATTTTATTAAACTGCTTTGCTATCAAAGCAAATGCCTTGACAACTCATGAGTCACGCACATCGCACTTTTTTTTTATTTTTTTTTGATCAAACAAAACAAGTTTGACAATTCTATTTCTTATTCCTTCGCTTAACTACCTACTTCGGTGGCTTAGCTTAATCATGGTTATTAAGCCTCCACTAAACCATCTTTATTAATATGGGTGTAAGCGTTTCAAATGGTTTGCTAATAGATTAAATTGATTCGCTGATAGTTAAAAAAAAATTGCGTTTGGGTTTAATGTATTTCTATTTTGGTTACAATTATTCGTGTTAAGGTTAAATTGATTTAATATTTTGTTAAATAAATTTAAATTTAAATACTATATTGCCTATGAAATTTAAAGTTTCAATTTTCTATGATTTCATACGTAGTCGTGCCATAAATACTATTACAAATATTTGAACCTGTATAATTTGACATTCAGCTGCATACAACAAGTCACATTAATTGTTTTTAATAACTACTGTTATATAGGTTTAAAATAAAGTATAGTCTTAGTTCTACTTTACAAGTGCAAAGATGGAGTCCACAAAAGAAGAAAAGAGAATTGCAGTTGTTGCGCTGCATAAGGCTGGAAAATCCAATTCTTTTATTTGCAAGTCGTTAAAAAACCTCGGTATTAATCGAATGTTTGTGTGGCGTACAATTAAACGTTATATGGATACCTTAAGAGCGTAAAAGACAAGCCTCGGCCCGGTCGTCCACGAAGTGTGAGGACAAAAAATGCCGTTCGCACAGTGGCAGCTCGAATTCGCCGAAATCCCCTTCGTAAGCAGAAAATCATGTCACGAGAGATGGATATTTCAAGAAGAACTATGTCGCGGCTAATTAAAAATGACCTTGGGATGGGTGCCTACCGACGAGTGACTGGGCAGAGATTAAACAATGCCTTGAAAAAAATTAGGCTAGAAAGAGCAAAAGCATTGCTCAGACGTTACGGTGATGGAAGGTATCGTAAAATCATGTTTTCAGATGATAAAAATTTTCACCATTGAAGAAAATACAATCGCCAAAATGACAAGGTCTATGCTCGGAGTTCGCAGGAGGCAAAAGATAAAATTGGTAGAGTCGAAAGGGGCCATCATCCGAGTTCGGTCATGGTTTGGTGGGGAGTGAGCTACGAAGGCACCACAAAGTTGCATTTTTGTGAACAAGGTGTAAAACAAAAGCAAAAAACTACCAAGAAGACGTTTTAGAGAAAGTGGTGAAACCACTCAACAATACTCTATTCAATAAAAAGAATTGGGTGTTCCAGCAGGACTCAGCTCCAGCCCACAAAGCCAAATCGACCCAGTTGTGGCTGGAAAAGAATGTGCCTGAGTTCATAAAGGCATCAGATTGGCCCTCAGGCAGTGCCGATCTCAATCCTCTGGATTATTCTTTTTGGACAGAGCTAGAGCTGATGGCTTGCCACAACGGACATCCGAATTTGAAAAGTCTGGAATCAAGTCTTGTCCGAGCAGTGGCGAATTTTCCTGAGGAAAAGGTGCGTGCTGGCATAGACGATTGGCCGAAGCGACTCAAGGCCTGTGTTAAGGCTAAGGGTGGCCACTTTGAGTAGCAGGTCAATAATATTATTTTTAATACTATTTTATATCATACTTAATAAAATTTATAACGTATGATATTTTCCTTCTTTATTTTCAAAGAAAAATGTGTAACAGTATTTATGGCAAGACTACGTATAAAAATATTTCATTTTCGGTCAAAATCTTTTCTGTGCTTATAACACATATTTTGATGTTTTATCTTCGTTTTTATTTTTTGAAATTGGGTAAAAGAATTTTCTTCTAGTGGTAATCTCTTCTGGTCTCCCACAATCTAGTGCTTAGATGCAATAAAATAAGATCCTTCCGCTTATACATACCTTGTGTTTTCTTATCGACGACAAAGCTTTGAAAGATTTTCTTCTAGAGCCGACCAATGCCAACGATGGGATGACAAGATGAGAGGTTTATTTATTTTATTTGAGAATTGAAATTCAAGATATCCGAAGGCAATATTGCTTCAGAGGTTTATTTAAAGAAATTTAAATAAGATATTGTGCACAGACGTTATACTCATATAAACGTAAAGTTGAGGCTACAAAAAAAAAAAAAAAACAAAAAAAGAGATTACAAAAATAAAAGTCCTTTCGACTTGTATGTTAAGAAAAAATTCTTGCTTTCGCGAGTATTTTCAAAACAAAACACAAGTTTTTAATTCAAAGTCATTACTTCCAAGAAAAGCCTGTGAATGGAAATTAGAAAAAGAGATTTGCGGACGAAAGTCACAAATAAGCCGTTAATTGCAAGAACTTCTTTCCCTTGAAAAGTTCTGCTTTAAATGTCTTTGGGATAATTGTTTGGAAATGTTAAACATCGGGTAGAACACTGAATAAAAAGTTGAAGAAAAAAGGAAGGAAATTCCGACCTACAAGTTTCATTAATAGAGGTATGAAGGTGGAACAAAAAGTATACAAAAATAGTATAATTTCCTAGGAATGAAAAAGGATAAGTTCAAAAGAGGAATAAAAAAAAACAGATTCATTTTAACGCTTTCACAAAAAAGTTTGAAAAGTTTTGAGTGACCTGTTGACGTGCTATGAAAACATTTTCCATATAATAGGAAAAGTTTTTCTTTGTATAGGACCCTTTCATTTTTGTTTTTAGTAATTTAGGTAGGTAGGTAGGTATATTAGGGTAATGATGCACATTTTTGTATACTTTTCTACAAGACAGACATTTATATCAAAATTGCCTTCAGTTAATGTGGTTTGCAATTCATGGATGTTGCATTTTGGGAAGTAATTTGTGGGCGAAAGATTTTGGATAAAAGTTCAAGGTTTCGGTAAAGTGGAGAGGACTAGAAATGAGATGTCGATACACATTGGCCTTGAAAACTTGTACATAGAAATGAGGTCGAAAAATCGAGAGGGGCAAAGTATTCCATATTTGAGTGGTGCGGACCAGTAAAGAAGTTCTATACTTGACAAACGAAGTTAAATTGAAGGCTTCATAGGTAAAAGACTCTCCTGTGCAATGATGCTTAGCTTAACATTTACTGCAGTGCAGTTGCACAACCAAAGAATATGATTATTAATGTGGAAACGAATATGAAAATTTAAGAATGCCGTCATCAGCCAAACAAAATAGTGAGTAATTAACATTTACGGACAATAGATCGTTTATGAACATAATGAAAAGTGTCGCAGACAAAATGGAGCCTTGAGGCACACCATCATTTATTTATTTAAAATAACAGACTCAAACAATAAAAGACCCATGTATTTCCATATGTATGAAATTTAACGTAGTAGCCATTGGCATAATGGTTAGTGCGTTGGACTGTCATGCGGAAGGTCTCGAGTTCGATTCTCAGCCGCTGCAAGTAAGTTTTTTTTTTCTCCAAGAGTATCTCTTGTCATGGAAAGTGCTGCTCGGAATCGGCAGAAAATTGTAGGTCCCCTCCGTTCCTGGTAACACACACACAGGAATGGTTGAGAGTTGTAACTCACTAGGTCTTGGTTCACTCCGAGCTGTTGCACCACCAAATTTATTTTAATTTATTTATGAAATATAACATAATCATTTAAAGGTCCGCCGTGGGCTTTGCTTGGTGGCGCGCATCCGAAACGTCTAATCTTCCCCAACTTATCAGGCGCATAAATCAGGTTGAATTTGACCAATTGCATTGATTTTGTTGGCTTTCAGCTCTCAGGGCTTATGGTTTATTAGCATAGATATATGTGACTTAAAAAAACCCCACAAGAAGAAGTCTAACGGGGTCAAACCGCACGAAATCGGTGACCAATTCACATTGCCTCTGGGTGAGATAACCATGTACCAAAATCGCTCGTGCAAAATGTCAATTGTGGCACTTGTCTGAGGTGTCCATATCATTCAATTCGGGTCAAAATAAATTGGTTATATTAGACTTATGGTGCTCACTCATAACGGTGATGACCTGGAATGGGTTCTCAAAGAAAGCATGGACGGATGAAGCCCAAAATCAATTTCAAACAGTGTTTTGCTTGTTGACGAACTCATTCATCCAAAAATGGGTTTCGTCGCTTAACATAATTTTCCGACCGAAATTCGGGTCAACTTCAAACTGCTCGAGAGTCGTGATTGAATACACTGAACCAAAAAGGTACATAATATCAAACAAAAAGTTGTTTGGGACAATAAATTTATTTATTAAAACTCGTCCAACTTACAAGTTTGTTGGAACAATGAACGACTGTTTATTGATTTCATTTTCAATAAACTGTTAGTTGATTTCAATAAACTAGTTGTTTAACGCAATAAATGATTTATTGTGCCAATAAAGTGTTAGTGTTGAAAGAAATCGCTAAATAAGAAACTGAGTTTATTGGCGCAACATATTCATTGTTTGGCGCAATTAACTCATTGTTTGGCGCAAGTAACTCGTTTATTGGCGCAATTAATTCGTTCAATGGTGCAATTAATTCGTTTATTGGCGCAATTAATTAATTTACTGGCGGAATGAATTCAGGTTATTGCCACAAATAACGTATTGGTACAAATATTAGTAATATATTAAAACTTTTATTTATTAATATACATACGTACATATTTCGATAATTAAATTATTAATATATATACATAAATATATTATGTATTATTATATTATATGTATATGTAAGTAACTAAAATCTTCAATATATTTTTAAAATGTCTATAGATACATAAGTTATTGTGGCAATAAGTAACATGTTAAATATACTTACATTTTATATTTCTTTCCAACCTTTTCCTTTCATATTTCTTTTCAACCTTTTCTAAAATCTAAAAGATTTTTTTTTTGAAATTCTAAAGAATGATTTCCTGAAATTTAAAACTCCAATTTATGTAAAATGAAAAAATTTTAAGTTTAAATTTTATCAAATAACGTGATATTTTATTATCTAAAATTATAAGCACATATTATGTAACTTATTCGTTTAACACATTAAGTAAGATTATGCGCCTTAGAACTAATTTTTTTTTGTTTTCGAAATATAAAGATTGTATAAAGTTCTAAAAATTGGAACTTGGCTTTGGGAACTCTAAGTTAAAAAGAAAAAAAATTTAAATCAAATACCGACCGCGCGGATAAAGCTTATGAATGGGAACCCCATCTAAATATAAAAAAAAACTTCCTTAAAATTAAGAACATATCTGTTTCCACCACAATAATGAAAGGCTGGACGTTGTCACCTCTTTCCTTCAGGTGCTGGATGTGGTCTTCTACATTTGGAATTGATGTTCCTACGAAGATAAATGACTCTTGCGAGTCTTTTATTGTTGGCTTCAACGTGGTATTCACCCCATTCCGATCCTTTCGCACTGATTTAAGTGTTGGTACCAAATACCCATAAAGTACCCACAAAATAGCTGCATCCCGACAGTCTGAAAATAAGAATGAAAACATGGACATATAACTTTGTGGTATAATTATTTAGTACTTAAATAAAACAAGTACAATGTTATCGTTTTATATGCATATGAAGACTGGACGTTAATGTTAATTGAAATTCTTAACAAAAAGACTGTATTCAACTTACTTTCTGAAATATCACGTGATTCCAACTTTCGCAAAACGTCCTTTACATTCTTCCGTTTGATGCGGTCTTCTGTTGCGAGGAATTCCCGGATTTTTGCACCAAAGTTTTCCCAGCGCTCAAGGAGAGAGTTGTGGGTCTTAAACATGAACTCGAAATCCATGTTTACCTTTTAGAAAAAAAATGGAAAAATGTGTTCACATATAGTTCACATAGAAAAAGTTTTTTTTTTTTAGTTCCGAAAAAAACAGAAAGAAATATAAGCTCAAATTTGACTTACAAACCGGTAGCCATGAGGGAGTTTATATTGGGGCCATTTCTTTAAAATTTCCAATGTTGTTGTGGAGTTTTTATACCGGTTAGTTTACATTTGGAACACGCCTTCTAGCACCTGTCGAATTCCTCGGAAGTGAGATTATCAAATCTTAATGACTGATAGCACTTATCAGCATTATTTTAAATAAAATAACGAAAATAATTCACACTCTTATATGCTGATAAGCTTTGTGGTTCTTGGTCAGTTGAAGTTAGTACGGGTAGTACCAAGTTATGATGCAAAATTCGCCAAGTTGTGGTCAGCGAAAGGCGGTGTTCTTGGGCGTGGCGAGGAAAAAAACTACCTCGAGTTCTCTTGTACAATTTCACGAACCGCGGCGATGTTCTCGGCCGATCTTGAGTTCTTTCAACGCGCAAATTTGGCCACCAAACCTTGAAAAGTCGACTTTGAAGGGCCAATGCGGCTACCATAAAATGGAAACCATTTTTGATTTGAACAATTATTTAAGAATTTAATTTAAATTTAAAAAAATATAGCAAAATTACTTTTACAGGTAAATTTCTTGAAATGATAGCTTTTTATATCTACAAGTTTCTTGAATTTTATGAGTCTGTTTAGTTACAATTGGGTTTCTAACATCGTGAAAGGATTTTTTTTATTGTTGACTTTCTCCAATGAAATATTTATTACAAAAATCAAAACACATTAAACTAAAAACTAAAAGTCTATTTATAGAACATTTTTAACCGACAAAACTTATTTTCTTCCAAAACTCATGTGTGGTAAAAATACTTCCATTTCCAAACTCAGACAGACAAAAATTATGTCGATCAATACAAAAATAAATAAAAGTGGTTTACCCTCACCCTTCTCCTTATACAACACACCGACCAGTTTTCTATAATTTATTCATGGATCCCAGGTGTCTCACAATCCCCAATCGACTGCCAGACTTAACTGTTAAAAAATGTGGCCCCATTGTCAAAGAAACTCATTAATCTTATTTAACCTAAACGTTCACTTCCGTCTTGTTTCATGATTTACGTCATTAATAAATGACCGAATGGCACTTTCCGCGCAAAGATATGTCAACAATATTTCACAAGGTATATTTTTGTACATATTTCCATTCTCTTTTTCGTTGTGCTTCCTGCAAGGAACTTTTCGATATTAATAAATTATTCTGACTTAAAAAAAAAACAACCTTAATTCATCTAGGTAAATTTGATGACACAATTTGGTTTGTGTCTAGGACATGGTGACCGGACGAATACAGCACAAATTTGTGCTTTGCAGAGAAAGCAAGGACAATAGGGTTTTCAATGCGAAAGGATAGCATTTCACATTCCTGTTGAGAACAAGGATATTGATTTTATCTCATGTCGTGTATGGTAAGGCTGTTATCCCGACATCCAAGCAAATAATAGCTTATGAATATTTCTGTAACGTAGGTATATTGGATTGCATTTTAGTTCAAATTAAGTTCTTAGAATACTAAAGAGATGACTTTAGTCTAGAGGATAATATTGACTCTGGACTGTGTGTACATATGTGCCGAACTATGCATTATATACATTTAATTTTGAAAAGCTAAGACATTAGAAATAAATATCTTTCAAAATCAAATTACATCATTCGGGGTAATGGATGGTTTTAAGGATAGGTTCATACAAAATCGTCAGGGTGCTATTTTTAACTTTACATTCGATTGATTCGATTTCAAACCAAAGCTTATGGACTGTCAAATATTAAACTATTGCGTACAACGTCAGATGTTTCCCCTGTTAGTCCATACATAAAGGTGCATAAATGATATCATTGATTGTCAGGAGCCCTTTATGACCTAAGTCGTATTCGGGATGCCGGGAAAACTGATCGAACTGTGAAGCGTGACTTTAGAAAACACGCTGTTTTTGCAAAGCAAATTAGTTTAAGACTCAACTAGATCAACTAGATTTGTCTATCCTGCGTATTCTCGTAAACGTTTTTCCATGTATTATAGCATTCTTCTAAGGCTAGTGCGTGAAATGTTGAGCTGTTGAGATCGACGACGAGTTGACGTTCGTGAATTGAGTCTCAGAATCCTTGCTACAGCAGCCACATTCTCGTCTGTGCGCACCGTATGATGACGGGGACCATGACTCTTAACCATTAGCATTCCAGTGTCAAGGGTGCTTCATTTCGGCCAAAACTTCTTTTCAAAAAACGCAATGTTTGGCCCTACTCACTTTGGCAATAAGTTTTCAACGTTTCCCATACTGACTTTCTGTCAGGATTTCGAGCGGGAAACATCTGTCAGTGTCAAAATAACCTATGATTTAGAAAGAAACCACTTGATGGCCTACCCTTTACAAAACCCTCTATAACGCTAGTCCCATTTTACGGTGCCAAATGCTTGATACTGAATCAGAAAGAGAGAGAAAGTACTGATTCCATGTTCTTTAGTATTAATTGTAATTATGAAGAGGGCGAAGGCAAAGGTAGATATAACCGTGAACTCTTGGTGATGTGGATGCAGTCGTCTAAAAACTCAAAGTACTTCGACTTAATTAACTCGGCCACATCGAACAAACATTTAACCACACAGTTTTCTTAATTCCTGCACTCAGGTTTGAGGGGTGAAGGAAAACTGTTTAAAGACTCAAATCATTGCGGGTGCCAGAATCATTAGTCCGAATTATAGCTGTGTCAATCGTGATAAAAACGTTCTTTGTGACCCGTTCACAAAAAAAAAAATTGATTGATTGCAATCACAATAAACAAAATGAATCAATCCTAATGTCAATCTATTGCCACTGAAACCGATGAACATAAAGTGAACGAAAAAAAGATTTGTTTCGTTCATTCGTCTTGTTCTCAGTCATTTCACAATACCAAGAGGAATATGGAAATGAATAAAACGGAATGTATATTCCTCATCTATACTATTATATAAAAGCGAAACCATTTTAAAGATTGATACGCACGATCTCAGAAAGTAGTCAACCGATTTATTTGAAATAAATTTTATTATTTTCTATATTGTTATAAGAGTGTTTATGGCTATAATGTTTTTTCATTAATAATTTGTCAAACTTAAATATTATTGATTTTACATTTTTTGTCCATTTTTTTTCATTAGTTGACTTATACAACCACTCATATCTTAAAACCTACACAATAATCAACAAAGATTAGCATTGCTTCATAAAGTCAATATTGTTGCGCAAATTTTAAGCCCAAAATCACTTCTTAGTTAAACATACAACCTCAGAAATAAATAAAAACAAAATATAAAATTATAAACTTTTTGAATTCATTTTATCCAGGAATTAGATTTCATCACAATCGTGAGGTCGCTGCTTTGTTTCATTTCATTATCATTCCAACAATTTTAATTTTCTTTTCTTCCCGCTCCCATACTCTCTCTCACTCTCTTAATATCTGTTCCATTCAATAGTTACGTTATTTCTCTTACCTACCTCCCTACAATTTTTCTGTATTGTATAGTTTATCTAATTAATCGACACACACACACATTTTTTTTGTTTCTCTTTTTACTTGCGATATAAGTAGGTAATATGTACTAACTATAGAGCAAGTTCTGCATTTGGAAAAAAAATCGAACTCGAGATTTTGATCAAAGTTGACATTACGATGATAGCGAAGACGAATAAAGTGGGTCCGACGATTCCGTCTGTTTGTCTGTATGCCTGTATGTCCGTATGTCTGTATGTCTGTACCTCGATCTAGAGCCTAAGCCACTGGAGCTATTTTCTTTAAACTCGGTACTTAAGGGTCTTCGGTGATTCTCTAGAGGAGAAATTGAAATTTTTTTTTTTAGCTCTAAAACTAACAGTACCATCCCATACACCCGTAATGCATAATCTTACTTATGTCGAAAATGGCTCTAACGATTTTGATAAAAAAAAATAGGTGTGATATTATGGACACGGACTACATTTTGGTAAAAAAATGTTTGGGGGAAATGTTATTAACGGTACCTGTCATAAAACGGTTTTTTTGATTTACGAATTTCTCATCAACAGCTCTAACGATTTTAACCAAGGTTTTTATGCTTTTTATGATTTTTATAAAACTAATATAATTTTTTTTTGAAAATTCAATATCTAGAAAACGAATACACGAATAAATTTTTAAATTACGTTATAAAATGTATTTTATTGAATACTAATAACTTGCATATCATTTTTGTTTATACAAATTTTAAGGACGATTTAGTACACAAAAAACATTATCAGTGCGTCTGTATGTCCGTACCTCTCTCTACAGCCTTACCCACTGGCCATATGTTCTTCAATCTCGGTAGTTAAGGGACTTCAGTGATTCCCTAGAGGAGAACTTGAAATTTTTTTTAGCTCCAAAACTAACGGTACCCCCCATACACCCGTAATGCATAATCTTATTTATCTCGAAACGGTTCTAACAATTTTGATAAAAAAAATTAGGTGTGATATCATGGACATTGGACATGGATTACATTTTGGTGAACAAAAATTTTGGGCAAAATGTTAATAACGGTACCTGTCATAGAACGGTTTTTTGAATTTTTGACTTTCTCATCAACAGCTCTAACGATTTTAACCAAAAATTTTCAGCAGGAGCCCCCTTAAGTTTAAAATAATATTGTATATAAAAATATTCGAAAAAAAAACTATTTCTAAAATTTATACTACCTAATACTTAAAATTTGGCATCCCAAATTTTGTTCCCGAAAATTTTTAAGGAAATTTGTCATATGAAAAATTACTTAAATATTAAAAAGATTAATCAGACGGCAATTCCATACATTTGAACATTTTTATCTCATTAAATCTATGTTTTATGTTTATAAAATGTATTTTAAATTCCAAAGTACTTTTACATAAGAGCAAGTTTGTGCGATCCAGTCGTGCATTTTATTTTTTAAGTTACTTGAATACAATCAATAGCATTTTGGGTGACAAAAATGGACATTCAATTGACTACAGTGCCGTGCACATGAACTATTCTATAAAAGCGAAACCATTTTAAAGTTTGGGTTGAATGATTTCAGAAAGTAGTCAACCCGTTTATTTGAAATAATTTTTATTATTTTCTATATTGTTATATTTATTATATGCACAAAAACATGAACAAGCTCTTTTTTTTCAAGTGTGAAAGAGAATCTAATTCAATACGGTATGTTATACATATAAACTAAAATTAATATTATTGTAGCAAATATGCTCAGTCCCATTGAGAAATGTTTTAATATGCTAATATTAATATTAAGAAAATATTCGTAGTTACAATTTGCGAAGCAACGCGAGTACGGGTCGGCTAGTTTTATATACAACGGAAAATGGCCTGAAGGAAGTCGGAAAGAAGTAGATAAAGCCAAACTTTCGTTCATTTTCGTATTGATTCGGTCTCGGTCAGAACGAAACGATTTGAAAAAAATATTTTAGTTCAATTTCAATCAACGATTCAAAACATTGTGTACCGGTCTTGGTCTTTTTCGGAGCAAAACGGATGGATTTCGATTGAATGAACGATTGATTAAGAAGATCGAATTCTTGAACCAATTAATCATTGATTGATTCGATCCCTCAAAATGAACGATTGGCACAGCTCTAGTCTGAATAAATAAAACAGAAAACCAATTCGACTTTTGCAAATCCCTTTGTAGACAGGGAGCCCAAAAAGTAAGTAATTCTAGGTGGATTTAAAGTTTTGAATCAACTGGATATTTCTATCCTGCGTATTCCTTTATATAGAGGGTTTTTAAAGACGACTGCTTCTATAATCAATCACAATCAGTCATTATTTGTACATTAAAAGAACTCAAGATTGGCCGAGAACATCGAGCGTGGTCCATGAAAGTGAACAGCAGAACCCCGGTCTTTTGCAGACATCAACTTGGTGATTTTTGCATCGGAATTTGGGCTTACAAACGTAAAGGATCGAACTGAACGAGGAGCTCAAAGTTCATGATCATAGACAACGCCGTATATTCGCTGACTGGGATTCGGAACGTTTGGAAGTGGACCCCAATTTTAGCCGAAAAATTATCTTAAGCGACCAAGAACATTTTTGGATGAATGGCTGTGTTAACAAGCTAAATTGCTGCATATAGGACGAAACCAAACGAAATTCACCAAATGAACATCCTCAAAAAATTACCGTTTGTTGTACATTTTGGGCCGGCCGGCCGGCGGCGTCATTGCTCCGTACTTTTCGAAAACGGAGAACTACTTTCCCAAATTGAACCATTAAACTTAGACGACCGACATGTGATTCAAACAAGAAGGCGCTACGTGCCACAAAGCGAATACCACGATTGACATTATGCATGAACTTTTTGAGGGTCAGGTTATCTTTCGAAGAGATGACGTTAATTTTTTTTCATTTCAACCATCCTTTCAACGTTAAATATTTGATATTAAATATTTAAATAAAAAACTTAAGCTCAGATTTTTGCAAAAAAAAATTTGGAGAAAATTCTCTATCATGTATTTATCATTACTGGCAACAAAAAATTGGCGGTGGGCGTGGTCTACCTCAAGCTGTAGATAGGCGTTATAATAGCCGTGTTTTTTTTTAAAGTGAATAGCCAAGTTAGCAAAATTTTACATGCTAAACAATAAAAACATCAAGAGTGAATATAATTTGGTCAGCAATCAGAGTGAATATAAAATGAATAAAAATTGTTGATAATTTGAGATGTAGATGGCGCTTAAATCGAGTGCAGAAAAACATTTGCTTCGGAAAGGTTGGTACTTGGATGTGTTCTGGAATTCATCTTTTTTTCTCAGAGATTTTTATTGTGTCAAGACTTTTGGAAATAAAGCTTTATGTCTATTTTGTAAAAGACGTACAAAAAATCTCAAATGTCAACTGATTGAAAAACTTCTAAAAAATCTTAATTTTTTCACCGAAAAATTGAAATTTTTTGGATTTTTTTTTGTTTAGGAAAATTGCGATTTTAGGGCTTTTGGTAAGCGTCTAGAAATAAATACTATAAATAGGTCAAAATATAGTATACTACCCATCTACCAAGCCATATGCTGTCAAATTCCATTGGAGGATGGCTGAGATCTCAATGGATTAAAAAACATCTACAAAATCTGATTTTTTTTAGCGAAAAATCGATTTGTGTGCTCATTAAAATTGTTATTTAGGGGCTAGCAAGAATATGGAAAGAAATATTCTAAATACATCAAAATAAATTCGTGTCAAACTTTGAGATTAAAAGGGAGTGATTATATAAAAGTGACCATAAACGTTTTATTCAATTTTCCTTACTGAGGGGCTTTCAATTTTCCATAAAACACGGCTAATGATTTTGAACTTATTTTTGTTCAACAATTTTCAATCCACGTCATTTTGAATTCAATTACAAAGACCGATTCTCATATAACTTACAAATAACAATAACACAATAATATGTAACTTATTCTATTTTTTCTTGGAATTTTCCTGCGGGACACACTGTAACTGCGTAGCTTACAAATAAATCTCCTTCGCAATCATTGCAAAAAGTAAAAGAACTCCTTGTTGCTTCCTGTGCCATCACACCTACGGCTATAGGCTTTTATACATATAACTTTGCAGCGTGTGTATGTATGCACTTATTCGCTCACACATCCCTACGCATTCTGATTCTGATAACGAAGCACACCCTCTTTGAGGCTATTTTGGCATTGGCTTTTATATTTTCCGAAATAGCTTCAAACTATGCCGACAGAGGAAACTCTGCAAATTAATGCAAAATGCTGCATTTGAAGCATTTTCTTTGTGAGGAATAAAACTAATTAATTCCGTTCGGGTTTTTGCGAGGGAGCCGAACAGCCGAAAAAAATCAATTTCATCAATGAAATTGTATTGCCAATGCCAATATTCATAGATAAAGTAGGTTTGTGATCTGAATCTGAAGGAGCACACATGATTGTTTCATCGTTATTTCTATTTATAAATGTGTCGATTAAGGATAATAGTCCTATTATTTTTTTTTGGGATGAAGAAATGTGAGAAAATTTATCGGTATACTCGTATCTAATAAATAACAAGTTATTAGTGTGTTTTTATCAGCCTTAGTGTTGGGACACATGAAATAAGTCCTTAATCACACGAAGAGATATAAAATGATTTTTTTGTATTTAATAATGGCTTAAGAAACCTTTTACAATATTCTATACTAGTAAGCGTAGTGACTGATGGCTACTGAAGCGGAAACCAATTAACTTGCTCGCAGTCTTTGGAATTTGAAGGAAAACATGGTTGAAAAGCTCGAATTTGTGATGGAGTCAATTCGCTTTGTAAAAAGGGATCAAATCATAGATTCTCAGTTCGAAAAAAACGTTATGGTCTCCTAATGATTGTGCTCTCATTCAGTGCGGAGGAGGACATTGGCGAATGAAATGTAGAAGTGTGGTGATCTGAGTCTAGGACAAACAAATTGGCAAAGGACCGGACAACCAAAAATTCTGCAATTGGGGATCGATCACACTACTACTGTGTTTCTGCTTAAGACGTAAATATCATCTTCCAAAGGAGTCTTCTTAGATTCTCGGTTACTTCTGTGCCGTGCCCTTTATACAAAAAGTATACTTAATAGTTCTTACATAAGACTACGTTGTTTTTAACACATTTTTTTAATGCAGCTAAAATTCTTTTTGGTTAAATTTTAATTTTGTGCATGTTTGAGAGGTCGTTTCTGTTTATTTAGATATGTGTGTCTCAAAAGATTGCATTCATTTGATAGCTTTAAATGAATGGCGAGAAAAATATTGCAATTTTTGTGTGTCAAATGAATAGTAATTGCACCGATATCTTATCTTTATTTTCATACCTATATGATAAAATTCCACTAACTAAATAAAAAGTTTCAAATAATCTGGTGAATGTTTATCGAATTCGTTTGCGATTGATTTCTTTCAAATCAACAAACATGACTAAAACCTAGGCGCATCCAAACGCCCATTTTCATTTTTTCTCGTATTCTATCATTTTATAAACTCGAAAGTTCGTCTACCACTAGTAGTTATTGAGCCCCACAACTACCTCGATTTTTAACGGTGTGGCACAATTTTTTTTTTAATTCTGTGTTTGCTTCTCTCTATGCCTGCTATCAGAACCAAACAAGTTTATTTTCGTTTCTTCAGTAAACTCTTACACGAGCTTTGTGGCTTATTAAAATGCTTTGTAGCGAACTCTTGCCGTTCACTTTGATTACCTAAGGAAATGAAATGTTTTTTTGCTGGCAAATCTTCAGTCCAAATTTTGTTTGCGTTGGACCCTCAGAACGGTTTGGTTCTTTTTATTTTTGGTGTTTTTTATGATTTCCGACGCTAAATTTGAAACACTTGTTTCCGACTTTTCTCAAATTTTCGCACAATAAGCCATTCATCGTATTGAGTCAGAATTAATTTTTGACCTCTGCCAACGCTATTAAGTAGTGTACCTTCAAAACGATATTTGTTAACGATCTTTTGAATAGTCGAATGTGTTCGCCCGACGATTTCACCAATTTTCCGCAAAGATATCCCTTTGGAATGCAAGTTGATCTTAAGTTTTCTTGTAGAAATGACGGTTTGTTTCCTTTTTTCTGTTATTTCAAATTATTAAAGAAAAAAATAAAAAACTGTCAGCTTAAGGCTTGCGACTTGCGATTTTTCGTCGGGGCGATTAAAAAGTCGTAGTCGTTAGAAATTATTGTCATGCAACATGCACGCACTTGTGATTTTTTTGCGCGCGATTATTTAATCGCAAAAAATAAAACACACTACTTTTTATGTGAGTGCACGCATTTGCTACAAATAAGTAGCGACAGAAAAATCGCTTGAAAAATGGAACCTGTTTCATTTTTATAATCGCTACGATTTTTAAGTCACATGTGTGTGCATTTACATTTAACGCCATGTGTCTTATTACTTGCTGCTAAGAATTCGTGGATTAAAAATTACAACTGCGTGCATAGCAATTTCTTGTTGCGACTATGATTTTTAAGTCGTAGTATTTTAAGTGCATTTGTTTCATTTTAACTTACGACAATCGCATCGCGTGAAAAATTAAACAAATTGCGACTTCTAAATCGTCACGATTTGTTGGTATCAAGTGCGTTCATTCTCATTTAAACGCATGTGTTCTATTTTTGCGACTAAAAAACCGCGCGATTGAAATCGCAAGTGCGTTCCTAGGCTAAATGTCGCAAGGTAAACTAGAATACGTTCTTACACAAAGTAAAATAGTACAGCTAAAGTAGCGGTAAATTTAGTATCATACAATTTTACAATGCTTCCTTACGGGTGTACGCTTAATTTTGTGAATAGAAATAATGCATTTTTTTAATATTTTAATTGTTACTTTGTTTTGTTTATTGTTTTAATAGTTTTTTTTTTCAAATATCAGTTCTTAAATATTTAAATAAAAATAAAATAAGAAAAAAACATTGAAAATTAGTAACTGTTTTATTAAAAGCGCAAAAACAATGATTTTTCTATTGCGGTGTGCGCTCAATTTTGGGAGTACCTGTATGTAGTTTTGCTTCGAAATACTACATTTTAGCAGATTTTTTGGAGCAATATGGTTTTCTGTAGACATTTTTGAAGGATTTGCAAAATATAAACAAATACTAAGAAAACATCTAGCAACGAGAAGGAATGACATGAAATTAATGAAAAATAAAGACATTTTGACACTTCACTTCAAATGACAGTTTCACAAGCGAACTTGAATAAGTGCTGAATTTGTATTTAAGTTGAAAATATTTTTTTTCAATTATACGGAGTGTTCAATTAAGTGGAGTTCAATTATGCTAAGTAGTTTGTATGAAAAAGTCTCAAAAATTTAGAAAAATCCTGAAACGCAGATTTATTGGAAACAGATTAGATGGTATAACATATGTGATTTATAATTTATTATTATTAGCTGAAACAAGAATTCTAATATTTTTCTCTCTGAAATTAGAGAAACATAAACCGCACTAAAGTTTAAGCAAATCCATTCATTCGCTTACACGATAGCTCTATGTAAAAACACTTTTTTAGTCTTCAGTAACATCATAATTGTAATTTTTTATTTAATACTCGATTTTTTTTATTTTAAATTAATATTTGCCCTGAGAAAGCAAATAAAAATCGAATAAAATCATCTCGATAAAATTACGCAACAATATTTCTTGAAAAAAAGGTGTCTAAGTGATTCGCATAAGATGCGACACATTAACATGAGCTACATTAACAAAACCGTATTTCCAATTTCTAAAAATAAGATGAAATTTTTAAGCAGCATTTTTTCACCAAAAAATAAAAAGAGCATTTAAATAATAATAAAAGCTCAGTGACATTTAATAAAGTGCGCTTTTGAAAAAAAAATCAATCTATACAAATTTTTAACAAAATTTCCAAAATTTTAAGTTTGAAAATTAATTTTTTAAGTCAAAACCTATCTATCCCTTGGTTTAATGGTTAGTTCTTTGAAATTTCATGTCTTGGGTTCAATGCTCAGCAGCAGCAAAAACAAATTTCAAGGGTTACTGCCTCATGCGAGGAATTGACAAATCCTCCAAGAGTATGTTTCTCTTGCAATGAAAAGTTCTGCCTATTAGGCATTCGGAATCGGCTCCATTCCTGCTAACACACACCCAAGAATAATTGAGAGTTTATAAGTCACTAAACTAAGGCTCTCTACGAGCTGTGATAGCCTCTTATTTATTTCAACTTTATCACTTTTATTTAAAGTGTTTTAAATTATTCAAAATAGTATAATTTATTGAACAAAAATTGTCATTGATTTCTGGCTTTGAAATAAACTATATACCTGTAAGTGTTGCCGCTGTTTTTTAATAGTTTTTTGTCTTCACTAATTAAAAAAAAATTGGGAAAAATAAGCGGTAGTAAGATGAAACCCTCACCAATTATATTTTTATATTCTTGACCCAATCTACACGATCTAGCTATATTTTGAATCCAATCTAAAATTATTATTTCTCGAATATCGAAACTACGAAAATGTATTGCCTATCGTTTTTAAATTTAAAAGGCCAGCAACTATATACCTATGGCCCTTCATAGTCAGAACAAAATACATTATTTTTAGAAAAGTTATTTAAAGCAACTAGACGCTGAAATCAACTTAAAACTCAATTAAATACAAATGTATTAATACCAACTCAGTATTCCAACATTCCATGTAAAACCACTTTGATGTCAGAAGCTAGGCCCCCAAAAAGCCTATATTTGAAGATATTTTTTTGAAGGACGGCACCGGGATTCAATTTGTATTTCAACATAAATTATTTTTTTTTTTTTTTTTTTTTTTTTTTTATAATTAACTCACGCTCAAGGGAATATGATTACCCTTTAAATGTTTTAACACAGCGCGGGCGTGAAGTTACGGAAGAGAAAGAAGGATAGGAAAGATGTGTGGCACGATGTTCTGAGACTGAAGGTGGTTGTCTCAGACTTTTTATCTCCAGGGATGGCGGCTGAACTAAAGCGGAGAATTTCCGTGTCTTATTTCTATGTCCCTTATAATTCGCATTATTTTATTCGTGTTCATCCTTGTTGGGCATACTAGTTTAACTCAATTACATGTTGTTAGTGTTATGCCTAAACAACATGTAATGAGTAAACCAGCAACCCATTGATGACAATTTTTAGAAGGTTTTAATGGAATTAAAGACGACATAGACGACAGCAGGGATCGAACCTGTGATACTGAGGTTGACAGGCGAGCACACAACCATCGCGCCACGGCCACCCCTAGTTGCAACTGGTGTTTTTTCAACGAAGAGCGCATGTCAGTTAAAAAAAAAATCTACCCCTCTATCGAATACTTATTCAGCACTTTTAAAACTAGAATTACCTAAAATTTCAAGGATGCCGTCGAAGGTTGTAAAGCTTCTACAAAGCTTTATTTATTATTTTGTCGTTCGATGCTTCCTTCAAATCGTTCATTCAGGTTTTAAAATACTCATTTGTATGTAGATGCGATAGGAGGTGCTGTTGAAGGCTTTAAATTATTTTTAGATCATAAGACCGAGTGGGTAACTTTAACAGGGAAACAATTAATAAAAATTCCTTGTAAATATCCACGCACTCAAAAGGAGTTTTATGCTTTGTATTTTTGTTTTAATATTAAGCTATACTCGTCCTTAGTTATTTTTAAAATTGCTGGTTTGATAATTTTAATTTGTTTTCGTGAAATTATGATCAACTTAAAATGCACTGAGGATCCAATATGAATTAAGGTTGATGCTTCAAGTTGAAATACTAGGGTATGAAACTGATGGATGAAAGACTAAGAATATGAATAGAATATGTGTTTATTTTAAAATCAGAAATTAAGATACGAGTATTACTAAATATACAGTGCCTTGCATAAGTATAACCGCACCTGTAAAAATGCGTTTTGTAGAAAATTAAAATCGGAATGACACCTTACTATTTTTTTTTATTGAATGACATCACTAATCAAGTAAAATGAGGAGAAAAAAAGTTCCGTTATTTTTTCTTTTGGTGTTTAAAAATTAAAAACAGATTTTTATGTATTGCAAAAGTATAACCGCACAATGCAAACCTCGCTGAAGCTTCATTCAGTTATGTGCTTTGAAATTACAAACAACAAGGCCGCGTGGTACACAAGGGCAAAATTCAAGCTTTTCGTCTAAGTGGCCTAAGCTTAAGAGCTATTGGTAGGAAAATTTCAAGATCCGATCGTGTCGTCCAAAATTTCTTACAAAATCCAGAATCTTATGGGACAAAAATAAAACCCGGGCGTCTGCAGAAGCTGACACGTCAAGATAAGAGGCGTTAAATCAATGCTGCATCCGATTCGGTACATTCTTTGCTGGGAGTTCGTGACGAATTGGGGTTAGGAGTTTCGGTTTCAATGCCTTAAAAAGCAGTAAAGTGGTTGTTCGGTGCAAAATGGTGCCAGCTCCAAATCTGAGAACAATTTACAAACAAAAAAGGTTAGCATTTGCCTGTCAAAACATGAACCGGAATTGGAAAACCATAAGTAATATTCCATTTACTTACACTTAACTCTTGTTGTTCTAAATGGCATAATCTGATGAATGTTTCTTTTTTAGATTATTTTCGGTGACGAAAAAAAGTTTAATCTTGATGGGCCAGATGGTTTAAACGGATATTGGCACGATCTGAGAAAGGAAAAAAAGTTTTTTTCAAAGAGGAACTTCGGCGGTGGCAGTTGTATGGTTTGGGGAGCCTTCTGCGACCGTGGTAAGGTTGCATTTGCTTTCACCTCTACAAAGAAGAACAGTTCAGCTTACACCCATGTGCTTCAGGATAATTTGGTACCCTACTTGAGACGATTTCGTCGAGTTCGGCATGTCTTTCAGCAATATAATGCCCCAATTCACGTTAGTCGTCAAAGTTTGGAGTGGTTCGAATCCAAAAACATAAATTTTATGGAGTGGCCGGAAACGTTCTCCAGATTGTAATCATATTTAAAAATGACCCGCAAAATGTATGCCCATAATACGCAATTATTCAGTGTTGCTGAGCTGCGAGAAGCAATTGTGGAAGAATGTAACCATAGCTGGGCATTAACTCGTTAATCCGTTAATCGTTAATTAACGAAGTTAAAATTTTGATTAACGGATTAACTTTTAAGTTAACTTTTAAAAATGTTAACGGACACGTTAAATCCGTTAATCCACGTTAAGTCCGTTAATCGTTAATCAAATGCCTACTATTTACCGCGTGGCACGAAAAACAGGTTCAGACAAGTATGAGACAAGTGCCGTGCGGCGCGTGCCGCGGGTGAAACAAAAACAGCTAGGTACGTATTATATTTTGACGGCGCGTGCGAGTGAGAAAACTGCGAAGAGATTCGTTTCGTTTGATCATTTCATTATGCCGGTCGTCCACTATGTGCGCGATAAGTTCAACAAACTTCGATCAACTTTTTATTCAACTCTTTCGTTGGATAAACGAATTTACAACCTCTTACACTAGTGCAGCAACTTACGTAATTCACGTTGAGCAACTAAAGTTGAACAAAATGCGTTTGCAACCCCGTACACATAATTGACCAACTTTCCCATATGTTGATTAACCCCGCACACCTAGCTGATCAACTCTTAAAACTTATTCCAGTGTTGATAAACTCCGTACACCTAGTTGACCAACTTACTCAAATGTTGAATAACCTCGTACACTAGTTGATAAACTTGTTCGATTTTGACAGAAAAAAGTTTTTCAAGTTGATCAACTGCATTTTCGAGGAAATTTGAGACCAAGCCAATTCCCTGCCATCTCGATTTTTATAAGAGGGGCTCTTAATGTCCCATATATTGGGCTTTTCCTCAACCAACGCAACACAATATTACGTCAAGAAATCCCAAAGAAAATTAAAAAGTTGATCAACGCGTTGAACAAATAATGTGCAACACATTATCTTGAAAATGTTGCTCAACGTGTTGATCGAACATTTTCAAGGAGCAACACGAGCTCGTACACTACCCGCACACCTGTTGCGCAATTCGTTGAGCAACGGCCAACAACTAGATCCAACCCGTTGGTTGAACAGAATTGAAGGCACCGTACATTAGAGTTGAATGCGTTGAATTCGAAATTTGTGCGTTGATCGCCTAGTGGACGACCGGCATTACTTAGCGTCGGTGCTCAGAGTAAAAAATTTAAAAATTGCAATTTTTATCACATGTTAACGGATTAACGATTAACGTTAACTTGCGTTAATTCTTCCGAAATTTAACGCTTTAACGTTCAACGAAGCTAACTTTTTTAGTAGCGGATTAACGATTAACGAAGTTAACTGTTTGATTAACGGTGCCCAGCTATGAATGTAACTCTATAGACGAATCCATATTTAAAAACCTTATCAACGGTATGCCAAAAAGAATTTTTAGCTTGGTTGAACATAGGAGCAGCAAGATCCCATACTAGTTTTTCCTAAAAACAGTACTTAAAATAAAAAAAAAAAAAAAATGCGGTTATACTTTTTGCCATAAGTACATAAAAATCTGTTTTTAATTTTTAAACACCAAAAGAGAAAATAACGGAACTTTTTTTTCTTTTCAATTTACTTGATTAGTAATGCCATTCAATAAAAAAATAGTAAGGTGTCATTCCCATTTTAATTTTCTACAAAACACATTTGTACAGGTGAGGTTATACTTATGCAAGGCACTGTACCTATCATAGAACGAGTTTTTTCGAAATTTGAATTTCTCATTATCAGCATACCGGATTTTGATGAAATTTTTGTTTTATTAATGCTTAGTTTTTTAGGAAGCCGCTACAACGAGTTATAGTTTTGTTTTTGCATTAATTAATATTTGCTTTAGAAACCACATGATATTCTGTTTCTATCTCTCACTACTTGAAGAGTTAAAGACATGAATGTTATGCTTATGAACAGTTTTCTCTAATAGTGTTCCAACTCTATTTAAATAAAAACAGTGCAAATTTTTCTGTGGGAAAAATTATACAAAAAAACCCACCTTTATTCTACTTTTTCTCACAGTTAGGAACATATCTTTCTCAGTCGAGAGACCGATCAAGACTAAAGACTACATAACAATCTTATATAATACAGAGTTTATGTATACATGTAGTTATGACGAAATGGTAGATACCAGTGGTGCCACTTTACTTCAATTGAAGTAGATCTACTTCTTTTTTCCAAAATATTTTAAAATCTTCATCCTTCTTCGCACCACCAGAAAAATATTGAAATCTACTTCCTTTTAAAAATCTCCATTTTAACCTACTTCAATTTTACAAAAAAAAAAAACCAAAACTACTTCATTCTCTCTTTATACACTAAGCCCAGAACTTCCATACAAAAATATGAGCGTCACACAAGTACAAATACATAATTTCTCCTCTAGACGGCAGGTTGAGTAACAGACAGACTGAATCACTTCTTTTTCGTTTTATAATAAATGATGAAAATCTCTAGTTGTTATGGCCTTTTCAGAAATAAAGATCAATTGTAGAAATAATAATATTTTATTTATTAAGAAATAATTGTTGTTTTCTTTTGATCTTTTAGTTTCCGAATAATTCTTAAAATTAAATTATATGACAAACACAGCTTATAAATAATAAAAAATAGAAAGTAGATATTAAATCAAAGTAAATTTAAAACAGGTACTTATTACAACTCGGCCATCCTGACCATTTTGATCGACTCGATCAAGTTGTCAATTTTAGAATTTTACAATCAAATTTAAAAATTATTAAAAAAATTAAATAAAAACAAAACAAACAAAATTAAATTATTTTAAAAGAATTGTGCTATACCTAATCTAAATGTATTACCTTTCTAAACTAGAATTCAAACTATGAGAATCCCTCCAATCAACCCAGGAACGCATACGCGAAGCTTCAATTACACCGTCATAAGGAATTTGAGTTAACTGACAATTTTCAATATCTCTGATTACGTATCGATCATTTGGGAGGGCTTTATGTACTTTGTATGGACCACGGAATTTAGGGATAAATTTCTTATTACTACCAGCTGTTGTATCAATGTTTCGAATCATTACAAAATCTCCTTCTGAAAATGTTACGTGTGGTTTATGCGCATTTGCATAGTATTCAGACATTTTTTGTTGATGCAACTCTATACTATCGCAAGCTTTCTTTCGTAATGCAGCTAAGTCATGTTCAGAAGTCAAAAATAGTTTTTCCTCTAAATATTCAGAAAGTGTGTCAACATCACGTCCACGTTGGTTTACACCATATAATAATTGACAAGGGGAAACACTAGTAGAAGAATGAATAGAGTTATTAAGAGCGTATTCAACTCTTATCAAAAGTTTTGACCAATTGGAATGTTGAATTGGTTCAGTAATTTTAGCTAACATAGACTTAAGAATGCGGTTGACACGCTCAACCTGACCATTAGCTTGAGGTGAGGCTGTGGCTATTTTCACGTGTTCAATATTGTTTTGAAGTAAATATGAACCAAATTCAAGTGACGAAAAACATGAACCACGATCACTAATAACTCGACGAGGTCGACTATAATATTCAAAATACTTATCTAGGCAAGCACATACTTCTTTAGTACTTGTTGAATTTACTGCATATAGTTTTACATGTTTTGTAAAAGCATCTACAATGACAAAAATATGTTTTCTTTTAGAAATAATTGACGGGAGAGGTCCAAAATGATCAACATGAATGGTATCGAATGGTATAGGCTTTTTTGGAATTTGGTGAAGAGTGCGATTGGAAGAATGTGTTGGCACAGAAAACGTTATACACTGAACACAATTTTGTACATATTTTTCAATTTTTTCTTTCATTTTTGGGAACCAGTAGTGTAATTTAATTTGGTCTAGACATTTCGAAACACCCATATGACAAAGTTTTTCATGAGACAGCCTTATAATTTGTGATTCCATTTCTTTCGGGACATATAACAATAAACTTCCATTATCCAACTTTCGGTAAACTAAACCATCATCAAGAACAAATTTTGGAACTTCTTCTTTTTCTAACCGTTCGCGTATTCGAACAATATCATCGTCTCTGTTTTGAGTTATTTGCAATTGCATGTCTATATCATCTGGATTAATTACTGAAATAACTTGTTTAAGTTTTTTGGAAGTTTGAACACAAGCTGAAGGATAGCGACTCAAGGCATCAACATGACCCATTAAAAGGCCACTTCTGTGTTGAATACTATAATCATAGTTCTCAAGTTCAAGTGCCCAACGAGCTATTCGAGCATTAACACTTTTACGGTTCAATGTCATCGTAAGAGAGTTACAGTCTGTTATAATCTTAAACGGAATACCTTCTAAATACACACGAAACTTTCGTAACGAATATATGATTGCTAGGGTTTCCAATTCAAAACTATGAAATCGAGACTCAGAAGCAGTTGTTCGTTGTGAAAAATATGCAACTGGATGAAATTTGTTATCATCCTGTTTTTGCATAAGTATTCCCCCAAAACCATCAGCACTTGCATCACAATGCAATTCTGTATCGCGTTTTGGGTTATACAATGCCAAAACCGGTGACGTTATTAACTTATCCCTTAAATTAGAAAATGCTGAAATGCATAAATCATCGAAAACAAATTTAACACCAGGTTTTAACAGATTCCGTAATGGCTTAGCGATATGTGAAAAGGACGGGACAAATCGGCGGAAATATGAAAATAAACCTAAACATTTTTGGACTTGATCTAAAGTTTTCGGAATGGGAAAATGCTTTATATTTTCAATATGTCTATTGTTGGGACGAACACCCTTTTTATTGATGGAGAATCCCAAAAAATCTATTTCATTATAGCCGAATTGGCACTTTTTGAATTTAAGTTCAAGTCGAAATTCAGCAAGTCGTCGTAATAATCTTTGAAGTACGTCCAAATGTTCCGAAATAGTTTTGGTAGCAATTGTTATATCATCCATATATACAACAACAGTCCCTTCATCAATAAATGGACGTAAAATATTATTAATGAATCGTTGAAACACTGCAGGTGCATTTTTTAAACCAAAAGGCATTTGCAAATATTCAAATTGTCCATCTGGGGTTACAAATGCTGTATATGGAATTGAATTTTCTGAGATTTTTACTTGGTGAAACCCATTTTTTAGATCCAAAGTTGTAAAATATGCCTTGCCTTCCAATCTCTCTAGACAGTCATCAATAAGAGGTAATGGATAACTATCCCTTACCATGATTCTATTCAGAGGTCGATAGTCAACACACATTCGTTTCTCGCCACATTTTTTAGAAACTAGAACAATTGGAAATGCATAAGGAGAATTACTAGGTCGTATTTGTTTTTTTCTCAATAGGTCACTAATCATATCTCTGGCAATACGCCGATCTTCATAAGAAAGTCTTCTAGGTGCTGAGCTTATTGGAATGTCGGAAGTCAAATGAATTTTCATTTCATATTTCTCTTCATTAGAGGTAGGAATATTTGAAAGATCAAGGTAATTAGTCTCAATAATTGTCTGAATCTCTTTCCGATAGAATTGATTCAAATTAACATTGATATCTATACATTCAGAAAATATTGTATCTACTTCAATTGCAAAAATGTCCGGAACAAAATGATCGATACCTAACGAAGTATTGGTTGATGCAACATGATTTCCAACATTCACGTTCGAAAGTTGACATAGATCACAAGTAGTTAAAAGGTTTGAATTCTCATTTTCAGTGGAACTATACACACAATGCAATACTTTATTTGATATTTTAATTTTATTTTTATTCGAATCATCCAAAATTTCAACATTTGTTTTGGGAATTTTATTAAAAGTTAAATCAACTATCATAAATTTTATATTAAAAACATTTAAAAAGTTCCGACCCAACAAAAGTGGATATGGAATAACTGAATCAGGAACAACATAGATATCAATTAAGTTAGTTAACTTGCGAAAGGAAATTTTAATTTGAGTTTTTCCAAAAGTATATAATTTTAAATTTCCCAATCCTTTGTAACCAGAATATTGAGACCGTTGGTTAATTAAATCATTTGGAACAGCAGATTTTCTTATTAAGCTAATCGGACTACCAGAATCAAATAAAGAAACGAAAGTATTACATCTATGCAGAGAACCATTAATCAAAAAGGTAACACTTACATCATTTATCTCGGAAATATGATTGTTAGCTTCTCTATTTGTATTTTTGATATTTTTGAACTGGAAATCATCTACTAGGGCCACTCGTTTAGTATGTTTCTTTGGACAGTCTTTCAAAATATGCTCTTTAGAACCACAATGAAAACATAAACCTTTTTCTCGTTTGGGATGAGGACATGAACTTGCAAAATGCCCAACATTTGAGCAATTGTAACACAGCGTCCTAGAATTATCAAAGTTCAGCTTCAATACTGGTGGTTTTGTCTTAGTTGCGTTTGTTGTAGACGGGGTCTTAATTAATGCTTCATTTGATTCTCGTTGTCTACGCAATTGGCTATAGCGATGTGATAGCTGTTTGAGATGTTGTATATTACAAGCCGGATACAACACAGCAATGTTCACAGAATTATCTTGAAATCCCTCTATTATAAATTGAATGACTTGCAATTCGTCAATATTTGCACGTGCTGCCAACTCTTGCATTTTGAGAATATATCCCATAACAGAGAGTTTCGAGGAACAGAAAGTGGTTTTTCTTAATTTGTCAATCACTTCTGAAACAGTATACGCATGACCAAAATTTGACAAAAAATTGTTACGGAATTGAAGATAATTAGTAGAATTATCCACACGAAGAAACAATTCAGCAGCAGAATCCGTTTTCATCAAACGTCGAATTGACTTAAGGCGGTAAACATCGTCACCATTTACCGAATCACAAGCTCGTTCGAAATTTTCTAGCCATTTACGGGCGTCATAAGCTTCATCACCAGTAAAGGGAGTTATATAATGTTGAATATCTTCGAATTTTGCGTTAGCCAAAACATTCGGAGTGGAAGCGAGTTCTTGTTGCAATTGTTTCAACCGACGGCGTTTTTCCAAAACTCTAAGCTGTGCATCAATATTAGCTTTTTCTTCTGCTAAAGATGTAAACCGATTTATGGGAGTATTTTTTGAAACTTGATTATTCTTTTGAAGTTCTTGCTGAATGATTGAAGGACCAAATACATCTTCTTCATTATTTTCAGAATTGTCTGAATTTTCATCTTCGATGAAATTGTTATCCCTTTGATTTAACTCCCTGAATTTTTCATTGTACAGCTTCCGCAATTGCGTCAATGTAGCTGTTGGTGAAAAATCAACATCTTGCTTCTTAAGCCAATCTTGGATTTCAGATTTGTTCATTATCAGAATTCTTTATAATATAAATATTAATCAAAATTTTCGGAACAATCCCACTTCTGAAGTTGTTATGGCCTTTTCAGAAATAAAGATCAATTGTAGAAATAATAATATTTTATTTATTAAGAAATAATTGTTGTTTTCTTTTGATCTTTTAGTTTCCGAATAATTCTTAAAATTAAATTATATGACAAACACAGCTTATAAATAATAAAAAATAGAAAGTAGATATTAAATCAAAGTAAATTTAAAACAGGTACTTATTACATAGTCAATTTTTGTTTTCGAAATGCAAAAAAAGTCATTTTTAAATCTACTTCGATTTTTCTCAATTTACTTCACTTTTTTTCCGGAAGTGGTAACGCTGGTAGAGACTCGAAGGGTAGTGTTGCCATTCGTAACAAATAGCATTCATTTTAAAATTAAATTTTAAGTCTATTACAAAAGAGCAAGTTCGTGCGACCGACCCATTCGTGTATTTTATTTTTATTGAATTAAAGATCGTAAAAAAAAAATATAAAAATTCTAGGAACCGTTTTCGAAAAAAAAATCATTTTTCGAAAACCATTTTTTAAAATTTGTTTGGAGACAACCATTATTTTAAGATAAAATAAATTATTTCTTCACACATTTTTAAAACTGTGTTTTACTTTTAAGTGTCAAGTTTTAAAAAAATCGAGCAAGGAATTTTCTAAATATTGGGATTTGGAAAAAAAAACTTTTGAAAATTTTTATAAAAATCAAAAAAAAATTTTTGGAAAATTTTAATACTTACACAATACTATCAAAACTTTTGTAGAGCCTTAGCAACCAACCAACCATGAATGAGTGAATTATGTATTTGAGAATTGGACTGCGACCTGGAGATCTATTGTGTCCCCACTTTAAAATGTACGAGCTTGCTCATCTTATAATAATTCTTCCTCTAAATCTATTGCCCATAGTAATCTACTAAGTATTAGGGTAGGTCGCTCTCTTCACCTGGTATTATCCCAGATGGTTTTTCCTTTGGTGCATCAGTGGACAATATGTTCTTTGAAAAAAAATATTCAATTATATACTAAATAAAATTTTTGAAATTTCTTTTTTTTTAAATTTGTGGAACAGGTTTTGAGAGAAAAATATTTTCTAAGATTTTGAAAAACAAAATATGGTAAATACCGATATTTTTGGTCTTAAAAATGGGTGGGGGAGATTTAAAAATGATATTTAACAAGCTTAAAGAAAACCGGCCGATTCGTTCAGACTGTAGTTGACAGACAGACAGAGTTGGGAGACCCACACCTTTTTAATGTCAAGCCTGCTGAAACTCTCGAGTTCGAACTTTTTGTAGGAATGACCATATAGGACTACATACATAATGTATCGCAAGTAGAAAGTTTTTTCTAGTAGAGGCAATGTTAAGAAGAACAATTAATATTTTGTTTTCAAATAACACTTCACCAGCGATATAAGGGCTTGCTATAAGTTAGAAGCTTCTCCAGACGAGAGTAGCTAATGTTGCCTATACCAAAAAATTATTAATTTTATAACTAAAGGTATGGGTCGCTGAAAAGACGGCACGCACTTCAAGCCAATTTTAAAAAAATAATTTTGAAAAATTCGTGTTGGCTGACTATACTCGTATGAATCACTATATACCATTGAGAACTTAATACCCCGTGGACTTATGATTCCTTATCCGCAACCTCCAAAACTTATCAAAACCAATCCAAGGCCGAGTGAAAGCCTACTTTAAATTTTCTAGTAGATATTTAGATCTGAAAAACCAATCCACATATAGTGAAACTTTTATAATTGCTGCCCCTGGACCTAAAATCAAGTACACCATCACAGTATCCTTGATTAAGCCCGCGAAGCCGTGTATGTTGTCCAAGTTATTTGGGGGAAAAAATTTAAAATTCTATTTCTCTCTCCTATCATATGGTTTACCTACGAAACGAAAAGCCCCAAACTCAATTGAGCACTCAACAAGTAGATAAAGTAGAAAGCCCAGAAGGATAATAAAGCAATCTATACGATTTTATTCTGGTGTCCTGTGTTTCCAAAATAAATTGATACTCCAGACTAAATTGCCATGTAATTTGTGTAACATGGTTAGCGGTTGGAACCCTCTGCACTTTAACTGTCTCACATTTCCAAATCACATCACATGGAAGGCCAAATTAAAGACAAAGTTGACAAAAACCTGCCAAATAAATTAGGTCAAGAACAATGGCTTGCTGTTGGATCCTCACACATTGACGGTTTAGTCTAGGATTTTGGCGAAAATTCCACATATGTATGTACACATCTCTATTCAAGGACATACATAGATTGTAGCGAAATCACATTAACTAGATTGAATTATTACGGAGACGGGACCAATTGCTTTTCAGAGGCAATCCCAAGGCAGTAAAATCTCTGATAGCCTATTAATCTCATCGTGGTATTTAAATGAAGACCAAAGAGACTCGAGTTTATGCCTCAGCATCAGTTTAAGGGCAATGAATTTCCTTGGATGTGTTCTTCAAAGTATGTAATTTGTATTCAAGCGATATAAATTGATTTGGCCTGAGTATATTTGCTAACGGCCTTATCGACTTTATCCGACTATCTTGGAACGTAATAAGTGATTTATGGACTTTATGGGCCAAATGCATTTTGACATGAATTGACACTTCAGTACGCTAATGTATATTTTCAAGCGATTTTTGATTGAAGTAGGTCGGGTATCTGCCAAAATTTAAACATATTTTATTGAAGCTCAACTAGGAAAGCGTTAGAAAAAAGAAAAAATTATGCCTCCAAGTCCAAGTGCATTGCTGAAGCAACGAGAACTTGATTTATTGCAGGAATGGGTGTTATCATCACCCTTAGCAAATTTTAGGTCAGAGAATATGGTAATAAGGCAGCTGTCATGAAATTCGCTTGGAAGACAACCTGCAAGTGTATTTGTTTTGGAGTAAGAGAGTCTTTCTCAACAATGATAAGTTTTTATGACAACTCAAGAGGTGGATTGACCAAACACTTAACTTCTAGAAAAACTTTCGATCGGAGTAATTAGTTGGTAGGCAAGGTGGTGGATTTCTCTCTCAAAACAAATGTTATTAATTTGTATTCCCATGGATCAACAATGAATCAACCGGGCCTAGAACCAAACTCTCCCTCTCCACTGTTACAGCTTTCAAGCATGTTCCAAGCAGAAATAAGCCTTAGAGAAGCGTGTCGAACGAATTCAAGCTTTGCTTAGATGCATATTTTATATAAGCTTGGTGATGGCAGCATTGTGCCTTTATCTTATTCTTGTCGACCTGAACTTCTGAGATCAGCAAAACGTTTGGAAATTCGATTTTGAATGCCTTCTGAAAATCTAGTGTATAAATTGTTATTCATCGTCTATGGGCCTACTTAATGGTAGAACTTCTGCTTATGCATGGCTTTTGTTGCAGTCAGTTCATTCCATGGAAATTATATGAATACCTGCTTGATTGCCATATTTCAGCACCTGAACTATTTTATTGTTGAAAACTCCATAGCTGATTTCAACACCATAACTTAGACGGATATTGAGTGTCATTCGACTATATTATACTTTCTCGACTTTATAGGCCCGCAGAAGTTTTTGAGCTCGTCGTTTGTAAATTTGTCGCAGATGTAAAGATTGCACAAACTATCCATTATACCGCCCCGTAATGGTAGACCTCTGTTTTGGGTTGACTTGGATATAATGGTTATTGGGTGAACGAATTTTAAAATTATATAAAAGTTGTTTTATCGACCTAATATAGCTTTAGACGATGGACTAGTTTGTTTTCGAAAATATGTATGGAGAATAGAGCTTTTTTGGAGAAAATTTGTAAAATTCGTTAATCAGTTCCAATGATATCATTCCTAATTTATGAACGGGTACTTCTGAGTATTTAACATACTTACTGCATTGAAAAATAAAAAAAAAAATAAACATTTCTTTAAAAAATTGGTAAGTTTTTATCAAATTTCTCCTTTCCTCGTTTTTTTATTCGGTATAAGTAGTTTGATTTAAAAATTTCGAATTCCATTCAAATTCATTTCATTTTCTATAAGAATTTAAATTTCGAATTATAATAATTTCAACCAAAATTGCACGAAAACGGATTTTATATTAAGTGAAAGCCTAAGGCACCAACCCAATTGGAAACATTTAAAAAAGTTTGGAAAGCTTTTGTGTGAAAATGTTATAGGAAACAACAAAAACAAAGTATTAACTGCCAATTCAAAATCAATGACCTCTCCAAAATTAGTAAGTTTCAGATGAAAATACTTTTTCCCTAAAGGGCGACACCACCTCTCATAAGCTCTAATGAAAAAGTTGTACTATTGTATTAGTAAACCATTATATTTAGTGCTTAACCAGAGGTCCTAGTTTTGAACCACTAGGGAAAGTTAGGGTCAACCGCTCATTCATTCTATTTATACGAATCGCGTTGTTTTCTTTAAATATTGTTTCATTGATTCAAAAGTAAGTCAGCTAAGAGCTGTGCTTTCCTTTTCGTGGTAGATTTGAGCTTTTGTTCTTTACATTTAACTCACAAAATTTTATTTTAAGGTTCATAACATTGATGTTTTGCGGAGCTTTCAAATATTTAATATTTGGCAAGTTATGCATTGATAAAAAATCGAACTCCAAATTGTGACTGTCCATCTGTTCTTTAAACCAAAAATAAGGTTCCAGTCATATATTTTTTTTTTCGCAAAAACTGTTCCACAGATTAAAAAAAAATCAAAAAAATAAGTAAGATCTAGCTAATAGTTAAAAAAAAACGGCACGACTGATTTTATTCGACTTTTTTTGTTTAAGATTCTGAAAAGTTTGAATTGCGTATTAAAATTTTCGCAAAAAATTTGTTTCCATTTAAAATTTCAATTTTTATTTCGAAAATTCAATATTTCGAAAACCACATTCTATTCTGCTGGAACCCCATATCGTCTAAGTCCATATGGTTTGATTTGAACCATCAGAAATTGGCTATCAATCTCGACATTGACGGTGACCGCCTCAACATCGATTTCGAAAAAGTACAGACCAAAGACACCGCCACCGCCAGCCCAAAATCCACACTAAACGGTAACTATTTGAGGAAACATTGTTACCTAGTGAGCCTAGTGCGCTTCATCCAAAAATACATCTCGGCCGATTCTACGTAAGAACGTTGGCTTATTGATAACCGAACTGGTAATTTCAAATTTAGTCACCAAAAGTTAAAGAGTCGACTGTGAAGGTCCATCACGGCTGCCGTAAAATGGGCGCAACTATCACAACGTTTAACCTATGACCACTTATTTTAATAATAAATTTTTATCATTTGACTGTTCAACTGTATGTCTTGTCTTGGCTACGGCATCAGTAATCTGAATAATCAAAAACAGATTTGACAGATTTCACCAAAACAACATTGTCTCCAAAGACCGTCAAAATCCACCCGTACATGTTGAAAAACTCTTCGTTTGTGAGAAGTCGCATAGCATTCACTTTTTATTTCGAACTAAACGAAGCTACTAAAGGAGTTATTTAAGCATTTAAGAATTGAACTTTGTGCTTAATATAAGGCGTGCTTTTTTTGCAAGTCCATATAGAATTGTAGAAAAAAACGACATCGGGACGCTTTACATGCAAATGCAAATGCAACAACTACTTAAATCTATACAGAGTTAGCGAAGACCAGATAATTTTCGAGAGTTAATCTAAGTCCCGATATAAAAGGTGATGCCAAAACAGTATTATCTATATGTTATCGATAATTTGCTCAGAGACGTCAAAAGTGAAGTCATTCAATACAGCTCACAAATGTCATAGCGTACACAGTGCTTCCAGTTTTTTCGAAAAAAAAGCTCCTAAATCACGATGTCGTTTTTTTTACAATTCTATATGGACTTGCGAAAAAAACACACCTATAATTCCATTCATTTTAAAAATTCTACTTCTCTTTTGGCAACTTCGAAAACATAGGGCTTATGCATGGACTTTTGAAAGTTTTTTCATAGCTTTAAAAGCTCTATGAAAGCAGAAAAGAACAGCATTTTCTTTTACCATAAATATAAACTCTTAAGGAGCTATTAATGGTAATGGTATAAGGTCTTCAATAGTTGTTCAGTGCGTTTACATATCGGAAAAATAATGTAGTAGAATACGTATTACATTTTTATATTTTTAGATTAAGGAAATCTGAATTCAAAATAACGATATTTTTGTACTATTTTATTATAAGAAGGACCCTAATGAAAAATATATAAAATTATAGTTCTTGTTTCCTTGAATAACTCAATTGAAAGTTTTAATGTACTCTAGGCCAAATACATTTCGCGAAGACACTATAGTGGGGATGAATGTTATTATTATTATATTTTATTTTGATACGTTCATATTTCTTGAGACATTTTGCAGTACTCTACAGGTACAATGAGTAGTCAATGAAGAAAGCATCGTTGAGCTTTTGAAGGAATCAAATAAACTGAACGAATCTATTTGAAATAACTGATTCCTTTTCCGTATTAGTTTTTGTTCTTATAGTCTCATTGAAAAGTTTGTTTGTGTTCGCTGGCTTTCTAGTTTTTCAAATGGAAATAAAATTAATGATGATTAATGACTGTACCAATAAAAATTAATAAGAAACCTTAACACACATACAAGATATCATGGAATGTTTATTAATAAGCGAATGTTCTTTTTTATTTATAAGTCTGTTAAATCTGTAAGTCACTTAAAAAAATGTTTTACCTTATAGATCGTTCAATACATGTTGTATTCGATGGTTTCAAATCTGAGCTCCATTTTGTCTCCAACTCTCTTCCTCATTTTTATAAATGATCTCTTGTCTGAAACTTGTAATCCACTTCATTATTTTGCCGACGACTCTACTCTCAGCTTCTCATACTCGTTCCCAAATTCACGTCCATCTTCTTCGAAAGTGGAATTGCAACGCAATCTTATGATAAGCTCATTAAACTCCGAGCTTTACAGCATTGTTAAATGTGGTATTAGAAATCGTGTGGAGTTTAAAGCTTCAAAACTCAGTGCTGTCTACTGTCGTTAAAAAAAAGTGTACCCCCTATGCCATTGTCCTTGAATGGCACTTGCATCGAAGGAACCGGAAAGCTCTCAGTACTCGGTATGTTTGTCAACGACGATCTTCGTTCGAATGACTAAAATGTTGCTTAATTCTTAGGAATTCTATATCGATGTAAGAAATCCCCACCTCTTCTGATCTGGCTACTATTTATAAGGCATTTATACGTCCAAAACTCGAGTATAACTCACATCCTTGGGCAGATGCAGCACAAACTACTCTTTTGTTAATCAAAAAGCTTCTAAAAATCAATCGATCAAAGCTCTATCGATCACGATGTTTTTTCATAGTGATCAATGGTTGACTTACCCGCGACAAACCAGCAACACCAACCTAATTACTTTTATTTAAAAAATGCGGAAATTCCGAGGGTGTTTTAAAGTTCAAAGTATAAATAAGTACGTTCCTCAAAAACAACGTTACACAATATTAAGAAATATAAAAATTAAGCGATATAATTTTACCCCTTGGATTATTGGTTAGTGGTTAATACTTTTAAGACAAAACTGTGAATTAAATCCCAGCCTATGTAAAAACTGATTTTTAATGGGAGGGGGGAGAAATCCTCTAAAAGTATCTCTTGTAATGAAAAAGTTAGTCATATCTCAGCCTTCCAGATTCAGCTGCAAATTTAAGGTCCCTTTTATTCCTGTCGTAGAAGTAAAGCATTTGGTAAAAAGTGGCCTGAAAATAATTTTGTTGGCAAACACAGCCATGATACGTCCGATCTTAGCGGATGAATCGATTATGTGTTGGCCTGCACTCAAGAAAGCTTATATAACGTTGATAAATTTAAGAAGGTTCAAGGAAAAGCTAGCTTATACTACCGGGGCAATACGATCCTGCACAACGGATGTCCTAAGCGTTTTTCTCTACCTTTTACCTCTCGACTTACATATTTAATATTATAAGTATCTTGCAGTTCGTTTGATTAAATGAATCGTATTCTTAACTTTCCAAATCGAACGGACACAACATTATGTATTCCAAACCTAATCCCAGCAGACATTTTTTCAACAAACATTGACTACTGCACTCCTTCTGTGGGCATCAGTCAAGATTTTAAAGTAATTTTTCCATATAGAAAATACTGGGAGGATAACCATGTGATCAGAGACTTCGACACAATCATCTTTAATGATGGCTCAAAGACCGAGTTTGGTGTCGGTTCGGGTATTTTCTCAGAGTCTTTAAACATATCTAAGTCTTTTAAGCTACCTGATTTTTCCAGTTTTTTTAAGCTGAATTACTGACAATAGGAGAAGCATGCAAAATACTTAAACTAGATCCATATCAAAACCGGAATACAGCCATTTTTACAGGCATCCAGGAGACTGTTAAAGCAAATGATTCCTGTTTTTCATCCTCTATAAATTGGTCCAGAAATGCCGGGATGAGCTACCGAACGTGGATATTAACCTAAACGTCACTCATATCTGGGTTTCGTGTCACAATGGATTACAATTAAATGAACGGGCTGACCAGCTAGCCACGTATGGGTCAGACTTTCATTGCTCTTTTGGGAAGATGTTGACGATCCTCTTTGTTTTATGAAGGGCAAAATCATCTCAATTTTTCGCATAGAATCCAAACGTAGGTAGATCAGTTTAACCTAATGCATTATACGAGTAACTAGGAAGATGTTGATCACCTATAATAATACCCGATCATTTTGTCTTATATGCAGGCCCAAGGCCCAGGCAAGACATAGCCAGAATCGCTGCTACTTGTAGCGAGTACTGGCCAATAAGAGAACATGCAGCAAAGCTGGACATTACTCAAAACGATCAGTATCGTAGCTATGGGGACCAGCGGGAAAAGGAAACAGTAATTCATTTCATCTGCAAATATCCCCCTCTGACCAAATTTAGATCTCAATCATTAAGAAAAGGAATTTTTCGAAGACATTGACGTATCTTCGGAAATGAAGATCAAAGATCCATTTTCTTAACACCACAAAGTAGCCTGAAACGAACCTTGATGATATCTGTAACGGGAGCTTCTCGATCGTGGGCAAGCGAATATTGAATACTTCATCATATCCCATTATATCAAGATGTCAAACGAGTTTATGGTATAAAAACGGTGCACTCCACAAATATTTGGGCCACTGAGATGGGCATTTTGTGGCTCCAATTTCTACCTACTATCATTCCATTCAACTATAATGACGCACATAGAAGACCTGTAAAGGCCATGATTTTCCTCGAGCTGCATTAATTTATTTATATTAAATTTCATCACTTTTAACATAATTTCACTGATATAATAAACGCCTTGGAACACAAAGTCATAATGTTTTGTTATAATTTCATTTCATGAACCTAAAAGTGTATAGTTTTATTTATGGTTCCATTAACATCTGCACCCAACTTAGTCATTCAAAGTTCGACAAAATTAAATTTGTCCCTTCATATTTTTTTAACCTACTTAAGGGTCGAAATAGAGAGGAATTCTACAGCCACAATATATTATACTTTTTTACCCTTTTTCTCTTTTACCCATAGACAAATTATTAAATATGCAAGTCCCTTTTTTATGGAATAACCTATTTTATATTGTAAAAGGATGGGTACAATAATTAAATTCAAACATCATTGGTACTAAAATATGATTTCCGCTTGCAACATGAGGGAAAAAATATCAATAATAAAGAGAATAATCAAATTATTCATTTAATATGATTTGTCTTGGTCATAAGGGCAAAGTTCGAAAATACACAAAGAGTTAATTTCCCTTCCTGTATATAAATTATATTTTTTAAAGAGTTTTTAATGCAATAGAGCATAAAACAAACACACATACAATGATCAATTATTGAAATTGAACATTTTTAATGGAAAAGTAACGATATACCAGTTAGCACAATGATAGGCTGGAGCTATATCTGTTCTTTGTGAACCAACAATTAATTATGCCGTTTACATGATTTACCTGAAAAATAGAGTCATACAGTTAAGTAAATGTCAGAAAACTTTACATTACATATTACACTACACTGTAGATACAAAGTAGAGACACTGAAAGCACTGGCAACTGAGACCATCGGCTTAGACATTACAACAAAGAGAGACACACAGAAAGAAAGAACAACAGAACGGAAATAGGTTTAAAGTGAGAACCTGTCTTTACGACTCTATCTCACTACTTGGCCAACCAAACACTGACGGTTTTCCAGGACATAGTCCCAGTTGTAAACAACAGAAAAAACACATATCAACAGCACACGGTTGATATTGAACGGTCCACCATCCAAGTACTAACCACGCACAATGATGCTTGATTTCGCTGATCGATGGGAAGCATAGGCCGTTGACTGTCTGAAAACTTTTACCAACAACCTGGGGCAAAATTACCGCTTCAGTGACCGAGAGAGTGAGTCCCATCAGTGATACAGAGACGAGAAGAGTTCAGTATCATGTTTGTTCGCGACATTTTATGCTCAAAAATTGATTGTCCATATCTTTTAAATAAAATGAATGTATATGCTCCTGAAAGGTCATTACGAGAACGACCGTTTCTTTTTGAAATTTCTCATGTTACCTCGCTCGGCAAAAGAGAACCTCTTTCAAGATGCTCAAGTGTCTTTAATTCATTCTACAGTAATATTGATATATGCCTTAGCAGAGATATGTTCAAAAAGGAATTAAAATTAATTTTATCGATTAAATGATTTTTGTTGGTTGGTAATTACTCGTATTGTTTTAAAATTATATAGGTATTTAAAATTTTTTTGAATTATTATTATTATTATTGAATTATTATATATTCGTGGAAAATCTGTTGATATAAATCGTAGATTAAATAAATAAATAAATAAATATTACTCGAAAACTGATGCGGTAATTTGGCCCCTGATCTTTTGGTCGGAAAAGTGCACCATTGACCACGTCACCATTGTCTACCTAGAGATCCAGAGAAGAAAAAAGTTTTCTAATCGCCTTTTCTTTGGGCAAAGTCGTGTCAGGAGTTTCCCTTCAAAAGACGCCACGCATTACGCCTATGATATGTGATGCCAAGGCAAGGACTCTGTCATAGGTCGATGAAACGCCTTAGAATATTTTGAGAGAAAAAAATTTGGGGGATTTTGGATCCCATGAAAAGATACCACGACCTTGCAACAAAATAGAATGCCAGTGATCGATTTGTCGCTTACGAAACTGGATATCTGGCTAAGTCCTTGCTCCATTCTGAATTGTAACACCATCTCAAGTACTCGAAAGTGAGGAAGTAAAGAAGACATCTACCTCTCAATGCCAATGCTACCCAGAAGCAAAATTATTTTTCCAGAGATACAGGCTCTTGTGAGAGCCATGAAATGCCCGGTCCTTCACAAGATATTTGTGGCGAGAAATGTATTGATTCATTTATTCTTTAAAAGAAAGCCCTTAGGATTAGGTCCACTGAAATAAAAATGCCATAGGCGGTCGCCATTTTCTGACCATAGAAACCTTAAAAAGTCCAGTGAACTTACTATTCTGTGGAAGCACTTATCATCATGTGCATATACCATGCAGCTTAGGGCACAATAAGATGCTTAACATTGATCTTTAGAGCTCGCGCTGACAGTTATGGTAATGCCAGTTCTGTTTTGGAAGAAGTACCGATCGATGATTCCACCAGACGAATTTCTACCAAAAATTGACGCTTTCGGATTGTTAAAATTGCAAAACTATCAACAAGATTTATTTAATTAATCAACCGAGTGGACTTGTGTAGTTTTAACCAAGTAAGTTTGCAGGTTGAATATTTACGGTCTCACTTTTTAATTTTACGCGAGTTTTACGTTGTTTTTAACCGATAATTTTTCTGCTTGTATATCTCCCTGAAATTACATACGGTAGCGGTAGATGTCACTGCAACCAATTCTTTTCGGCTTCCTTTTTGATGAGTTAAACTATGTATCTTCGTCAGCTTATCAATGAACATACTCGTATATCGTACGTTACTCAATCATCTAGCGACAAATACCTTAGAAAAGTTCCTTACCTCTGACCCTGATAAGTACAGTATTAGTTTAACATTGTCTCCATAGGCACGTTGATAAGAAAATGTAATTAAACGAGAAAACTATGTATGACTGCCCTAATAATGTCTTCAGAAACTTTAACTGGACACTATGCGTATGCATCCTCGATAAAGATGTAGAATCAAGGGCAGATATGATAACTGTTATCCCCAAAAGAGAAAGAAAATTCATGGTTTTATTCAAGCAGTTAAAGGTTAAAGTAAGCTTCTGATATTTCAGAGTGAACTCCTTTGACGAAAAGTCAAAGGACCAAAAATGAAGAGAAAAGATACTACAATATATTGCAAAGGTAGTAAGAATTTCTGTTCTTTGTAATACATTTTCAAAACACCACATCATCCTCGGTTCCAACGCTCATCTCAAATGACAATCTCTCGCGAAAGATAATCTTCCAACGATGAAGTTCCCAACAAGGTCTACGCTTCAAGAAAGTGTCGTCACTCCTAAACGCGTTAACGGTTCAATTTAACCAATATGTGTTCTCACAAGTTCTGTTTCAAGAGTCTTGAAAGATGTTATTAAACATAAATCCACTGGCCTGGATAGTATCCTCGCATTATTGCTCTGTAGGGGTGTTCTTTCAGGACGGAAAATACCACTATGTATAGGCGTTTTCAACTTTTTTACTCAACAAATTTCATTCGGAGTGGATGGGAAACAGCATTTGTCCAGAGCCGGCCCTTAAAAGAGGCCAATAAGCTTAGAGCTCCCGCATAGAGCCAGTAACATAGGCTTAAGATATTGGATAATTAGGCTAGTTTTTATGAATTTTTGACTAGCTTTAAGATAGTTTTAAGATTGATGAAAATAAAAATGAATTAAAAAATAAAAGAGGCCAATCTTCCACAGCATCCAAGCATCGAACGATTGCACTTACTTCCCTTCTCTCCAAAGTCATGGTAACGATTATCAATTTCAGCCAAGGAAATATCTCAAGAAACAAAAGCTTCTTAATGACTGGTTGTATAAAGCTTTCGGAACAAAAAGATCAACTGGTTATTTGATGGTATTATCTCACCGAACAGAGGAACAGATTTGTACAAAGTCTTAAAGAAAGTACGATTATTGCGCTGGATATTTCAAAATCATTTTGTAGAGTTTGGTATAAAGTTCTTTTAACCTTCAGCTTCGATATCTTCTTTCTTCGATGGATACCAGACTTCGTTCCAATCCGTTCAATACAAATTGTACTGGATGGAATCAAACCTGATCAATACCCACAAAATAAATGCTGGTGTGCCTCAGGACTCCGCATTGTCTCCGAACCTCTTTCTCCTTTTCAATAATAATCTTTTGTCTGAAACGTATTGTCCTTTAAATTATTTTGCTGACCATAGTACCCTGAGCTTTTTATATTCGTTTGAAGATTCACAACTGTTGTTCGGATGCGGAACTCCAACGTTGTATAAGTTGATGAAATTCTGATCTTGAAAGAATTGTCCAATGGGAAACTAAAAACAACTTAAAATTTAGCACTTGAAAAGCTCGATGCCTTGTAGTTTAACCAAAACTTTCGCCACTATCCACGAGTGGGACTTGAATCGAAGAAACTGACACATTATCTATGCTCAGTAGATATGTGTCTTATAAAGCAACTTCGGTGGAATGTTCATTAACGTGTATAAAACTTATGTCAGTCCAAAATTTGGAGTATAACTCCCATATCTGGACTGGTTGCCCTTCAAATCAACTTGGGCCTTTTGTAGGGTTTTCAGAAAATTGGTCCCAAGACATCTCCTCAAATTACCATTGAGCACAATTTTGGTAGTACAGAGATTGTATCTCAAGTTACACATCACGAATGTGGAATAAACAACCCAGCTCTGTTTTTCTCTTCCATTGTAGATCCTTTGTTCCTAATGCTCGCTCTGTGTTTTCTTATTAATAAAGGGTATTCATAACCCCTTGCAACCCCTTGCAACAGCAACATATGAGTAAGAATTTATAATTTGTAGCTGTTAACTTATGTTAGAAATCCCTTTCACTTTGGTTTCTAAATCACACAAAAATGAGGTACTTCAAGGAGAATTATCAGATACCAGAATCGTCATGTGGGATTATAATATTGTACTTTAAAGCTTTTGGAAGAAGTTCCAAGACTCCATAACGAAAAAAAACAACAAATATTAAAATCGCATTTCAACACGAAAACTCGTGTAAACTAATCTTTGTTTATTTAATGTTGCGTGGAAATACAATTTAATTCTAATACGTTTTTCATTCATGTCGTTTGTAAGCGCTCTTTAAGATTCGCTTATACATACTTTGCAAATTTTCAATAAACATATTCCTTAAGTCACGCACGTTGTATGTATTTTCTGTTTTTTTATTTTTGGAAGCAATGCCCTATTTACATCGGATCAACCAGTTCTACACTGCAAGAAAAAATTATTTTTTTTAGTTTTATATATTTTGTACTTGGTTTACAGCCAAACATCATCTACATATAGGTTAACTTTTTCAAGGTATTACCTAAATCTAATAGCATACGATAGTAAAGAAGTCAAAAATATTGATTTTGGTCATAAAGTCCGTGCTCCAAGCTGTTCGTACTACATTTTTAGAGATAGACTCTAGAAGTTATAACGATCGTACATCCCGATCTTGTTCAACATCCTTACAAAGCATTCTCCAACATATGGTCGAAGAGAAGGTAGGAAAGAACAGAGGAAGAAGTCTCAGCAGTTTTAAGTTAGCTTGTCAGAAACTTGGCATTAAAAGCACATACAACTATTTTTTTAAATTGTTTATTTTTTGTTTATTTAGTGCAGTGTTATAATTTTTAGGCACAGGGATATAACCCCGAGATTTTTATTGTTGGAACCTATCTATGCCTTTCATAAAGGAGACATAAGACCCAAATCTAATTTGGCACTAAAACGGTACATACATAGATCCTAAATATTTGGGAACATTAATGTACATCCCAAATCGTTGGTGATATAAAAAGGGGGTTTTCAATTAATGTGGTAACATTTTCCTCGATTCCTCGCCGTGTACAAGAACTCGGCCTTTCGCAGACTTTAACTTGGCGAATTTTGCGTCGGAGCTTTAGCTTTCACCTGTTCAAGATCCAACTGACCCAGGAGCTCAAAGTTCATGAGCTTCGGAGCGTTTGAAGAGACTTAAATTTTGGCCGAAAAATCATCTTTAGATACGAGGCGCATGTTCTGATGAATTGTTGTGTTAATAAGAAAAGGTACCATTTATATGGGGCGTTAACAGTCAACATGAGGCTCACCAGGTGAAAATGCATAAGTTGCGGTTTGGGTTAGATTTTGGGCTGTCATGGCGGCGTCATTGGTCCGTATTCTTTCGAAAACGGCGTTGGTTAGGCGGTCACCGACTTTGGTGAGCGCTAAATAACGGTTAAAGCTAATTCCTTAAAGCCCAAATTGCACCATATGGAGAGAGACAACATATGGTTCTAGCAAGATGGCGCTACGTGCCACACAGTGGAAAAAGCTGATTGACATTCTGCTTGCACGATTTGAGAGTAAGGTTATATCGCGCCAGAGGTGACCAAAGTCATTTAATTTGACCCCACCAGCCTTCTTCTTCTAGGGTTTTCTGTAGTCCCAGGTCTCTTCGAATACGCTACAATCGACCTATCCTTTTAGGTGAACATAACACAAACCATAGCTCAAACTCAGCCGGATCTATACTGAGCAGTTATTCAAAATTGGACCACTTGGATCCGTGCAACCGTAAGAAACAGGGCGGACATTTGAACTGTATCATATTTCATACATAATGGCATAGGTACATGGGTGTTTTTACATTTCAACATCTACCCGCCTTATTGAGAAACCTTATTATACTCGTATAAATGTTGAGCATTTGGAGTATTGAAAACCCTTTTTAACGTTTCCAATATAGTAACGATTTGGCTTTGGGTCACTTTGAAATATTAATTCTGTATGTTCATTTAGTTATCAGGGTGGGAGTTGAAATGTAGATAAGTAAACAATTTATTGGTACAAATTATTAGTACCTGCTTGGTCCGCTACGCAGGTTCCATGGATTTTAACTTCCTCTGTGGGTCCTCTTACACAATTTCCTTACTCAACTTTGGTTACTTTCAGTTGCCAGACAGGTGCCCAATCAATAACTTTCTAAGACAACACTACTTTTGGTAGTATATTTGACGGTACTGTTGCGAAGCGGACCACCAAGACCAACTGTCATTCAAGAAAACTATTGATATTGGCCCTTACCTGACAACTGAATACAAACTTTCTGAGCTCAAAGTGGGACATATCCCTTAATTTAAGGTTTTGAGATTTATGATCCACTTAAGTTTTTTTTTTTTTTTTATAATCTACCCGCGCTCAAGGGATTATGATTACCCTTTTAAATGTTTCAACACAGCGCGGGCGTGAAGTTAATGAAGAGAAAGAAGGATAGGAAAGATGTGTGGCACGATGTTCTGAGACTGAAGGTTGTTGTCTCAGATATTTTATCTCCAGGGATGGCGGCTGAACTAAAGCGGAGAAATGCCATGTCTTATTTCTGTGTCACTTATAATTCACATTATTTTTATTCGTAGTCATCCTTGTTGGGCATACTAGTTTAACTCAATTACATGTTGTTAGTGTTATGCCTGAACAACATGCAACGAGTAAACCAGCAACCCATTGATGACAATTTTTAGCAGGTTGTTAATGGAATTAAAGCGACATAGACGACGGCAGGGATCGAACCTGTGATCATAAGGTTGACAGGTGAGCACACATCCATCGCGCCACGGCCACCCCTAAGTGAGACATAAGTCCAAAATTCAATATGGGTTTTATGTCCCACTTAATTTAGACACAAGTCCGAAAAATAAAAATTGGGTATTATGTCCCTGTGACACCCCATTGATTCCGTCTTGGGAATTCTTTCGTGGTGCTTTAGTGGAAATACTTCTCCCCTACATAACATTTCAGAGAAATTGAATCCCCATTTACAGTTGAGGTACTAGTAACCCGATGTTCACTTAAGGGAGGTGAGAGAAGGAGTTGATATATAGAGGTTTGTATTGAAAATAGCTTGTCTTGAATACACATAACCATTCTTTGAACAACTGGAATTAGATCACTCCTCGAAATGTAACCTTTTTGTTGCCGAAACCAGATTAAACGTCTTCGAAGTTTTTCACATCTTAATCTCGAATTCGATACCAAATAAATTTTGCTGCCAAAAATCTCTATAGCATCTAAATACTACTTATTCCCTCCAAAATCAAATGAAATTTTTGAAAGAAACCCAGAACTTCAGCCGGCGCGGCGGCGACAACTTTTATTTATAATTTTAGTTCAGTGTACCAATTCCTTGGGTGTCTCAAAATAATAGCTGGTTTGCATGTTTAAGTGAAATAATGCACAATGCCCGCCCCATCTAATATACACTTAATTAATAATTGCATATCAGACTTAAAGTCGGTGTGTACCGGAAACGTTCTGTGTGTACCCATTTCCAGGCGTGTTCTCATTTAACGGGCAAGATCCAAACCTAACTTAGGAATATTATAAACAACTCTTTACCATTTGACATTTTTATTTATAGAGCTACGAGTAACATCCTCACGAGGATAATTATATTTGAGTTTTTCTTGAATTCTTTCAATTTTTCAACGTTAAATTATGAAGCACGTTTTAGCCTTCAATTATATTTTTTGCCACTGTCAGCAAATTAATTCAGCGTCACACAGCAACGATGTGTACTACATATGAATATAGAAGCCCAACTACCTGTATAACCATCCAGAAAGAGCTCTTTACGAACACCTCGACCAAGGTGAATGGCGTTTGGCGTGCACGTAATAACTTTCAAAAGGATATACACTTTTTTGAGCCTTACGAATTCCGTCTAGGGTGTGTGGGTCGGTCGAAAAGCGACACACAGCAACACGTAAATATTTACACACTTTATGTAATTTTTGCACCTTTTTTGTAAGAAGCCGTTAGAGGAGCGTAGGCACATAATTAAAAAAAAGGAAAACTAATATCCAAGGCTTGAGAAGATTTCAATAAGCCAGGTAAATTGAGGTTTGATATAAAAAAAAATATACACACATGTGTAGAATAATGTAGAATAGCCAGATAGGTAGAACTTGATTTTTTTTGTAATTATAAAGGTACACCTAATTTATTTGGTTGACACTCTAATGCAGTCTTTTGATGTGAGAAATTGTTTTGGCAAACATGTCTTTGAAGTGATATTGGATTAATAAAGAAGGACATTTATAAGTAGGCCAGTCAACAAGACTCTTGAGCTTATTCCATTTTAGGGTTGGGTATAGATATAAGTAAATAAGCTCTGCAAGGCTCTACCTGAATAATATTGTGCTGAATTTAAGACCTTATTATAGCCAATTAAAGCTTTAATTTTATGCATAATTTTGACAACAATGAAAACTAATTTGAAGCATGTTAAGGACTAGACAACTTGGAATTTTTAGTCTGAACGCACCCTTAAGCCAGTGACCAAACTATGAATGTCAAAACGTTCAGCAAAACAACATTTTCGTCATAATGAAGTTGACGAACGAGGAGCATTTACAAATTATTAAAATTTATTATCGGGGACGTCAATTTAAAAAGCTTTAAGGCCAATTTTTATTCGTAATTAGCTTAACTAAAGTTTTGGCTTAATGGCTTTTTCGACAAGGAGGATATGCGATATATGTCAGGTGAAAACTTGCATGTGTTATAGTGGGACATTTGTTTTACGTTGATGGAAATGACCATTACGTTACAGTGGAGTTACGATGGAGTTCGCTTAAGAGACATTTTGCAACTTTATTTCTTTAGTCAATTGCATGGGCTAGACATAAAAGATATATGGATTCAACAAGCCACACAGCGCGGGTAAAATTCAATTCGATGAACGTGTTTTATCGATAAGCCCCGTAGATCGTCTGATTTAACACCTCCTCTAGACTTTTTAAGAGACTACGTTAAATCATCTACTCCAACAACCGGCGTCATTAGATGAGCTAAAAACCAATGCTAGATAGCGGCCGTTTACGCCGAAATGTGTGACCGAGGTATCGAAAATTGTTCTCAACGAATCGATAAATCGAAATATCTTTTTAGCTCCAAAACTAACGATACCCTCATTCACCCGTAATAGAAAATATTATTTATCTCAAAAACAGATTTAGCGATTTTGATAAGAAAACATAAGTTTGTCCTACTACTGAACTAGATTTTGGTCGAAAAAGAATGTTGGAAATATGTTCTAACGATACCTGTGATAGAACAGTTTTTTGATTTTCGACTTTCTCTCGATTTTAACCAAAATTTTTATGCAGGAGCTTCTCTGAATCTAAAAAAAACAGTGTTTATAAATTTTTTCGAAAAAGTAATATTTGGAATTTTTAGAAAATAATAATTTTTTTTTGAAAATTCAATATCTTGAAAACTGATACACGATTAAATTTAAATTTTGAAATTACGTTCAAAAATTTATATCATGAAATACTAACAATTTGAATATCGAATTTTGTATACAAATTTTAAGGAAAACTTAGTACACAAAAAACATGTTTCAGTACTCTACCTTTCCCCACAGCCTAAGCCACTCGAGTTATTTTCTTAAAACTTGGCACTTAAGAGTCTTCGGTGACTCCCTAAAGGAGAAATAATTTTTTTTGTTTTTACCTCTGAAAATGGAAAATCTTATTTATATCAAAACCGGCTCTCTAATAAATAAAATGCACGACTGGGTCGCACAAACTTGCTCCTATGTAACAGACTAAGAATTTTAAAAACGAATGTTATTAGAGAAAACTGTTCATAAGGATAAAATTAATTTTTAAATTCTTTTAGTAGTAAGAAACAAAAACAGAATGCTATGCGAATATGAATTTATGCAAGAACAAAAATTATAAGTGCTTGTAGTTTCTTAAAAAAAAAAAACTTTTATATAAAAAAATTTTAAAAGATTCTCAAGAAAAAAATTTGGTATGTTAGCTTTAAGTTTTTATTACTGTGCGAATGAAAATTAAATTTCCAAAAAAAAATATCGAGCCGTTTTTGAAATATCGAATTTTTCAAAAAAAAAATGATTTTTTCTTTTCAAAAATTCAAAAAATATTTTTTTTAACTTCTGAAATGCAATGGTTTTTAGACTTTTTAGAAGCATCTCTATAAAAGATTTCATTAATATCTGTTTCGTCGATAATGAGTAACTCAAAATTTGAAAAAATGGTTCTATGTGGTAGGTACAAGCTGTAATATCTTAATTTAAATTTTTTTTATAATATTCAAGACTAGCGTACCCGTGCGGGAACTCCCGCAAGCAAATTTTTTTTTCAACTGAAGTTTTTCAAAATAAATCATGTGTCTAAAACTTTCTGTAGATTCGCTCAGTTTTTCTTGCATTGGAAATCTTGTGTAAATGGAAATCTTGTGTGAAGTACGGAATGTTGTTTTTGGGTGTTTATTTTACTTCTGTGTGTCAACATTGAACAGCTCTAAGACGACTTACCACTGAAATAATAAACACGTTTAGCTTAGCCAAGAACTGTCACAATAACTGATCTCCTGTTCAACATGAGAAGGTAATGGAACCAAGCGAAGGATATTTTGAAAAAACTCACAAACAATGAGCACATCACATACGTATGTAACTATCCTATAACAATGTACATACATATGTAGTTAAACCTGTAGGCACATAAAGTTTAACTTACCTTAAAATAGTTTAAATTCAAAGACACACAAATATTTGTCAAATTTTTTTTGTCTTTAATTCGGAGAATTTTATTTTTGTTTTATTTTTTTAGAACTTTTTTGAGTGTTTTTATCGATACTACTTAGGTAAATTAATCAAACAATGCCCCTCCTCTGGGCCCGCACCACCAAAGTATGGCATTTCAATGCAACTACTTATGTATATGTTACTACATTTCAGTGCAATACGAAGATAGAAGTAGAGATAAATAATTTTGGGGTGTTTCGACCACCCAATGCCCCTCCCCTGATAATAAAAAAAGTAGCCTATACGGTAATCCAGACTATAACTTTTTTGTGTGTTAAATTTTATCAAGATCCATTCAGTTGTTCAAGCGTTATTGAGTAACAAACATCCATACATCGTAACATTCACATTTATAATATTAGTAGGATAGTAGGATTGTTAAAATTAATTGAAACAAAAAAATTTTATCAAAATTCTAGGCGCCGTTTTCGAGAAAAATATGATTTTTCAAAACCATTTCTTAACATTTGTATGGTGGGTACCTTTATTTTTAGGTAAAATAAAACTTTTTTTTACATCTTGTAGATTATGTTGAGATACTCTTATTTTGTAAGCTTGACAAAAATCTAGTATGGGGTTTTCTAAAAATTGAGTTTTGAAAAAAAAAATTTGAATTTTTTTTTAAATCCAAAACAAAATTTTTTGAAAATTTGAATACACAATTCTATTTAAATTTTTGGGGGGCCTTAGCAAAAAAAAATGATCAAAATCGGTGGTACCATTTTTGAAAAAATCAAAAACAAAAAAAAATGGTTCTTTGGGGGTTACACTCAATAACCATTTTTGCGAAAAAAATTTTTTAACTACTACCTAGCTTTAACTAAATGAATTTTTTTTTTTAAATCTGTCGAACAGTTTTTGTGAAAAAAAAACCATTTACAAAATTTCGAAAAAAATTTTGTATGGCGGGTACCGTTATTTTTAGTCTTAAAAAAAAAAACGAAAAATACATGTGGGGGAAAAAATAAAAAATGATATCTACCAACTTTGAAGAAAATCGCCCAAGCCGTTTAGGCTGTAGTCGAACCGACAGACAGACCGACAGACAGACAGACAGAATTGCGAGACTTAGTTTTTTGTAGTCTTCGCTATCATCGTAATGTCAACTTTGATCAAAATCTCGAGTTCGATTTTTTTTACGAATGCATAACTTGCCTTATAGTACCTATGTATATGTCGCAAGTAAAAAAGAATGTGTCCTATTATGGTTATGGACTACATTTTAGCACTACATTCGAAATTCAGTAGTATATGATATTCCTAGAATCGGAAATTTGTTGCCTGTGTGGATCACAGACGTTTCCTATATCAGGACAAAACACTGTTAATAAGCTAACACTCTGACCAGATTGGTTCGAACATGGTCTCAACGCTCACAGAACAAATCCGGCCTCTTTTCAAGGAAATATTAAAAAAAAAGTTTTTATATCAAAGTTAAACCATTAAAATTCTCAAACGAAAATAAATTGTAGGAGTCTTATTTCTTGCAAAAAAATGCACTTTGCTCATGCAAAAAAGTGATTGGTGTTTAGTAAGGTCATCAATTCCACATAACTCATAAGCTCGACTTACTGCTCTACTTAAGAAAGCTGACGCTTCCTATTAACAATAGCTATTTGCATTTTTTTGTAACAACAGGTGATTCGATCGATTCCAATGTTTACTTTTTATTCTAATTGCATCCACACTTAAAGCACATTAGATCAAACTAGAAATAATATTTAATACATGCATAAGTAGTCTGACAGTAAACGATTTTCACGACCAAATTTGGAATACATTTGTTTTGATTCAAACAAAAAAAATGAATTTACTTTGGAATAGAGCTACTTTGATTATAAAGTTGAATAGAATTGGTTTGATTCAAAATATCCTAAAGAATACGTTGCTTTTGATTCTAACCCTTATATTCAGATCAAAATATCTCTGGAATAAATACATTTTTGAAAGTTTCAATTACAGTGAAGGATAGATTTAAAAAAACTGAAATAAACTGCATTGTTAACTCGTTTTTACAAAAAGTGGAATACGTTGTTTTCGATTCTGGGAAACACCTTCTATAAGAGTCAGTGTACACTTCAGTTCGTCTTTTGATTTCTGTCGCAAGTGGAGAGATTCACACCAATGTAGAACACCTATCTGAATCTATTTTTCCAAGCCATTTTAATATTCAGTAACTGTTATACTCATATTTCTTTAAGAGCCAGTCAACACTTGAGTCCAATTGCTGAGTTCTGTCACAAGTGAAGAGATTCTTTTTTTAGCTGCACCACACGAATGTAGAACACGTTTTACCTGAATTCATTTTTTCATGCCATTTTAATCTCTTATAACTGTTATACTCACACTTCTATAAGAGTCATTAAACACTTGAGTAGCTGCATCGGTATCTATTTTCAAATTATTCCTGATTTGTCTTAAACTTTTGGTGTTTTACAATCACTCTAATAGCAGTCCGCATTAGAGCCCTCACAATATAAAAAAATAAAAATCCATACACCATCCCAAGTTATCCATTCTTGATGCCTCGGAAGCTGCGTATACCTCTCAACCCATTATATAATTTTGGAATAATCAATTTTTAAAATTCTATCAATAATGCCAAATTAGTTACATCCAATTTGAATTTAAGGAAAATAAATAAAAATTAATCCTAAATAGGAAGTTATATGCTCTGAGGCGAGGTCTAATCTCAAAAGAATGTATTACTATGCAAACCCCTTATTTTTAACGATTTCTCGAACGCCACAGTTGAAGAGAAATCTATAAAGCCTGAAGCGCATTTTGGCAATTAATTTGGTCATCTATTTCTTACACACAATCATTACCCGCAGTCGGCAGATAGAAATTACGATCTGGTGGTGACCCTCCTTCCGGAAATTTGTCTCTCGAATATAAATTCCGAGGTAAACCCTTTCAACTGTGGAGTGACTTCAGATAGATTTTGCCTGCAGCATTATCAGATTGCTCTTATCCCCAAGACAATTAGTCTAGGATGCTGTTCTCATCCTTTCCATTTTGTAACAATAAATAGAAAACATCTCATCACACCCCAGAGAATTCTTAATTTCTGAGCATCACAAAATGCTCCTCTGCACCAAAACCTTCGCATAGATTATCCTTTTCAGAGTTGTGCTCTAGACATTCCTTAGAGGCTGTAACACCTTTGCATGTTGTGATGATTATTTGAGTTTGCGGTGTAAACAATGCGATTCTGACGGTTCGTTGATAAAAAATGTAGATTACTTTGTGAAGCTTTTAATTTCTGAAATCCCATTCAAAGTGCTTACTCTTGGGCTCTGAAGTGGTGTAGATGCTATATCTGCGTCTATCTTGACTTTTAACCTTCTTTATAATGTTTGTGGAGACTATGGTTCTGCTTCAGAGCAACAACTAAGCCATTCAGAAATAAGGAAAGGAATGTAGATCTCATCAAAAATACACAAAAGTTAATTCCAGAGATTCGAGGCTGCTTTTCTACAAGAAAGGAAGCTCTGATGCTGTTTACTGTTTGGTGTCCTTGGCAGATAGCATATCATATCATCTCATCTACTCGTATCTCAACGTTGGGTTTTTGGTGCAAGCAAAGACTTTTAGTAAAGCAAGTATGAGATGAAGTCATGTCCGTACGCTGGAAGGAGCCTAACAATCCTCTCTCTACAATTACCCCTGTTTTTTTTTATTTTGAATTGTTAAAACGCAATCAAGGAGTTGCGACTATCCTTTAAGTGTTAGTGTATAATGTTTTGGAAATACGAAGATTTCGATATGTTTGAAGTCTCAGATTTATGCAGAAAATTGGAATGTTTTAAGTCCAGAGCAAATCCTTTTGAAGAGCTGGACGATGGAAAATTTTACTTAAGGTATAGGTTTGATAAGACAACAGTTCGGTACTTGGTTGAAAACTTAGACATTAAATACTGAAATCAAAGCCGTGGGCTTCCGATTACAACAGAATTACAAGTAATTGTAACTAGTACATTACACTTTTTTGGGAGAAATATCTATCAGTTAACTTCCTAATGGAACACAGAGGATATACCTACATTATGTACAGCAATTGATTTTATGGAAGCATATTTTTCATGGAATGGTCCACTCCACAGTGGGTAAGATTAAAAAAAAAAAACATTTGGAAAAAGGTTGTCACAAATAAACATGTAACACAATAAATTGAAGGTTGCCACTTTGACTTCCAAGTTTCGACATTTCAAATTATTAGATGCGTTCCGTAGGTTTAATTTTGTTTACTTTGTTAATTTTCATGAACGGTCATTACTCAGACGTGTTCAGATATACCGTAATAAAAGGAAATTAATATTTTTCTAATTAGTGACACGAAGGAAAAGATTTAAAATTTCGAAGACCTAGTAAATTACTAAATGTTTAGCAAATTGCTAAGTAGTAACATGCTAAGCCCTTAACAATTGGTTGTTTAAAATGTTGCCCCATTTTTTTTTTCAAGAATTTGTTTTACTTTAAACATATGTATGTAAGTCAATTTTTGTTTAGAAAATTGCGCTCCCAACCGAGGGAAAAATATATGTTGTCAGAACATAAATACATGTAGCATTGTACCCATCACATAGATTTCTATAAACTTACCATCTCATGTACTCATTGCCTGTTGAAATCTATGCTGGCTTCATATGTACATTCATTAGCAATTATTTAGAAAATTAATATTTCTATGGATGTATTACATAAATATCTGCTATTAAAATTGCTTTTTATCTTTCATTGAGCCAATTCATATTCATCGAATACTGGTGCAAACAATTAATCAGTAGAAACTAATAAAGTATTTTACACTATTCTCTAAAAGAATAACAAGATGAATATTGACTAAGTCAGTACTTGTTGATAATAAGTTGTATTCGGTACACAAATTCGAATGTAACCGGTACATGTCAACTGTACTCATTATAGGGAGCTTGCGATGTAGTTCCATACAAACAGACATTTTATATACAAAGCTCTCTGCGAAGTACATGCTAGTCAAATTTTTGTTTCATTGATTGAAATGCAAGAAAAAGTACCTCCATTCCGGTAGGTGTCATTTTCTAAAACATTGAATTAAAATAGATACGAAAATATTGTAAGAAAAAATAAACAAAACTTTTTGAATTACTAAACCAAGTTATATCAATTTATTAATAGTTTTTGTAAAAACTTAAAAAATTATTTATTTTTATTATACCTATCAAAGGGCACGGTAGTGCCCAGCCAAGTTCTGGCACTACACCCTTTTTTACAGGAACAAACTCAGGCGACTTTTGACCCCTCCCTATCTTCAGTACCAATGAAGTCAGAAACTTGAAATTCCGAATATTTGCTAAGCTAGTCAAGCAGAGGCGCCTCACCAAATTTCAATTTTCTAGCATAAGCGGTTCCTGATATATAAGGCCTCAAAAATCACAAAAACCGTAACTGACTGACTGACTGACTGACAGATCATCAAAATTATGGAGCACTTCCCGACATCGTAGAATCTTGTAATTTTGCACAACGGTAGGTCTTGTCATGCAACCAGAGGAAAAAATCGAAAATTTGAAATTTTCAATTCAGGGGGCGTGGTATCCGCCCACTTTCTCCGAATTTTGGAGCACTTCCCGATATCGTATTATGGAGCACTTCCGACTGCTGTAAAACGATGAAATTTGGTAGAGCGGTAGGGCTTAAATTGTATACTAAGAAAAAAATATAAAATTTGAGATTTTCCATTCAGGGGCGTGGTATCCGCCCACTTCCTCAGAACTGATGTAAATTATATATGGCAAACTTCCGATTGCAGTAGAACAATGAAATTTTGTAGAGCGGTAGGGCTTAAATTGAATACTAAGAAAAAAATATAAAATTTGAGATTTTCTATTCAGGGGCGTGGTATCCGCCCACTTCCTCAGAACTGATGTAAATTATATATGGTAAACTTCCGATTGCAGTAGAACAATGAAATTTGGTAAAGTTGTAGGGCTTAAATTGCATTCAAAGAAAAAAATATACAATTTGAGGTTTTCCATTCAGGGGGCGTGGTGTCCACCCACTTTCCAAGAAAAAGTTTGATTTGTATAGAGCACTTCCGACTGCTGTAGAATGATAAAGTTTTGTGGAAGGGTATAGCTTAATGTACATTCAAAGCGAAAAATAGAAAATCTAAGATTTTTCATTCAAAGTGTATTTTTATTGTCATTTTGAAACTATACATGCATTTTGAAATTTCATAACTTTTCTTAGAACTAGAGTGCTCGATTTGGTACTCTATGTTATGTTAACATTAATGAAAAAAAGAAAACATTTGCATACCTGAAAATATTATGAGTTTACATAAAAAAAAAACTCTTAACTGTGATGTGAACTATAATAAAACCACTAATTAGGCTGTTAATTGGTGGTCTACCTTCATTTAAAAAAAGGAGTTAAAATTGCAACAAAAACATCATCGCATCCTCAACAATTATTGCTTTTTTATGATTTTGAGCGAATGTAGATACTAGTATTTAACATTAAAGTAGGTATGTTAGTGTTAGGTATCTTGAAAGGACAAGAAGAAACAATTGAAGCGCAAATCAAAACAACCAATAACAAAAAGAAAATATACAAAAAAAAAATAGGAAGCTATAAACTAAGTTGATTTTATAAGGTAGAGTCCACCCTTCTATTTTTCCGTATCTTTCGAGATTTTGACATGGCAAAATATTAAAATCTTTGCAAAAAGGAGTGAGATCAGACCAAAAAACATAAATGTTAAAAAAAGAGCCAAGTTCTTCTATACAAAAACCTTTGTGTAACAAGTCAGCCGTGAAAAGTACTGAGATCTAAAAGTACGCCAAGTTCTTACTTCATGAAGGTTTAATACCGAATATTTAAAGTAGAATAATATTGAAACAGCTACAATGTAATAGAGAAATTTTATTATTTAATGATTACTGACTAAAATTTGA